>CM031237.1:670853921-672053921 GCA_018340775.1 Taxus wallichiana var. yunnanensis | reverse complement strand
TCATCTGTGTAGGGAGAGGGAAGGCTCAAATTTAGCTCTAGGGGGCTTAACTAGCAAATAAGAGGTCACTTTGGTGTTCTGGGGGATAAAAAGGGATGGGGAAATTTTTTGTCCCAATTTTTCCTTTTCTAAAGGGATGAAAGGGACACAAAATCCCACTAAGCTCTTGGTTTTGACATGTGTCCACTATGAAAAATGGCCAAGTATGGGAAATCGTACCTTGGGCCAACTTGCAGAGACCATATCTTGGGCTCAATGATGAGTTTTGAGATGATATTTTATATGAAATTGACTTTAAACATCCCACTAATTACAATGGTTATGTTATAAATGTCAATTTCTGAATGAAAACACCTCAAAATTACCCCTTATTTCTTGGGACCGCCATTGTGCGGAAGAATGAGCCACCTAGGGAAGTGTATGATGCTTCTAGATGTGTTTTCTTTTCCACCATGTAGGGAATGGAAAATTACTTCCATGGAAATTTTTTTGGTTATTTAATCTTCACTAGGATCCTGAAATCTTACTTTTAAGCTTATGTCTTGTTTCACGGTATGTGCTCCTTTAGGCCCGAGAACACCTTCCACCAAATGGCCCAAAAACTTCAAAATATTCCCTAAATCCTAAAAACTCCTTTCCTTGATGTTATTATCCTTTTAATACTCCTCCATTATGTATTTTTCTCCTTTGATCTACTACAAGGGTGGTGCATGGGTCCTAAGAAGGCTGATGATAGCTGCTCCTAAAACTGCTTGAAAGCTTGAATGCTCTATAAGATCCTAAATCAACTAGGGGACACTTGACAATCACATAGGGATCATTTTGGTGATAGGATAGGACTGACATTGGTGATGGACTGACTCGGGGTGTCTTAGAAAGGTATGACTTTGAAAAGTTTTGACTTTGTGGTCCATTGTCATGCTTGAAAATTGAAATTTTCCTATTACATGTTTTCACGACAACATGAGGCAATTGGAAACTTGCATGGTTACTATACATATCCTTGATATTATCACTTTAATTTTTGGCTACATGTAATAGTTTTTAAGATAAGATTTTATTATAATCCTCTATTACATATTTTACATAGTGAAAAATTATTGTAAATGGTTAAACCATAGTTGGTTGATAAGTGCTTAATGGTAGAATGAATGCATTATGGTTAGGTTATAACTTGGATGGTTTTATAGCATCTTCATCCGATCAAACGATAGCTACATACAATGTTTTAATTAACATTAAGGGATTGATATTGATAGCAATGAACTTGTTTATGATTACAATATTGATGAAGATACTAGTCTTTGTTCACTACTATGTGGATACAATTGTTATTCATTGAGAGATCATATTGACGATTATAGTATAATAGTTATTTGATTTTAACTTGTTCTTATTTAGTGACAACATTATCTCTGTCATTGTTAAAAATTTTAATGCCCTTGTAAATATGGGTGGGAAGAATGGTAAGTTGGATAAGTTGATGGGATAATATGCATACCGAGCAAGGTTATTTCCATGGTTAAAAATGACTCGTGCTTGATCGGATAAGTAATAAGGAAATAGCAAGAAAATATTATAGAGGTTTGTGTGTGTGTGTATATATATATATATATATATATATATATATATATATATATCAATGGTCTAAGACCATAGTCTTGGTGTAAATGATCACCATGGTCACCGACCATGTGCTTACACTAATATTTTACAATGATTGGGACTAATCATTCCTAATATTCATATGATTAAAGTTTGACTTAATAAATATGAGGTTGGTTAATGACCAATCATGCAAGATGGATATTATTTAAATTGTTTGAATTTGATTTATTCATTGATTGAATTTGCATGCCAAAAAAAAGATTGAAGGTTTAAGTGGTTGTTAAAAATATTATTGACCATACTAAATACTCCCTACCACCAAAAATGGATGCCAAACCATGAAAATACTAAGAATACCTTAGGTGTCACTATTTTAAGTGCATCACATTAAACACATTAAATAAATCCTCAAAGAGGGAAGCTTCTCGAGGAAGCTAGTAACATGAAACAAAGTTGTATTGTTGTTTTTGGTTAGTTAAGCACAATTTGGGAAAAGAAATTATAGATTTAACCCTTGAGTTTCAGTAAGAAATTAATATCCATTTCTATTCTTGTGCATGCAAGTTTTGATTTATTATAGAGATTTTAGTGTGGATATTAAGGGTTCTTTGTTAAATACGCATATTTTGGCACCGATACTTGATTGTTGAACTTGGAAGCATTTTTACCATGTAGGGAATGGAAAATAATTTTCATAAATACTTTTTTGGTTCTTGAATCTTCACGAGGCTCCCAAAATATTACTTTAAAGCTTAGGTCTTTTTCATAATGCATGCTCCTTTAGGCCCAAGAACACCTTCATCCAACTAGCCCCAAAACTTCCAAATATTTCTTGAATCCTCAAAATCCTTTCCTTGATGTTCTTAGCCTTTTATTACTCCTCCATGATGATTTTTTCTCCTTTGATCTACTCCAAGGGTGGTGTACGGGTCCTAGGAAGGCTGATGATAGCCCCTCATAAAAATTCTTGAAAGCTTGAATGATCAGAAGATCCTAAATCACCTAGGGGGCACTTGACAATCACATAGGGATCATTTGGTGACGACAGGATAGGACTGGCATTGGGGATGGACTGACCTAGGGGTGTCTTAGGAAGGTATGACTTTGAAAAGTTTTGACACTGTGGTTCATTATCATTCTTGAAAATTGGAAATTTTCCTATTACAAATTTTCACGACAACATGAGGCAATTAGACACTTCCATGTTTACTATACCTATCCTTGATATTATCACTTTACTTTTCAGCTAGATGTAATAGTGTTTAAGATAATATTTTATTATAATCCTCTATTACATATTTGACATAGTCTAAAAACTATTGTAAATGGTTAAACCATAGTTGGTTGATAAGTGATTAATATTAGAATGGCCACATTTTGGCTGGGTTATAACTTGGATGGTTTTATAGCATATTCGATTGATTGAATGATAGCTACATATAATGTTTTAATTCACATTAAGGGATTGATATTGATAGTAATGAACTTGTTTATGATTACAATCTTGATGAACATACTTGTCTTTGTGCACTCTTTGTGGGGATATAATTTTGATTCATTATGAGATCATATTGATGATTATAGTATAATAGTTCTTTGATTTTAACTTGTTCTTATTTAGTGACAGCAATCTCTCTGTCATTGTTAAAAGTTTTAATTCCCTTGTAAATATAGGCCGGGAAGAATGGTAAATTGGATAAGTTGATGGGACAATATTCATACTAAGCAAGGTTATTTCCATTGTTAAAAATGACTCAAGCTTGATCAAATAAGTAATAAGGAACTAGAAAATATTAAAATATTATATATATATATATATATATATATATATATATATATATATCAATGGTCTAAGACCAAATTCTTGGTGTAAATGATCACCATGGTCACCAACCATGTGCTTAGACTAATATTTTTGAATATTTTACAATGATTGGGACTAATCACTCCTACTATGCATATGATTAAAGTTTTACTTAATAAATATGAGGTAGGTTAGTGACCGTTCATGCAAGATGGATATTATTTAATTGTTTGAATTTGATTTATTCATTGATTGAATTTGCATGCCAAAAAAGACTGAGGTTTAAGTGGTTGTTAAAAAGATCATCCACCATAAGAAATACTCCCACTACCAAAAATGGATGTCAAACCATGCAAAAATTGAGAATACCTTAGGTGGCACTATTTGAAGTGCATCGCATTAAACATATTAAATAACTCTTTGAAGACAGGGGAAGCTTCTCAAGGAAGCTAGTAACATGAAATGAAGTTGTATTGTAGTTTTTGGTTAGTCAAGCCCAATTTGGGAAAAGAAATTCTATATTTAAACCTTTAGTTTAAGTGAGAAATTGATCTCCATTTCTATTCTTGTGCATGCAAGTTTTCATTTATTATGGAGATATTAGCGTGGATATTAAGGGTTGTCATTACATATGCATATTTTGGGACTGATACCTAATTTTTGAACTTGGAAACATTTTGGTGAGTGTTTGACTAACTATGTAGTTGTAAGGGGATTTTTAGAAGGAATACAAATAATCTCAAGCATGGACTACTTCATTTTTCCTCTTTATTTCATTTCTATGTAATAAAATACTACTAGGAGTTAATGAATGTTTTCTTTAAATTTACATGTTGCATATTTTCAATCATGTTTAATGGTTAAATGGGTTTCATCATTATTTGAATCTTGAATGAGTGATATAAATTTTGTCCCAATAGGGATCTCGTATGAGTACACGAGATTGCACTACCAAGTTTTGGTTGTTCTTCACTTGTAAATTAACACTTTTTTATTAAGTAATACATTAAGTTAGTTTACATGCCTTCGGGGTTGACCCAAAACCTAGGTATTATCGGGTTAAATTTTTAGTTGTAAAACCTTGTCCCAAAGATAATTAGTGTAACCTCCTTAGCATCATGATTTTATTTGGCCCTAAGCATACACGGAAACAAGGAGAAGAAATTAGTCACCCATGTTCTTTGGGTATTAAATCTTCCTTCGCTATATTTTTGTACCACTAAAGGGTTTTCTTTATTGATGCATGGGTTATTATTCATATGAATGCTTAATAATAAAGCTTGATAGTCTATCTATGCTTCTTGGGATCTCAAGACAGAATCGTATCCTAATCCTAGCTCATGAGAGGTTAAACCATGCATCGCTTAAATACATGGACCTACGATCTACAGAGTTGAAACAATGATTTCTCGGGAACTTTCTTGTGGTTTTGGAAAGAAATTTAGTTTGACTCAATCCCAGATCACCTTGAAAGAATCAAGGTGGCTTCGACCACACTAGTTCTTTTTCTATTTAAAGACACTCGAGTGTGCCCATCAACTCGCTATGTTGGTAGTTTTTTTGGCCATAGTGTTGTGTATTGAGTTGGTTGGTTGTGGCTTATTATTGGGAATTGGAACTCATCGAACTAAGTGTCACATGTGGCAATGTGGAATTAAATAGATCTCACCGATTTTGTAATTCTCACCTAAAGCTTGTTCCAACTAGGAGCTTAGTATTCACATGTTTAAGAGTTGTGTTAATTATTACAAATGGGTAATTGGATTTGGTTGATTTTGTGGTTGACAAGATTTTAGAGAGTTGATTCATCAATCTCTTCCATGAACTTTTTAATTAAATAAAAATTTATCGATCGTGTTTTCTAATATCTCGAATCACCCTTTGGTAAATTTAAGGATATGTCTTCTCCAAATAAAATGTGTGTAGACTCATTGAGATGATAATTTAGAGGATTTTTTTATCTTAAAGGTAGTAAGTTTTAAATGAACCTTTTTTGGGCTATCTACACTTTACAATGTAAATATTTTTAGAATTTTTACTAGTTAAATGATACTTGTGTTATTATAATATGTGATATTAATTTGGTATGATGAGGATGAGCTTTTTGAATTAGATGGTTGCAAAAATTTTTGAGTCAACTAATTGAGTAATGGTATGCAAAGTGATGTTGGTTTCATGTGGAATTAAAAGTGTAAAAATTATTGATTCCCTTTGGGAAAAGGTAATAATTTTACTTTAAAATTCAATTAGAAGAAGATTCATTATTGGTGTGCATTTCCCTTTAATTTAGATTTTGGTTTTCTTAAAGAAATCCTTTTTTAGGAGAGCATTAGTAAATGGTGAACAAGGGGTTCGAATATCTCTGTATTTGTGACTATTGGCTTATCTTGATTAACAATATGTTGCATTATTAGTTTCATCTAAAGAGACCCGATACTTGCTTTTGGAAAATAAGAGAGTGATTTATATTATGATTTGTGTTTTAATTTTTATCTACTTAAATATGGCTAAAAGGATATGATGTTAAATGTGTTAAATATTAGGTAAAATATTTGACTTTATTTAGGTCATATTGATATAGTATGTGTATTGATCTAAAATACTTGATCTAATATCCGTAAATCAAATAGTAGATATTTCATTATATCAAAATGAGGTAACTAGAAATAGAGATGTTAGTCCATGCCATTCGGTTTGAATTGACCAAGTACATTTCGTAATGTAACATTCTCGGAGTTATAGGTTTGTTGAGTATTAGGGGAAGGGTAAAGAATGGATTTCATCATAAGCGATTGATGTTGTAGACAAAAGCAATAACTGTTCTTGTAATCTTCTAAAAATTGAAAGTATTTAGTTAAGTGAGAGATAAAGGCAATTAATGACTTGTTGTATTTTTTTATTGTTGCAATATCATTATGTATTTTAAATGAGGTTTTAACCTCCATGATATAAATAAATGTTGTTGTTTTTACAACGTACATTGCTTTTACAAAGTGTTATAATGCCAAATTTTTGGTATATCATTAATGTATTATTGAAAGTAAAATTTGATGATTATTGATATCATTATGATTTGATTATTTTATGTTATGAAGAGAAATTATATTATGTAAAATTAACAACATTGATTAGAGTATATCTGCAAGATACTTAATATGATAACAACATGTTTAACTATACAAAAAAAAAAATTATGAATATTGATTAATCATATGTTAATGATTAATCATAAAGAAATGTCGAAATACTATTATCATGGTAATATGAAAGAGATATCCATGAATAATGATATCTCACTCGCTGCAATTTGAACATTAATAAATGTCATATGATGATTAATAAATTAAATGAAGCTTTCATGTAATGAATAACACACGCTAAGGCGTATAATACTTTGTGTCTTTTAAGTCTTATGTGTCATACCCACACTAGTTTAGGTTGTCTAGAGGTAGAGGGGTGAAAACGTAATGACCTAGGCCATTACAAGGATGCATATTTTCCTATAGGGTCCCGAAGTGGTGTCGATGTATGAGCTGCATGACCCAGATGCTAAGTTGTGATAATTGCGGCTTTTGTGTGTGAACTTAGTAATTAAGCACATGATTGCTTAATAATTTTAACGATAAACTAAATAACTAAGGATGGAAAAGAATCCCAATATTATGATTGAGATGATTGTGCAATGAATGTAGGGACATGTTTCATGTGGCTTATGTGTAATCATGAAACCAGGATAGCTAGCGCGATGCCCTAAAACTATGGCCATAGTATTGTCAAAGGACTGATTGCATTTTCTGTCACCATTTCTTCTATGTCATTCCTAGGAGGCTACACTAAGAAGATACACATAGTTCTCTGAACCTTTTAAAAGGTATAACCAAATAATATACTAGGTATATTAGCTCAAGAGGATAATTGAAGGGGATCAAGTAGGATATGAACCCTTGCAGTTGCACATGGTTATCATAGCTTATCTGGTTGGATTCTAAACATTAATTAATGTTAGATTAATTTTTTGTAAGATATTAATCATTGAAGGCATCAAGATAATTAACTAATGTTGGAATAATTCAGTGGTTTTTATAAATGATGTTATTCATTTTAGTGTGAAATAACTTAAGGGATTTATAACTCATGTATGCTGGAATTTAATGGTTACATGTTAAATTCATTGAAGGCATTAACTATAATTAATGAGTTTACATAAAAATATCCCTAAATCTGATGAAGTAAAAAGAGGTGTTACATAAGACAAGAAGAGAGAAGGAAGAAGATTGGAATTGATCTTATCATAAGATCTATTTCTTTCCTTGTAACATGGCTTGTCAAGTGTGTTCCCCAAGTTTGTTTTTCTTGTAGAAGAAGGAAAATCCCCATACTTCATTAAATTAAGTGGTTGAGCCATCTACAACTATTCATAATTATCTCGAACCATTTTTTCTCCTTTTTTCCTTTCAATTCACACCAAAATCTGATTCTCATGATGCCAAATTGGAGTGCTTAAGGAAATATTTCAAATGATACCAATTTTGTTTGATTTGGAGTAGGGAATCAAAATATATCATCATTTGAATATTTTCATGCCGAGAAGTACAAGAATTTGATAAGTGGAAACCTCTAACTAGCTTAGAGATTTCCCTATGCCAACATGTGCATTACTTTCACATCTACTGATGTGTCGGTATTTGATTGGCTTGAAATATCCAAATTTCCTTCCTTGATTCATTTTCCTTTGTTTTTCCTTGGCTTAATAAATTTTTACCGTATTAAAAATATGGACCAATAGAACCACGCCACGTTCCTTCGGGATGTCAAACCTGTCTTTTAGCTCTTCAAACTCTTTTAAAATGTGAGCTAATGAGATCTTTCCATGTTCCTTGAGCGGTTAGAATTTTGATAGTCTCTTCGATGATTGTGAAGTGTGAGCTAATAGGAAAGCTCCATGCACTTCATGTTCTCATTATTTTATTTTATCTACTCTAACAACTACGAAAATTTGGCCAATGAGGAAGCTCCACATTTCCGTAGTGTCAAAACTTGTCGAACTATATTTTGTTCTTGTCTCCGATTCGATGGGCCTTTGCACTTGTCAGATTGTGAAACAAGAACATATGTGAAATATCCACATAGATCTTTGAATCTTAGTTTCTAATTTTGAGGGACTTAGAAACTTTTTAGGTTTTGAATTGTGTTTGCTATCCCCTTTGACCTTCTTGACTACTCAGACCCAACGAAATATAAACTATGGCTTATCTCACAGACTTGAGGTCCATGGAATGGATCTACCTTAGATACTACTGGAATGCCACCACATGATCTTTCTGGTGCCTTTGATCTATGCCATGTGTCTTTATGCTTTCCATTGTACTGTAACTTTCATCTTTTCCATATAACACTAGCCATTTAAGCTTTGTTTCACAGTTTTATATTTTCCACACAACACTAGCCATTTGAAATTTGTTCCATGGGTTTCCATTTTCTTTTATTGTGGCTTTTCAATGGGAACTCAATAATTCCTTAATACTTAGTCTCGTGCGGGTTTTGAATGCCAACGACCGAAGCATTTGGGAAAGATAATTTGACGGTTGTTTAACTGTCCCAAGCTCTTATAAATTGCTAAGTCCATTTTTAACTCTGTTAAAGCCAAAAAGAACCTAGGGTTTTTGGATAACAGTTCTTAAATATTAATTATTTCTCTTAATTTTGTATTTAGATTGTTGTTAAGATAATAATGCTAATTGTTATGCCTCTAAGTTAACAACTTCAGTATTGTGTAATCAATGGATAGCTGGATTATTTAAGGATTCCTCCATGCTCTAAATTACTCTTGTATTCGAGATAGATTAAGGTATGTAATATTAAACCACATTTAGTTTTTTTAGGTCTAAAAAATCATATGTTTTACATTTGTTTTGTATGTAATAAATATCTTGTGATTATTATTGCATCCTTAATAAACTATAGAAAATTGCAATTTCTTTTATCTCTTTAAATTGTCTAACAAATATTATTCATGAATAAAAAAGAGTTTTTTTTATTTTTGGAATATTATACTTTTTATACCAATAGTTTGACATTAAATGTTAGAGGACATTTTATTTATAAGCCTATAAAAAATTTAAGACTGGAAAATGTATGAAAATTAAAATATAAGTTTTGTTGTGAATCTACTTAATGTACATCCGAATAAGACTATGTTCAAGCATAAGATTAATGTGGTGAAGATGAAATGTGGAAATATTCATTCCCTAATTTAATGAAACTATGGAAAATAATTCTCACACTTCTAACAAGTACATCAGCGTGTGAGAATAGATTTTCCAAGTTAAATCACATTAAAACTATTGAGAGGTCTAGACTTTGTTTGGATACATTAGACACGTTAATGTTTTTATCTCTTTCTACACCTCAAAATTTGGATATAGTAGATTGGAATGAGGTATATGAGGAATGGAAAAGAATGAAATCTCACAGACCTCTTCCTTTGAGTAATGCAAGTTGAATATGTAATTACTTTGTTGAATCTTGATTATTTAATTTAACTATATTTCATGCTTTTAGTTGATTTTTCAATATTTAATCACTTTTACTTTTTTCAAATTTATTTTATATAAAATAATCAAATATATATTGAAAGGTAATCATGATTTTATTTTTCAATTGAAGCATGAAATATTGTTTAATATTTCACTTACGAAGGGTCAAGTTTAACCTATCCCTTCAAATTAAAAGATAGGGAACCTTTCAAATATCACGATACATAGTCTGTCATAACATAATTCAAGGTGTTTGCACATTTACAAAGCCACAATCAAAGGATTTCATCTCAAAACATTCGAGAACATAAATTTCCAAAGTAACTTTACATTTAGGGAAGGATCTTCTTATAATAAAACTCAAATCACTATATAAAATAGAAGGAGAGGAGAGAAACATGGGAATCAAAAATATTCTTCAAAATATCTCTTTTCCCTATGTTTATATTTTCCACTTAGCTTCTTAAGGTTTGTAATGTTGTAAAACTAAAATGATCCAAACAAGACCACTATTTGGTATATTCCCAAAGATCTCTCAATTTGTCATGATGATACTAGGCTATAAATTCATGACCTCGGGAGATATTTTGTCATAAACATTATTAAAACCATCATGTAAATCAAACTAATTTGATCCATGTTTATTAGATGCCTTCACTTACAAAGGATTAAGAATATATTTGTTTTTAAGGGTAATTTTGAGAGAGGATCAAGGTCTTACCATGAGATCAAGAGGAATAGATGAAGTTTAAGTAGTCATTTTCTTCAATTGGTCATGATTGATTTAACCTAAATTGGTTAATCTCTCTAGGATAGTCAATCGTGGTAGATTATACTAATAAATTAGTTTCCAAGGATAGTTACAAAAATATTAATAATAACCATTAAATAATGATAAATAATTATGAATAACAATAGATAAAGAACTTTTAATGAGGGAGAGAAGATGACTTAGGTAATATCCTACTGTGCACTAATCAGGTTGATTTGAAAATTGAAATAAGATGGAAATTATATAAATTATCTCGAATCTAATACTATATCCCATAGAGCTTCTTGGACCAAATAAGATGTGGAGTTCCAAGACATATGACTGTTATGGACCTTTATATATGTTTTTTTCCTATTTTCCCTTCGGCACTAGTTCTTGTGTGGTGTATTTTTGTATTCCCTACTTCACACTTATGTCACTCGACTTAACTTGAAACCCTAACCTTCACATATATTATTGTAAAAAAACTACTACCCTATACATTACTCAAAATATCATTAGCTCCTAAAATAAATAATACATATTCTTGAGTCATAATGACCTGGTCACCCGATATTGAGAAGCGCACTACATTTCGGACTCTATATATTTTTGGCGTGTTTATTTGGTTGTAATTTTGTCTCATTCAAGCTACGTATACCCTTGTACATGTCACACAACAATAGGATACACTAATTTTCCCCAATGTAGATGTGTAATATGAAATTTAGAATAATTCCTTCCCTATGTTGTGATAATTCATATCAAATGTAATCTTTTTCATGTTCTTTTGCCCAAATAGAGATAGTAGATAGTAATACTTTACCCATTAAGTATCTTAGTATTCTAGGTATATATATGAGTTTCTTTGTTCAAATTTTTACATTGGTGACACAAAAGGTTGACCCCAAATCTAAACTACATAAAATAAAAGGGTGATGAAGAATCCCAATACAAAATTTTTCATATAAAAGCAAGGTGGGACCAAAATGGATGGGATGGGTAGTAGCATAGATATGTTATGGCCCATTATGTGTGCTTCAATATAGAAATTTTGGAAAACAAAAGAATTAATACATGAAAACAAGGATCCCTATGACATGACCAAAAATAGAGAAATAAATCCATAAAACCATGAGGAGTGACAATTGGATAAATCAAAAGCAACAAAAATAGGACTTATGCCACCAATGTATAATATTCTTACTTAGAAACCATGTATATAAAAATGTACTTAAAGTGTAATGTAATAGTAATAAGTGCATATTTTAGTGTTTACATTTTCCCCCTTTATGTTAGTGAATGAAATTTTCTAGTATAAAGGATATGAGAATATTGTACTTGTGAGAAGCCAAAGAAGGTGTAATTGTAAGCATGATGTTGGAAATAAAAATTTCGGGTGGAAAAACTTGTGGATTTCTTGCCAACACTGGGAATCTAAGTCCCTCTACTTAACCAATGTAGCTACTGTATATGCATGTGTATGAAAAGGTGGATTTTTTTGGTGGCCTTTCAACTGGGGATCCAATAGGGACACTCCAATGACCCTATGGAAAAGCTTGTAGATACCTACAAGAGAGGACTTTGTCTGTAGAGAGGGAAAGGGGAGTGAGAAATTAGATAGGAGAACTAATGTTACAGGTAGAAAATCATATTCCTGCATACATCAATTAGAAGTTTTATCACATGCATTAAAATTAGGAGGAAACAACTCTATGCGTAGCAACAAGACCAAATGGAATTTATGATTACAAAGTATCAATAAACCCCTTAGTCAAAAAAGGCTCGAAACTCCTTCTTGTATTGATTTCTTAAACCAAGTTGTACATAGTATGAGAATGGAGGAAAAATAGAGAGTGGGGAAAGGAAGAATTTGGCTATCTCCTTTGTTCTCTCAAGGTAGAATGCACTCTTGAGCTTACAAAATTAATGACCAACCCTTTGAAATGGGAATGGCATTACAATTTATAGAATGAGAGGTGACTTATCATCTACCCCCCAATGGATTTTCATATGTCCTTGTGCAACTTAAAAATTTTCGACTTCCTAGGAGAATATTAAGTCCCTTTTTATAACATAAAGGTGACTTATTACATTAGGAACATTAGGACATGAAAAATTGCAACCCTAATGCAAAATTAGAATATTGGAAAGTGAGAGAAAGTTGGGGGAAGAGGAGAGAGAAAGAGAGAGAGAAGAAGAAGAGGAGATGTCGTTCTCGATGAAGTTTGTTGGTCCTCGTTGATGGAAAGCTCCAAATGCAGTGAAACTCTGAATCTTTGAACTCCTTACACACTATGAAACTCCTTCAAATTAGCTCATGAATGCTCACCAAGTTGAGTGAACTATTTCGTTGATGACCGCAACTCCTAGCCTACATATGATATACCTGTGACCCGAACTATGTAGTGAGTGTTGAAAAACATTGTCCAGTTCCCTAAGATGATCACCCCTCTATGTCTCATTGTGCCAAACTTTCCCTTTGAGAACAACTGCTATTAATAGTAAGTGTCCAGATGGAAGGCTTACTATTTTTAGTGAGAGGTGATTTTTGCCTCTTCTCGACCATCATGATGTGATGAACTCCCTCATTCAATCTTGTGCACATTGCCTTTGCTTTGACCACTTCTTGGGGTGACTTACTATTTTTAGTAAGAACCTATATAAGGGACTTACTATTTTTAGTAAGTGATCATTTTCACTATTTTCTACTCTAGATAATCATTCTGGCTTCTTGGAGGTCTTCAGTGCACACTGCCTTTTCCATAGCCACTTTTGACGAAGACTTACCAAAAATAACAAGCATGTGTAGGAAAGCTTACTATTTTTAGAAAGTGGATTTCAATGCTTGGTTTGTGATGGAGTCTATTTTTCTATATTTGTCTCATCATCATGGTCATGTCCTCTAAATTTCACATAATTTTTCCCACTAGAATGTTGGGAAATAAAATTTAAAATTTTCACCTAGCAGTGGCTTCAAGCACGGAGCTGCCATGGCAGCCATTAATGGAGCTCAAAATTTTCAGGTTTGTTTTTTTCTCTATTTTCAATGAAAAAAATCCATTGTGATAGGTTTTTCATTTGGAGCTCATGTGCAAGTTTTTAGCTCGTTTCCATTGTTAAAATGATGGGAAATCCGACAAATGTGAGCCGGTGCACAAAGTGAGGATTTTGTTAGAAAAAATAATTCAAAGAACCATTTGACCTCCCATTTATTGCATCATGATCGTATTGAAAAATGTGGAATTCTACGAAGACGTCACCTCGATCCGACTTGTATCTTATGAGATATGAAGATTTCTCGATCGGGTGACTTCACGGTTATCTAGCAAAAACCTTCATTTTCTTCCGTTCTTCATTTCTTCAGCACTTTTTTCTTTGATATTGCTATTTTTTCATGGTGTGGAGATTTTGGTGACCATTTTAGAGCTGTTTCATATCAGTAATGGTGTACTAGATGTCTGGACAAGCAAGAACAAGGCCATGGCATGGTGAGAAGCTGTGAAGGAGAAATGAGGGGGAAGAAACAACTAAGTGCGATTTGAATATTCAAAAATGCTCATGCAAGGGTGGGGAAAATTTTTTCATGTCTGATGTCCTTGACCTTAGGGATGTGAGGGACATAAAATTTCATGATGAGTAAGAGGATGACATGTGTCCTTGATCCAACGGTAGGGGATTTGCTTGAAAAAACACTAGAAGCACTGGGGGTTGAAAGTCGGTCACGTGGATGACCAAAGGACTCCCCATAGGGGCTGGGTGAATTTTTCCATGTCTTTTTCCCTGACCTTAGGGATTTGAGGGACTTAATATTCCATAGTCGTCCTGAAGCTGACACATGTCTTTGATCCCACGACAGGGAATTTGAGCTCCAAAAATGCACCTGGGGTTGAAGCTGTCAAGTTTGAAGGTCACATGGGGGTTGGGTGAATTTTTCCAAGGTTGATGTACCTAACCTCAGGGATGTTGGGGACATAAAATCCTACTAGGCTCCTGGAGCTGACACGTGTCCTCTCAAAATTTGGCTAAGTCCCGAACACACTCCAAGAGGGCAACTTGTGATGATGATATCGTGAGCTCCCAATGGATGTTTTTGGAAACATTTTATATTATCCGAATTGGAAATTTCCTTTTGAGTCCAATGGTGGGATTCATATGTCTTTATTCTTCCACTTGATCCCTGAAAAAGTAGAATTGTGATTTGGTACTCCATTTGTTCCTGAGAAAAACTACCTGTAGATATGATGCGCCAAAGTGTTGTGAAACATATGATTTCAACATCATGTAGGTCTTGGAATCCTCTTTCTTGTGATGTTTTTTTACTCCTAACTCCATCTAGAGCTCTTGAAATCTTCTTTTAAAGCTCAGCAGCTATTTTTAGGCCTGTGTACTGCTTAGGCTTGTGAACCTTGTTTTTATTCAAACTACTCCAAGTCTTTCAAAAATTACCCAAACCTTCCAAAATAATTTCCATGATGTTCTAAGGTCTTAAATTCACCTCCATGTTTAATTTTCCCTTATTTTCTACTACATGGGGTTTATCCAGTCCTGGGAAGGTCAGTGCTACCCTTTCCCACAACTACCGTAGCTTGCAAATGAACTCCTAAAATCACCTAGGGGAATGAATGGAATTTCCTAAATCACCTAAGGGGATGAGATAACATTAATTGGGAGGTCACTTGCACTAACTTGATAGACTGAGGTGTCTTGGAATGATGAGACTTGAAAAAATTAACACTTGGGTATAGTTTTTCGTGTTTGGGAATTTTCAATTGTCATGTTGCACTTTTTCATGACAACACATGTAAAAAGATAAATTATGATGTGGTGTAGCTTTTATCATCATTTTTATCTAGACACGATCCAAGGAAAGATAGGTATGTTATCGTAGATATGTAATTGGAGATATGTTCCATAGAGACTTGGGAGATTTAGAACCTTGGTATTTGTAAGAATAGAGATTGATAAATTCTTAAGCTAGGGTGAGTTCATTAAGGGATTTTAATATCTTGTCGCTAAAGGAAGAGTATTAAGATGGTGGTATATTTTTTCCCTAATATAACACTTCCAAAATGAAGGCCATCCCGATGTAGATGGAGTTAGGAAATTTTTTTGTTGAAAACCACTACAAATTCAAAAAGGAAACAACATGTCATTTCCTAACCGTGCATTATATGGGTATATATTATGGGTTAGAAATTTGGAAAATGATATATTGTGCATTTATTTTCCCTATATTAGGTCATTTGAGGGCATCATTAATTATAAATTGACATTTGTATCATAATTGAATTGTGTTTGAGCATTGATACTTAGTTGAATTTATGGTATCAAATTACAAATTTAGTCACTTTCTTGATGGAATTAACGGGTTAGTAGTGTATGATTACATATATATTTTCCTCCCTTTCGGTGTGAGGGTGAGATGTGAAGGATCAAAGGATTTATTCAAAATAAAATATATTACGGGTGTGTAGTGTAATAAGTCATAGTAAGAAATGATGTAGTATGGATAGTATTAGGGAAATTTTTAGTATCTATGATAAAATGATTGGATTATTCAAGAGGGGTGTAAATTGGATTATTTATTATGGTATATGTTGAAAATATTATCCGACTCCATTAACATTATGGGGTAGTATTAAACGGAGATCAAGAGATGGGCCATGCGGTGAGAGTGTATTAGTTGGCGAGAATGTGACAAAGGTAGATAGTATATCTTTGTAAGGATCATGGGTTTACTATATATAGTAAGTAGTAAAAAGTGAATAGTAATTTACATTTTTAATTACAATAGATTGTGATAGTGATCTCTTATTTACAACCATGACACATGTGTGAGAGATGTTATCCTAACCCAATTTGAGAGAGTGGTATAGGTTATTCAACACATATGACCAACAAATTGGTAAGTGATAGTTTTTGTCATTGAGATAGGTAGTAGAATAGTTTTTTTAAGTTTATTTATTTTTTAATTTTGGAGTTTTTGTTCATTTTAGGCCAAGATGGGGTTGTAGGATCTAGTTTGGCCCAAAGTGATGGAACCTTGTATGGTTCTATATAGTATGGTCTTGTAGATCATATGGTTTGGTCACAATGCTAATTTTTTTCTCGAGTGGTATTTTGGACGAGTTTCCTGAGATTAGTGGCTAATACATGGTTTTTTGGTTTATTGTTTATTATTTGCAATGATAGTTACATGTTTGGGAGTTTCTTAGGGACCGACATATTACTACTTTGTTGGGATTTCGCTTGATGATGTAAGGTGGGATGTTCTAGACATGGGAAATATTATGGCACATGGCTAGTTTAGGAGAGTTTCCCCAAATATGCATATGATTACCATGTTGTATGAGATATGGTAAGTATACACTTTTACATTTTGGATATTGATATGGGAGATAAAGGTGACTCTGGAGTATGTGTATCACATTCTACAATTACATATTTTTAGGAAGAGGGTCCAAGTACTTGACAAAAATATGTCATTATATATGAGAAATGCTAGGAGATTTTGGATTGGTGGTCATGGTAGGGAAGAGTATACTATGCAGATAGATTCTTGATCATGAAAAATTCTATTTTGTGTGTGTGGAAGTTTATAATAGTGATATTTTCTTCATTTTTGGTATTAGATGGTGGTGGGGTCATAATATCTCATCATATAGCATAGATTTGTTGACGTATAGAGGATGATATGAGATATGCTTAGGGAAGGTATATGTTGGAACACTTATATAAAGACCTATATAGATTCATGGAAGAGGGTCATAGAGGTGGGATAAGAGGATTGAAATTATTTCACATATGGACTTACAAGAATATAATAGTGTTGAGACCCATTGTTGGCCACATACATATTTTTCATGACTAGATCTTTGTTGCAACCAGGTGGATAGGGTGGGAGGCCATGGGTAGGAAACAATGATCTATAAATAATTGATAGATAAGTTGGGACCGGGGGAAGTATTATGGAGACCTTACAGAGACTATGGGGATGTGTCTAGGATGTGCTAGAGCTACATTGGATGTGGTTATCAATTTGGTTAGAGGATTGGTTTCTAGGATAGGTAGATTTATTTTAGTATGAGAGAGTGACCTGAAACTTTGGTATGACCTAGGAGGTGTCCCCAAATCCATATATATGGTGTTTATCACTACATACATTGTGGAGAGAGGAATCAATCCCGAGAGACCACGGTGGTGTATTTAGTACTACCACTTATAGATGAAGTAGACTTAGATATAGTCCTTATTTAGGGAGATGATGTGATTTATACTCCCGTATACACACAATGGTGGGTAAAGAATCGAGTGGATGCTTTTGTTTCTAGTTGTATTTGATAGAGAAGGTGGGCCATCAGGTGGGATTGCAATAGGTAGAGGAGGAGGAGAGGATATTTTCCCTATGAATGATATCGTGGCATCTGCGGTGGCACATCATAAATATTTGAATGGGAATTTTAGTATTTGTTAATGTATTAGTTTTTTTCTTGTTAATGTTTTGACGATAAAAAAATTCTAACATTGAGTTCGTATTATTTCTTGTAGGTGATGCTTATTGGATTATTATCATAGATGTTGTAGTGTGCACGTTAACTTACAACATACCACTATATGTCATTGTGGGCGGTGTTTTATTAGAGTAGTTTAATGATATTGTAGGTGATCATGCATATTTGTTTGATCTAGTGGTGATGGTGGCAACCACCTATGTGATGTTATAGGATGATAGGGATGAGGCAAGAACCAAGTTAGTGAGTGTGAGAGAGGCCATATGAGGATGTGGCCTAGCATAGAATATTTTTAGATATTATGTGGAGCTGCATACTTAGCACACTATGTTAATGGTTAAAGAAGTGGTATTACATTTGTAGGTAGAGGAGTATTTATTGTGATCATAGAGACAGAGGTATAGTGGTGAATCCTCAATTTTGATATCTCCCACAATGATATGGTCTAGTAGTAAGGATGATTGAGGGCAATATCTTAGATTGTAGTAAAAAAATTTGTTGTGTATATATATGATTATTTGGTTTCACATTGTGTTATCACGTCTATAGATGATGTATATTATTGATTCTTGATGATATAGTTTGATGTGCATGATGATATGTGGTGTGATTAGTGTTGAATAGTAACAATGATAATTCATATATGTTTTATTGAATGTGTGACTTTATAGAATATACAATAATTAGGCATGTGATGATTTGATATTAGTTAGTTTGTGTATCTAACAAATATTATTGATGAAATGATTGAATATATTCTCCTATAGTAGAGAGAGTGAGATGGTGTAGTGATCTCAGTATAGAGAAAAATTCACTCATAATCAAGTACCAAGAGTTTATGGAAACCTATGTGTAGAAGGTAGGTCGGGGATCCACTCATGTCATCAATGAATCATGTAGATTGAACAAAATATAAAGAGATATAAATGTATAAATCAATTTAAAACATATCATTAAATGAGGTGGTGAATGATTACATGTGGCTCAAGTGATGTATGTGAATTACTAGCAATATTTTTAGCATTAGAGTCTTGCAATATAAAACTTTATTCTTTCGCAAACCAATTGAGCAAGTTATAGTTGTAGGTTTTTCCTTTTTATCTTGATTTGGATTTAAATATGGTAGAGGAATCCATAAAACCAACTCAAGAGCTGTGAGGCGAGTGATTATGGAGGGTGACAGATTCTCATGAGATCAAGAAGAAATGATGAAGTTTAAATAGTCATTTACATCAATTGGTCATGATTATAACCTTTTAGACCACTTTAATAAGTCATTTATGATCAAAAAAATTTATGACTTCCTCTTCTCTATTCTGGTGGGAATACATGGTGATAATTAATCAAAATAATATTCTTGAAAATAAAAAATAACATAAAAGCATTTTCAAGTGATTTAGGTTCCATTAGACTCGAGAAAACAAGTTCAATCCCAAAAATTTGTCATGAAAATATCCTACATATATCAACTATATTCACTCAACCTAAGGTTAAATTTTATCTCTCTTTAAGACTTTTCTATTGGTACCATGTGAAGGAAAAATAGAGGTCTCAATAAAAATTATGAGGAAAAATCCATTCTCTATTTTATGGTCTTTTTAACATTCCCGAGCTCTATTTTACTCTCAAATAAGATGTCAAATTTAAGCTTGCGATAGCTACACTATTAGAGAATCCTATAGTCCATATATTTTTCCACATCATAAGGATGCCATGTACTCTCAATTTTGGGCTCAACGTTTCTTGGAGTGAGGAGGAAAAGACATAAAGTTTGTGATATTCTCGTGTCACTTGTTGTTACTAGATGTCCCTCTAGCCACATGTTCTTCATCGATTTTCTGCAAATATTGGAAAATGAGATCACAAGTCCAAAAGGTTATATAGATTTAGTTCCTACCATGTGCACAAAGGGAAACTTGTTTTCAATTAACACATCACATATTTGAGTGGTTTAAATAAGGCTCAAGTGAATCATACTCTTTGATCATCACTAAGTATTCAGAGGGACACTTGCCATCAATTAGTGCTCATGAGTCTTTGTGGGATGAGGGGAAATATTTAGAATTTTTAGGACATGGGAAGACTTATAAGTGCCAAGTTTTTTCCATCATTCTCTATGTTGAAACTTTTAAATGATACTAAGTCTTGATAATTTTGAGGGATGTGGGAGAGTCGATTAGCTCCTTATTTATCTTAAGATAATTTTGTTCACTTTTTTATGAGAACCTTTTATATTTGAAAAGTATTTAAGCCCAAAGGTTTTAAGGATGTTTTTTCGGACATGTATCTCTTCATATCTTCATTAACTTTGAGAGTCTACTTCCTTAAGTAATAAATTGATTTCAACGTATTTTCCCATATTGAGGCCAAAACACAAGATTTTGACTAAGTTCTAACTCATTTCACCTACAAGAACTTAAAGAGAAATGGTGAGAGATATTTGGATGAATTTAAAAAAATCCTCAATAATACATGGTAAATTCCATTAAAATATTTCAAGTTCTTGAAATTAAAATCATTTTTCTAAAATGGAGCAGGGTGCTTTTCTAAAAACATTTGTGTTATCTTAGAGGGTCCCTTTATTTTCTATATGGATTCAATAGTAGCATTTTGTATCAATTATGTATGGATTATTCCTTAGAAACTGTAAACTTTGTATTTTTTTGAATTAATACCCAAAACATTGCTTGAAAATGTTATAACTATGCATAAAACTTCCAAATTCAAATTCCTTCAAAACACTCTATATTTCTAGTATTTTGAACACTTGGAGCTAAAATATACATAGGTTAGAAGAAGGGGTATGATAATTACTATCATCCTTAATAGATATTATTAAACTTCTCAAATTCCTCTAGTATGGAGGAGAGTTTTTCCTTATTTTCACATGTTTAGCCTCCTCATGATTTTTCATCCTTATCTAAACCTTATAGACATGTAGTGATATTTCTTAAACTGTTTTAAGATCAACAACAACAATTTTTTTAGAAAGTATTTCTTGATTGGTCTTATATTTAGGACCTATCAGCTCAATTGAGTCTTCCTCCTTCAGAACTTTTGGCTCAAAGAACAACTCTTCTCCATAATTAAACTTTGATTGCACCCCTGTTTGATGGGAAGATAAGTCCTCAAGAATGTTAGCAAGGTTATATTTCTTCTCATTTTCATATTAATCATCCTTATCTTTACAAACTTCTTTATTCTTATTTTTAGACTCATCAAACACATCCTAAACTATGGATTTATCAAAATTAATAGTAGAGACCTCTTGAAATATCTAGGCTATGGATTCATCATCATCTTCATATTTATCTAATCTTAAAAAAATTCTTATGACTCTCAATGATGAATCTTACCTTAGTATGTATTGATTCACTAGTAAAAGGTGGAATCTTACATATCCTTTGAGGAAGTTGTTTTATACGAAACTCTTTTCTCCAATATTATTAAATTTGCATAGATTTTTCTCTATTTTTCTCATCATTCAAATGCCTCTCCCACTTTGTTTGTACATTCTCTTTCTTACAAGGATGAGTAACATCCTTATTTTCCATCATAGGTTTATATTCAAGCTTTAAAAGGGATAACCACTAATATGGCCAAATATTTGGCCACTAAAATGAATGAGTTTACAAATCATCATGATATTTTAAATCCTTTACATGAAATTCTATGGAATTGTAAAATACTTTTGGTGAGGGTGAGGGTGGGGAGGGAATATTTCTATAAATTAGAATTATTAGATGTGTCTTTTCATAGCCATGTCTATTATAACCTAGGAAATGAGGAAAGGGGAATATTATTTTTGAGAGGACGATAGCTCTCGTGGGGGTTCAAGAAATAACAAGAGGTATATGTTATTAGAGAAGAGGGCTAAAAGGTTGTAGAATCTTATGTGGAATGGATATAGGAATGTGATAAAATGTTTCCCCATTGACATGTTTATTAGGATTAGACTTTATAGCCTCCATGATTTCAACTAGCTCCTACATTTTCATCATGTTTTAAAAACATTTAAAATTAAACCTTGTCTAAAATTACAAGATACCACATGTAAATTTTTCTCAAGATGTGTTCATATTTGTAACTTTCCCTAAAAATTTATAAACTTATCTTTTGTTCCTTCAAATTTAAATCTATCTATAGACACAAAATTTGGGTCAAACTCCCCTTCGTCCCCTTCAATTAATCAACACAACGCATATACCTAGCCATACTCTCCTTTCACACCTGGATATTAATTTAATCACTTATAATTGAATTAATATTCATCCTCACATTATTAATTAATTTAATTAATTTAATTTACACCTCACCTAGCCACATCACCTAAACACCTCACCATGGACTTATTCCTAGCCTATTGATTAACTAAGACTAAGTCTCTACTTATCTTAACCAACTAGGACTCTTTCAAACCCTAAAATTAAATTCTTATTCCTTCTCCAACAAAACTCCCACTTATCTAAGCATCAACCCTCACTTGAGACCCAGATTAACAATCAAGATCACACCAAAAATAGTAAAGATCAATCTATTTTTGTAACTTGGACTAATTCTCCCTAACTGACACCGGTTTTCCCTCAGCCGATGATCGGTTCCCTAACTACCATCGGTTACCCTTAAATATGAGTTTCTAACTCTTTGCATGGGTTGGAAAAATTCATTCTCACACACAACTTTGGCATTTGAGTCTCTAGCAATAAGGCTTCCTAATGAACCAGAGTACATCACACTTCCACTAGCAACCGATCATCACTTCCATAGCTCTAGATTGACATGACAGAGCACACATGCACTATTACCATTGCCTTTGGACATGATACGCTTCCCCTCCACAAGATAAACTATTCCTACCACATTCGGATCTCAAAATTTTACGAGATAAGTAAATCATTCTTACTTTTTAAGCTTGTGTGTTTGATCTTAATCATTTCATTTACTACTTTTGTTTAATTTCTCTCTATCTCATTACCACCTTCTACCCATTTATCACCTTTTCTACTAACTAGATCCATTTCACCTATCCTATCACCCTTTGTACCTTGTTAAGTCTTAATCAACACCTTTCCATCCTTCCCTAAACCTCCTCATCTCTCTATGTAATCACAAAGAGGCCCAAACTCTTATTTTTAATATTTTAACCAAATTTCCCCTACCGACACCGATTAGCTAACCGGCATTAGTATATCTCCTATACCGGCATCGGTCGTCCAATTTATATCGGTCTCTAAGACTGGAAATTTTTCCTATAACAATGAGTTAACAACTTCCCCAAAACAACTCAAAACCTTGCCTAATTTCACCTAGACCTCACCTACAACCTTTGTTACACCTACAAACCCAAACCAACCCATTAATCATCTAGATTTAATTCTAACCATTTCCTATTGAGTTAAATTCACTTGTTGTATGTTAATAGGAGATACCTAAATCTTATCAACTACAATAGGAACTGTTATTTCTTACATTAAGTTGTATTAAACAGAGGATTGAAAGCCATTCAAGGAAGTGTCATGCTTCCCAGATCTAGCCTTGCTAGGAAGTCCTCTAACTCTTGTTATTTAATACTATTTGGTGGTCTTGTTATGTTTCTTATACAGGTCATTCCTCCTAGCCAAAGGGAAGCTCACACAATCATCTTGGATCAAAAGTCTATAGTGCACACAACACCTTCTACCGTCTACAAAAATAATTATTCCTCCTATGCTTGTTACCTACTTATTTGTTTTATCACATTACTTTGAGGTGAAACATTTTGGCACGCCCGGTGGGAACCTGTCATTTGGGTTCTTTTGTATTGTTCATTCTTAAAGAATCTGTGTGTCTATTTCCTTTCAAAAGAGTTCATATTAAAATTTCTCCTTGGGAACATTATTCTTCTTCTACTTATCTAAGTGAAATTATTATTTTAGGTTAAAAAAGAACACTTATTTTTATTTTTATTGCATTAGTGAAATGCGTACTCTCTTCCTATTCATTATTTCTCTTATCGAATTTCACATTAAATTTGGGCTTAAAAATCTCGCATTTCATCCTTGTGTATGTTGCATTTAGCTCACTTAAATTTATTTGTAACCTATATACTAGAGGTCATGACCAGTTGATGGTTAGTGGGAATTAAGTGTAGCTCACTTCTTACACACACACCCCAAACCAAATCACTGAAACAAATCACTCATTGCTTAAACATATTCCTTCCCAACAATTATCGTTAATGACTAATAATTGGATTAACGGTGGATCCAGTTAGTGTTCTAGCTAGTCATCATATCAGAGTAGGGCCTCGCGTACTGTGAAGTATATATTGGGGACACCAAGCCAAAATTTACCTGAAACCATCCATAGACATTCAGTTCCTTCTAGGGTACCCTCGTTGACC
The DNA here is from genome assembly GCA_018340775.1 of Taxus wallichiana var. yunnanensis. NCBI lineage: Eukaryota > Viridiplantae > Streptophyta > Pinopsida > Cupressales > Taxaceae > Taxus > Taxus wallichiana. The sequence goes on along the minus strand of CM031237.1, from coordinate 672,029,326 downwards.
AAAAAATATATTCTACTTATAATCAGTTCTAAATGGCATAAGCCACACAACATAAAATCTAAAACATAGGATTGTGTGTTTTGTTAGATTTTAACTGATTGTGTTTTGAGGTGTGAGGTCATTTCATCTTTTTCTTATCCTTCACACCCCATTATCACAATTGGTGTGTTTTGGTTTATTTTGGGCATGTTAGGACACATCACTGCCATGCTCAGTTGTTGAGATTGGTATTTCTAGTTGAATTAATTACCAAAAATTCAAATTTTCATCTCCTCTCGAGATTTAATAATAACCGACATTGGTTCAGCGACTGACATTAGTTACCTCTTCATACTACCATTTGTTTATTGATTGGCATCGATTCCCTATTGTTTTGGTTATTTCTCCCAAAATAGTGTTTAATTCATAAACAAACATTTTTTGTGACTTATTCTGTCACTTCATCATATTTTTGAGTCTTTGGTATCATTGTCATATTCGAAGTTCATTTTATTTTCACCCTTCATTTATATATTTTCAAATCTAGCATTTATTCATAAGTGCGGCATCATCCGGTGGCTGGATACGATTACCCCTCTCTATCAAGTATCAGTTAGTCAACCGGTGTTAGTCTCTATGTTTTAATTTTTCTATCAAAACAACGACCAAATTCCACTTTCCAGATTTCTTCTACTATCCTTTTTGTGTTTTTGTACCATATACAGAACTCAGATTACCTATTCTACTGCCATTCACATGGTTTTGACTCACAGACAAGCCAACACTCTAGTTTTTTATGCTAGCCACCAACCACTACCTCCTAGTCCTTCACCACCTTCTATTTCTTCACCCATGGACCCCACCTCACCTATTGTTATACATGTAGGTGATGAGGAGTTCACAAAACTCCTTGATCACAATCTCATAGCCTTACAACATTATCTAGCTCATTCATCTACCCGTGACTCATTAGGATAGCTTATCTACGGTATGCATGTATCCATCCCTCCCACTTTGGCCCCCACTTCCATATCGGCCACCACTAGTGTAGCGGTACCTACTTCCACCTTACCACTTATCGTTTCTCATATCACTCCCACATATTCTATATCTGTTGCACCTACAACACCTATCACATCTTTGACATCCGCCTCACCATCATCTACGGTCCCTAGTGTAGGGATTTCCACCTCATTAGTTCCTATTACCTCGCAACCTCCAGTTGCATCGACCCCTTTTCAGAGTTTGGTCATGTTTGTAACCGCTACTCTACCACCCATTTCCACAAGGTTTTATATACATATTCTTCCCACCTATACCTTGTCTCAGCCACCTCCTGTCACATACACTTCTCATTCGGATTATGTTTTGTCATCATCTTCCGCAACTTATATACCCCTTCTCAATTTTCTTACTTGTTACCTCCATATACATGTGTCCCTTCTATTTCCTACTCATCATATCCACCTCCTTATACCATTAGAGGGGCACCTTGTTGGGACCCTAATGTAGCTACCAAATCTTAAAGGCATGTAGGTGCGCACGGCAGGAGGAAGCGCGCAAGTTAAGGTGCATACGGTAGGATTCAAAAAAGGTTCTTGGAGAACCAAGGACGTGCGCCCACAAAGCACAATTTGGGACTTAGCCATTTTCAGCCTTTTGGATAGAACACATGAAGAACGTGTTTTGTTTGGATAAGATTCAATCTGACGACAATAGGGTGTCTGAAAGGAATATACCTTGCGATAAGAAGATCTAAAAATCTAATCATGACATGGAGAGGCATACGCCTGAGGCAATCCACACCTTGACACTTGGGGCCAGATCTGAGGTTGCAAAGGAGTTTTTTGGAGATCAGATGCCTATATATATGTGCGCCCTTAGTAAAGAAAAAAAAAGAACATAAGGAAGGAAGCGAGCTCTGTAGAATTACTGCGAGAACTATGGGATAAAATGGGTAGATGATTATAGGAAGGATGTAATAAGGGAATGGGGAATGTAAATTTTGTTTTGAAAGTCTTCATGTATGGATCCAGATATGGTGCATGACTATGGTCTCCCCTTCTGTGATATTCTATAGTAATGCTATGAATGAATATGATAAGGTTACCATGATAATTGTATTAAGATATTCTCTCTGTATTATCTGCATATTTCTATTATGCTTTTGTTCTTGTATAATCATGAACCTTATTTGAATGTTAAGTCTATTTGTGGATTTACAACTTCCTAGTTCTATTAATTCTATTAAGCACTTTTACTTTTGATATGACTGAAAGGGTATAGAATCCATTCTGAGCTCTATAGCTTTTTCATGTCCTTTAAATCACTAATTCAAGATCATGAATGATGCCTTCCACTAAACTCACATAAAAGAGAGACTTAGCTCCCTCTCGCGTGCCTCGGGTGAGCACCCAGCGCCTGTTGGGTGATAGGCCGGCACGCATGAGGTTCCCTTATTCTTGGTGGGTGCAAAAATGACTACATCTTGGCTCCATTACCAAGACCTATTTTTGAAGTTGTAGTGGAACATGGTATACATCATGGTCTGTGCAAAAAGTGATGACGAAGCACTTAACACTTGAAGGTGTTGAAAATTGGTTTAAAATCATAGAGGATGAGTTCGTTCAAAGATTTAGTACTAGACCTGAGTTTGATACGTGAAGATGGGTGGAAGACACTCTCTATCATGAGTTGTACGAAACCTTCTTCTGTTGTTTCCTAGTAGAGTTATTTGAGTGGCTCTTGGCATATGCATCTAGGTCGGGGTGGTATTATAAATCACACCCTTAGACCCAAGAAACATACCAGAACTTACAAGATGTTGATCTAACATGGACCCGTGTTATAGATCATTGGTGGAAGGGAGTATTGGCTAGCTACACTCTGGAATATGTAATTTCCATGTATTCTTGTCCAGAAGTTGCTGAGTTTGAATTTTTGTGGGAGCCCAGAGGATCATTTTTGTGGGCTATCCCCCTGGCAATCAAAATCTTGATGGTAACCATGAGTTTAGAGGCATTCCCAATGGCCGATAAACCACTCTGAGTGCTTGGCGAGGAAGCCAGGTTGGGGAAAGATGGCTGATATAACGACTGAAAAGGAAAGGGAGGAGAGACAGCTCAAGTATGGTGAAGCGCATGAGAGGGAGATTGCGAGATGGTGCGAGGTTGCATTTATGATGGATTCATGGAGGTAGATGTTTTTGGGAGAAGAGGTTCACATGGAGGATGTGGAGCCTAAACAGTCTGTGCTACCCCATCTTGGCAAGCATGGAAGAGAGAACCCTCAACTTCTAATGAGATCCCGTCGCATGGAGAAAGAAGATTCGTTGGTGCGCATCTGACCCCACCTAGCGACTAAACCTTGGCACTTGGTTTTTTCAAATGAGGGAAAAATATAGTTTATCCATTTGATATCAATGGAAGCAACCGATCGGCACCCAGGAGATACAACTTCTCATTTGGGACTTATATGGATTCACACACTATTCTAGTATTTGGTGGAATGTTTGGACAAGGCACATATACAACTAGTTTTGGGAGTGAGTCAGGAAGTGGTGGAGGAAATACGACTGGGAGTGGCACTAGTTCACAAACTGTTAATGCATATTTCAGTAGGATGATGGGAACATTCAGCACAACAAACACGGGCCCTGTGCCTAACACAAGAGGATCTAGAGGTGGAAGTGGTAGAGCTGGTGGCTCAGGATCTAGTGGGTCTAGCGGAGGAGGAAACACTAGAGGAAATCGAGGGATTGGGTCAGGAGGACAAGGGCCTCAGCCACCTCCTCAAGTCTTTTTGAGATGTCTCTGCACTTACCAGATTATAGTGGGATAGAAGATGTTGCAGAGCATGTTCATAAGTGTGAGCTGATATGGTGTGCGAAGGGGATCATGACCCAGGATCGAAAGGCCAGTAAATTTGTAACAACCTTGTAAGGATGCGTGTATAATTGGTATAGAAAGTATGAACCTCATCAGACTATTGTGGATTATACCACATTGAAAAATGTGTTCTTGGTGGAATTCCACATACCTGAGTTTGAATAGAAGAGCATCAGCTCTCTCAAAGAAATCCAGCAGGGAATGGTAGAGAGCGTGTAGGAATATGATGCGCACTTTAAAAATCTATTGTCTAAACTATCTTATGATATCCACCCTTCACAACATGCCCATTGTTTTGTTGGAGGGTTGATCACACCCTTTAGGAGGGCTTTGTCTCATAAAACATTCATGGACCCGTGCGAAGCGTTGGAAGTTGCTTTGCATGATGAGGTAGTTGGTAGTGTTGACACTAGTGTTAGCCCATTTTGGAGCCTCAAATCATTACCATGGCTAAGCAATTGGAGAAATTATCTACCAACACAGTTCCATAGACTCATGGTGGGATGTGGTGCACAGATTGTAATGTAGAACAACACAAAAAGGATAATGGCGAGGATATGTACTCGGGAAGGCGATGCGCACCGTAGTGGTTAATTGTGAGATATGTCATGGGGATCATGATGTAAGTAGGTGCCCCTTTTATAGTGCACGATCCGTAAAAACATATCTTGTTATTGTAAGATATGTACCTCAACCACACATGACACCAAGGATTGTAGATTGATTGACTTTGATTCATGAGGTAATTGATCTTGGTACATGCAGGACTAGCATTGCCAGCAGTTCCAAAGGAGATGAGCATTGGTATGAAGAACACGGAGATGGAGGTGCATGCGGGAGGGGATTTTGCGAGAGGATTTCATGGCCATGGTAACCTGCAGGGGAAGAAGTGAGTTCCCACGTGGAACATGCTTTAATTATGGAGCCACGAGGCCATTATAAGCACAAATGTCTAGATCTTCTACAATGTTCTGGTGTGGGAAAAAACATAAGTACGAAGAGTGCCCGGAGTTATATGAACATATGAGTTAGTAGCACTAAGGAAGGATAAGGGTGCTGCCATGGTGAGTATTAAGAAGGCTGATGTGCAATGGCTCCCGTGAGTAATACGTGAATCAAAACTAGAGCCTGTTATGGTAACAATAAGGGTAGAGTCTACGCGCGTGAGGGAAGCACCTAAGCAGAGACCTCTGGTTTCAAGGGAAGAGGTAGTACATGGGAAGTATCCAAACCTAGCTCACCAGAAAGAATTCTACCAGGAAACCATGGACGTAATTTGAAGCTTACAAGGGGAGATCCAATGCTTAAAAGAGCAAACTAGAAAAGATGAGCAAAGAAGACCAATAGAAGCACCAAAGGATGACTTGGATGAGGTTAAGGAGGTGTGTAAACTATTGAGGCAAGAGAATTTTATTCCCTACTAGGAGCATGGTTGAGAGAAAAGGTACCACGCGTCGGGAAGAGCATGAAAGGTAGATCCTACATGCAAACCTCCCACCTCACAGCCTTGATTATGACAAAGAGATCACCTTGAATATAGTAGTGGATGGATGGCTGCTTAACAACATCCTCATTGACATAGGTGCGGAGGTTAATGTTCTCACTCTGGATGCCTTGCATCAAATGGGAAGACCTGCACTACAAACCTCTTCAAATGTGTTATATATGGCAAATAAGACAAAGGTAATTCCCATAAGTGTCTTTAAGGATGCGACCATTACCATTCAGGGGACTAAGTTCACTAGGGATTTTTAATTCTCGGTGCTTGCCGAGGTAGATAATTTCCCAGTGTTACTTGGGCGCTCGTGGTGCTATAAGAATAATGTAGATCTCTAGTTTAACAAGGGGTACATAATTTTTGAAAACAAGGAAGAGAGGGTGATTATACTTCTTGTTGATGGAAAGTCCACACCCTATATTGAACCCCTTAGAGAGGAAGTCCTAGACAGAATATATGTGCACTCCATAAGAGATCTAGAGACCATCCACCCTATAGAAGGAGTCATCCAATTTGATGATGCTCAATCTGTCGGTGATACTACTACCAAGATAGCATGTGATAATTGGGCACATGGGACTTATGAATTGATTGAATGACATCCGAAAGGATCAATGACCAAGGTAACCATGGCGCATATAGTTCAGCACACGGGAGGAAGGTAATAACCAAGTATTCAGGGATGCATACCCCGAGGTGTTTTTAGGGAAATGGAAGCTCAATGGAGGGAGGATGAGCGATGAGGTATGTGAAGTTATGTTTTGATAGGCATAGTAGTGAGGTGGTGGGCCGCGCATAGCAAAAATTCTTGGAATGGCATGAAGTTAGAATTGCACTCCCTGACCGATTCTCAAGGAGCAATATCCCCACCGCTATTAAGGATTACAATGGTAATGAACCCACCTCTTCCCACATTTAGGAAAGTGAGAGGGTCTGGGGAGAAGGTGCATAAGCTTTACCACCCTCCCTTTGGGTGCACAAGCTGTATTCGACACTACAATGTTGTGCACGTGCTTGGTACATCCATTCTAAAACTCGCCGCCAAACGGATAATTGGCAGGAATTAGTAGCTGACTTGGTTCACACATTTGAGTACCGAAGTACCAAGCAACTAGTTAATAAGGCATTACAGGCTGTCAAGAACCTCACGGGGATTGCACCATGGTAGAAGATAGATTAGTAGACTTACTTGGTGGACCTAGCTTGGAAGCATGGTTCGAAGAGGAGGAACCAGAAGACATACAATTCAAGCGTGCGTGTGCTGAAAAGGAGAAAGGAAAGATGGTATACATTATTAATGGAGAGGAGATGGAGAGCCTGAATTTCAACCATTCGGTTGGGATGTGTGAGGTAATTGATAGTGTGGATGCATGTGCATGTGTGTATCATGAACCACTCAAAACCAAGAAAGTTAACATCGGCTCGGAGAAGGAGCCCAAGGAAGCTATCATTGGGGACTATTGGTTGGACAAGGAAGTATCAAAGATCATCGATCTCTTGCATGAATTTGAGGATTTATTCCCACACGAGATACCATGAGTTGAAAGGAATCCACCATTCATTAGGGGAAATGAGGATAAAGTTGAAATATGGTGCACACCGGTCAGGAAGAGGCCTTACAAGATGAATCCCAACATGCGCGTAAGGGTTAAAGAAGAGCTAGACAAAATGATAGCATCCTAGTATCATTGAGGTTGTGGAGGAATCATAATGGATAAGTCCAATGGTGATCAACATAAAGAAGGATGGGTAGATTAGGATATGTGTGGATTACAGGGAGTTGAATGTTGTTTGTATCATAGATCCTTTTCCCACCCCCTTCACAGAAGATATTTTGGAAGGAGTTGTTGGGTGCGAGGTCTATTCCTTCACGGATGGATTCTTGGGATATCACCAAGTAAGGATTTCTAAGGAATACCAAGAAAATATAACTTTCTCCACCGAGTGGGGAAGATTTGCATACACGGTCATGCCCTTTGGATTGAGGAATGTGCCTGCTGTATTTTTTGCATAGTGGTATAAGCATTTCAGGACTTCATCCACAAGTTCCTTCAAGTATATTTGGATGATTGGATAGTGTATGGATTGGTCAAGGACCATTGTGATAACTTGAGATTAATGTTTGAAAGATGTCGGCAGTTGAGGATTTCCCTCAACATCAAGAAATGTGTCTTTGCAACTCCTTTTGGAACGTTGTTGGGGCATATCATATGCAAAGAGGGCTTACTGGTGGATCTCGTGAAAGTTGTAGTTATTGTGGGATTAGGGGAGCCCACCAGCCAAAGTGCCATGTGTGGATTTCTTGGACACACTAGGTACTACAGAAAGTTCATTAAGGGATACGCCAAGATCACCGCGCCTTTGGAAATATTGCTCAGACATAAGAGTGCCTTTTAGTGGGGAGAGGTGCAACAAAGGGCATTTGACACTCTAAAAGAAAGGCTTATCACCACACCTATTCTATGATTCCCATCATGGGATAAACCTTTCCATGTCCACGTGGATGCCTTTGGTACAATAATGGGAGTCGTTCTTGCTCAACCAAGAGAGGGGATTGTTGATCATCCCTTGTGTTTTGTAAGTAGAAAGTTAACACCAGCAGAACAAAATTATACAATGACCGAGTGTGAGGAATTTTCAATGATCTATGTGCTCCACAAATTTAGACAATATCTGCTAGTGACTCCCTTCACATTCTACACTGACCATATGGCCTTGAAGTATCTAGTAAAAAAAGTAGTGTTGTAAGGGCGCATATGTCATTGGGTACTTTTATTTCAGGAATTTGAATTCAGAGTGGTGGTAAAACTTGGAAAGAACAATTGTGGGCCAGATCATTTATCAAGGATTGATTTGGGAGAGGATGCGCAAAGTATCAAGGAAACCATGCCAGATGCGTAACTATTCAAGTTACAACATGTGCCCTCGAGTTAGAAGACATTGCTATTTTTCTCAAGGAAGGTGTGGCGCCCAAAGGGATGAAAGCACTAGAAAGGAAAAGGTTAGCCATACGTGCCACACCCTTCATGTTGATCAATGGGGATTTGTATAAAATGGGTTGCGATGAGGTTTTACACCGGTGTGTATTAGAACATGAACACGTGACCATAATAGAAGAATCCCATGGTGGGATTACTAGAGAACACTATGCGGTGAATGTAACCGCGCGCAAGATCCTAGTCACCGGACTATGTTGGGAGATGAATCACTAGGATTACATTGAGTTTTGCAAGGCCTATGACCACTGCCAGCACCTTGGAAAACTGGAAGAAGGGATGAGATGCCCTTGCACCCCATCACCAGGTGAGAACCTTTTGAGAAATGGGCAATAGATTTTTTTGGACCAATCTCACCGGTTGTGCGAAGGACTAACTCGTGGTATATCATTACCTGTACTGATTATCTGACAAGGTGGGCAGAGGCTGTGCCCACTAAGGATTACACTACAGCCACGGCTGCTAGATTTTTGTGGGAGAACATTATCAGCAGGTATGGGTGCCCATTAAGTTTAACAAGTGATAGGGGCACTCACTTTTTAAATGAAACCATTAGGATTCTATTGGTAGAATTCATGGTAGCCCATCACAAGACTACCCCTTATCACCCTCAGGAAAATGGGACTACAGAGGCATTCAACAAAATCCTTAGTCACACATTGACTAAGATATGTGATGTGGGTAGGTAGGATTGGGATGACAAGGTGTCAATAGTTCTTTGGGCATACAGAAAAACATATAAAATATTGAACAAGGCCACACCATTTCAATTGGTGTTTAGCATGGAAGTAGTTTTTCCAGTCGAATTCATGCTACCATCTCTGTGTATAGCATGCACAGGAGGGTTGGATGATGAGCAAGCGCTAGAAGAAAGAATAGATGAATTGATAAAGTTGGATGAAAGGTGCTCACTAGCAAGATGGAGCCAAACAACTGAGAAGGCAAAGAAAAAGGCATGGCATGACCGCCATATTAAGAACAAATAGTTTGAGGTTGGCCAAATGGTATTGCTATATGATTCAAAATTTCTATGCCATCCTAGAAAGTTGAAGGTGCATTGGTTGGGTCCTTATGTAATTTCATACATCCTTGATTTGGGTGCATGCCAGTTATAAGCGCTGGATGGAACAAAATTACTTGGACACTTCAATGGGAGTAGGCTAAAGCCCTACTATAAATAATGCTTCTTGGTGTTTGTAAATAAGGTAGTTTTGCCAGTTAGTTTAGAATTTCCTTTTATGCTTTTCCTTTCTTGTATTTCCCTTTTACGTTGTTGTTTTGTTTTGCGCTTTGGGCACTGGTAACCTTATTACTTTTTACTTATGAATGTGTAGAGGACCACACATCATTTTAGTATGGGGTGAGACGAAGAAGAGAAAATTGGAGTTATTCTACTAGGAGGATTTGGGTTGGTGGAAAAATAAGGTTACATTGGAAATCCACGTACAAAGGAGAAAAAGTGTAAAAACATGAGGTAGGTGAAAGAAAGAATCATGAGGATGGAAGAAGTGCCTTTGGCACCGGTAACATGTGCAAGAGTCTTCTATCAAGATGGATTGTTTGTGCGCTAGAAGGTTGGAAAAGTTTTTGTGCAAGGATTGGGCATGTAAGGAGAAGCACTGAAGTCGGGTTTTGTTTGAAAACACCGCATTAAATATTTTCATATGGTGGTAGGTAGCCTAGCCTTAAATGCATAAAAGCAGGAAAAGCTATAAATACAAGAGTGGGCATTTCATTATTTTACTTTGTGAACACAAGAAGAGTGATTTTATTTCAAGAGCTAGGGTTTCAAGAACTCATGCAAAGGAAAATCCTAAGAGCTTAAGTGCAATCGGTCCATTGGATCTACAAACTAGAGCATAAGTGATTCACGGGTGTGAGGAACATTGTGAGGAAGTCGTTGTGATCAAAGGAGAAAAATCTGAAATTAGGGTTTGTGTTTTAGGGCACGGGGTGCACGAGGAAAACTTTCAAACAACTCACAAGTTAACTTGGGAATGAAAGCAAAGGGTGCAATGACGACCACGAAACCAGTTGATAAACCTATAGAACAATCCAAGAAGGGAAAGGGTAAAGGAAAAGGAAAGAAGAAACAAGAAGAAATACCCTTGGATACAAATGAGGAATGGTACTTAGAGATGCAATACCGGATGGGGTTTTGCTAGGGCAAGAGTGGGAGTCCCACATAAGAAAGATGACCATGATCGACTACAATCACCAGTCAAGTACAATTGCAAAGGAAATGGCACTGGAGCTGGTGCGCCCCACAAATAAACGAACACCTGACGGGTTGCTAATCTATAGCAACATGGTCAAGGTGAAAATGGAGAAGGCAGGGCTTCTCCAAATTTTTGAGTTACCATATTTCGGGAAGCCTGAGCACTTGTACCAATGGTTGATGATGCACGTACATGAAGACTTCTTCTGCTTCAGTAGGGCGTAAAATGCGCATAACTCCCCAACTAATTTCATGCTTCACAGGCCTAAACTATGAAGGGGATGCACTCAAAGATGACCTCCTGGATGAGGAGGAAATCAAAGAAACCATAGCATCCAGGGATTGAAGAAGGGATCAAGGTACGAGTGATGAAGATGGCCACACACCTAGTCTCTAAGCTGAATGGACAAGAAAGGTGGACCCAGGTGAGCAAGCCCTGGTGAATGTCTACAGGAAAGTCACTAGAGGGCACCATATACAACCTCTCCCAATATATTACAGATGGAATCATAAGCAACATGGAGAAGGGAGGAAAGATCTTATTTGGAAACATTCTGTTGACAATTGTGTTCTCAGAAGTCGGGGTGTCGGATGCATCCGACAAGTTCATGTGGGAGTACCCTGCTGAAGATCCTTCGCCTACGGAGAGGTTTCAGAAATACACATGTGAATCAATGACAAGGGTACACAAGGTGCACTTAGACAAATGGTATACGTGCCTTAGGAATGCATTCGGGGCTGAATGGCAGATCCCTAAACAACTCCCCATGGTGACCAAAGGAGAAGCAAAGTTCGTAGTCTACCAAAGCACTTCTATATTGGCAGGTTCATTTTGGTCGATGGAAGCTAGAGTCCATGGTGCAAACTCCCATTCTCATTTACTGCCCAATTTTTCCAAGCAGGAGTAAACAGATACAAGGAGTCAAAGAAATTAAACCTTGACTTGTCCACCCTTGATAGAGAGCACAGGGAAATGAGGAAGAAGTTGGTCTACCCAGAGAAGTGTGCATACGTTGAAAGGTACGTGTCACATGATGTGCATATTGTAAGGCCTTTGACCTTACCTATTGTTGGGAGAAATGCCACAAGGATTTACCTATGCATAAGGCCAAAATTTGAAAAGGGTGCATACGTGGAGGATGAGATATCCATCCCAGATGACCCTACCGACCCTACTAGAAGGAAGAATCCTGCGCCAAAGCGTAAGGAGAGGGAAGAGAAAGAGGAACAAAGGGCGGTGGAGAAGCAGGATGTAGGTACCACGGGGACAAGTACCTATGTCCGAAGAAGAAGAGGATGGTGGTCAAGGAGAAGACCCCAGAACCTACAAAGCCACCATCCCTGGGAACCCTCAGATGAAGAGAAGACCACATCCCCAACTCCGGAGTTTTTAGAAAAGGAAGAAGAAGAGGGGATGGAAGAACTAGAGTCCAAGGATATAGATGACATGAACGCCTATATAGGCAAAAAGGATGATGATGAAGAGGAAGAGCTAGAGGTAAATTAGGAGCTAATTGATGTCCACGATTTAGAGGAAGAGGAAGTAGAAGATGCAAATGATGCTTTCATCTTTGCAAGGAGGAAGGGTGCCCAAGGGGAGGAAGGCGTGCGAGAATGAAGAAAGGAGTGAGGGGGAAAGTACTAAGGAGCTAGATATGCCCAAGCTCACTCAGGAGGAGGTGGATGAGAAAGTGATAAGGGAGGTGGAGAAGATGATTAATACCTTGGTCGATGAGGAATTGGAGTGCAGCGTGGAGCTCGTGCTTGGTGAATTCAAGGAAGAGCAAAGGGAGAAGAGTGTGAGTAGCACAAAAGGCCCAACTCTTACAGTGACTATTCCAAAGGGCGTGTGCATGGGAAGTAAATGCACACGGAGGAAGGAAAATCAATGATGGGGTATGTTAATGACCCTAGCAAAGTTTTTGTGCACACTTCCAGAGTACCATGCCCACTAAGGAGCTCACCGCCATGGAGTCCTTTGATCCTGAGGGTGGATACCCACACACAAGAAAGATGCTATTGTGGGCATTTGACTCCCACATTGATGAGCTTGAGTTCGAGGTTAACCAAGGGGTGATACTAGAGCTATCTGAGACAAAGGGGGTCAACCCCATCATAAACACACAACAACTGTCGGATGAGCAAGTATGTAATGTGCTCAAAAAAGTCTCTGTGGAGGTAGAGGCAAGGCTCTTCTGCAGAAATGACAGGGTTAAATTCTTAGAGGACCTGATGGAGAAGAGGAAGGAAGAAATAGTTGAGCTAATAAAGGAACTCAGCCTTGAAAATTTGATCAGCGCTCAACTACAATGAGAATTACAAGAGGAGAAAGCTAAAGTGCGTGAAGTTTCCAAGAAGGTGGAGCTCATCTCCCAAGCTATTGTCATGAAGCACCAGACCTTAACCCTCCCACGTAAAAATATGGTTCCCCCCTGGAGTGTCTTGAGGACTTGACTCGGATCCTCACCATGGAAAGGTAGCCTTTGGCCTTGGAGTTGGTAGAGGATGTAGCTACGTGCTTGGAGTAGGAGGACAAGTTGAAATTCATTGCACTCGTAGCTGAATACAACAAGGTGCTTGCTGATGTAAAAGTAGTTACACAAACCACTGGGGTCACATACGACCATTGCGTGGATCAGGACAAGGTGACAAGCATGCTACTTGCCAATGATGAGGCCGAGCTGAAGGACTTCAGGGAAAATAATAAAGGCAATAGAGCAGAGTGAGAAAATATTCTAGCCAAAGTAGAAAGAAAATCTAAAGCTATTGAGATCCTTCGGGTCTCAATCAAAACCCAGCTTAAAGAGCTCTACAAGGTCATTACGAGGAAGATGGATGCCTTGGAAGATCAAGCTAAGGAACTGGAAATGGTGGTAGATACCATAAACACAAAGGGGGAGGATTAACCTTCGATGAGGTGAGCACATTGGTTGGTGACCTTTGCAAGAGGGTGCAGGATGAAGTCAGTGCTTGGAATACACTGGAGGCCGACTTGCAGAGAATTTTCCCCTTCTTCTTCTTTAGGTAGTTTTCCTTCTATTCTCTCTCTTCCCCATTTCTTTATTCTTTCCCTCCATTCTTTTCTAAGGAAAGGCCTTGCCTTTTTGTACTGCATTCTTTGAAAAGGTTCCCAAGGGCGGAGAACAGGTGAAGTGTGGGGTAATGTTGGGACCCTAATGTAGCTACCAAATCTTAAAGGTGCGTAGGCACGCACCATTGGAGGAAGCACGCAAGTTAAGGCATGCAAGGTAGGATTTAAAAAGGGTTCTTAGAGAACTAAGGACACACACCCACAAAGCACAATTCAGGACTTAGCCATTTTCGGCCTTTTGGACAGAACACATAAAGAACGTGTTCCATTTGGATAAGGTTCTAGCTTAGCAACAGGGTGTCCTAGAAGGAATATACCTTATGATAATAAGATCCAAAAATCTAATCATGACATGGAGAGGCATGTACTTGAGGCGATCCACACCTTGACACTTGGGGCCAGATCTGAGGTTGCAAAGGAGTTTGTTGGAGATCAGATGCCTATATATATGCGCGCCCTTAACAATGAAAAAAATAACATAAGGAAGGAAGCGGAGCTCTGCAAAATTACTGCGAGAACTATGGGATAAAAGGGGTAGATGATTATAGGAAGGATGCAATAAGGGAATGGGGAATGTAAATTTTGTTTCGAAAGTCTTTGTGTATGGATCTAGATATGGCACATGACTACGGTCTCCCTTCTGTGATGTTCTATAGTAATGTTATGAATGAATATGATACGGTTACCATGATAATTGTATTTACGCATATTTCTATTATGCTTTTGTTCTTGTATAATCATGAACCTTATTTGAATGTTAAGTCTATTTGTGGATTTATAACTTCCTAGTTCTATTAATTCTGTTAAGTGCTTTTACTTTTGATATGACTGAAAGGGTATAGAAGCCGTTCTGAGCTCTATAGCTTTTTCATGTCCTTTAAATCACTAATTCAAGATCATGAATGATGCCTTCCACTAAACTCACATAAAAGAGAGACTCGGCTCCCTCTCGCACGCCTCGGTGAGTGCCCTGGGACCCACTGGGTGATAGGTCGGCGCACATGAGGTTCCCTTGTTCTTGGTGGGTGCAAAAATGACGACACGCCTCACCCAATCTAACTAATTATTTGATCAAGATGATGATGGACAAGATGCGGTCCCGAAGCATTTGTTTCGAGGCTCCGTGATTCTCTCGACTTATGAAGATATTTGTAATGATCTTATTTACCCTTATATTTCAATTCATCTATACCCTGCACATTGGGAAATGCCAAAATTTAAGTGATTTAATAGCAAGGAATATCCGCAACAACATTTTTGATATTTTAAACATGTATGTTATCTGATTGCCCATGATGATGCCTTTCTTCTATGAACTTTCCCAATGTCCTTGACAGGACCAGCCTTAGACTAGTATAGTGTTTTACAACTCTATCTTCTCATTCAATCAATTAGCCCAGGCATTTCTTGATCATTTCTCCATTAACATTGTCAAGAAGGTTACCATGACTGACTTATATTCATTACGCCAATATGAGGATGATTCTATCACATATTTTTTCACACATTGGAAGAACCTTACTAATAGACTCACTTTCCAATTACCTCAAACTAAATTAATAGAGTTGTTTAGTAGAGATTTTGTCAGACATATCTCTCCAACTCTCCAATTTCAAACCTTCCAAACATTTGATGAGGCATTCACCATGGCCGAAACTTGAAATATGTGTTATTAAAGAGAAGAAGCTACAATTATGCAACAAAAGTGCTTTGTTTAAATCTAATGACACCTCTTCTTCTTCCAAACCACAAAATAACTATTCTAAAGTGAAAGGATCTACAACGTAGAGGTCTTAAAATTTGGCCCCTCTTATCCATCTAACCAATCAAAATCTTCTTCTAATATTTCTCCTATTCATACTTTCTAGTTCAAGTAGGAACAACAAAAATATACTCCCATTAGAGAACCTTACTCCTCGTTTTGGAAAAGCTTCTAAAATCTAGAGAAATCACCCTTCCACCCATCAAAACACATACTATTTTGACCCTTCCCATCCTATGCCTACATGGTATAAGGAGAATGATTATTGTAATTATCATCGTGTTAGAGTTCATAGTGACGATAATTGTATAACTTTCAAAAATATCATCCAAGAAATGTTAGATAATGGAGATATCGTCTTGGATAACCCCAATGCACTAGATAATCAAAACCTCCACATCTTCAAGAAGTTGTTTCCAAATCACACCCCATCATCCAACCAAGTCGGTGAAACCTCAACTAATGATACTAATGTTCGAGAGGTTCATGCTATTTTTGATTTCATACCACCTCCTTCTACTCAGTTTCCTTCCATCCCATCTATTGACAAAATTCTTGTACAAGATCCTCTACCCATGGAGGAACTTATTTCATCCATTTCTCTACCCATGGAGGATTCTGCCTTACCTTCTTCTCTACCCATGGAGGAGTCCACCTACTCTTTGAATGCATCTAACCCACTCACCACTCTACCTATCGATCAACCCGCATTACCCATTCTTCTACCCATGTAAGAGCCCAACTTACCTTCATCTTCATGAAAGGAAGAGCCTACATCATCCACCTTTCCTCCTCCTCTTCCCACAAAGGACTCGCTAGTTGCATCTCTTCCTGTTGGTGACTACTCCCCACTAGCTTATAAATATATTGTCAATTTTTATCATCTCTTCTACCCACATATTCTAGATCCAACCATTTCCCTATCTCACAGATGTCATATTTCTTTACATGGATTACTACCAAATAAACATCATAACCCTCCACTTCGTGCCATTCTCACTTTTGTTCGACCACTTAGATTATGTTGACTATTCCATGCTTAGGGGACTTCTTTGACTTCTTGTTTTGACTCAAATGCAAATGTCATCCATGGGAACTTAAATGATTTATCCTAAATTTTTCAAGACCATTAAATACATTGCACTTTGAACTAGTTATAGTAGCCTCTTGTACATCATCTTCACCTATACCTAAACCTTTATAATTACCTCGACAACCACATGTAGCCAAACCTCTACCTATACCTATACCAACATCTACACCCAAACCTACCGCCACATTACGGGTCATGCCGACATCAAGTCTAGTTTATCCTCCCATTAAGATTGATTTAGCCACATCGTCCCAAACTATCACAGGCCTATCCCCCCACCTAAGAGGAATACCCAACCTCTTAGACCTCGTACCCCAGTTTCTCCCACTCCTCCTCTCTCACCTTCACCACTTCCATCTATCTTAGGTCCTCATCCATCAACCCGGTCAAGCAGCCTCCTTCCCCGGTAAACTTAAAATGAAATAGTTTACATCCTCATCGTAATCTTCTATCCCACCCAAACCTTTTGCATTACCTATGCCTTTTCCATCTCCCATAATTTCTCCACTTCCCATGCCCTCATCATTATCTCGCACCTTTACCATCTTCAACCCGCATGGCCCGTGTTGCCTTATACCACTACCTTTACCGCACCTCCACTCTCACCATGGTTGACTCATCCCCTTCCATCTTCTACATTCCCTTCTACCTCATGCACTCCCCCAATACCTTTACCCAAGAAGGAGCAACCCAAGCCCACAACCACACTACCTACCAAAAAGGTAGTTAAACCTACTCAACCTCCAACTCCACCTCCAGTAGTACCTCTTCCACATAAGTCACTTAAACCTACATCCAAACCAACTCTACCTCCAGCAATGCTTCTCCCATAGAAGTCACCCAAACCTCCATCCAAACCCACTCTCACTTCTCATTTTGATCCCTTGGAAAGATCTTACACTACCATCCTTGCTAACCTTTAGAAACCTATGTCATCACATTTCCACCTATCAAGCCTTATGACCCACTGAAACCTAAACCAGAAGGGTCTTATGATACCAATATTTACGCCTAACATTGTGTGTCATGACACAATGTTGAAAATTGTAAGGACCTTAAGAATATTATTCTTCAATCATGTTCTCTCAAAGAGCTCTTAGCGAGAGAAGAGGACCTTTTGGATGAAGTTCCCATTCCGCCCTCACGTGTCTCCATGCAGCCTCACCCCATCTCTATTCAATAACCTTCACCTCCACTTCGTAGCCCTCTTTTCCTTCTCTGACCTTTGAGATCAATATGGTCTAGATTAGAGAACTCACCAAACCCCCTCCAAAAATCTAGTGCACCATACTTATTTCATGGGGTTCTTATCCCACACTAAGTTTTTGTCCTTCTTTTCGTTATACCTTTCATGATTCATCTCCCTCTCTTCCTCATATTAACATGGTTCAAGTTGTCACTCACGCACAAAAGGAAAAAGGAAAAGAGAAGACAGACAAACCATCCACTACACCTTTACCCAACATTCCATCTGTACATGTACCCAAAATCACCATCGTGGGCTAGCATATCCCATTTCTTATGGAGTTGCACATCGTACCATGATCAAACAACTGTCCAGTCTCCTCTCAAAATGTCTTTGTATGACCTCATCCAAACCTTTGAGTCTCATCGTCAGGCCCTCATCGAGGTTCTGTAATCTATTGAGGCTCTACCTAACGACGTCACACCTATCACCACCATTATCACTCCTCATCATGTGGTCGCTCTCACCACTTTACCTCCATATTATGCCCCCACTACCATTCATCAAGTCTCTTCTGTTATTTTTTCTGATGAAGAGATTGTCCCTTTCCAATCTAATGATCTTGACCCCACTTTATTCATTTCCATCTTTATTGATAATATATGTGTCTAACATGTTATTATTGATGGAGGTGCTAATATCAACATCATTTCCTCCCATGCATACAAAAAGTGCATCCCTTCTAATCGTATGCATAATAACTCAATTATGTTGTGTTCATTTAATAATGCTATGACTTCCACCCTCGGTACCATCCTTCTCCACATTCACATGGGCCCCCGTACTATTCCTAAATTATTATATGTAGCGAGAGGGGGATTCCAAGACAATATTCTACTTGGATGACCTTGGATTTGTGTCATAAGTTGTGGTCTTTCAACCTTACATTGTTGTTTAAAATTTGAACATGAAGGGCACAACTACACCATTCAAACGGATCCCTCACCATTCAAAACCTGCAACATGCTCTATCAACCTAATGATGTCCTTATACTAGTTAAGGAATCTACCACCACTACTTGCTTATTCTCCGGTGATACCCCATTTACCATTACTACCTCTTCATCTTCGATCGCTGCCTTATCCACCACTTCGCCTACTCATCTTACAACCAACTCCTCTATTCCCACTACCACTGTAGCTTCTGTAGCTGGCCCATTAGCTAACCCATCTACTTCTCAAACACTAGATGCTTCTTCTTCTCAGGCTCCTGGTGATTCTTCCATTCCTGCTAACCAAATACCAACTTTTGATCCCTTGGTAGGTTTTTTTCAACACCTTACCTTAGGGAGTATCACCTCTATAACATCAATACCTTCCTTACTCCTCAAGAGTATGGGAGCCTCCATCAACACCCACATTACAACCATCATGTAGGTGAGGTATTTCCATATGGTCCACCCCATCTTCACACCAACTTGACATATGGGGGACTTGACACTTCTTCATATACTCCAGAACCACCTACTCAAACCCATCCATTCTCATCTAATTTTCAATACCTCACCAACCATTGCTTCACCCACACATTCCTTCATCAATGTGCTTGGAAAGGATTTGGCTTTGGTCTTTATAAACAGGTCATCACATGGTCATACCTTGTACCATTTGTAAACAAAAGGATCATCACAGTCTTGGATTTTCTGAGGAACCTTCTTCTAAGAAAGTCTGTATCGACCTCCTATAGGAAGATGCACCTTCTCCACCTCATTAACCTACCTCACCACCTTCATCTATGGAGTCTATTAATCTAAAATCCATTCCTCCAAGATTTTTTTTTCATGAGCACCATTTTCTTAAGACCTCGACTTATCGGTGTGATGGGTATCCCTATTATCTTCCCTTCATATATCCTAACATGATCAACGATGATACTCCTATAAATTTTTTTCAATGTAAGGATGATGAATTCATTCTCACCTATCTAGGTGCAGAGGATCTTGTTATCCAACATGTGCCCTTGCTCATTATTTGTGGCTAACTCCTCTCATTTTTCCTCTCTTGTGCCTCAGTCATAATATTTTTATTTTCAGGCACTCAAAACCTTCTAGAAATGACACCATCGATAGAGCTCTTTCTCGGCTTTCCAAAAGGTAAAGTTTTCCTCCTAACTCTATGTATTTTTGAAGTTATGGCTCGGCGGAGTTTTTTTGGAAAAATTTCCCTGAAAGGCCCGCAGACAATGAGATGCCACCATGTGGCACCTATAGTGGTGGAGCATGGGAAATTTTGGAAAATTTTCCAAATGACCAAAAGGTGCAAAAATTTGAATTTTTGCCTCACAACCCGATTTGGCCATGTTTTGCCCTAAAACTTCAAATGGCCATATCTTTCGATCCAGCTCGGTTTTCACGTTCTTTATATCAATAGAAATATGGTGAAATTATCTACAAGATTCTAGGGTCATTTTTGCATTTTGATGGATTTTAGAGAGATAAAATTGAAAAACACCTCTAGCACGTGGTCATGGACAGAAATGATGTTTCAACCACCATTTTTAATGAAGAATGGCTCGCATTCTCTCCCAGCATGGCTAAAAATGTCAGGGGATGGGTCTATAAGGATGCCCATGCTGTTTTGAATGTGTTTTGGTCAATGGTTGAATCCCTTCCATGTTTTCTTGTGTTTCTCTCTCCTAGGCTCGTCCCTTACACTGTAAAAGCCAGATTTGGCTCATTTTCAAAGGGTTGAACATTTTTATGTATTGCAGGTCCCCCTTCTCACCTTGGAAGTGATTTTGGTGGAATATCAGACCTTGTCTAAGAATTGCAACCTATTTTTGCCTCTCAGGTGTTGTAATGCAAGTGATTTTGATGTTAAAATAACAATACAAGCCTGTGATTAACTTTCCATCCTTTGCTTGTGTTGTTTGACTAATTTCGATTCTTCTGTTTCACTCGGAATGTTTCGTTCCTTTTAGAAGCATGAGATAAGGGTTAGGGCTAGGAGGAATACCTGTAGAATGTCGAGATGATGTGCGCGTCAGTAGAGAAAGATCAGGCTGACTGCAAAGAACTCCTTTTTGTCTTGGAAGGACTACCTGCAAATAAGAACACAAGACCACAAGATTTTGATTAAACAATAAATGAGGAAACTGCCTTGGGCCCAGGAAATATAAAACTTCCTTTCGAAGGTGGTCAGTTTCCCTGCTAATATGAATAAACACAAAAGACTGCAAAGTATCAATTAAATTACTTCGTTGAGCTGGGTAGGGAAAGGCTGGTTATTGGTTATAGTCAGTATAACCGATGCCAGTTACTGATAACCGATGGCGGTTACTGATGACCGATATCGGTAGAGTCTAGGATCTGAAGGTTAGTTGTTTTGTGGGGTGGTGGTGTTATTTGGTAGTTGTGTTATTTGTAGGGCTGTATATGGGTGATATTAGGAGATAAGGTGATGAATGATAGTTAGATGTAATATGCACGCTGGGTAGTGGCTTCAGGGATGGATTTATGAGGACTGTGATTCAAAAGGCATAAGAAATGTTATAACAGAAGACATGCAAGATGTGACTTACTGGTTTTGACGAAGATGCAAGTTGATCTCCTTTGCTGTAAACGCTTCTGGTTTCTTCACTTGTCTCTCGCTTCGGTCAGGTGAAGATCTGGACTCTATTGATTGCTCCTAATGATTTCCCTTCATTCAAAAATCCTTCCACCTTTGATTTTGGTTTGGGAGCCCATTTATAGGGAGCCGATGGCGGTTACGTAATCGATGGCGGTCGAGTCGAGTAGGAGCGCATCGGTAAGGAAAAAGTAGGCTATTTTTAGTAAAATAGCCCACCTTCCCGCTTTCTCCGAGAGATCGGTTGCGGGCTTGGTCAAATGACTAGAAGGTCAGTTTTGGGTGCGAGAAAGGGGTCATTAGTCATGGGTCTAGGTGTAGACCAAGTTATGGGTCTTAATTAGGTTAGTTTAGGGTTAGGGCTAGGTCATGATGAAGTGGCAAAATGAGGTGGCGAGGTAAGGTGATGTGGATTTATCCATTACAAAGTAATTAATAAATAATTGTGTAAGGTTTAGGTGATGAGGTTATATTGCGAGATGAGATGCGGGTCACAAGGGGTCGTAAGACACACAAATTTGGTGTCTACATCTTCATTACAGTTATCAGCTTGTGCATGTTGTTTTTTTTTGTTGCATTTTATGACTTGTGTCAATCTACAGAAGTAAAAAATGCTCACCACTCCTTTGGTGCATCACCTATTAGCATTAGTTTTAGTTTATCTGCATTCTCTATCTCTATCTCCTTTGGAATTTAGGGTAGGATTAGGAATTTAAACCTCTACAACTTGTAAGTGATAAATCTGATCAGAGGAGTTGAGGAACCAGCCTCTAATCTGGAGATTCCTTTCCCATTTTACAAGTCCCACACTTGGGGAGAGGATTCAATGTTGTGCAATCACACTGGATGTCTAAAATATCAAACTAGAAATCTGATCAACATCCAGGGGTGCTGCTGATTTGCAACAATAGTTTTGGCATGCCCAGTGGGACCTTAGAGGTCTTCATCTTCATTGCAACAAAATTGATGTGCATTTGTTGCAAGTTTCTTGCTTTAAAAGAGCTATAAATTACACATCTGGTGACTCCAAGGAAGAAGAATCAGCTGGTTTTAGCAGTGCAGACCTGAAAACTCATGAGAAGAATCAACACAAGGTCAAGAGCTGGAGAGGAAGAGGTCTTTGTTTGAATATCTACAGTTATCTCCAAGAATAAGGCAAAGTGGGAGGAGAATCCAAAGGTCTCCATCTCCACCAAACAAAACTCTCTCAACTCCTCCACCTGGTAGGCCTTTCATTCAATCAACAAGGGTTCTAAGGCCAATCAAAATGGCACAAAAAAACCACTATGTCAATTTCACTTTCAAGTAGTGACCCACTTTCTCTCAATGCACAAAATCCAATCCCAGTTGCAGCATTGAAGAACATTCCATACTTCACTGGAGAAAATCAAACCTCACCTAGTGATCATGTTAAGGATATTGCTAACATTTGTGCAATCCATGAGATCAATGAGATGCAAGTTGCTGTCAAACTGCTAGCATCTTCATTCAAAGGGAAAGCTTTGCAATGGTTCAGGAGTCTTGCCTCAGGTTCTATTCAAAATTGGAATCAGCTATGTATAGCCCTCCATGAGTAGTTTGGGGAAAAGGGAGACAACTTGTCCCTTTTGGAGCAGCTGACAACTATCAAAAGAGCTCCCAATGAGTAGCTGACTGATTTTAATTTCAGATTTCAAAGGACTTGGGAGAGAATTCCAATGGCAGTCAAGCCAACAGTAGAAGGTGCTTTTCTTTATTACCTTAAAGCTTTAAATTCTGATATTTCTATGTTAATTCAGTCCATGGGAGGCACAACTATCCCCATTGCTTATAGCATTGCCATTAGAGCTGAAAATTGTTTGATTCAAGCTGGCAAGCTGGCTCCTAGGCCTCCAATGCCATTATTTCCAAGTTTAGAGAGCCCAAGTACTAGCCAAGTGCCTAATTTAGCTTCTATTCCCACTCCTAGAAATCAAAATTCAAGTGAAGCTTCCACTTCATCTTCTAGTGCCTCAAATGAACTTCAAGAAGTCATGAAGCAATTGCAAAATCTAGGTAATGAGTTGGTTACACTCAAAAGGCAGCAAGCTCAAGGTTTTAGACCTTCCTTCCAGCCTCAAGCTCAGCCTAACAGGCAGCCATATCAACCTCATAGACCACCCAATCCAGCTGCAAATCTAAATCAAGCAAGGCCTCCTGCCAACAGACCATTTCAGCCCTATAATCCCAATGCTACATCTGCATCTAAAGCATTAGTGCCAGTACAAAACAATATAGCTCAAGAGTATGATTGGTGTTTCCCATGCAATGAACCTCATAACCAGTCCATGTGCTTCAACGGTGCCTTGAATCAAGCATTAATGGTGACAGAATTGGTGTGGAGGGTGAAGGTAGTCAAGGAAATAACCAGCAACAAGAAACATTCCAGCAGCAATCAGCTCCAAATGATACCACACTTGTAAACTGGCAGGCAGAAGATTTTTGTGGCATGAATCAAATGATTTCCCAAAGTGTTGCAGCCAACACAAGGTCAAAGAGAAGAAATTTGGGTGAAGAACAGCCATTGGCCCCAAGTAATTCATGACCTTCTGTCACTCCACAAACTATTGGCAAACAAAATGCAATCCCAAGCACGCAAGGATTGCCTAAAACAGCCCCTAGGCCAACCCAAATGCCAGTTGTTGCTGCCCATGTGCAAGGAATGAATGTGCAGGCCAAGGGACAGCAGAGGGATACTTCATCTCCATTCAGTATCATTGATCAGATGAAGAAGACAAATGTAAACATATCAATGTGGGAATCACTATCTATCCCAGGCCAAAGAGATTTGCTACAAGCTGCCATGAAGGACTGGTCAACTTCAAATCAGCAAGTCCAAATGTAAGAGAAGGTGCTCACAAATGCTACCCAACCTGAGGGGAATCATGGAGGAAAACAAGGTAAAATATTGAAGCCCCCTCCATTCTATGTTTCATTGATCATTGGGAACCAATTAGTACACAATTGCATGATTGATTCCGGGGCAAGTAGTTCAGTAATGCCCAAGAAAATAGCTGATCAGTTGGGAATTCAGTATGAAACCATATCCAAAGGGGTGGTGTAGTTGGATGGGACAGTAGTAACAATAGTTGGGGTGATTAAAAACTTGAGTCTTACTTTGCATGCCTGTCCCAACGTGGTTGTTTTGCAAGATGTCTCAGTAATAGACCTTCCACCACTCTTTGCCCTATGTTTGTCAAGGGATTTCATAGCTAAGATTGGAGGTTACTTGTCTACTGATTGGTCACACATGTTGTTCAGAACAAGATATGGAACCAAAGCCACAATCAGGTCTGAACCTATTGCAAACTTTCACATTGAGCCTTACACTCAAAGTCGATTAACGCCAATTGAGCATTCTCCCGTAATTCGGTCAAAGTGACGGGGTATGGGTTTTAAGGTCCCCATGCCATTTTAATGCATCTGCGTAGTCGAGGAGGATGGGCTCTCATGTTTTTGTACGTTTTATATCCCCAGGCTCGACCCTTGCACTAAAAAAGCCGATTAGGCTCATTTTAAAAGAGGAACAATTTTTGACATAGAACTTCTTCTTTCACCTCTAGCAGTGTTTGATGCAAGAATCGGACCTTCCAAAAGATTGTAACATTTTTACCTCTCTCGAGATTGTAATGCAGTGATTTGAGTCTTGGAAATGACAATGCAAGCTTTGTGAATGGTTTTAGTCCTTTGTTTGTATTATTTGCTTCATTTCAGATCCTAAGTTATATCTTATCAGTCTGTGTATGTTTCATGTTGCAAATCTCTGGTTTGTGTCTATTTGCTTGACAGAAATGTTTCACCACTCCTTTTGGTGCATCACCATCTTTATTTAGTTTCAATTTCTTGCACTTCTACCCCTGTCTCATTGCAGTTTAGAGTAGGATTAGGATCTGAACCTCTGTAGTTTTGCAAAATATAGATCTAAATCAGAGGAGTTTGAGGAACCAACCTCTAATCTGGAGATTCCTCTCTCAGTTTTACAAGTCCCCACACTTGGAGAGAGGTTTCCATGTTGTGCAATCACACTGGATGCTAGAGTGATCACCCTAGAAGCCTGATCTGCATCCAGGGGTGCTGTGAGTCTACAACAATAGTTTTGGCACGCCCGGTGGGAGCTAGAGGTCTCATTTTTATTGTAGCAGGGTTGATGTGCATCTGCTGCAATCTTCTTGCTTAAAAAGAGCTATTATTTGCATATCTGGTGACTCCAAGGGGAAGAATCGATTGGTTCCAAGTGCAGGCCTGAAAACTCATGAGAAGAATCACCACAAGGTCAAGAGTTGGAGAAGAAGAAGTCTTTGTTTGAATACCTGCAATTATCTCCAAGAAGAAGGCAAAGAGGAAGAAGGATTCAAAGGTCTCCATCTCCACCAAACAGAACTCTCTCAACTCCTCCACCTAGTAGGCCTTTCATTCAGTCAACAAGGGTTTTAAGACCAATTAGAATGGCTCAGAACAATCCCTACGTCAACTTCACAGCAAAGCAGCCCACTTGCTCTCAATGCACAACATCCAGTTCCTATTGCAGCCTTGAAGAACATTCCCTACTTCATTGGAGAAAATCAGACTACTCCAGGTGATCATGTTAAAGATATTGCTAACCTTTGTGCAATCCATGAAATCAATGAAATGCAAGTGGCTATCAAGTTACTGGCATCTTCATTCAAGGGTAAAGCATTGCAATGGTTTAGGAGCCTTGGAGATGGTTCTATCACAAATTGGAATCAGCTGTGTATTGCACTTCACGAGCAATTTGGAGAGAAGGGAGACAACTTGTCTCTTTTGGAGCAGCTGACAACTATCAAGAGAGCCCCCAATGAGTAGCTGACTGACTTCAACTTTAGATTTCAAAGGTCTTGGGATAGGATTTCAGTGGCAGTCAGGCCAACAGCAGAAGGTGCTTTTCTATATTACCTTAAAGCTTTGAATTTTGATATTTCTATGTTAATTCAATCTATGGGAGGCACAAACTTACTGCTGCTATATAGCATTGCCATTAGAGCCGAAAACTATCTTATTCAAGTGGTGAACTGGCCCTAGGCCTCCCATGCCCTTGTATCCAAACTTATAAAATCCAAGCACTAGTCAGCACCCACTTTGGCTCTCTGTTCCCACCCCTATAAATCAAAGTTCAAGTGAAACTTCTACTTCATCCTCTAGTGCTTCAAATGAACTCAAGAGGTCATGAAACGATTTGAAAACCTAGGCAATGAGATAGTTACTCTCAAGAGGCAAAAATCCCAAGGTTTAGACCTTCTTATCAACCCCAAGCTCAGCCTAATAGACAGCCATACCAACCACAAAGACCACCTAATCCAGCTGCAAATATGAATCAAACAAGGCCTCCTGCCAATAGACCATTCCAGCCCTATAATCCAAATGCCATATCTACCTCTAAGGCATTAGTGCCAACACAGAACAACATTGCTCAGGAATATGATTGGTGTTTTCCATGCAACGAGCCTCATAACCAATCCATGTGTTTCAATGGTGCTCTCAATCAAGCACTAATGGTGACAACTACTGGTGTGGAGGGCGAGGGCAGTCAAGGAAACAGTCAACAACAAGAAACATTCCAACAGCAATCAGCCCCAAATGACACCACATTGGTGAACTGGCAAGCAGAAGATTTCTGTGGCATGAATCAAGCAGTTTCTCAAGGTGTTGCAGCCAACACAAGGTCAAAGAGGAGAAATTTGGGTGAAGAACAACCATTAGCCCCAGCCAATCCACAACCTTCCACGGCTCCACAAATGATTGGCAAGCAAAGTCCAGTTTCAAATGCACAAGGGCAGCCAAGAACAGCCCCTAGGCCAACTCAAATGCCAGCTGTTGCTGCCCACGTGCAAGGAGTAAATGTGCAAACCAAGGGACAACAAAAGGATACTTCATCCCCATTCAGTATCATTAAACAGATGAAGAAGACTAACGTCAATATATCAATGTGGGAATCCCTATCCATCCCAGGACAAAGAGATCTGCTGTAAGCTGCCATGAAGGATTGGCCAACTTCGAATTAGCTAGGTTCAGATGCAAGACAAAGTGCTTACAAATGCTGCCTAGCCTGAAGGAAGTCATGGAGGACAACAAGGTAAAATGTTGAAGCCCCCTCCTTTCTATGTTTCGTTGATCATTGGAAATCAGCTAGTACATAATTGCATGATTGATTCCGGGGCAAGTAGCTCAGTAATGCCTAAACAAATAGCTGATCAACTAGGGCTCCAGTATGAAACAACATCCAAAGGGGTAGTGCAGCTAGATGGGACAGCAATAGCAACAGTTGGAGTGATTAAAAACTTGAGTCTTACCTTGCATGCATGTCCAAATGTTGTTGTCTTACAAGATGTATCAGTCATAGACCTTCCACCACTCTTTGCCCTATGTTTGTCAAGGGACTTCACAGCCAAGATTGGAGGGTATTTGTCTGCTGATTGGTCACACATGCTATTCAGAACAAGATATGGAACTAAGGCCACAATCAGATCCGAACCTATTACAAACTTCCATATTGAGCCTTACACTCCAAGTCAGATTAATGCCAATTACTCAGCATTTGATCAAGAAGATCACCCTAGCACTGATGAGGCTGACACCAAGATTGGAAGCATCCCGGATCTAACTCTTGATGAATGGGCAAACAAGATACATGCTTTTGATCCTTATCAAGAAGTAGAAGAATCTTAGGAGTTTATTGTTTACATGAAGGGAATCAACCTCTCCCCAGCATCACCAAGCCGGATCATAAAGACAAGAATGAAGTATGGAAATTTTTCTTTGATGGGTCAAGGAGTAGACAAGGTGTAGGAGGAGGAGCTATGCTCATTTCACCGCAAGGTATAAGGTATTACTCAGCCTTCCGTTTCTAGTTTTCCTGTTCAAACAACACGGCTGAGTATGAAGCCTTAATTCATGGACTGCACTGGGCAATGAAGAAAGGCATCAAGAATTTACAAGTATTTGGTGATAGTGAGCTGATCGTAAACCAAGTCAAAGGAAAAAATGCTGCCAAAAATGATCTGTTGAAGAACTACAAAAATCGGGTATGGGATCTTATTGAAGATCTTGAAGCTTTTAGCATCAATTCCATCCCAAGAAAAAAGAATGAAGCCATTGACAGGCTAGCAACAATTGGGGCTGCGTTTGATGTTGTAGAAAGTATCAAAAGTGAAAAATCTCAGCCTCATATCAAATTGGTTGTGAGACCAGCTGTTCCGGATAACAACACAAGTTGGCAAGTCTTCGAGAATGATCAGCAAATTGTTAATTTCCTACAAGAAGAAGCTGAGTTCTCCGCCAAGAATCAAGACAAGCTACATCAACAGTATGGTGACCAAGTGGTGCAGCTGAGAACTAACAAATTACCAAAAGGCCTCATAACCTTGGAGTCAATCTTCAACCCGAATGATCAGTTCCGGAAGGAGAAAGTGAACATTCAAGTAAAGGGTGAAGATTCAGAGCCTATTTTAGTGGAAGAAGGCAAGACATTGCAAATTGGCAAAGTAAGTACTCCACAAGAGAAATCTGATTTTGTTCAGCTTTGTCAAGAGTTCCTAGATGTCTTTGCTTGGACTTACAAAGATCTAAGAGGTTTCAACCCAAAGTTGGCACAACATACTATTGAGTGGATCGAAATCCAAGCACTGTAGGCAAAAGCAAAGGCGGTGAATCCCCATATTGAACCTCTCATGAGAAAAGAGTTAAGCAAGCTTATTGAGGCCGATATCATCTTCCCCATCAAACACTCAAGTTGGGTCACCAAATTAGTCCCAGTCAGAAAGAAGAATGGAGAGATCAGGTTGTGTGTCGACTTCGAGAGATTTGAATAGAGCCTCTCTCAAGGATCATTATTCACTCCCTTCCATGGAGAAAATATTGTAGGTTGTAGCTGGTTGAGAAAGGTTTTCACTACTTGATGGCTACTCGGGCTACAATCAGATTATGGTGAGGAGGAAGATCGATTCAAGACAGCCTTCACAACCAAATGGGGAACATATGCCTACAAGAAGATGCCATTTGGCCTATCAAATGCTTTGGAGACAATTTCAAAGGGAAATGGACATGGCATTCAAAGGCTTGATCAACAAGATAGTCTTTTGGTATACCTAGATGATATCACTGTCTTCTCAAAGAATGCAGCAGACCATCTCTTTCACCTCAAGCAAGTGTTTCAGAGGTGTAGAAAGTTTGGGGTATCATTGAATCCCAAAAAATGCATATTCCTGGCTCATGAGGGGAAACTTCTAGGCCATATTGTCTCGAAAAGAGGGTGTGCAATTGATCAGAGAGAGTTGAAGCCATAAGAGCACTACCATTGCCAAGTCACAAGAAGGCTCTTCAAAGCTTCTTGGGAAGGATCAATTTTGTCCACAGGTTTGTCCCAGATTTTGCAGCCCTTGTCAAGCCTATCACCAAAATGTTAAAGAAGGGCATGGCTTTTAAGTGGAGCGAAGGCAAGGAGAGTTTTGAAGCAATCAAAGGAGCTATCTCTCAAGCACCAACTCTCATCAACCCAGAGACTTCTCCAAGGATTTCATCCTCTATGCATTTGGAGGTGATGACACTATTTGTAACACCACTGAACTGTTGTTATATGTGATTTCTTTGTAAAAGGATGTGTTCCCTGATTGAGAAGTCATGCTTGATATGTACTGTATCTTCTTTGCAGATTACGAGATCTTTGGTGAGTCGGATTATGATTGGACTCTTTTATTTATTTCATTTTGCATCGAGTTTAATCTGATCTCGGAACAAATTATGAAGTTATTCATCTATAAGACCTAGCCTTGGATCAGTGGTATTGATCCAAGTGGTGCTTTAAGTTATTCGTGATGAATTAAAAATTATAAACCTTTCACATGTCAGTTGCAAGGTCGAATTCGTTGAATAAAGCCAATCCCGAGTCTAACTCAGGTTGATCGTGTGAAATGGAATGGTTCCCGATATCGAAGTATATCTGGAAGGTCTTGATCGTGGACCAGGTAATAATTCTGTTACATATAATTCTATAGCCTAATGGCAAAGACAGAGTGAACCCTGTTCGAGAATGCATGTTGTAGGTCTTTTTCTGAGTATATGAAATGTTAGACCTAACTGGAATTATTAATGTTAGTAACCTAAAACTAAACTTAACCTAGGGGTTAGATTAGTGTTAATCTAACCTAGACCTAGGCTAAGAGCTAATGCTCTAAGTTAGTATCTATGTTCTAAGAGGTTAGCCTAGGTGTTATCCTAAATCCTAACCTAAGTTACTAACCTAACTATTGAGCAAGGAATAAGGGGACCTATGGAAGGGGTGCGAACCATGGGCGGCAGTTTCTATGTTATTAAATGCTTGGATAAGCTTGAGGGACAGGTAATTGGTGGAAGTTTTAAAGCGGCTAACTAGAGCCGACGTGGCAGGTCGCCAAAGTTGGAAATGGTCTTTGAATTTCATTTGTCTATCGCCAACTATGGCGGTCGGTGGCAGTGGAGTTTGAGCGGGAAACTGGGAATTAATGTCATTTATGGACTCGGGCTTCGAGCTCGGATTTCTTGGGGAAGCATGCAAAATGGAAAGTTAATTGTTTGTTTGGTTTTGCATGCGCTCCGGTTTTCCTTCTGTCTGTTCACTGGTTCTTCGCACCAGTCTTCTTGGTGTTGCATGGCAAGTATGAGCGTAACTAGCTCTTTCCTCTGGCAAGGAAAATATATAAGTCATGGAAATAGCAAATTTTTGTTGGTGGCTCTAACTTGGAAAAGAAGGAGAAGGTTCGAGCTCTTTCAGTGGTCTGCTTCGAAATTTTGAGCAAATATCCAGGCATGTTAGGCCCTAACCTTTAAAAATCTTGTTGTCTTTCAAGTGATTTCATTAGAACAACTCTGTTCAGATGATTTTTGGAATTGGTTGGTTTCTATGGTAGTCTTGTGTGATTTTTGGCACTGTATCTTCATGCTGGTTCGGTTTTTCAATTTAACCCTTGATGGGTGTTTATTGTATTTCAAACTGTTGCTATATTTCCTTGTGTTTTGCATTCCGGCTTTAAGTTTGTGAAATATATGAAATGAATGTATGCTAGGCCTGCTCTGTGAGAACCCATGAATTGTTCTCGTGATGGGTACAGGCTACTGTGATGCTTGTTGATTTATACTTGTAGTCGATGCTTGTTGTTTATACTTGTCGTCGATGCTTGTTGTTGATACTCGTCGGAGGGAATACTGATGGACAGTTGTTTGATTGTTCAGTTTTATTGAACTTTTTGTAAGCTCTGTCGTGGTTACTATTGGTGGTGGTTATTGATTCTTGTTGGGTTTCGTTTTGTCTTTTAAGGTTATTTGTGAATAAATAACTTGTTGTGTACTAAATCTCATTGCGATCCTGTTGAAGTTGTTTTTCCTTTGCGTTGTGGTTATGGGATTCAACCCGTTGGTAGTATGCAATAAGGATATATGTTTTTATTGTATTTAAACGACTCTGTAGAGTCCATTGAATGATTCATATATTTTGGGACCACTGTGGAAGCTATATATATTTGAATTTTGGTAATTTGATTTGTCTGAGTCTTGAAGGAGTAACAGGTAATGCGACTTCTGTTATTTTGTAACGAATACCTTTGTTTTTCAAGGAATTTGTGGTTCAGACTCAGTTGGGTACTTATTATGTTTCCACTCTATGTAAGCTTGGAGCGAATATTGTTATAAGGGTTCAGTCGGATTCCTTGTTTTGAAATCAGTATTTAGATTTGCTTATACCTGATTTTGAATATCGACCATTGTTGGCATGGTTGGAATCTTTAACTTGTATTTAACTTGTATATCGTTTTCTGTAGAAGCTTATTCGTGAATACTGATATACGGATTTAGTTTTAAATCTTTGATAAGTAATCAGTGTCACTGCTTCGGTATAAGCCTGATTATGAACATGTAATGTTTTTGGCTTTGTTGGACTTCATTAAACAGTTTGACATCATGTAATTTGGCTTTTTATTTAGTGGGTCGTGAATACCATACTTCAAACTCTGAACACGTTCAGATGTGAATACAGAATGTTATGTTTCCTTTCTGTTTATCCCAGTTTGATGAGGCTGTGCATGTTAAGGGGATTTTGTGTGATTATCTCGGCATAGTCTTAGGGAAACATCGGTTGCTTAGTGTTGAGGAGTCTATTGTTGACTGCGAATAATTGAAGCTCTTTGATTTCGACCTTGGGTCCGAAAGCCTTGTAGTGTTTATTATGAACTAGAAGGGGACTGTAGGTTAATGTATGGGATTGTAGTCGTGTTTACGTATTCTGTTGCATGACTATCCTGCCTTGAGCTTGACTGAACTATGAGCCGTCGACTGCACCTCGACGAGGCGATGTGGGGAATATCTTCTTGTTGGCTGTTTCATGTGGAAGGTCATGTGGAGTCTGTTTGGTAGATAGTCATCACTGTTGGCGTGATAGCTACTGTACAGAAGTTTTGTTATATTTGATGTTAACAAAACAGTGATTCTTCTTGTGACTCGTCTGACTTTTTCGTATGCATGTAAGGTGAATGTTTTCCATTTAAGGAGATGGTACAGTCATGAGCTTGTTGAAGGGAAATTTGAATGACTTGTTTTCTTTCTCTTCTGTTATGAAAATATATGATGATATTTTTATCTAACCGTTGGAACTGTTTTGAACCTATTTACGGAATCATGATTTATTATGATATTCCTTTTACTGTTGAATGAAATGATCTGTCTGAAGTTTGTTGTTTTTGGAATTCAGATGGATAGATGATATGGATACTTTCGTTCTTCTTGATTTCTAATATTGTGATGAAATATTTGGGAAGTATTTAGGACTATTCTGTAATGATAATAGAGTTACACGTTTGTGGTCATTTTTGTATTACATCAGCATAGTCTGAAATATGTATACTAGTTTGGTGAAATGATCTCATTTAAACAGGTTGTTTAATGAAAATAGTTGGTGGATTGCAATTGTTTTAAGAGTTAGTGCTTATCATGCTCAGTTCATCGAACTGACCCATGTTGACAAATTTTGCAGATGGTCGCCGTAAGTGGTAAAAGCATGCAGATCTGATAGGATGTTCAGATTGTTTAACTTGGTTTATGATGAATTGCAGTTTGATTCTCTAAATGTACTATTTGAGGAAAGATGTTCTTCTTCCATTGAATATTGTATCAAGTATCTTTGAATGCATAAAATGTATTTGATTAGTTCTGAAAGGAATGGAAATTGATATTGTTACTTATGTGTTTGTATTCTTATCTTGATAGTTTGACCTTCTTCGGTTCAAATGATCTAAAGAGCATTGTTATTATTATATAATTTGGAGACTTTGGTGATTATCAATGTAAGCTTTACAAGAATATGTGATTGAATTCTTATGATTGTTTTTAGTTCTAGTATGTTCTATCGAAGCTAAATTGAAATTTAGGTAGCTGTCTTTTTGGAAGATAGGGTTAAAATATACCTAAGCGTAACGCTAAACAAACTGAATTAAATTATTAATCCCTAGTCCCGATTATGACAGACAACATTTAATTGGATTTCGAATCATTTATATCTTGATACTAATAAGTATGATATAAATTCAGTTATGAGAACCGATATAAACCTAATGGGGTTGGATGGCAATCTCATGTGAAGTTTATGAGATATTGTCCAATTCCGTTGTTTTAGAATTATGTATATTCTATGAACTCCTTGATGAGACCTTGGCCTTAATAACTCCTCTATGTAATGGGTTTTATTGAGAAAGGTCATCCTAGGATGAGGAATCCAGGGATCGGGAAAGGCTAACCTTAGGGGAACGTCTTTAATGTAATTTAAACTTAGTGTGCGTAACACTTATTAATAAGTAGATCTTTTCGAGGCGGATTTAAAGGTTGACGGCACAAGTCAACTGCAGGGTTGTACCTCCGAGAAGATTAGGATCTTCTCGAAGTTACAACAATGCAGGTGACTTATGACGACACCCTTTGCATTGATCGCTAAGATTTACATCTTGATCTCGAACGAGTTACTCAGGGACCGATTAGGAATGTGGTCACGTTATATGGCTGCCTAGGAGACTCGGGGTATCTTGACACACTGGTTTAATTAGGATTGACCCAGTATGTCATCTTATCCCTAGTCCTCGGGAGCATCCATATAACGTTGTCACCTTACTAATCCGTTCCCGAGTGATTAACTTGGGATAATAGGGACTGACAGAAGTCGGTATAAGACATTCTACATAACATAGGAATGGGGTGAAGGACGTATTCTAGATTGACGAGTATGCCGTTAAGGAATACGAGACATAAGCAGTATGTTTCAAATCTTTGGCCAAAGTATCGCAAGCTGCTGATTGCGTTGTCCTGAGTCACCTGGTCTAAGGGATGAGATGCCGATGAATAATGGTAACAGTTATTCAGTTAGGTTCCTTGGACAGAGCATTCTGAATCCCAGAATAGGGAAGAGAACCGCAAGAGTGATGTGTTAAATAAAAATGCCAACTCTTATTACTCATGAATAGATCGGTAGATTACCGAGTCATGGAATGAATAGATCGGAGGTACTCCGAGTCATTACAGCTGCATATGGTTATCTGTTATATGAATGGTTATTTGATTTGTGAGTTCTAAATTATGTATTTAGAACCAGGAAGCATTTATCAAAAAAAAAAAAAAATTGACTTGTTCTATTGTCTAAAATGAGGATGTTACATCTTGGTATCAGAGCTGAAGGTTGCAGCTCTTGGACCTATTGTGTCCATAATCTGATAAAAACCTGAATTTTCTTGTAACAGAAAATGGTTAGAACAAGGGGGAATGTTGCGAATAATGCTCCACCTGAGGGAGGGGCGGAAACAACCCAGAAACTTGATGAGATCCTTGCTGCCCTGTTGGACACAAGAGATCGTTTAGCTGTACTTGAGCAGCAGGTGATGGGAAATGAGGAGGATGAAGAAGCTGGTAATAACAATCAGCCACCTCCTGAGGACAACCCCAATATGGGTGTTGATGTTAATGCTGTAAATGCACCTGTCCAACCAGAAAACAAAAAGGCCAAAGTTGGCAGCAGAACTCACTAATGATATAAAAGGATAAGCCCACCTAAGTATGATGGCACCACATTAGGGGATGGAGCTGAAGAACGGCTCAGTGAAATGGAGAAGTACTTTGCAATAAGGAACTTCTCAGAGGAAACCAAAGCTATTTGGGGAGCCTATCAACTTTCCCACGAAGCATCTTCGTGGTGGGATAGCCGTAAAGCTGAACTAAATATTGATGAGACCAATATTACTTGGGATCAATTTAAAGGCTATTTTAGGCAACGTTGGCTGCCACAACTTTTCTATGATCAGAAAATGACAGAATTTCAGAACTTAGCTCAAGGGAAGCTAACGGTAACTGAATTCTGGGAGCGGTTTACAAAACTCCTCAAGTATGTACCGCAGTATCAAACTGACGAGAAGTTCAGAATACGGAAATTCATCATGGGATTGAATCCCGTGATAGGGGGAGAGGTCGATGTTCACAGTCCAACCACTATGGAAGGAGTTGTTGAAAAGGCCATAAGGCAAGAACAAAAATTAAAGGCTATTTCTGCTCATAAAGAGGAAGTGCGGAAGAAGACTGCAAATCCTTCTTCAACCTCTCTTGCACCCAGAAAAGGACCATGGAAAAAGTTAGGAAACAAGAGTAAGTTTCCAGGAGATAACAGTAAGAAAGTAGTAGTAAATAAGCCTGCTGGAAATGTAAGGGATAATTTTGCTAAAAATTATAACAATGGGCAGAAGCCCTATGGAGGACAACGTGACAATTACAAGGCTGGAGGCAATTCTGAGCCTAAAAAGGGACCTGTAGGAGGCTGCTACAATTGTGGCAAAGACCACTACGCAAATCAGTGCCCTTTGAAGAAGGATGATCGTAATCAGCAGCATAAGATACATCTTTGCAGAGCGCAGACAAGCAAGTGAAAAGCAAGTAACACCTATAGAAGTTTAGGGTAAGTTATTTGGCATACTGTCACTATTCTTTTTGATATAGAGCTCTTGAATGTTTTATTTCTAATAAACTTGCTTCTAAACTTAAAAGAAAAGCTGGAAAAATGGATAAATCTTGGACTGTACAGTATGGTAATAACTCTGTTCATACAGTGAGTATGTGTCTTTTTGGGGCAGTCCTTGACTTACCTAACTTTTCCACGGAAGTTGACCTCTATGTTACACCTTTGGGATCGTATGACATTGTCATCGGTGTCAATTGGTTAGCTGACCATAAAGCAAAGGTAGATTGCTATGAAAAGAACATAAAATGTTTGGATGATCAGCTGGAAACAGCAGAGATTCAAGGTGTGAAACGGGAAATTTCAGTTAGAAAACTGTCAGCTATGCAGCTTAAAAAGGCTAAGAATAAAGGATGTACCCTTTATGCAGTAAAGATATCTGAATCTTCAGAAGAAGATGGTGATTACATGAAACAATTTCCTCTGTTACAAAGTTTCAGGGATGTTTTTCCTGAAGAATTACCAGGGTTACCACCCAAGAGAGAATTTGACTTCACCATCGAAATCAAACCGGGAACAGAACCTATTTCCAAAGCGCCTTATAGGATGACTACTACAGAGTTAGTCGAGCTTAAGGCACAGTTGCAAGAACTTTTGACAAAAGGTTTGATTAGACCAAGTGTTTCACCTTGGGGGTGCACTGTAATATTTGTGAAAAAGAAGGATGGAACACTTAGGCTGTGTATTGATTATCGGATGTTGAACAAAGCAACAATCAAGAACCGATATCCACTTCCAAGGATCGACGATCTATTTGATCAGATGCATGGAGCAGTGGTTTATTCTAAGATAGACCTTTGATCTGGCTATCATCAGTTAAGAATTAGAGAAGAAGATATTCATAAAACGGCTTTCCGAACAAGGTACGGACATTATGAATTCACGGTTCTACCCTTTGGATTAACTAATGCACCCGCAGCCTTTATGAACTTAATGAACAATATTTTTCAAGAATATCTGGACAAGTTTGTACTTGTATTCTTGGACGATATTCTCATTTATTCTAAAAGCGTTGAGGAGCACAATGAGCATTTGAAGATAGTTTTGGGTATTTTGAGAAAAAGAAAGTTGTATGGAAAGTTATCCAAATGTTCTTTCTTTGATTCAGAAGTTCACTATTTGGGTCATGTTATAAGTAAAGAAGGAATTGTTGTAGATCCTTCAAAAATAGTGGCAATAACTGAGTGGCCTGCGCCAAAGAATGTGCATGAAGTAAGAAGCTTCATGGGTCTTGCTGGTTACTATAGAAAATTTGTAAAGGATTTTTCTAAGGTAGCTGCACCAATAACTTCATTGCAGAAGAAGGATAAGAAATTCATATGGAATGACAAGTGCGAAGCGGCTTTCAAAAGTCTGAAAGACCAGTTGACTTCTGCACCTATTTTAGCTGTACCAGACCCTAATGGGAGTTTCACAGTTGTAACGGATGCTTCTGGGGAAGGCCTTGGAGGTGTTTTGCTACAAAATGATCAAGTCATTGCATATGAAAGTAGAAAACTCAAGTTACATGAGCTGAATTATGCCCCTCATGATTTGGAGCTTGCTGCCATTGTTCATGCGCTTCAAGTCTGGAGACACTACTTACTTGGGAAACCTTTTGAGTTGAAAACTGATCACTTAGGACTGAAATATATTTTTACTCAGCCTAATCTGAATGCCAGACAGAGAAGGTGGTTAGAATTTTTATCACAATATGATTTTGATATTAGCTATATCAAAGGGAAGGAGAATAGAGTAGCTGATGCTCTAAGTCATAGGAGGCACATTTCTACTCTTATAACATTAAGAACTCAGTTCAAGGAGGAGGTAAAGAGTGCCTCAGAATCTGATAATTACTTTCAGCAAGTAAAAGCAGCGCTTGCTGCAGAACCTAATGATGAAAGGTATAAGGGTTTTCATTTTGATAATGAAGGAATCTTGCGTTATGAAAACAGGGTGTATGTACCTATGTTGAACGACTTGAGGAAGAAGTTGTTAGTGGAATTTCATAATTCACCTTTCTCTGGACACCGGGTATCACAAAGATGCTTGCTGATCTGAAACAACAATACTTTTGGAAAGGTATGAAAAAGGATGTCATAAATTTTGTGACCCATTGTTTGGAGTGTCAGCGGGTTAAGGCAGAACATATGCACCCTGCTGGACTGTTATATCCTCATAGCATACCGCAGTACAAATGGCAAGTAATAACCATGGATTTTGTACAAGGATTACCCATGTCCAGGAATAAACATGATGTTATCCTGGTAGTTGTAGATAAACTGACTAAGGTAGCTCATTTCATCACTGGAAATCTAAAGGATGATTCACCTTTGTCTTTGGCCAAAAGATTCGTACATGAAATTTTCAGATTGCATGGTGTACTAGAATTGATTATATCTGGCGGGGATCCAAGAATGACGTCAAGGTTTTGGCAAACGCTTAATACGACTCTTGGCACGAAACTAAACTTCAGATTCGCATATCATCCAGGAAACGGATGGACAAACTGAGAGGGTAAATCAAGTGTTGGAGGACATGTTGTGAATGTATTGCATGGATCAACAGTATAAATGGGAAGAGTATCTTCCATTAGTTGAGTTCGCATACAACAACACTTATCACTCATCTCTTAAAATGGCACCATTTGAAGCACTTTATGGAAGAAAGTGCAGAACTCCTGTTAGTTGGGATAGTGTTGAGGATAGAGTGGTAATTGGACCAGAGATTCTCACAGAAATGGAACAGCAAGTTAAGTTGATTCGTGAACGATTAAAGGAAGCAGCGGATAGACAGAAGAGCTATGCTGACCTTAAGCGGGTTGATAGAAGGTTTGAGCTTGGTGAGAAGGTTTTCTTCGTGTTAAACCCAGAAAGAGTTCTATAACTTTTGGCAAGGCTGCCAAGTTGTCACCTCGATTCGTGGGACCTTTCGAAATTGTCGAAATAATCAATCATGTAGCTTATCGTTTAGCATTACCACCTGCTTTATCTCGCATGCATGATGTTTTCCATATTTCTTTGCTTAAGAAATACGTTTCAGATCTGTCACATGTTTTAAATTGGAATTCCTTGCAGGTCCAAGACCCAGGAATAATCGTGGTTAAACCCACACGAGTGCTGGAAACTCGCCAATTGCATTTAAGAAATCGTGAAATACAGCAATGTAAGGTCCAGTGGGACCAGTTTAACGAAGAAAGTGCAACTTGGGAAAATCTGGAAGAGATGAAAATTGCTTTTCCTTCTCTTTTTCAACAGAATGAAATCTGTTGACAAAACATTCTTTTATGAACTTATTTTTTTAAGTATTTATGAAAGCCAGATGGAGGCAAACATTATTCAGGTTGAATAAAATGTGTTGTGACATTGACTTCTGGAAACTATTCAAGTTGGAAAATAGTCGCATTGATTTGTGAACTAATAAATTGGTTGACCTGAAGGTTAATTGAATATATAATCATCGGGACGATGAATCTTTTAGGAGGGAAGCATGTAACACCCTGAACTGTTGTTACTTCCTCCTAAGCATACAAGTGTTGATATGTGATTTCTTTGTAAAAGGATGTGTTCCTGATTGAGAAGTCATGCTTGATATGTACTGTATCTTCTTTGCAGATTACAGATCTTTGACTGAGTCGGATTATGATTGGACTCTTTTATTTATTTCATTTTGCATCTGAGTTTAATCTGATCTCGGAACGAATTATGAAGTTATTCATCTATAAGACCTAGCCTTGGATCAGTGGTATTGATCCAAGTGGTGCTTTAAGTTATTCGTGATGAATTAAAAATTATAAACCTTTCACAGGTTGCAAGGTCTGAATTCGTTGAATAAAGCCAATCCCGAGTCTAACTCAGGTTGATCGTGTGAAATGGAATGGTTCCCGATATCGAAGTATATCTGGAAGGTCTTGAACGTGGACCAGGTAATAATTCTGTTACATATAATTCTGTAGCCTAATGGCAGTACAGGAGTGAACCCTGTTCGAGAATGCATGTTGTAGGTCTTTTTCTGAGTATATGAAATGTTAGACCTAACTGGAATTATTAATGTTAGTAACCTAAAACTAAACTTAACCTAGGGGTTAGATTAGTGTTAATCTAACCTAGACCTAGGCTAAGAGCTAATGCTCTAAGTTAGTATCTATGTTCTAAGAGGTTAGCCTAGGTGTTATCCTAAATCCTAACCTAAGTTACTAACCTAACTATTGAGCAAGGAATAAGGGGACCTATGGAAGGGGTGCGAACCATGGGCGGCAGTTTCTATGTTATTAAATGCTTGGATAAGCTTGAGGGACAGGTAATTGGTGGAAGTTTTAAAGCGGCTAACTAGAGCCGACGCGTGGTGGTGTCGCCAAAGTTGGAAATGGTCTTTGAATTTCATTTGTCTATCGCCAACTATGGCGGTCGGTGGCAGTGGAGTTTGAGCGGGAAACTAGGAATTAATGTCATTTATGGACTCGGGCTTCGAGCTCGGATTTCTTGGGGAAGCATGCAAAATGGAAAGTTAATTGTTTGTTTGGTTTTGCATGCGCTCGGTTTTCCTTCTTCATCTCATTCACCGGTTCTTCGCTTTTGATCTTCTTGGTGTTGCGTGCTGGCAAAGTATGAGCGTAACTAGCTCTTTCCTCTGGCAAGGAAAATATATAAGTCATGGAAATAGCAAATTTTTGTTGGTGGCTCTAACTTGGAAAAGGAAGAGAAGGTTCGAGCTCTTTCAGTGGTCTGCTTCGGAATTTTGAGCAAATATCCAGGCATGTTAGGCCCTAACCTTTAAAAATCTTGCTGTCTTTCAAGTGATTTCATTAGAACAACTCTGTTCAGATGATTTTTGGAATTGGTTGGTTTCTATGGTAGTCTTGTGTGATTTTTGGCACTGTATCTTCATGCTGGTTCGGTTTTTCAATTTAACCCTTGATGGGTGTTTATTGTATTTCGAACTGTTGCTATATTTCCTTGTGTTTTGCATTCCGGCTTTAAGTTTGTGAAATATATGAAATGAATGTATGCTAGGCCTGCTCTGTGAGAACCCATGAATTGTTCTCGTGATGGGTACAAGGCTATTGTGATGCTTGTTGATTTATACTTGTGTCGATGCTTGTTGTTGATACTCGTCGGAGGGGATACTGCTGGACATTTGTTTGATTGTTCATTTTATTGAACTTTTTGTAAGCTCTGTCGTGGTTATTATTGGTGGTGGTTATTGATTCTTGTTGGGTTTTGTTTTGTCTTTTAAGGTTATTTGTGAATAAATAACTTCTTTGTGTACTAAATCTCATTGCGATCTGTTGAAGTTGTTTTTCCTTTGCGTTGTGGTTATGGGATTCAACCCGTTGGCGTATGCATGCAATAAGGATATATGTTTTTATTGTATTTAAACGACTCTGTAGAGTCCATTGAATGATTCATATATTTTGGGACCACTTTGTGGAAGCTATATATATTTGAATTTTGGTAATTTGATTTGTCCGAGTCTTGAAGGAGTAACAGTAATGCGACTTCATTATTTTGTAACGAATACCTTTGTTTTTCAAGGAATTTGTGGTTGAGACTCGATTGGGTACTTATTATGTTTCCACTCTATGTAAGCTTGGAGCGAATATTGTTATAAGGGTTTGATCGGATTCCTTGTTTTGAAATCAGTATTTAGATTTGCTTATACCTGATTTTGAATATCGACCATTGTTGGCATGGTTGGAATCTTTAACTTGTATTTAACTTGTATATCGTTTTCTGTAGAAGCTTATTCGTGAATACTGATATATACGGATTTAGTTTTAAATCTTTGATAAGTAATCAGTGTCACTGCTTCGGTATAAGCCTGATTATGAACATGTAATGTTTTTGGCTTTGTTGGACTTCATTAAACAGTTTGACATCATGTAATTTGGCTTTTTATTTAGTGGGTCGTGAATACCATACTTCAAACTCTGAACACATTCAGATGTGAATACAGAATGTTATGTTTCCTTTCTGTTTATCCCAGTTTGATGAGGCTGTGCATGTTAAGGGGA
Source organism: Taxus wallichiana var. yunnanensis (assembly GCA_018340775.1). Classification (NCBI taxonomy): domain Eukaryota; kingdom Viridiplantae; phylum Streptophyta; class Pinopsida; order Cupressales; family Taxaceae; genus Taxus; species Taxus wallichiana. The sequence goes on along the minus strand of CM031237.1, from coordinate 671,986,954 downwards.
TTTTGTGTGATTATCTCGGCATAGTCTTAGGGAAACATCGGTTGCTTAGTGTTGAGGAGTCTATTGTTGATGCGAATAATAAGCTCTTTGATTTCGACCTTGGGTCCGAAAGCCTTGTAGTGTTTATTATGAACTAGAAGGATTTGTAGGTTAATGTATGGGATTGTAGTCGTGTTTACGTATTACATTTGCATGACTATCCCGCCTTGAGCTTGACTGAACTATGAGCCGCCGATTGCACCTCGCGGGCAGGCGATGTGGGAATATCTTCTTGTTGGTTGTTTCATGTGGAAGGTCATGTGGAGTCTGTTTGGTAGATAGTCATCCTTTGTTGGTGTGATAGCTATTTGTACGTAAGTTTTGTTATATTTGATGTTAACAAAACAGTGATTCTTCTTGTGACTCGTCTGACTTTTTCGTATGCATGTAAGGTGAATGTTTTCCATTTAAGGAGATGGTACAGTCATGAGCTTGTTGAAGGGAAATTTGAATGACTTGTTTTCTTTCTCTTCTGTTATGAAAATATATGATGATATTTTTATCTAACCGTTGGAACTGTTTTGAACCTATTTACGGAATCATGATTTATTATGATATTCCTTTTACTGTTGAATGAAATGATCTGTCTGAAGTTTGCTGTTTTTGGAATTCAGATGGATAGATGATATGGATACTTTCGTTCTTCTTGATTTCTAATATTGTGATGAAATATTTGGGAAGTATTTAGGACTATTCTGTAATGATAATAGAGTTACACGTTTGTGGTCATTTTTGTATTACATCAGCATAGTCTGAAATATGTATACTAGTTTGGTGAAATGATCTCATTTAAATAGGTTGTTTAATGAAAACAGTTGGTGGATTGCAATTGTTTTAAGAGTTAGTGCTTATCATGCTCAGTTCATCGAACTGACCCATGTTGACAAATTTTGCAGATGGTCACCGTAAGTGGTAAAAGCATGCAGATCTGATAGGATGTTCAGATTGTTTAACTTGGTTTATGATGAATTGCAGTTTGATTCTCTAAATGTACTATTTGAGGAAAGATGTTCTTCTTCCGTTGAATATTGTATCAAGTATGTTGAATGCATAAAATGTATTTGATTAGTTCTGAAAGGAATGGAAATTGATATTGTTACTTATGTGTTTGTATTCTTATCTTGATAGTTTGACCTTCTTCGGTTCAAATGATCTAAAGAGCATTGTTATTATTATATAATTTGGAGACTTTGGTGATTATCAATGTAAGCTTTACAAGAATATGTGATTGAATTCTTATGATTGTTTAGCAGTTCTAGTATGTTCTATCGAAGGCTAAATTGAAATTTAGGTAACTGTCTTTTTGGAAGATAGGGTTAAAATATACCTAAGCAGAATGCTAAACAAACTGAATTAAATTATTAATCCCTAGTCCTGATTATGACAGGACAACATTTAATTGGATTCTGAATCATTTATATCTTGATACTAATAAGTATGATATAAATTCAGTTATGAGAACTGATATAAACCTAATGGGGTTCAGATGGCAATCTCATGTGAAGTTTATGAGATATTGTCCAATTCCGTTGTTTTAGAATTATGTATATTCTATGAACTCCTTGATGAGACCTTGGCCTTAATAACTCCTCTGTGTAATGGGTTTTATTGAGAAAGGTCATCCTAGGATGAGGAATCCAGGGATCGGGAAAGGCTAACCTTAGGGGAACGTCTTTAATGTAATTTAAACTTAGTGTGCGTAACACTTATTAATAAGTAGATCTTTTCGAGGTGGATTTAAAGGTTGACGGCACAAGTCAACTGTAGGGTTGTACCTCCGAGAAGATTAGGATCTTCTCAAAGTTACAACAATGCAGGTGACTTATGATGACACCCTTTGCATTGATCGCTAAGATTTACATCTTGATCTCGAACGAGTTACTCAGGGACCGATTAGGAATGTGGTCACGTTATATGGCTGCCTAGGAGACTCGGGGTATCTTGACACACTGGTTTAATTAGGATTGACCCAGTATGTCATCTTATCCCTAGTCCTCGGGAGCATCCATATAACGTTGTCACCTTACTAATCCATTCCCGAGTGATTAACTTGGGATAATAGGGACTGACAGAAGTCGGTATAAGACATTCTACATAACATAGGAATGGGGTGAAGGATGTATTCCAGATTGATGAGTATGCCGTTAAGGAATACGAGACAAGCAGTATGTTTCAAATCTTTGGCCAAAGTATCGCAAGCTGCTGATTGCGTTGTCCTGAGTCACCTGGTCTAAGGGATGAGATGCCGATGAATAATGGTAATCAGTTATTCAGTTAGGTTCCTTGGACAGAGCATTCTGAATCCCAGAATAGGGAAGAGAACCGCAAGAGTGATGTGTTAAATAAAAACGCCAACTCTTATTACTCATGAATAGATCGGTAGATTACCGAGTCATGGAATGAATAGATCGGAGGTACTCGAGTCATTACCGGCTGCATATGGTTATCTATTATATGAATGGTTATTTGATTTGTGAGTTCTAAATTATGTATTTAGAACCGGGGAAGCATTTATAAAAAAAAAAAAATTGACTTGTTCTATTGTCTAAACCGAGGATGTTACACTATTTACGCCATTCTAGTACTTAACACCAACTCTCATCAATCCAGGACTTCTCCAAGGATTTCATCCTCTATGCATTTGGAGGTGATGACACTATTTCTGCCATTATAGCAATGAGAACAAAGATAATGATGAGCGGATCGGTTGCCTTCTTTAGCCAAAGCCTAGATGACTATGAGGTGAGGTACTCTTTTATTTAGAAGCATGTGCTTGCAGTAATCAGAAGCTTGAAGAAATTCAAGCATTTAATCTCCAACAACAAAGTCCAGTTGCTGGTCTCATATCTTTGGAGTTAAGGACTTCCTCCTCAACAAGGATTTGAATGAGAAAAGGGCAGGTTGGATCACCCGTGTCATGGAATATGACATTGAGATCAAGATCACAAAGCTGGTAAGAGGGAAAGGATTGTGTGAGCAGCTGGTTTTGGGGAAGCAAAAAGAAGTATGCAACAAAGAAGAAACTATTTTGACAGTCCAGGACAGCCATGAGCCAAGTGGCAATCAAGAAGAACGCAATGCTTCCCTCACTCCTTGCTAGACCCAAGGTATTATGCACTTCCTAGGCATAGGCCTGTGCCCTCCAGAGATGAACAAGACCCAAAGGAGACACTTCAGATTGCAGGCTGTCCCGTATGCCATTGTTGATGGAGTTTTGTTCAAGAAAGATGTAAATGGAGTGCTGCTGAGATGCATTAGCACAAGTCAGATTCAAAGGGTATTGGAAGAGTTCCATGATGGACCAGCTGGTGGCCATTTTTCACCAAGAGTGATAGCTCTAAAAATCATGAAGGCTGGTTATTATTGGCCTAAAATCTTCAGTGATTGTTATGCATGGATCAAGAGGTGTAAGAATTGTGCATTCTTCACAGGAAAAGAGAAGTTTGCTGCCCTTCCATTGCATCCAATCTCAGTTGACCAGCCATTCATGCAATGGGGTTTGGACTTCATTGGAGTCATTAATCCCAATTCAAGCCAAGGGCACAAATGGATTTTGTGACCACATACTACTTCACCAAATGGACATGAAGCCATAGCACTCAAAGAGGCGAATGAGTCTAGCATCTTAGACTTTTATGAGGGGATAACAACCAGATTTGGTGTACCTGCCACAATAATCTCTGATAATGCATTAGCATTCATTGGATCTAGGGTGATTGAGTGGGCATGTCAAGAACGGTATTTACCTAAGCACTTCATTGAACTATTACCCTCGGGGGTAATGGCCAAAGGCGAGTCTACAAACAAGAACTTGTTGAGGATCATTAGGAGGACCCTTGATGAGAATCAAAGGTCTTGGCATACCAAACTGAAATCAGCCTTATGTCACGAAAATTGATAGGATAACTCCCAAAAGATCCACGGGTAACTCTCCATTTAGGCTTGTCATGGAAGAGAGGCAATCTTTCCCATGTCACTTGAGTTGCCAACATTGGAACTCATGAAGTAGCTGGAGTTGCTTGAATTTGAGCCCATGGAGGTGAGGTATGCGAGTTGATGGAGCTAGGAGATCGAAATCAGGCATCCTAAGAAATGGAAAAGGATCAAGCTTTGATCAAGAAGACCTTTGATAGAAAGGCCAAGGATAGATCTTTTCAAGTTGGAGATCTAGTGTTGAAATGGGATGTGGTGTGATGAGCAAAACCAGGAAGGCATTCAAAATTTGATGCCATTTGGAGTGGCCCATACATGGTCACAAAGTGTAAAAACAGCAATGCTTTCCAATTGGCCTCATTGGATGGTGAAGAACTACAAATTTCAGTCAATGGAATCTATCTCAAGCGTTGCTTCTAGAGGGAAGTTCACTACCTATGTAAATATTAGATTAGTTTTTCTTTCCTCCAAGTGCTTGTGCACATTGTTTTGTTGTAGGTTAGTTTTGTTTTCCCTAAGTGCTTTGGCACAACTTGCTGTCCATGAAGATGTTAAGCAGTCCTTGCTTTCATCAGGTGACATTCCATCTTCCTCCTTGCACATTCTGAGTCAGTTAGGGTTCTAAATAGAATATTTGATGACTCCATGCCCAATGGACTACTTCAGGCAACTGGTATCTTCTACCTAGCAGGCAGGTATCCCCGCTGAGTCACCAAATTGTTATCCAAATTCACCCCCAGGGTTGATTTGATAACATACATTAGAATTCTCAAGTCCCAGGAAAATGGATGGATTCAGGGCAAAAATCATGTTTCTAGGGTCCCCTCAGAATTTTTCTAACTCTCCTATCCAGGTTGAAAAGAGCAAGTTCTGAGAAAAGGTGAAAAGGCTGCAAAAAACAAGCTTGGGCCAGAAAAAATTGTGAAAATTGGCTAAGTCCTAGTCCTCGCAGCAGTCGGGACATGAGGACGTGGGCGCGAATCGGGTGAAAGGCGCGCCAGGGCGTCAGTAGGGCAAAGGAACATCAGGGCCATCGGGATGCGTGGGGGGCCTTGAAAGCTTGGTTCAGCCAAAGGAGAAGAAAATCGACCAATTTGCTCTAAGACATTTGGGAAGTGAAGACGCGAAGGGCACGAACCGCCCGGTTCGGCCGAAAAGGAGAACTTTCGCACTAAGCAGTTGGGACATCTAGGCCGCGAGGACGCGAAGGACGCAAAAAGGTGAAGTGGCTGAGAGAAAAGGAAGCCCATTTCGGGTGGTTCGGAAGAATTTGTCCCAGACGGTCTAGGATAATTGGAACAAATGGATGCAAAGGGCCGAATGGCTGGCAGTTCGGCGAAATGGGGAACTTCAGCACTGGGACAGTTGGGACAAAGGGACACGTGGGATGCGGATAGCCGAAGGAGCCGAAAGCCAATCAAGCAATGCCACATGTCATCGGCCGAATGAGGGACAAGGAAGCCCATTTCGGGTGGATCGGGAGTTTTTGTCCCAAACAGTTTGGGACATCCGGGATGTGAAGACGCGAAGGGCGCGAAAAGCCGGCAGACCCACGGACCAATCAAATCACGACATGTGTCACAAGGGAGAAAGTCCAAAAGTCAAAGGGAAAGGTTTCAAGCACTGACCCAAGCCAATAAAAAGAGGACACATGTCCAATGAAGTAGGGAAGGAGAGAGAATTATGCATCCAATCAGCGCTTGACACGTGTCATCCAGGTGGCAGAGCGCGGGAAAGATTTTCAAAACACGTTTTCACCTGTTTTGTGCCCTAAATCTTCAGATCGACATATCTTTCGATCCAGAGCTCGGATTTGCACGTTCTTTATATCAACGGAAAGCTTATGAAATTATCTATGTGATTCTAGGGTTAATATTGAATTTTGGTGTAGTATGGAGAGAGAAAATTGAGAAACGGCTCTGACACGTGTTCATGGCCAGAAGTGACATTTCAGTGACCAGATTTAATGCAGAATGGGTCGCATTCTCCTGTAATTCAGTCAAAGTGATAGGGTATGGGTTTGTAAGGTCCCCCATGCCATTTTAATGCATCTGTAGTCGAGGAGGGATGGGCTCTCATGTTTTTGTACGTTTTCTGTCCCCTGGGCTCGACCCTTGCACTGTAAAAGCTAGATTTGGCTCATTTCTAAAAGAGGAACAATTTTTGACATAGCAACTTCTTCTTTCACCTCCAGCAGGTGGTTGATGCAAGAATCAGACCTCTCCAAAAGATTGTAATAGTTTTTACCTCTCTGAGGTTGTAATGCAGTGATTTGGGTACTGGAAATGATAATGCAAGCTTTGTGAATGGTTTTCAGTCCTTTGTTTGTATTATTTGCTTCATTTCAGATCCTAAGTTATATCTTATCAGTCTGTGTATGTTTCATGTTGCAAATATCTAGTTTGTGTCTATTTTCTTGACAGAAATGTTTCACCACTCCTTTTGGTGCATCACCATCTTTAGTTAGTTTCAATTTCTTGCACTTCTACCCCTGTCTCCTTGCGGTTTAGAGTAGGATTAGGATCGAACCTCTGTATTTTTACAAAATATAGATCTAAATCAGAGGAGTTTGAGGAACCAGCCTCTAATCTGGATATTCCTCTCTCGGTTTACAAGTCCCCACACTTGGAGAGGTTTCCATGTTGTGTAATCACACTTTGGATGCTAGAGTGATCACCCTAGAAGCCCGATCTGCATCGAGGGTCTTTGTGAGTCCGCAACAACGGGGCTGATAGGATAACTCCCAAGAGATCTACGAGTAACTCTCCATTCAAGCTTGTTTATGGAAGAGAGGCAATCTTGCCTATATCACTTGAGTTGCCAACATTGGAACTCATGAAACAGTTGGAGTTGTTAAAGTTTGAGGCCATGGAGGTTAGATATGCAGAATTGATGGAGCTCCAAGAAATCAGAAATCAAGCATCCCAAGCAATGGAGAAGGATCAGGCTTTGATAAAGAAGACCTTTGATAGAAAGGCCAAGAATAGATCTTTCCAAGTTGGAGATCTAGTGTTAAAATGAGATGTAGACATAGAGAAAAACTAGGAAGGCATTCAAAATTTGATGCCATTTGGAGTGGCCCATACATGGTCACAAAGTGTAAGGACAACAATGCCTTCCAATTGTCTTCATTGGATGGTGAAGAACTGCAGATTCCAGTCAATGGAATCCATCTAAAGCATTACTACTAAAGGGAAATTCTCCACCTTGTAAATATTAGCTTAGGTTTTCATTCCCTAAGTGTTTGTGCACGTTGTTTCTTTGTAGGTTAGTTTTCTTTCCCTAAGTGCTTTGGCACAAGCTTGCTGTTCCTGGAGATGTGTTTACAGGCCTTGCTCCATCAGGTGATATTCCATCTCCCTCCTTGCAATGTTCTAGTTAGTTGGGGTATCAAACAGAGAATTCAATGACTCCATACCCAATGGATTGCTTCAGCGGTAACTTCATCCAGCAGGCAGATGACCCCTTTGAGTCGCCAAAATTACTATCCAAAATGTGCCCCTGCTCATTTTTTGTGGCTAACTCCTCTCATTTTTTCCTCTCTTGTGCCTCAGTCATAATATTTTTCTTTTCAGGCACTCAAAACCTTCTAGAAATGACACCATTAGATAGAGCTCTTTCTCAGCTTTCTAGAAAGGTAAAGTTTTCCTCCTAACTCCATGTATTTTTGAAGTTATGGCTCGGCGGAGTTTTTTTGGAAAAATTTTCCCTGAAAGGCCCGCAGCCAATGAGATGCCACCATGTGGCACCTAGAGTGGTGGAGCGTGGGAAATTTTGGAAAATTTTCCAAATGACCAAAAAGGTGCAAAAATTTGAATTTTTGCCCGCCAACCTGATTTGGCCCTATTTTGCCCTAAAACTTCAAATGGCCATATCTTTCGATCCAAAGCTCAGTTTTTTGCGTTCTTTATATCAATGGAAAGCTGGTGAAATTATCTACAAGATTCAGGGTAATTTTTTTATTTTTATGGAGTTTGGAGAGATAAAATCAAAAACACCTCTGGCACGTGGTCATGGACAGAAATGACGTTTCAACCACCGTTTTTAATGAAGAATGGCTCGCATTCTCTCCCAGCATGGCTAAAAATGTTAGGGGATGGGTCTGTAAGGATGCCCATGCTATTTTGAATGTGTTTTGGTCAATGGTTGAATCCCTTCCATGTTTTCCCACATTTCTCTCTCCTGGGCTTGTCCCTTGCACTGTAAAAGCCATATTTGGCTCATTTTCAAAGGGTTGAACATTTTTTGTGTATTGCAGGTCCCCCTTCTCACCTTGGAAGTGATTTTGGTGGAATATCAGACCTTTTCTAAGAATTGTAACCTATTTTTCCTCTCAGGTGTTGTAATGCAAGTGATTTTGATGTTAAAATAACAATACAAGCCCTGTGATTAACTTTCCATCCTCTGCTTGTGTTGTTTGACTAATTTTTGATTCTTCATTACAGTTATCAGCTTGTGCATGTTGTTTTTTTGTTGCATTTTATGACTTGTGTCAATCTGCAGAAGTAAAAAATGCTCACCACTCCTTTGGTGCATCACCTATTAGCATTAGTTTTAGTTTATCTGCATTCTCTATCTCTGTCTCCTTTGGAATTTAGGGTAGGATTAGGAATTTAAACCTCTGCAACTTGTAAGTGATAAATCTGATCAGAGGAGTTGAGGAACCAGCCTCTAATCTAGAGATTACTTTCCCATTTTACAAGTCCCACACTTGGGGAGAGGATTCAATGTTGTGCAATCACACTGGATGTCTAAAATCAAACTAGAAATCTAATCAACATCGGGAAGTCTTTGCTGATTTGCAACAACAAATAATTATATCCACCAGTCATTACCTTCTGAGATGAAAACCATGTTGAATGAATTGACCATAGAGATCAGCAATCACACTCAAGATGACCCCCATATTATAAAGATAGGCCAATCTTTAGACTCTGTTGAACGGGAATCCTTCACCTCATTCTTCCAAGATCATAACAACATTTTTTCTTGGTCTTACGTCGATATGCCTAGTATTGACCCAAATATCATGGTCCACAAATTTATAACTATACCTAACTCTAAACCTATGAAATATAAGCTATGAAAAATGCATCCACGTATTGTCCTTCTTGTGAAAGAAGAATTCTAGTACCTCCTTTATGTTTCTTTCATTCTACCCATTGACTATCCATAATGGATTTCAAACATTGTTCCCATTATTAAAGCAACACGGGAAATCCGCATTTGCACAAATTTCCATGACCTTAACTGTCTTTCCCTAAGGATGACTTTCATCTACCCAATATTGACCATTTTATTGATCTCACCACTAGCCATGAGATGATATCACTCATGGACAGTTTCTTAGGTTATAACAAGATATTACTCACATCGAAAGATCAACAAAGAACTTCCTTCATCACCCTTTGGGGACCTTCTTTTATTGTTTCAAGTCCTTTAGCCTTAAAAATTTTGGTGTTACATATCATTGTGTCATGACCTATACCTTTCACTAAATCATGCATGACATTTTGGAATATTATGTTGATGACCTTCTGTTAAGTCTAAGTGTCAAGCCAAACACCTTGTGGTTCTTAAAGTCATATTTGACCATCTCATCAAATACTATGTTTTCCTTCAACCAAAGAAGTGTGTCTTCACCATCCTCTCTGGAAAAATCCTTGGTTTCATCATCTCTGTGAGGTATCGAAGTCAATCCCACCAAAATCAAGGCTATTCTTGAGATGCCTCCACCTACTAACCTTTGACAACTTCATAGTTTGCAAGGCAAGTTACAATCTATTAGACGCTTTATTTCTCAACTCTTCGACCGATGTCACCCTTTTCATCATCTTCTTAAAAAGGATGTTTCCTTCAATTGGGATGATGAGTTCCATAAATATTTTGAGGCGTTAAAGGAATACCTCCTCCAGCCACCTGTGCTCATCCCACCAAAGGATGACAAGCCCTTTTACCTCTACATTTTTCTACTAATCATTCCTTGGGTGCCATGTTTTCTCATCATGATGAGAAACATAGGGAGTAGGAGGTTTATTATATAATTCATACTCTTTTAAATTATGAGACTAGATATATCCATACTAAAAATTGTTCTTATCCCTAGTTTTCATCACCACAAAACTTCACCTTTGCTACTCAACCAAAAAAGCCTTCATTGTCACCAACACTTTGAGCCCATACATTACATGTATTTTAATCCTTATCAACACAAATGTGCTGCACTTTGGATCATTCTTCTTGCATACCTAGATCTTGAATTCATCCATCAAAAGCTTTTTAGTGGAAAAACCATCGCCGACCAACTTGCGAGATGCTCCTGTTTTCATAAATAAATCTTCTAGCTTTGATTTCCTGATGAATCCATTCTACCCTCTCCTTTGATGACACTTTGTTTATCGAGATGACCTCAATTTTTATGGTTCTAAATGTCGGTGTGGGGTAGTATACAGGGTCATTCGTATTCCTCTTAACGGTGATCATATGCCTTTATATTTAAAACTATATTTTGACTATACTAATAACATTGTCAAATATGAAGCACTCGTGTTAGGTCTTGGACTGTCATAGCCTTAGACGTTAACTCCATTAATATATTTGGCAACTCGTAACTATTTGTGAACCAATTCAATGGTTTATACTAGTTTTGTAATGAGGTACTTCAAAATTATAAACATCACGTTGACATGCTTTTGACTACCTTTGATCATTATGAACTTCAAACCACTCTGCGCTCCACTAAAAAATTTGTAGATACCATGGTCTTCCTTGCTTCTCAAATACCTTCTTCACTTTTTGACTCAAAAATTTGTCACAGTTAAAAGGTTGCAATGACCCTCTTATTTATTTCAATATGTTAACTTTGTAGGAAGAATTAAAATTGGTCCATGTGACATTTGGTATAAGTAGTTCACCGATTACCTTTTCCTCTCAATTCTACCTCCGGAACTCACTTTTAATGGATAATGAGCATTCCTCAAAAGTGTTTCTCACTATGTCATCATGGGGGGTATTCTCTACAAATGTGGCTTTGATGGTATCCTCTTATGATGCCTCAAAATGTTTGAAATCCCATACACCATCAAAGAATTTCATGATGGGATAGGGGTGGTAATTTCAATGGCCTCTTTATCACTAAACACATTCTTTGTCTTGGCTATTACTTTCCAACCCTAAACCAAGACTACTGTGACTATGTCAAATGGTGTGTAATATCTTAGCAACACGCTAATCTTCACCACACCCCTATACATGCCTTGCAGGTTGCTAGAGACCTTTGGCATTTCTCCTAATGGGGTGTGGATCTCGTCAGAGATATGAACCCTCATTCTTATCAACTTCATTAATGGATCATCACTACAACTGAATATTACACTAAATGGGTGGAGGCTCTCCCTCTCATTTCTATAAAATCTGAGAAAAATTATGAATTGATCAACCATCACATCATTTGTCACTTTGGTGTTCCTCACTGCCTCATCACTGATAATGGAAAAAAATTCAAAAAAAAAAAAACCTACGTAAACTATGTGACACCTTTGACATTCAACTCATTTTTTCTTCACCTTATTATCCTCAAAAAAATGGCCAAGCTAAATCGATTAACAAAAATCTTTAAAAATTCTTATGAAAGTGGTTGATTATTGGTAAGGATTGGAACATGCACATTCCTTTTCCTTTATGGGATTATCACACTATTATTCACACCTCAATTTTCGCTACACCTTTATCTTTAGTCTATGGTACAAAGGTTTTCTTTCCTCTCGAATACCAAATTCCATCTCTTCGTATCTCACTTAAAGACATGCTCAATGATGATGAATTTCACTAAGATTGTTTGGCCCAACTTGAGCTTTTAGATGAATGTCATTTAAATGCTCTCAATCACCTTCAAATCTACCAAAAATGTATCAAATGTTCCTATGAAAAATGTGTCCATGAACAAACCTTCAAGGTCGGTGACCTTGTCCTGAAGGAAAATCAACATGTAACCAAAGAGGAGAAGTAAAACAGTAACTTTTCTCCTAATTGGCTTGGAACCTATATCATCACTCATACCTATGGATTAGGTGTTTATCATTTATCTTCTCTTGAAGGTAAACCCAAGCTTGATCCCCTTAATGCCTTGCATATTCGACCATTCTACTATTGAATCAAGTACTATATCACTTTTTTATTACACACTCATCCCTTAAGTAACTGTTCCTTTCATCTACCTATTTTAAGGACCAATGACTACACTAAAATTGTGTGATTATCCGTCACCTTTCATCCTTATCTTAAATATGAGTACCATGGATCTACTCATGGCATGATTCTCATGGATACTTTTCATCCTTTTCAGGATGGAATCCCATGGTTTTCATCACTTAAAAACTTTCTTTCATAGCTAACCTCTATGTGTTATGGTTTTCCTTCATAAAAGAAGCATATACTCCTTTATAGTCTTTTCCATGACCTAAAATTCCAAAAAAATTCAAAAGTAATATATGGGATTTTCAAATTCAACTCCTTGAGTCAAACTTCTTGTAAATATATGACTCCCTCAAAAAGGACATCTATATTTCTCTCTTTCTACTATAAATAGACTTGCTCCCTCGAAGGACAACTATAAAAATCTAGCCCTATTGTACATAGTCTATCTAAAAAAGAAGACTATTTATGTAAAAATAAAATAAAAATATTATGAATCTTCCCACATCGATCAAACTTCACGAAGACCTCAAGGAGATATTCTATTCATCCCACATAGACTTCTGCATCGATTAGTCTATAAAACAAAAGAAAAAAGAAAATACAAAAAAATCAATAAAAATACATCTTTTCATCATGGACTTGCCTATTTTGGTTTTGGGTATCTTATAGAAGAGGCATGTTGTCTCACAACAAGGTTATACTAAACAAGATTTTCCACCTCACCCTCCTTTGTTTTCTTATTTTCTACCTACTCAAGGGACATGGCGCACATGCAACACTTCATGATCATGTAACTTCTTTCACCCTTAGAAAGTTCAATCATGCAATGCCTTTAGAGGGCTTAAGTTCATAACCCTATCTTTGGTATGCTCATAATGGTTCTTGCCACTTATGGAGTATTTTGCCTCTTTACCATTCACCTCTTTTCTTACTTATTGATTATTCTACACAGGACAAGACCTTCGACATTTATTTTATGGGATTTCTTCTTCTTTCACCTCCATTTACATTCGTCATCTACTTCAATCAACTCATCTGACACAACCATGCCTAATCCACCTAGACTCAACCATGCCTAATCAACCTAGACTCAACCATGCCTAATTAACCTAGACTCAACCATGCCTAATCAACCTAGACACAACCATGCCTAAATTACCTTTCCCATTTACCCATACCTAAACTCACCAACCTACTCACCTACCTCATCTTATTCTTCCTATCCTATGGGAGAAATGCATTAGCTTTGAGGATCCTTTTTAAAGTCCTATGTAGGCATCAATATTAGGGCATGGGACCCTTTGAGGTTAGCTCGGCCACTCTTTTTCCCCATAATATTTTCCCCCATCAAACAAAAACTTAGTTTCTATAGAAACAATAATTTGGAAGTTAACTTAACCCAAAAATATACATCACCTATCTACATCATCATTTACTTTCCATAAACCAATAACTTGGAAATTAAATCAAAATAAAATTCAAATTGAACTCAACCATACCTATCCTCTAGTTTCCATAATATAAATACATTGGAAATTTAAATAATTCACCATAACATCATTTCATTTCACAAATAACATCAACCAAATCATGCCTAAATCATTTAATTTCCATAAAAACAATAACTTGGAAATTTTCAACTCAACCATGCCTAAATCATATATTTTTCATGATGACAATACAATGACACTCCATATTGAATCCGCCATGCCCACAACTAACTCTAACGGGCCTAAACATCTAGTTTCCATAACATCACAACAATAGTGATTAACTCATTTAACCATATAAAACATTGACTCAACCATGCCTATGTCTACTTTCCATCACATCAATATAATGGAAATGAAACTAACCATACATCATTACAAATTCATGCCTACACATCTAGTCTCCATGAAAACAATAAAATGAAAATAAACCAAATGCATCATATATAAATATCATCATCAATTTATACATCGAAGGTTTGTATATCAATACACATAATATACATGTATAAATACAAGTATCTCAAAACTCTCATGTACAATATCACATATTTTGCACGCAAGAGCTAGTACATAAAAAAATCAAAATAGAATGGCAGATAACATCTCTGTCTCACCGATGTGAGGGCCCAACACCTTTGTTTCTCTCTCGGGTACCCTCATCTGGTCTTGGTCTCCACCTGCTCATCATCTCGCTTGTACCCTCATCGGCCTCGGCCTCAGTGAACTCATCACCTCCCTCTCGCCATGACCCCGATATCGGTGACTTCTGTTGTACTAGTATTTTACATCCTCTTGCTTTGGTATCTTGATGGGCCTGTGCTCGGTGTATGATAAAACCTATATAACAACCTCTAATAACTAGTCCTAATAATATATCGCATTTGATATTGAATCTCTGTAAGTGGCCATGGATATTATATGGGGTGGTGGCATAGCTATGGAACCTACAACCTGTATCCCATGTGTTAGTACCAATGGTCCCTACCCTGCTATCATGTAATACGAGACCTTGTCTCGGTGCCTTTAGAGGTGGGCCTGCACTTGTACCTATGCATGTACCTAAGCCTATGTAGCTCTTTAAATAGCCCTACAAGGTAGTAACCTACACTTGTAGTGTGGTATCTTGTGCCTGCTGATATGGAAACTTTTCCCCAATACTTATATGTGCCTATGCTAATGGCGGGTCTATAATGTAGCTACTTGTGCTTGTAACCCGAGTCACCTATCCCCCTAGAGGGTGGTCACCTATGCCTGAGACTCTATGAGCTATACATGTAAAGTAGTGACCTACCCCTATAATGCATCCCTCTGAACTATCACAGTAGCTAACTTTGGCTAACTTTGGCCATAGTGGTAATGCTTGTAGATGGGCTGCCCACTAGCATCTATAACCATCCACCACTTGCTCCTCTTTCCTTGTTGGCCAAATAATCTCTCTGATACTTAGGAAATGGTGGAGGTACATCCTATTGCTTTGAAGGCGGCGTCGGACCCTATCCACTGTAATCATCTCATGCTCACCAACATGCCTACCGGGTATCCATATAGCTAAATTTAAACCATGCGAGCTCCTCGACATACCTCCATATGATGGGAAATCCACATATGGCCACCATACTATGTCCATAGGATATAAAAATCTAACGCCACCTATAATAGGTCACATTGTGTGATGCCTCCTTAACCCATGGATGAGTCCCCTCGCCACCCATCTCTAGTAACACCATGATGCCAATCCGCTAGTGGAATTCCTATGGGTGCACAATAACTATGTGCTCATACGCCCAATAATGCAATAAATATGTATAATAGATGTCATACCACCACATCCTCTGATAGGCCCAAAGCTCCCTATATAGTTACACTAGATATGTAGGTGCCCACACAAAACAAACATGCTCCTCAATCATATCTTGTAATACCCCTTTAATGCTCTGGGAAACCCGCCTCCCTATTAATGCGAGAGCGTGTAACATCCATTGCCACCATCATCAACACTACCAACTTTGGTCTCTTGAGGATGTGTAGTGTACATTGGCCCATAAACTATGCTAGTACTATACTCAGTTAGGTCACCCACTTCCTCTCCAAATATAGCAACCATAGGATCAAATGCCTCATCTAACGATATCTAATATACTGGCTCCCCACGATCGGTAGCCATAAAATCTAGTACACATCCTCTAGCATGATCATCATCTCTCCAGTAGGTAAATGGAAGGTATTGGTCATTGTGTCCCATCTATCGATGAGATAGACCATCATACTATGATCTCAAATGACATGCCTATATCGATGCACACCCACAAGTACCACATCTCTCATGTGGTCCCATTCTTCCTCGGTGACGTTTTCTCACATCTCTACCAACAGAGGTGGAGCTCTATCAAGCATCATTAGCTGATGTCATGCCTACATCCATACCGATAAATAGTGTCAAGTAATTTATTTTACTCATCTCTTCGTTCTACCTAGTCCCATCCAACACACATTGTTTCCCTACCTACCTATCCATTTCCTACCTATTGCTGACCTATTATACATTTTACCTAGCCTAAACACTCCCCCATATTCTATTTCTTCCCTTTATTTCCTTCACTATTTGACACCTCCTTCACCTACCACATGCCTATTCTTCCCTACATTCACCCTACACCCACCTAATTCTATATTTCTATACCCCTCATCTATCTACTTTTACCCCATTACCTAACTATTTCTTCTACCATTTCATTTTACCCCATTTTTCCCTCTACACCTAAGCCTTTTAGGACTGGTCACTTTTTACGGTGGCCGGCACCGATCACCCTAACAGTGCTTTGGTCACCCATTTTACCCACCAACCCTTGCAAGCCTACCAATCGGCGATGTCGACCAGCATCGGTCATTGGTTCACTTTTTCTTGGTGGTTTGATTTACCCTTGGTAGTATCGGTCACCATACCTAAACCAATTTTTCCTAACTTCACCATATGGGATTTCCAAAAAACAATTTTATGGCTACCCCACCCTTACCCAAGCCCTTGTGGCTCACCTTATTACCTTATAACCTAGCCTCTAACCTTCATTTCATTTGGGGAAAAATATTTCCTATACCACACCCTTACCCATGGCCTTACCTATCAACCCAACCTGACCTCACCCATTTGACACTCAAGTTCACTTATCAATCAAGCTACGTGAAAAAAAGGAAAATGTAGACACCAAATTTGGGTCAAACTCCCTTAGTCCCCTTCAATTAATCAATGCAATGCATATACCTAGCCATACTCCCCTTTCACACTTGGATATTAATTTAATCACTTATAACTGAATTAATATTCATCCTCACATTATTAATTAATTTAATTATTTTAATTAAGTTAATTTACACCTCACCATGGACTTATTCCTAGCCTATTGATTAACTGAGATTGATTCTCTACTTATCTTAACCAACTGGGACTCTTTTAAACCCTAAAATTAAAGTCTTATTACTTCTCCAACAACACTCCCACTTATCTAAGTGCTAACCCTCACTTGAGACCCAGATAAGCAATTAAGATCATGTCAAAATAGTAAATATCGAGCTATTTTTGGTAACTTGGACAAATTCTCCCTAACCGATGTCATTTTTTCCTCAGTTGGCATCGGTTCCTAACCACCATCGGTTACCCTTAAATATGAGTTTTTAACTCTTTGCACGGGTGGGAAAGAATTCATCATCACACACAACTTTGGCATTCAAGTCTCTAAAAATCAAGCTTCTTGACAACAAACTGAGCAGTACATCACACTTCCACTAGCAACTAATCATCACATCCATAGCTCTATATTGACACGGTGAGAGCACATAGGCCTTTATTACCATTACACTTAGCATAATATGCTTCCTCCAAATGATCAACCATTCCTACCACATTCGGATCTGCAAAGTTTATCAGATAAGTAAATCATTCTTACTTGTTAAGCTTGTGTGTTTGATCTTAATCATTTCATTTACTACTTTCATTTAATTTATCTCTGTCTCATTACCACCTTCTACCTGTTTATCACCTTTTCTACTAACCAAATCCATTTCACCTATCGAGCACCCTTTAAACCTTGTCGAGTCTTAATCAATGCCTTTCAACCATTCCCTAAGCCTCCTCAGCTCTCTATGTAACCACAGAGACACCCAAACTCTTTTTCTAATATTTTAACCAAATTGCCCCTATTGACCTGGTTAGCTAAGCGGAATCGAACTATCTCCTATACCTGAGCATCGTTCGACCAACCAATACCGCTCTACGATATTAGAAATTTTTCCTATAATAATAAGTTAACAACTTCCCCAAAACATGCCAAAACCTTGCCTAATTTCACTCGACAAAACCAATCCATTAATCATCCGGATTTAATTCTAACCATTGTTTATTGAGTTAATTCACTTGGTGTCTATTAATAGGATATACCTAAATCTTATCAACTACAATAGGAACTGTTATTTCTTACATTAATTTGTATTAAACATAGGATTGACAACCATTCGAGGAAGCGTCACACTTCCTAGATCTAGCCTTGCTAGGTAGTCCTTTGACTCTTATTATTTAATACTATTTGGTGGTCTTGTTGTGTTTCTTATATAGGTCATTCCTCCTAGCCAAAGGGAAGCTCACACAATCAACTTGGATCAAAAGTCTACAGTGCGTGTAATGCCTTCTACCATCTACATAACATAGGTATTCCTCCTACGCATGTTACCTACTTATCTATTTTATCGCATTACTTTGAGGTGAAACACTATCTTTTGCTCAGATTGATGATTTTGTCCTAAAATTTTAGTGTTTTGTATGTTCCCCTCCATTATATTAAAATAATCACAATGATTCTTAAATAATAGGGTTCAAGAAGGACTTTGGACTTTTATTTTAACTTATAGATCATGTTCGAGATAGAATTCCCTTATTTCCTTTCAACTTCTCTTCCTCTACTTTCTTCAAACAACTCATTTTTTATCATATTTGGATCTTGGGTGGGTACATTCTAGAAAATTCTTATGGAATAATTCATCTCAAGTTAAATATTATGGTCCCTTCACAAAATTCCTTCAAATGATTCTCCATAATGTGTTCCAATCCCTACAACACAAATTCATGAAGAAATTGAAGCCAAAGTTAATCAAAATTTAAAGTAATCCCCCAAAGTGATTGAGTGGTGGGAATTTAAGGATTTTTAGAGGATTGCGTTAGATTTTGCATTTTAGGTCTAAAAATAAAATAAAAAACTTTTTTGAAATTTTAAAAGACATTAATTGTCAACTAAAAAGTTACACACAAAATTTATTTACAAAAGGAAAAAAACATACATCCTTCAAGTAAAACCTATAAGGTGTGTAAATATTTTATTAGATAGAATATAATACTCTTAAATAAATTTTAACTCAACAAATATTGACATGAAAAATGAATAAGTAAAGTTTAGGGCTAGAGATACCCATAGTTTAGAGCTAAAACCAAGAAGACAAACAACAAAAAAGACAACACGAGAAGAAAGGGGCAAAAGACAAAAGAGAACTATACAACTATATATGTGGTAAAATAGAATACTTAAATATATTACTTGAGAAGGTTATAATTAAATGGGATAGGAAGTAGTTAACCATCAAGCCCTTTAACTCAAAAACATGGTTCTCTTTGCACTCAATAATCGATATGGATCACTCCAAATTGTTAGGAAATAAGAGATACAAGTATGTGGAATAATCCCTCACAAAATTGCAATGGTAGAAACTAATATGAAAAAAATATTATAGATCTGAAATAAAAGTGCAGAATAATAAAATAACAACATAAATAAATAATATTTAACGTGGTTCACCCAATTTGGGCTACATCCACCAAGAATCACTTGCTCATATTTTATTAAAAGCCACTGCTCTCTCAATACAAATCTTGTTGGTGAAAAATTTTGTCTTGTGGACAAATTGGTGCATTTCAAGCCAATGCTATGGGAATTTGAGTCCCTCTACTTGAACGGTGTAGCATATGTATGTGCATACGTGAAAAGTGGATTTGATGGTGGCCTTTTGACTCGAGATCCAACAGGGGCACTCCACTGACCCTATGGCAAAGCTAGCAATGTCTCACTAGAGAAGAAACTTTGTCTTGGAAAGGGGAAGGGGAGTGGAAATGGAGGTAGGAGAAAATTAATGTTGTGAGTAGAATATCAGATGCCCACACACATTAATTAGAAATTTCATTTACATGCATTTATAGTTAGAAGAAAAACAAATCCATAGGAGAAGCTACAAGACCGAATGAAACTCATTGGTCACAAAGTACCAATTAATTCCTCAATAAAAGAGGCAAAAATTCCTTATTTTATTATTGAATCTCGAGCATAATTTGTACATAGCTTGAGAATGGAAGAAATTTGAGGAAGAAGAGAAAATAGTAGTGTGGCATTTTCTGTCTTTTCCAGGTACAAAGAACTCTGGTATTTTTGAAATCAATTACTAGCCCTTGGAATGACATCAAGAAGCCATTATATTCTTCGCAAGAAACCATTACAACTTCACAAATCCTCAACGCCTTTTCAAATTCCTCTATTGTGAAGAAAATTCTCATGGTGGGTTAAAAAATAGATCTTGCAAAGCAACCGTTACATTCATTTTCAGATTAAATATAGACCATTTGATTTGCTCCTCTAACTCTAAAATTGGGCCATCCACGTGGAAGGAAGGAATTGGAGTGGTTACATGGGAATCCTTTTGCATTTTGTGATTTTTGTGAGATTTGACAATTTGGAACAAATTGGCCCACACCCGCTTTGAATTTTCAACTTAGACATGTGGCACATTCTTATTAGAAATGGGATCGCTGCCCTTTTCTCAACATTTTAATCTTTTTTTGGAAAAAGGCTCAAAAACTTAATTTCCTCTACCAGCCCACTACTCCAATTTGACTAGGACACGTGGCACGTTTTGGTTGGAGACAGGGTCGTGGCTCTTTTCTAAACATTTTAACCTTTTTTGGAAAAAGGCTCAAAAACTCAATTTCCTCTGTCGGCCCGCTGCTCCGATTTGACTAGGACACGTGGCACGTTCTAGTTGGAGATGGGGTCATAGATCTTTTCTAAATATTTTAACCTTTTTTGGAAAAGGCTCAAAAACTCAATTTCCTCCACTTAGGCCCGCTACTCGATTTGACTTTTCAACGGCGGGCCTAGACTAAGCGGAGCCGCGGAGCATTCTAGAACTTTTACTTCACTTTCGGGAAATTGGTTAAATTTTCAAAAATTCCCCAATGGCCTGCTCATCCACTTTGAATTTTCCCGAGTGGGCTTCACCTTTGACTTTTCCCTATGGGCTTTAACTTTGACTTTTTCCCTACGGGCTTCAACTTTGTCTTTTACCTTTAAAGCATGATTGGGGCCATGGGGAAAATTTACCATTTTTGCCAAAAGTGACCAAAAGTGTTAAGTTCACCAAAAAACTCATTCCTCCCATCCAATAGGATCTAACCACATGCCTGCATTCATTGGGGTTAAAATTTGATGGGAAAAGACACCCGTCATCCCGACTATGGAAAATATGCAGAGGAAGAAAACTTCATCATTTTGAGTCCAATTTTCAAATTTCCTTCACGAACTAGAGGCATGGAGGAAAAAAAATGATTTGACAACCCATGCCATAGAACAAGTGAACAATTTCGATCAAAAATGGAGGTTGCAAAGAGGATATTACGTGCATAGACCAGGAAATGGAGGATTTCTAAAAATGAGCAAAACAGAGGTTTAAACAACTCTAGGGCACGAATTTTGCTAATTTCTTGAATCTCTAACTTGGCTTAAACACCAACGAAGGGCATGAGCTCAAAAAATTTGAATTTGGCTATGAAAATGCAGAGTTTTTTTGAGAGACAACAAATACCTAGATCTTTTTGGAGCTATGCTCAACAAACTCTATAGAATTCACACCAAAATTTAGACACATCTGCAATATTACATTACCCTACCATATTCCCAAAACCACATAAGTAGAAAACTATTTAAGTAGTTTAAAAAAATTATGGGTATCAAAACCATGTGCCAAAACCATCCCATAAACCTATGGGTCAAAAATCCCACCCATATGAGAAGAGCACATTTTTTAGGCGAGAAAAACATTCTTGGGAGCTGCACCCCGAACCCTAGCAAGACAACTATGGAAAGTGTACAGTACTCTTAGTTTATATTCTTTAACACTCTCACACATGAAAACAAGATCCACAACCTAATAATCTCCCACTTGGAGACTAGTTTTCCTCTAATAAATATTCTTAACCCTTCATTGTCATCCGTGAAGACCAACCAAAGCTAAACACAACTTTAGTTTCTCCCTTGTGACCACCTTGGTCATAATGTCTATAGGATTATGAATTGTATTAATCTTCTCCAACTTCAACTTCTCTTCCTCCAAATTTTTCCTAATGAAATGGTACCTAAGTTGTATATGATTTTCCTAGAGTGGAAAACAGAGTTCTTATTTGGGTGTATAGTACTCGACTATCACTATGAAACTTCCCTTCCTCTTGCTTATACCCCAAATTCTCAAAAATTATTTTAACCAAATCATCTCTTTGTTTTCCTCTATGGCGAAACATACTCAACCTCCGTGGTTGACAAATCCACCAACTTCTGTAGTCGTGAAATCCAACTCACTGTTGTCCCACCTACAATGTAAATATAACCTAACATGCTCTTCCAAAGTGTCTACACATCTCTAGCCATATCGGAATCTACATAACCACATAAAGTGGTGTTTGATCCATTGTAGTAAAAAAATTTCCCCATGGTCCCTCTCAAATACCAAAGGATCCACTTTATTGCCTGCCAATGATCTTTACCTAGATCAATCATAAATCTACTCATAGCTCCCCTTTGCATGGGCAATATCAATCCTAGCTCACACCATGGTATACATCAAAATACCAACTGTTGATGAGTAAGGTACCTTAAACATCTGGTTTCTCTCCTTCTTTGTCTTCGGACACAACTCCTTTGATAACTTGAAATGGCCTGCCAAAGGAGTCCTAACTGGTTTAGCATACTACATATTAAACCTCTCCAAGACCTTCTTAATGTACTCTTCTTGAGATAAAGTCAATTTATGTTCCTTCCTATCTTGAAATATCCTCATACCAAGGACTTTTTTTTGCCCCTAAATCCTTCAAAGAAAAGGACTCACTTAGCCGCTTCTTGAGTAATTTTATTTCTGCATGTTTTTACCTACAACCAACATGTCATCCACATACGAGACACGAGATAATATAACTTCCATCCTCAATTTTTTTGTATACACATAATTGTCATAATGGCATCTAATATAACCTTTCTCCATCATGAATCTATAAAATTTATTATACTATTGATGCGGAGCTTGTTTCAAGTCATACAAGATCTTCTTCGGTTTCCACACCATCTCCTCTTTACCTTTGACCTCATAGCCCTCTAGTTGTTACATATATAGATCCTCTTGAAATCAACTAAAAGGAATGATAACCAGATCGTACCAAGACAAGAACACAGATGCTAATCAAACACCATGATCAATAAGATGAAATCAATTCACTGAATAACTTTACACAAAACCTTTGCAAACAAATGAGCAGCAATATCATATATTATTATGGAACTCAATGAAATACAATGAGAATGGACCTTGCTTATATAGGAAAGGAATAACAATCTAAGAACCATTCAAGGTCATAGATCAAGCCATAAATCATGGAAAGAACTAGTCATCAAAGAACTAGTCAAGTCCATAGATTTATGAGAGAACTAGACATCAAGGATCTAGTCAATACCATAGATCTAGGAAAGAACAAGTCAATACCATAGATCAAGGAAACAATTATACCTAACTAGATAATATCTCCTAATATCTAAATAAATAAAAATAAATATCCACACACATAAGTGGGTGAGGATAAATACAATAAAGGTAAATAATGTACCTAGGTGAACATGAGCTAAGGTAAATACCTACTCTAACATCACCATGGAGAAATGCAGTCTTTACATCAATATTCTCTAAGTGTAAGTATTTTTTATAACTATTCCAAGAATAGTTCTAATAGAAGTCATTTTTACTATAGGAGAAAAAATATCATAAAAATCTATACCTTTTTCTCAGTACAAACCCCTTGACCACAAACCGGGACTTTTATCTTTTCTTGCCTCCTTCTTCCTCTTTGACTCTGACACCCACTTGTTCTCGTAATGATATTTTGCCTTGAGTAGTTGCACCAAATCCCATGTTTGGTTCTCCATGAGAGCTGATGTTCCTCATCCATGGCTTGGTCCCACTTCTTCTGGCATCTACCTGCATTACTTCATCAAAGATCTTTAGCTCTCCACTATCGGTGAGTAATAAATAATAAAGATAAGGAGAAAAATGTTTATGTTCTCTTCTTACCCTAGAATGTATCCTCAATATAGGATTTTGGGGTTTGTTGAGGGGCTTCCTGAACTAATTCATGTGTCACTTTCCCATCCTGGAACATCATCTACCACTACATATTATTTCTTGGATTCTTCCCTATTTTCCTACAACTACTGCTTATACATGAATTTCTCATTAAATACCACATCCCTAGATCGAATGATTTTATTTTCCTTAATACTCTAACATATATATCCAAATTCATCACCACCATAACCAATGAAAGTAAATTTTTATGATTTAGCATCTAACTTGGTCCTATCATCCTTTTATATATGGACAAACACCTCACATCCAAAGACTCTAAAAATGAATAATCAACTTTCTTACCATACCAAGCCTCCTCAAGTATGCCTCCTTCCAAGGCACTTGAGGGTCCTCTATTTATCAAGTACATTTGCCGTGCTCATCATTTCTACCCAAAAAGAAATAGGAATTCCTACATGTAACCTCATGCTCTTAGCACGTTCCATTATCATTTTTTTCATCCTTTCTAACACCCCATTCTACTAAGGAGTTCTGGAACCGTATCTTTCCTCATGGATTCCATTCTTAGAACAATAATCATCAAATTCATTGCTGAAATACTCCCCTCCATTATCGACTGAGACATTTTAGTTTAAGATATGTTTCATTCTCTACCAAGACATTCTATTTAACAAAAGTGTCAAATACATCATATTTGTTTCTAATACAATAAACCCAAACTTTCCTTGTTGAATTATCAATAAAAGTAACATAATAACTTGAACCCCCAAGAGATGATACTTGATCCATCCCTCACACATCAAAATACACCACTCCAACTTACTCTCTTTATTTGTAGGTCCAACCTTGAGAAACCTTACACGCTTTTTTTTCCCATATATGAAGTCCTCACGTAACTCCAAACATGTTTTATATATCTAGGAAAATCCTTTTTATGATTTCCATGCCCTTATGGCTCATATGACTAAACCTATAGTGCCATAAGATCTACTTCTGAAGCCACAAGATTAGAAACATTAGTGCTATAAGTGGTTAAATACAAGGTTCCAACCTTCTTACCTCTTTCCACCATAAGATTACCCTTGGTAACCTTCCAAGAGTCCACTGTAAATATCAACGTATAACCATCACTTCCTAACTACCCGTCGATATCAAATTTCATCTTAATATAGGCACATGTATGACATCCTACAATATCCAAGTATTATCATTTTACATCTTAACCTCGAAGTAACCTTTTCCAACTATGTTGCAAGGCTCATCATCACCAAAAAAACATGTCCAAAATCTCCTTAAACATAATCAACAAAATAATTCCTATGTGGAGAAGCATGGAAAGAAGCCCCTGAATCTAAAACCTAAGATTCAATAATATTTTAAAAAAAAGAATCAAAGCATCCCGACATACATTACCCATTGCCATATTTGCCTCCTTGTTTTCTTCATGTTGTTTCTTCTTGTCCAAAAGCTTCCAACATTCCTTTGCATACCCGGACTTTCCACAATTCCAAAGATACTATCTTACTTTTGGATTTTGACCTTTCCCAATCCTTTGATTTTCCATGGCTTCCTTTATTCTTTTGTCTCCCTCTAGTTTCCACTGTCAAAGCATTCCCTAAAGTAGAAGATTCCCCAAATCGTTTTCTTCACATTTCCTCACTTAGAATCACACCTATAACATCCTCAAACATCAAATTTGAGTTATTTGGAACCGAATTTTTACACCCATTACTAGGTTATTCCAACTCTCGGGTAAAGAGCACAAAATTAATAAAGACCTAAATTTGTCATCAAATTCTATCAGAATCTAAAGCTAGCATATTTACAACCATATTTAAATCATTTAAATGATCTGCTACTAAACCATTCTCATACATATTCATGTTAAACAACTTTTTCATTATAAATATCTTGTTAGAGGAGAGGGTTTTTCATACAACTTCCTAATACATCCATCGGTTATTTTGTAGTCTTTTCCTTTGAAACATTAAATAATACCAAAGATGCAAGACACAACCGGATTGTCCCAAGTGCCTTCATATCCAAAAATCCCATTCGCATCAGTCATGCTTAAAGTTTTGTTCACTTTATCGAGATAGAAGAATATAAATATCCTTCTAATAAAGGTAATCTTTCATCTACATCTTCCAAACAGACTTGAAATTCTACCCATTGAATTTACCAACCCTGATCTTCCATCATCTTCCATAGCTCCCACTCAAGCTAAAACTTTTCCGTGATTCAACACTTCAACAAACCAAACCGAGCTTTGATACCAATTGTTAGGAAATAAGGGATAAAATATGTGGGATAATCCCTCACACAATCGCAACAATAGAAACTAATATGCAGAAGATATTACAGATTTGAAATAAAAGTGTAGAATAATAAAATAAATAGACAAAGATATAATATTTAACATGGTTCACCCAATTTGGGCTACATCCACTAATAATCACTTGCTTAGATTTTATTACAAGCCACCACTCTCTCAGTATAATACCTAGATCTGTTTGGATCTATGCTCAACAAACTCTATAGAATTCACACCCGAATTCAGACACATCGGCAATGTTACATTACCCTACCATATGCCCAAAACCACATAAGTAGACAACTATTTAAGAAGTTTTACAAAACCGTGGGTATCAAAACCATGGGCCAAAACCGTCCCATAAACATATGGTCCAAAATCCCTCCCATATGAGAAGAGCATGTTTTTCAAGGACCAATTTTTTTTCTCAGGGGATCTACCCTCGAACCCCGGCAATACAACTGTGGAAAGTGTATAGTACTCTTAGTGTACAGTCTTCAACACTTTCACACATGAAAATAGGCTCCACAACCTAACATAAATGGTGTCAAATTTTTTATTCCTCCCAAACTTTTCTATATCTTCATCCCATTTGAGGACTATTTCTCCTCTTTTGAAAGATTATGGATGGGATTTATTTTCAAACTATTCCTTTACATCCTATTTTTTTATTTAAGATTTATTTTGGATTCCTCTCTAACCTCGTACAATTCTACTAGCTTTTCCATCCTTATGGATCTGGAATGATGATGCTCAAACTCTAGCCATTAAGCTAACTCTTTTGGTATGATTATCTATAATGTGTTGTCAAATTTAACTAAAATGCATTAAGAAATACAAGCCAAATTTAATCAAAATTAAATTAATCATCTAAGTTTATTTAATGGAGGGACATTAAGGTTTTCTAGGAGGATTACATTAGATTTTGCATGTTATGGCTAACTAAAAATATTGAAAAAATTCGACACACATTGACTATCAATGAAATATCTTCATCAAAAGTGACACACAAAACATATTTACAAAAATTAAAAAACAAATGCTTCAAGTGACACTTGAAGGGTGTGAAAATTACTTATTATATAACAAAAATAATACTTGATAACTTTAAACTCAACAAAATTGAGAAAGACAAATAAATAAGTAATGTTTATAGAAAAAAACACCCATAGTTCATATCTGAAACCAAAAAGACACATGAAAAAAATACCACAAGTAAAGAAGGGGTTAAAATAAAAAGAGAATCTGTATAACTATGTATATGTGAAAATATGATTGCTTAAAGATATGGCTTGAAAAAATATCCCATTAACTAGGATAGGAACTAGTTTTCCATAAATCCTTGCTAGTTCAAAGGAGTTGTTCTCTTTACACTCAAGTACTTTGATATCACCCACTCCAAATGGTTTAAAATTTCTTAATCCTCATAGGATTTTCTCTATCATTATCCCATTTAATTACTAGTTTTCCTCTTTTTAAATATTATGGATGGGATTTATTTTCAAGCCAATCCTTTACATCCTATTGGTGTTATTAAAGATTTCTTTTGAATTCCTCTTTGACCACTTCACATTTTACCAATTATACCATCCTTATGGTTTTGACATCACAATACTTTAAATATATTTTATGAGCTAACTTAAGTGCTAGGAGTTATAGGGATATTGATAGTCTCACCCTATCTATCATACACAATCATAAAATGGGAATTTCCAATAAAAATTTTATGTGTAATTTTGTCATCCCAAAAAAATGTTGTTCTTACCATAGTGTGTTTTTATTGTTTTTCATATTTCTCTTCATGATCCTAATTAAATTCTTGTTAGAAGACTCAGAAAGGCCATTTCTTGGGTATAGTAGTTGGATGAATTTTTCTAGTACATTCTATATATCAAGATCAATTATTTTGGTACAAGAAAAGACTTGGCATTGAAAAAATATGGTTTCAAGGACTCCAAATCTTGTCAAAATTTCCTCCAATAATCCAATATGACATGAAATCACTTGGTGAAGTGGTCATTGGATGTTAAGAATTATTTATGATGAGAATTAGAGAGAGGATTCACCATACCTATGAAATCAAGCCCCCATTCAAAGAAATATTGATCTGCTAAGATTGGTTGAAGAGGAAGGGAAACATACTTTTTCTCCATGTGAATAATAAACACTCCTTAAAATTCCTTACCCACTTATGGTAGTTAGAAAATAATGTAATAAAAAAATAACCACCCCTTTTGATCTTTGTAGTAGTGGTTTTTGGGGGGAAATTTCCACCACAGAAGCCTAAATGGAATTCTTTAAGTGTTCTCTCAACATTTTTGGTTCCATACATTTCAACATGACACCATAAATGTTCCTCTTGAAAATGAAACCAACAATCAGATCATGATGGATATAATACAATATAAAACGTCTCCTTTTTGGATCTACTAAAAGTAATGGGTAGTCCTTTAGTGTGTAGGTAGTTTATCATGTTTTTAAACTAGGAGTTCTCCATACTTATTTCCACTACAATATCTAATAGTTGTATGTGCATTGATGCTTAAGATATTCATATATCCTTATTTATGTTTTAACACAATAACATTACTATAATTATTTTGGTGGACTTAAACTCTACATCAAACTCTATGATCTTAGTGATCCAAGAAAATCTCTTTTCACTGATCTTGGTTCTCATAATGTACTACTTGATACTAGGATTGGTAACATAGACCATGATCATTTTTTCATACCAAACATCTAAAAATATTAGAGCTCTTAGGAATTTCAATGTTTATTTCTCAAAAATAAATTATTTGACCTCATAATTCTTAATATTTTATCTTGTAAAAGCAATGGAATTCTCTAAACATTGCATGTTTCCCTAAGTGAGAATGATAAGTATAATATTTTCCCCTCTAAATGTATATAGGATGAATTCATTATCAAAATTAGGGTTGACTTTTAGAGTAGGATATTAAACTATATATTTCTTGATCTATTGACAATGTATCCTTACCTCTTTTGTCCATTGGAAACTACATCCCTTTTTTAACATAAATTTATGGGCCTAACTAAACCAACAAAATTGGTGATGAATTTAATTACAAAATTGATCTTCCCAAGAATTATTATAATGATTTATTATGTGGGGAAAGATAAATATAAGAAGTCTATGATTATGTCAAGATCAATGACCAATCCATTCTTTGATACAACATGCCCCAAAATATTACCCTCACAAATCATAAAAACACACTTCGTGGGGTTCAAAGATATAAAAAACTCTCTACGCCTACTTAAATTTTGTTTAAGATGCTTTGAGTGGTCCTCTTTATTTTTGAAAATACACTAATTTCATTTAAAAAATAGGATATTGTCATTATTTATACCTTTAAAATCTAATTCTATTTCCATTTGAAAAGTTCCTTCACCATTTGAGAACATGAAAAGGCATCTTCCCATGGGTATAGGTCCCTCACTTGGTGGTGAAATATTTCTAATACTGATCAAATTTTTGGAAAAAATAAGTACTATACCCTAAGAAACCATCAAGAAAATGATAAACTTTTAGACACTAATAATTTTTGTAATACCTAATCCATGGAGGGTAATGGGTAATGTGTTGGCATGAGTGGAGTTTGAGGTTTTCATTAATGAAAAAAATATGTTTAATGACAAAGAGGTTGTTTGATAAGTTCTATAATATACTCATCATGATGATGACATGGTTAAAAAGTGTGTGACATGATGGCATGAGTGCACACATTGAGAATGGTTTGGCCTAGAGGCCTATCCATGAGACCTAGTTATCCTTGGTGATGGTGCATGATGGTTATAGAGGTGTGATGGATTTAGGATCATGATAGGGGCTTATAAATATTGAGGAGAGAGTGGTAGAGGACACTCACATGAGTTTCAGAGTATAGGTATAGGTGGAAGACTTAGTTACAGGTGATCATCTAGACCTAGTTTAGGTGCTAGAAGACCAAATAAGGCATGAGAATGGGTTTTAGGCCATGAGATCTCATGGATGTATGAAAGAGTGTGAGAAATGTTGTATAAATTTTTTTAGGTCCTTTTAGAGAGTGTGGAAGTAAATTCATAGTATTTTCCTACTTGGCTTAGGTCGAACTAGGAATAATCCTCGGATTTGGAGGTCTATGGAGCATGATATTTAGTTACAAGTGTGTAGGAGATCTTTAGGTCACTCAAGGAGCTATATCATATTTTTTCAGTATGTAGAAGAATTTATAAGGGTTTTAATGCTTGGGTGTTATGCTAGTTCACTTGGTTATAGCTTAGGACATGCAAAATCCTAAGGCTTGGTCAAGAAAATGAGATGGGACATGAATATGAAAATCTATTGATCCATGGTGATGCTTTTAGATGTTAATATGGATTTTCTTGGTGTTTTGGGTAAAATTTTAGGTTTTCATGATGAGAATTTTTCATGTTATGAGGTTTAGACCAAAACATTCTTAAGAGTGCAATTTCAAGTTCGAAGTGAGAGAAATGTTCATGGTTGGCACATGTAACATTTACATGGGGAGATGATCCTTTAAGGTATGTTGGGAATGGAGCTAATAATATATCAAAGTAATAATGAGATCAAAGGAGGCCCAAACATTTATGAATAATTGTTAAGAAGACAAGTCACTTTTTATGAGTTTGAAACCCTAGGCTATGAGTGATAGAGAACATATTCATGGTATGAGCCAAAAATGGATTGTTTTTGAAAATTTTATGATTTTATATTGTATAGGACTCATTCATATTTATAATGAGGTGTGTTAGATCTTGTGAAAGTATGTGGGTCCCACTTAAAAGGTAAGTTTTTGGAGATTTTCAGTTTGTACAAATCTTATCCATTGAACCTATTGACTAAATCATCATTTATGAAATATTAGGATTTTACTAGATTTCCATGATAATTTTAGGTCATGGTTGAAGTCCTAAAGTTTAAATTGTTCCCTATCTTTGAAGACAGGTTTTGGGCCTAAAAGGGCAGTTTAGCAGTGTTGGCAAATGGAAGTTATTGATAACTTGTGAGCTTATTAATGGATTATAATTGATTTTTAGGTTTTGCTGACATCTCATATGACATGTTTAATTTTTTTAGATCTCAAATTATACTAAGGTGGCATGGTTGAGGTCACAAGTCGACCTAGTTTGACTGGTTTAGGACATGATTGCTTTGGCTAGAAGATGGATGTAGAAGACCTATGTTTTGGTTTATCTGATGATGGATATTCATTTAAGAGTGAATAGTTATTAATTTTATTCCTATTGAATGAATTTATAGGTCTTGAAAGTGATAGAAAGGCTGCAAAAAATTGAGTTTCCAAAATTGTTTTTTGAGCAATTCAATTTGTTGAAGAGGAAAAGAGGTGTGGCTTGCTTTTCGGATGTTTCAAGGGGTATAGAAAGAATGTATGTGTTATACAGGTAAATTTAATTCTAATTATTTGTTACATTGAATATTTGAGGTGTTTTTTTTTGGTCTTGAGTGTCATTAGTGAATATTGGTTCTGGAAGTGTCTGCTGTTTTGAGTAGGAAACAATCTTACTTAGTGGTGTTATGAAGAAAACAAATGGTGTAGAAGATTGTGATCTCATGGATGATGTTGTTATGATTTTTGACATGTGTGAAACCTTTGGGGGCTTCTAAAATCAGGATTAAGTTTTTTAAGGTCTTTGATGAGCTTGGTGATGGGGTTTTAGGCCTTTTTGGGCTTGTCTTATGTCTTGGTGCATGGAATACCTACATGAGTGAATGTTATAAATGGTTATGAGTGTGTTGTTATAATTTTAAGTTTGAATGACCTCTTGGGTTAGGACTGGCCTATGTTATGTTTTTGAGTTGATATTCATATAAAGTGCGTGTTTTTGTTCCTTTTTTGAGCTAGTTGAGTGAGAGGAAACATGTGAGCTAGGTGAGAGAGTGAAAATGATTCATGGGCATAAAATAATAGTTGAGAAAGTGTGTGAAATTCTAAAAAGTTTTGAAGATATTTTTATAAGGTTTTGTGAAAAATTAATTCCATGAAAGATCAAGTTTGAGTGAGTTAGGAGAAGGTGTATTTGAAGAGGGTTTGAAGGTGTATGAGCTGAATCTTTGATCACTTGTAGTTGTGTGTCGTTGGTAGCATTTATTTAGTGATATTATTATTATAAACTTGTGTGATGAGTCATATTCACATGATTCTTTTGTTGTGAGCAATATTAACAAGGTTTTATAGGGGTTGGTGCCTCACTAAACAAATATTTTGTGATGATTCATATTCATGCAAGTATTTTGGTTTGAGTAATATAATGAAAATTTTATGTGGGTTTTCTTCATGTTGAGAGTTTCCGCTTATATATTGTGTTATTGTGTACTCTTTCATGATTATACTCTTATGGATGTTTGTTGTACATTGTTAAAATCACATTAATACATGGTTGAATTTTTATCGGTGCATGAAAGTTATTTTGAATTGTTTAAGGGTTTTAAGGACTCTGGTTCACCCCCCTAGTCCATTATACTTCCAAAATTGGTATCAAAGTAGGTTCTTTTAGAAAGTTTAATCACTTTAAAGTAGATCCTTTGAAGCACAAAAATGAAATTCAAAAGATTCGCTCTTCTTCCAGCAAGGTACCATTGTTTGATGGAGTAAATTTTTATTTTTGGAGTCTCGAATGAGGACTCACATCATGTCATTATGGTTTTATACTTTTCAATCCATTTTGGATGGTTATACAGCTCCTGCAACTCCCCCAACAATTGTTACATAGTAAAAGAATATAAGTAGTGACAATTCAAGGGCTATGGATGCAATTATGTGTGTTCTATCTAAAATTAAAATTATGAAGGTCATGCATTACACATCAACAAAGGAAATGTGGGATAAAGTTCAAGTCCTTTATGAAGGAACATCCAAGGTAAGAATAGTTAAGCTCTAAACTTTTAGAAATCAATTTGAAGGGCTAAAGATGAGTGATGAAGAGTCAATTTCTGCATATTTTCTTAGGGTTTACAAGGTTGTCAACACCATGAAAGGTATAGGTGAATAATTGAAGGAATGGGTTGTGGTAAAAAGGTATTAAGGTATCTAACACCTAAATTTGACTCCAAAGTGTCTGCCATTGAAGAAGCTAAGGATTTGACTCTCTTGACTATGGATGAGTTACATGGAACCTTGACTACCTATGAGATGAGGGTTGTTAATTATAAACCAGAAAAGGAGATTCATTTTGAATATGAGATGAAGACTAAGGGTAGGAAAGATAAGGATAATATTGATGTTGCTGAGATTGATGATGAATAACTCTTTGCAATGATTTCTAGAAGATCGAAGGTTAGATCTAGAAATTATAAAGGTAAGATTCCTTTTAAATGTTTCAATTGTGATAAGATAGTTCACTTTGCTATCAAATGTCCTTACAAACACAAGGATGGAGATCATGATGAGCATGAACATGATGAAGACCATGAAAAATAATAACAATTTTTACAAAGGTAAAAATGGTTTTTAAAAGTTTGATGACAAGAAGAAGTTCAAGAAGAGATTATATTCAAAGTAAGAAGAATGTTCATCTAAAGTAAGTGGTGATAGTGGTGTCTCAAATTCTGATTTAGAATTCAAAAATAGTGATGTTAGTGATGAGGTATTTCTCATGACCAAGGATGTTATGAGATCTACTATTGATGGCTCCATAATGTTTGGTGACTCCATGCTCTCAGAAGATGAAGAAGAAGAATATTTCTATGAAACTGAACCAATGTTTCTTCAAACTAAATTGAAACATGTTGAGAAAAAGAACAAGAAATCGAAAGCACAAGTCAAGGAATATGATTCTAAAAATAGTCTACTTGAGAAGAAGCTTAGAATGTATGCAAAAGAATTTAATGAAATCAATAATCGTCTTGAGGAGAAAATTTATAAGATATCATCAGATATAGAAGCTAAAGATAAGAATATTATATCCTTAAAATAATAAATATCATAGATTTCTAGCAAGATAAAGAAATTTTAGAAGTTTGATAAAATCTCTAAGGATCTAAATGATCTCTTGGAATGACATAGATCTGTAGGAGATAGGACTAGATTAGGGTTCTAGAAGAACCTTATAGGAAAAGAGGTGATGGAAGAATATATTATCCCAAGAATGAAGACTAAAGATGAGAAGAAGGAAAAAAATTCCAAGGTGAAGACTAGGCCAATTAGGCAACCTAATGGTTTAAGGTATAAAAGGTCATTCAATTTTTATTTCTTCACTTGCAATGTATTTGGACATATTTATAAGGAGTGTAGGAGGTTTTAAAATATGACCACCCATGGAGAGATAGCATGAGTGACCAATCAAATAATGTAATGTTCTACAATTGGCATGAAAGAAGTCATACTGCTAGGTACTATTTATACGAACCTTCAAGTCAAAATTGGGGTAATGAAGGGTAAAAGGATAGGATTAGAGTTGTGTGTTTCAACCGGAATAAGTTTGTGAAGGTTTCAAGGGATTTTATGGTCCTTCAATGAAAAATAGGAGTCTTCAGGGCCCTAATATGCATGCTAGAAGGAAAATCAAGTCTTGGGAGCCAAGAGTGAACAAAAATGTCCCACCAAGGGCTAGTATGAATGCACATCAAGGAATTTATCTAACTATGGATCATAAGCAAGAAGAAAGAGAGGAGTTTCAAGTGTCTCGAGAGGGCTTTGGATCTCTACAAGTCACTGTTCTAGATTGATAATGGAATATTATGTCTCTAACAAGCTTCTTATAGGCATATTCATTAATATGAACCATTATCCGAAACGGGCATGATTTTTTTGAAGTATGAATTTTTTCATGGTGTCTTCTCTTACTATGTGGGGACATCTAAAAGGTGATTGAGAATGAAATAAAGGTATATTTATATGTCTTTTCTCTTATCATCAAGTCTTCCATTGAAAAATCATATTATCTTTGTCAATAGGTTGTGTTGTCATATTGTGAGAATGATGAACAATGGAATTTCAAGAGTTTGGTATTATATGTAGCAAAAGTACCTAGATGCCTTAAGGTCTATTTTGTGATCATGAAATGAGTCCTTTTGATCTTCAATAAGATTTTAAATTCTTATCACTACATGTGTATGTGAAAAAGGGTCTATGAGTGTCAAGTAAGTATCATGGTGCTACGTATTGTACTATTGTTATAAGATTTCTCTTTGTGATGTTTTGAACAAGTAATATTTTAAGTGTGTGTACCACATTACTCCACAAGAATTATAAATATGTTTGTGTGTCCAAGAATTTGATCCAAAGTTGTTACAATAGTAGATTGCAAGGTTGAAGAAAGGAATGTTGAGGTCATGGCCTTGTATGAGTGTTGGAGGAGAAGTAGGAGCATCTGGCAAGCAAGAGGAGAATAATTTGAATCTTGATGGGTGGGAAATTGGTGGATGAGGGATTCCTCTTCGATCTAAGGAGAATGATGCAATCAGTAGCAGGCATCGGGTGACCTAAGGACAATATGCTAACAAAGAAAATGATATTTTAAAAAGGCCATCTTATACGTGGTCATACTTAGTGAAGAATGAAAGCGCATCAAAAGTTCCAAAGGTTTTCCTTCAGGTGGTTAAGGAGGCATCAGGATGTGTACTAGAAATCCCAGACTCTCTGCTAAATAGTACTACAAAAACTCTAACAAAGCATTGGTTGGAAAATTGGTGGGAGGCTAGACCTAATATCGATGCTGTGAGAAGATGGGCCAAACTGAAATGGAACCCTAAAGGACATTTGGAGGTAAGTTCTCTAATAAATGGGTTCTTCCTTTTAACTTTATCATTTAGGAAGATATGCAAAAATTGGAAGAAGGTCCCTGGTTCTGGGGAAAATCAGGTTGGTACCTTAGGAAGTGGGAACCTAACTTTAACCCAGAGAAAGAAAATTTGAATCAGTTTCGTGTCTAGGTACATCTACCTAACTTCCCTTTGGAGTTCTAGCATGAGGATATAATAAGATGAATTTCAAACTCTTTGGCTTTATTAATGCTTATTGATAATATTACCCTCAACATGACTAGACTTGTTTTTGCGCTATATTCTACATCTATATTATCTCAGGCTAAGATATTCCTAATTGTATCAAGCTGAAATCGAGATTAGGGATATGGGAACAAAAAATTGAAATGGAATACACTCAGGAAAATGCTCTAGGTTTAATGGTTGGGGACATTCTACCCAGAGTTGTAAGTATAATATTTCCAAGGTGTACTTTGTTGTTACTTGAATGAAGGGAAAGAAGATAAATTAAAAAGTATTATGCAAAGTGCAGCAGATCACAGAAAGGTTTTTTTCAAGAACCATACTGAAGGGTATAAGCCTCTTAGAATCACTGAAAGAGAAGAACCAATGAAAACAATGTTTAAAATGGTACTGGAAAAGGATGAAGATGGTTTCACACTGGTAGTTAATAAAAGGAGACTGAAACCTCTTTCTATGTCTCGATTCAAATATCATAGAGAAAAATAAGGAACAACCAACAAAATATTATTTGTCTGCTTTAGGAATATGGATTTTTCTCTTCAAGAAAATAGGTTGTATCTAATAGTAAAGCCACCACTAAATGGAGGGCTCTTAGAAAATTTATTGAAGGTTAGAAGATAGATTTTTAGGAGTACAATAAACTAAAATGAAGGATGAAATTTTCCTAAATTCCTATAATTTTTTTGGAAAATCTCTAAGGCTTATGTTGTTAGGTTGAATGGTGCCTCTAGAGGGATAGTGGTTGTGTGGAATCCTTCCATTTTTAGGAAAATCTGTTATTGAAATGAGATAATCATATGGATTTTATGATAATAAATCTAGATAATGGTAAAATATGGGTCCTTTCCAACATTTATGCTCTCACTCTTCTTAAATAAAGTAAAACATTGTGCAAAAAGCATCTTTTATCATTCAAAATAATTATCACTAGCTCGACTAGATTGTGATGGGTGATTTCAATACCCCTATTTCTCCCTCGAAAAAAATGGGGTCTCAGGAGTATACTATTGGCATGGAGGACTTTAATGAATTTCTTCTTAATTCTTATCTTCTTGATATAGATCTAAAGGGAAGCAAATATACGTGGTCAAATAGAAGAACTGGATCCCAACTTATTCAAGTGAGACTTGATAGGGTTTTGGCTTCAGAGGAATGGCTAAAAAGGATATTTCCCTCTTTTCTCTTCCAAGGATAGGGTCGGACCATAACCCTATTATTTTGATGATTAAGGATCCTACTAGAAGGAAAACCCCCTTTCATTTTAAAAAAATGTGGCTTCATAGTGAAGAACTTAAAGAGCTTATTAAATAATTGTGGAGGTTTAAATTCCAAGGAACTCGTGATGTTTAGATTAACCAAAAAATTGTAGCATGTCAAAATGAATCTTAAGAATTGGAACAAGAGGTGTTTTGGGAATATTTTCCAGAAGAAAGTTAATCTTAAAACTGAGATCCAAAACCTCCAGATGAAGAGTGAAAGGAGTGAATATGAAGCTGATTTAGAAGATTATGAAAAGGAAATAATTCTTCTCTCAGAATACCAGAGCATTTTAGCTAAGGAAGAGTCCTTCTAGAGGAAAAAATCTTGAATTACTTTTCTCAAAGAGGGGATAAAACAATAGATTTTTCCATCTGTCCACCCTCAAGATAAGGTGTTTAACAATGAGAATAAATAAAATCAGAAAAGGGAATGGTTTATTATAGAAGAAAAGGAAGATATAAAAGAGGAAGCCATCTTCTTTTTAAAAAACGTGTTAACCAATCATTGTGCTCCTAATGTGGCTAAGGATAATGATTTCCCTAATTGCATCCCCTCTTTGGTAACGGAGGAGAATAAAAAGTTATTGTGATACCTTATATGGAAGAGGTCGAATTTACTGTTAAGCATCTCATTCTAGATAAGGTGTTGGGCCCGAATAGTTTTCAGGATTTTTTCTTCCAGCATTTTGGGAGATGATAAAAAAGGATGTCTTCAAATTGGTGGAAGAAATTTTCAATCATAAGAAAATTATCAAGGAAATGAATTGCACTTTTTTAACTCTTTCTCCAAAATGTGGTAATGCTATGGAATTTAAATATTTTTGGCCTATAAGTCTATGTAATGCTACCTATAAAATATGCACTAAAATTCTTTCTCTTCGTTTACAATTTCTTTTTCCTACTCTTATTTTGGAACAACAAGGAGGATTTTTTTGGGAAGACAAATTCAAGATGGGATCATAACCACTAAAGATATTATTCACTCGGCAAAACTCAACAAAAAGGAAGCGATGTTTCTCAAATTGGATATGGCTAAGGCATATGACAGGGTATCGTGGAGTTTTCTTGATAAATTTCTCAACAAGTTTGGGTTTGACTTTTCCTTTCAGAGTTTAGTTAAGGCTTGTACCTCCAATGCTTGGTTTTCCATTCTCATCAATGAGGACCCCTTTGGTTTCTTCCCTAGCTCGCAAGGTTTAAGACAAGGATATCCACTTTCCCCATTCCTTCTTATAAACATGGAAGAAGCTCTTAGTAGAAGACTCAATGTGGAAGCTAGTAAGGGAACTATTAAAGGTATATCTCCTGCTAGAGGAGTGGAAAATGTTTCACATTAGAAACTTGATTTATACTTTTTGGTGGGAGAATCCTCTATTCTGGAAGCTAAGAATTTTTTAAAAAATTAGATGACTACATGGAGGTCTCGGGATAGTTGGTGAACTATAGAAAAATGTCTATGTTTTCCTTAACACTATGGATAGTCGAAGTAAGAATATTTCTTAAATCCTTGAATGTGATATAAAGCCCTTACCCTCCTTTTATTTGGGTATGCCTCTTGGGATAAGATACCTCTTAGTGGAGAATGGAATTTCCTTATAGAAAGGTTTGAGAGGAAATTAGCTGGATGGAAAGTTAATATTCTATGACAAGCAGGAAAATAACTCTTCTTAAAAGCTCCCCCAAAAGTCTTCCCATGTATTTGATGTCCCTCTATCAACTCCCCATGAAAATAGCGAACAAACTCAAAAGTATTCAAAAATGGTTTTATGGAATGGAACTAAAAGTAAAGATAAAATTCCATTGGTGGCATGGAAAAGAGTTTGCAAACCAAAAAATATGGGAGGATTAGGCCTTAGAGACTGGATTAAAATGAATAAATCCCTATTAGCAAAAATTGGATGGAGGCTAATTAGTGAAGATGGGGCCTGGACTAGAATCCTAAGGAAAAAATATTGGGAGGATGCCAAAGATGAGAGATGGATTTTAAACCTGATTCTTTCAATGGATCAAGTATTTGGAAAGCTATAAATTGGGAAAAGGAAGTAGTGGAAAAAGGATACAGATGGAAAAGAGGAAAAGTCACAAAAAAATATTTTGGACTAATAAATATGCTGGTAATTTTAATCATGAAGATAAATTCCCCAAATTTTGAAGTTCTAGAAGGAAACTATGGAAGTATGGTTAACAATTACTTGGCAGCTTCTAGGAGATTTCAAACTTGGAAATATTTGGAATTGGATGGGAAGGACCTTAAAGAACACATGGATATACTCAATGATTTCCTTAAAAACCATATGTCTTATAATAGTGAGGAACATGACATAATAGTGTGGCACAAAGAACAAAATGGAATCTTCTCAGTCGAATTTTCTTATGCTTTATTTTTTGAGGAGGAGACTAATGAGGAAGATTTATTAGTGAGAAAGATATGGAATAAAAATATCAGCCCCAAGGTTAACATTTTCAGCTAGCTTACAATGATAAACAAGATTCTAACAATTGATAACCTAACTAAAATAGGGTTTCATATGGTAAATAGATGTGTGTTATGTGAAAATAATTTGGAAATGGTTAATCACTTGTTTATGGACTTTTATTTTTCTTTCCAAATTATTTCTTCTATCCTTGGTTTGTTTTTGGTTAACTGGGTAAGCCCAAATGAGGTTCAATCTGCATGGATATAATGGAGATGTCCTTTCACTAGCCAAGGTATTAAGAATATTTGGATTATGAGTCTTGGACATCTATGGTGGGAGGTTTGGAAGGAATAGAATCGAAGGATTTTCAAAGGTAAGAAACTTCCCAATAATCTTATTTTTAATAAATGTATACAAGTTATTAGAAATAATTTCTCTATCCTTAAAAATAAAGAAGTGGAAATTGAGGATAGAGAAAAACATATTTTCAACAATTGGAACTTGAATCACGATCCTCAGCCTATGAAAAGTAACCCTAGAGAAGGGGTTAGGTGGAACAATCCTAGGGAGGGTTTTATCAAGCTAAATTTTGATGGAGCAGCTAAAGGAAATCCAGGGAAGGCTAGTGGAGGAGGTGTTTTCATGTTTCTAAAGGTAATTTTATCCTTTCTTACTTCTTTAGCTTGGGCCTACAAACTAACCATGTTGCAGATAACGGTGATGTATTGGGGAGTTAAACTTGTAGAAGAATGAGGTTTTAAATCTCTAATTGTGGAAGGGGAATCTTTGAATATCATATCTTGCATGAAGGGAAAAAACTCAACTTCTCTTTCTATAGAAGACTTTATTAAAAATACTAAATGGAAAATGTCCTCCTTCACTGAAATATCTTTCCAACATATTTATCATGAAGGGAATATATTGGCTGATATATTTTCTAATAAAGGGGTGGAGGCTATAGACTTTAATGTGGTTGAAGAATCATCCAATCTTGAAGCTCAAATTATTCATATAATGAAAGGGGACTATGACCCCTATCCCATATCTCTATAATGATGAATCCGAAGGATGTGTTTGCTTACAGGATGACATCTTTGGAAATGATGAATACTAGACTCATGCCAAACATAACTTCAAACAATTCCAAATATTAGATTGAAAGGGATAATCCTTTCATTATCTTGATTTTCTCAAACATAATTAGTAAGAATGGTTTTTGAATAGATTGTGGGACATAAAGTTGTTAGGTCACAATAGAAAGAAGGGTTATAGTGGAATTATGGGAGATGACCTTATAAGAAATGAGACATGTAAGATTTTGGAAATGTTGTAGGAAGTAACAAAGTTGTTAGAAAAGGGTAGTTTGATGAATTTTTTAAAAGATTTGATGGTTTTGACAAAGATCTAAGTGCTAAGATGGCTAAAACTTAGAATGAGGGCCATGTTCAGGTTCAAAATGTTATTTCACTATATCCCTAAATTTTATTGCTAGATTGATTGTATACCCATGGGAGGAAGGTGCATTTATAAACCTAAGTTTGATTATAGCCTGGAGATTGACAGTTTCATGCAAGGTAAGGGTTCTCTTAAACAACTTCATAATGGTTATGCTAGGGAGGATTTTCCTTCACCATATGATGAAATTTCCCTATTTTTGATGTCTT
Source organism: Taxus wallichiana var. yunnanensis (assembly GCA_018340775.1). Classification (NCBI taxonomy): domain Eukaryota; kingdom Viridiplantae; phylum Streptophyta; class Pinopsida; order Cupressales; family Taxaceae; genus Taxus; species Taxus wallichiana. The sequence goes on along the minus strand of CM031237.1, from coordinate 671,945,214 downwards.
ACATAACCCTGGAAGGGCGTTACAAGGTTGTTTATGGGTATCATTTCCCGATGTTTAATCACATTAGAAATGGCAGGATTTACAAATTTCTGAATTATCTTTATATCTCTCTTGCTAGATCTGTTGAGCAGGTTGGAAGAGGTACTTTTACTCTTCCCTTACATCAAGGGATTATTAAAGCTATGATTAAGTTATATACTGCTCTCTTGGGGAAAAGTGTAATATTTGGAGCCAAAGCTGGAAAATCCTGGAAAGGAAGTTTTGGGGAAGAATGAGAATTTGGAAGCTAAGATTGATATCCCTATTTGGAGGAAGTGGGGAAACCTATAGCCAAATGAACAAGGTCTAGTAGGGAAAAATAAAATGTTAAGAAAAAGAGTAAGGAGAGTGGGGCTTCAGAGCCTCATGTGAATATTGATGTTAGCTCAGATTCAGGAGAACAAAGAGATGAAAATGAGAATCAATTTAGCAGTGGAGGAGGGAAAGAGGATTATGAAGTGGGTAAGGAAAATACTGAGGGTTAGACTTCCCAGAAAATGGAAGAAGCTATCACAAATCTGTAGTCTCTTAAAGTGGCACAAAAGAACCTATTTACTGCCCAGGATTCGGTGGTTAAATCTAATGTTTTCTTGAAAGAATTCAAACACTACAGACTTGATACATATATCAACAGACATAAAATCAACATGGTTACCATATATTTGAGGGAGCTTCAAGAGAAGGTTGACAAAATCATTGCCATTGTTCTCAGTGACCAGTTAAAGAATGCAAATGATAGATGTCTTGCCATGGAGCAAGAAATGTTGAAGATGAAGGAAGTTGTTATGCAGATTAGGGATGTCCACATTCTCAATGTTAAGAGTACCATCCATCATCTTAAACTCTTAGCTGAAATGATCCACTCTATGAAAATTGCTAAGCAAAAGGAAAAGGGTGGAACTAGGCCTAAAGTTGAGATCTCTAAACCAGATTATCAATACTAGAAATCCATCATTTCCATCTTGGTTAAAGAATGGAATGAAATTATTCCCACTTGTGGCCACTTCTTTGTTTCAAGGACTCCCTTTTTCCATGTTGTTAGTTTTCATATCTTTGTTGTTAGTTTTGTAGAGATGGATTATTTGTTTAGTCGGTATGGATACTATATTTTATATGATTTTGATATAGTGGACCTCCAATGGGTATACCCTTGGCCTCATTTTTACATTTCTAGACCTTCATATTTTGTAATGGATAGGGTCCCCTCAACCCTTTTTAACCTCTAATCCAAAAAAGTATGCTATGTATATTCCTTGTCAAAGTACATTATTCCTTGGTCTTAGAAGTCTATTATATTATTTTCATAAGGACTATTGGAAGCTGATATTACCTTGAAAGATAGAGGTTTGGTTGATAACAAGAATCAGATCTTGAATAAAGTACTAGAGCATGAGTGATCTATGAAAGCCCTAGTGATATGATTTTTAGTTAAGTTACAGGGCTACAATTCTAGAAGAGGTTGTAAGTGTATCCATGATTTAAAAATGTTCCTATTATGATATTTAAGGTCCTCAACATGAATTTAATATGCTTTAGATGCTGAGAGTAAGCAAACAAATAGGTCTTTGAAGGAAAAAAACAGTCATCCAATATGAGGACTTAATCATACCATTTGTAGATGGTTTAATGGTGTTCCCTGTGTATGTCATGAGTTGACTAATCTCAAATTTTGTAAATCATCCCTTGATTGATGATTTAGATATGTCTAAGTGTGTTTGTGCATCATAGAATATTTTATGGAGATGGTTGAGAACTAACAAGGTTTGTGAAAGTAAGAGAGGTATATTATTTTTTAATAATCATGATTATAAGCATCGTGTGATTGCTTGAGGCCTATAATGTGTCAAGGAGGTATATAATATGATCTCAGAAATTAAATTAAAGAGCATTGAGAGGGATTATTGGGATATATTTTTCTAAGAATGGAAAATCAAGTCGATGAAGGACTGTGGAACTGACTAGGTATGTTCTTGTGAACTCATTACTTGACATCTCGTATCTGTTTCATACACAAGTTTATGAAGTGATAAGGAGGTTATAAAGGACTCTCAAGACTAAAATTTAAAGGTGAAGAATGATGAATAAATTTAGAGATGAAAAGGAGTTTATTTCTATTTTGCATTTATGGGTATGGATAATTGGATTCTCGCATGGTTTTCCTAGATAAGAATAAGGTATGAAAGTTACAATCATATTATAGACATGAATTTTTATGATGCTTGACATGATAGCATAGGTTGAGGGGATCTTGTGTTCTCTTAATCCTAAGAATCATAATTCAAGTATGCTATCGGGATTTTATGTTAGATAATGCACTTCCCAAAATACTCAATATTGATGAAGCTCTGTACTAGTGAGCTACATGCATATGAGAACTAATTAGGTCATGAAAAGGTAAGGATGATCATTTAGCAAGTGTTTTAGGAGTAAGGAAGGATTGCATGGTATTTTGGTTGATAAATACATCATGAGAGGTATCATTGTACTATCTTAAGGCATTGTATCATGTTGAACATTATAATGGTGTGCTATGGGATTGTGAAAGCCTCTTTAGGAAAGGGGAGAAATTTTTGACACTCAAACATGTGAGTAAGGTGGAAAGAAGGTAGGTAATGCATATTAATGAATCTTTACTGGGTATATTGACAAAGCGAGTAAGTCATATTCTCAATGAGGTTGCAATTGCATAGAAAGAAGGTTGCATAAGTAAAATGTTGCTCCAGGACTGAGTTGATGTGGTTTAGTCAACTTCATGGAAAATATGTAAGGTAAGAGATTTGGTTTTTATGTTTTCACTTAGAGAAGGATGGAATGATTCCAGGGGTAGATATAAGGAATTGATTCATGTTATGTATGGGAATTCATCAATGGCAAAATTTGGTCTAATTTACACTTAAGGTTTGGTTTAGGAATCTGACTCCTAAGAGTCGTTTATAACCATGGTATGGTAGAATCAAGTCAGTTTTGAGAACCTATCATCCGAGACAGGTAAAAAGAGATGATAATTATGTTTTTAGATTGTTTCATTCTTAGAATAATTTTTGGCATGAGTATATATATCTTTCCAAGGATGAATACAATGGTTTCAAGTTATGATAAAGTCTAAAACAGAGTTAAAGTGAGGTAAAAATGTTTTTGTGGTAGTATGATTAATTTGGTTGATGTTTCTAAAAAATAAGCTCTCTAAATTGGTTGAATAAGATGAAGATCATGTGCTTAGGTATGTACTTTGTTATTAATGTAAAAGGGGAGAAGAACTAGGAGGTCTTCCATCAATGATAAAGGAAGAGATTATTGGCATGTGTGGAGTTTGAGGTTGTCATTGACATAAAATATCATTAATTAAATAGGGTAGGTTTAAGGAATGCTATAGGATTTTTATCATGATGATGAAATGGTTAATCAATGTGTGACATGATGGCATGAGAGGACAAAGAAAGAAAGGCTCGGCCTAGTAGGCCTATCTAAGAGACCTAACTAGAATAGGTTATGGTGCATGATCATTAGATCGGCATGATGACTTGAGGATCATGGTTTAGGCTTGGAAATCTTGAGTAAATATTTTTAGGACACTCATATGATTTTTGAGTACACGTATTGAGTGGAAGAATTAGTTATAGGTGTTCATCTAGACCTAGTTTAGGTGCTTAAAGACCTAATCAAGCATGAAAGTCGATTACTGGGGCCATGAGAGCTCATGGAAGAATGAAAGAGTGTGATACCTATTTCTTTTTGTGTTTTAGGTCCTTTTGGAAAGTTTGGAAGTAGATTCATAGTGTTTTCCTACTTGGTTTAGGTTTGAACTAGGCCTAATCCTAGGATTTAGAGGTCTATTGGAGCATGATATTAAGTTGCAATTATGTATGATCTCTTTAGGTCACTTATGGAGGTATATCAGACTATTTTCAGCATGTATAAGTATTTAGATGAGGTTTCATGCTTGGGATTTATGCTATTTCACTTGGTTGTGTCTTAGGACATGCAAAACCCTAATACCTAGTCATGAAAATGAGATGGGACATGAATATGCATAGATATTTGAGATAATATTATTATTGGAGATGTTATTATGGTTTGTATTAGTCCTATGGGAAAAATTTCAAGTTTCCATGATGAGAATTTTGCAAGTTATGAGGTTTACACCAAAACAGGGTATTTAAGAGTGCATTTTCTAGCTTGAAGTGAGAGAAATGCTCATGGTTGGCATGTGTAAGGTTTTCATGGAGATAATAAACTTTCAATTATGTTTTGGCATGTATTTAATAATATATTAGATCTGGAATGAGATCAAATGAGCTCTAATCATTTATGAACAATTGTTAAGAAGATAAGTCACTTTTTATGAGTTTGAAACCCTAGGTTATGATATAAAGAATATATTAATGGTATCAGACCATAATGGATTTATTTTGAAAATTTAATGATTTTAGGATTTATAGGAATCCTCCATATTTCTAATCAGGTATGTTAGAGCTTGTGACAGTATGTGGATCCCACTCAAAAATGAAATTTTCTAGAGCTTTTAGTTTGTACAAATGTTATCCATTGAACCTATTGAAAAAATCACCAGTTATGAAATATTGGGAGTTGTACTAGATTTCCATGATAGTTTTAGGTCATGGTGGAAGTCCTAAATTTCAAAGTGTACCATTTCTTTGAAGACAAGTTTTGGGCCTAAAAGGGCAGTTTAGCAATGTTGGAAAATGGAAGTGCTGAGAACTTGTGAGTTTGTTCATGGATTCTAATGGATTTGTATGTTTTTTTACATCTCATTTGACATGTTTCATTTTTTTTGAACTATGAGTACGAGGTTTCATGGTTGAGGTCACAAGTTGACCTAGTTTGACTGGTTCAGGACATGACTACTTTGGCTAGAAGATGGATGTAGAAGACCTATTTTTTAATTTATCTTATGATAGATATCCATTTATATTTAATAGGGATTAATTTTGTACCTATTTAATTCATTTATAGGTCTTGAAAGTGATAACAAGGGTAAAAACTAGTTGAATTTCCAAAACTACTTTCTAGGTAGTTCAATTTGCTAAAGAGGAAAAGAGGTGTGGTTTGCTTTTTTGGATGTTTCATGAGGTATAGCAATAATGGATGTTTTCTACAGGTAATTTAATTTCCAATTAGTCATTACATGGCATAGTTGAGGTGTTTTTATGTGGTCTTGAGCTTTGTTATTTGTTGGCCGTCAAATAGGACTTTTAAGAAGAGCAACAGTCAGGGGACAAGAAGTCCCTCCTCTTTAATGGGAGAGGTTCCCTTATTCTGAAATGAACTTATTTACAAATATACAAAACATGATTTTATGGATGAACTTGGATATTACGAAAGTGTTTTCCACAAGGATCATCAGTTACAAAAGGACTGAGGAAATGAGAGTACGGAAAAGAGCAGAAAGGCAAACATGCGGAATTATAGATATCAGAGTAATTCTTTATGTTTGCGAAGTCACAGTGGATTGAAAACAAGATCATTCGTATCGGACAAATAAGATGGAATTCAAAGACACAAAGTTCTGTAAATAACATCTGCCAGAACACAAAGTTTCTTAACGTAACACAGATTCATTATCAAGGAAACAAAGTTCCTTCTTGGTTGTACAAGATCACCGAGCTTGCAGAGTCAATCGGTGAGACTAACGAATTTGGGATAAATGATCTTCACCAGGAAAATAAATGAAAGCTTAGGAAAAACAGGGATCAGATAGACAAAGAAAGGAAAGTCCTCTGTATTGATTTCTTTATGATCTATTTACACTTCCAGAAAATACGCCAAGTTCTTCCTCCTTTACCTGTGGCGTAGAAATGCCGTTATATAGATTACAAATCAGTTACCCTTCGTAACCGTTTCTTTAATCAAGAACCGTTAAGGACTGCCAACCGCAATACCTCAACCTATTACAAAGAAAACGGAAAAGAAAGGGAAGAGGAGAAAAGAACAAGGAGAAGAAGACAGGTGGCCAGTCGCTGAGAGGGACCCACTGACTTCAGAAACCGCTGTCAGAATCTCTCTAACGCCTCAGCTATGTCCCTGCCACGAGGTCTGACGTGCTGGCCGAAGGCTGCGTCCAAAATCCAAGACGTTCCTCTATCTCTTTATCAAACTCGACGTGAGTATGATAATCATTATTGGCTTCTTCAATGGCAGACTCGAGCGGTGAAATTTGTTCCTGTTCCTGAAACTTGATCTTCATACCAGTTTGAAAAAACAGCATATTCGGGTAGAGCGGGAAAAACCAAGTATGAATGGCTTTTGGTTCACTAGGGACATGTGAGACGCGAATGCGCGAAACACGCGGCTCGGCCGGTTCGGACGAAATAAGGAGAAGACGCACAAATGTATTTTGGGACATTTGGGACAGAAATGTGCGAAGTACGCGGTTCGGGAGTTTCGGCCGAAAATGGGACAGCTTGCCCGATTTGACTTTGGGACATTCGGGACGAAAATATGCGAAGGACGCGATTCGGGTGCTTCGGCCGATAATTGGAACAACTTGCACTTTTGGCTTTGGGACAGATGGGGACAGAAAGCGCGAAAGTGCACGCGGTTGGGCGGATCGGCCGAAAAGTGGAACAAAAGGCCCGTTTGAACTTGGGACATTTGGGACAAAAAGTTCCGGAGTACGCGGTTCGGCCGGTTCGGGTGAAAATGGAACGACTCGCACTTTTTTGACTTGGGCTATTTGGGACATGCAAGAGCGAAGTACGCGGTTCGGGTGTTTCGGCCGAAAATGGAACAACTCGCACAATTGACTCTGGGACAGTTGGGATGAAAACTTCCGAAGTATGCGGTTCGGGTGGTTCGGCCGATCGGGGAACAGAGTGCACTTTGAGTTTTGGGACACTTGGGACAAAAACTTCCGACGGGCCCGAAAATGGGACAACTTCGGGGATTTCGGCCGGTCGGAGAACAGAAGACCCGTTTGGACTTGGGACAGTTGGGACAAAAAGTTCCGACAGGCCCGAAATACTTACAAAATGACCCAAAACACAGATTTTCTCAATTTCACGGCCTTTTCACACCACCAGCTCGACAGAAAAGACACTTAAACTCAAAATTTTGAAATTTTTACTATTATCAGGGCGGGGAATTTTGAGTGGACAACAGCTGGCTCCTTCTGGGGATGACTTGGTATAAATTCAAGGAATGAGACAAGGCAAGAACTTAGACAAACTCGGTGGAAGTAGACCAGTGCCTTATCCATTGGGCAACGGAGTCAAGAACAGACCAATACAGAGGGCAACACACCAAAACAAAAGGAGGAAGGGAAACACGCCAAAACGCAGAAGCAAAAGCACTGTACAGAATATACAAGGGGCTCCCTAATCACCTAGGACTTGAACAACTTGAGATACTGCCCACTATAAGGAAGTGGGAGAGAAGAACCATCCATGTAATCAAGATAAAAGGAGTTCTCACCAGCAAAGTGCCTGATCTTGAAAGGTCCGAGCCACAGGGAATCGAACTTTCCATGGCTGCCACGAGGTTCATGCCTTTTATCCCATAGCAATACAGTGTCTCCAACTTGGAAATCTCTGAACCTAGCTTTCTTGTCAAACAGGACCTTTACCTTCTGCTGGTGAACAGATATCCTATCGGCAACCACCAATCTGTCTTCATTCAGCTTGTGCAGGTACATAATTCTCTTGTCCAGGGCATCTCTGAAACTAGTATCTTCAATGGCCTTCATTAGGTGCAAGGCTGGTAGTTCCACTGTCACTGGCAATTGAGCCTCTACTCCATACACCACTTGAAAGGGGGACATTCCAATGGCTCTTTTAGGTGTGATCCTGTCTGCCCAAAGGGCATCATAGAGCTTCTTGTGCCAGTTTCGTTGAGACTCATTGACCAACTTCCTTATGATAGTCACCAGATTTTTGTTAGTGGACTCTGCCTGCCCATTTCCCTGGGGGTAGTAATCTGAAGAATGAGCCAGGGAGATGCCATATCCGTAGCAGAAGTCCATTATCTCAGCTGAAGAGAAATTCGAGGCATTATCTGTTACAATCTTGTTAGGTACACCATACCTTACCAAGATATTCTCCTTGATGAAGTTGCAAACCACTTCGGAAGTAGTGCTCTTAACTGGAATAGCTTCCACCCATTTGGTGAAGTAGTCAGTGGCAGTTAGCACATGAGTGTGACCAGCACTAGAAGCAGGATTGAGTGCACCAATGAAGTCCAAACCCCATTGTTGAAATGGTTCCTCAATCACAACTGGCTTGAGAGGCAAAGAAGCCAATTTAGGTCTTCCCACAAAAGTCTGACAAGCCTCACATTTATCCACCCACTTGGATGCATCTCTGAACAAGGAAGGCCAGTAGTATCCTCCACGGAGTATCTTATGAGCTGTGACCGTTGATGAATAGTGCCCTCCACATGCTTGATCATGAAAAGCTGAGAGCAACTTTCTCTGTTGTTCCTTGTCCACACACTTCAAAAATCTCCCATCTAAGCCACGCTTGAACAAAGCATTTTCCCATAATACATATTGCACTGACCTCAATTTAACAGTCCTCTTTTCTTTGGCAGTTAAATGAGAGGGGCATTCCCCATAGGTGAGAAAATGGGTGATGTCAGCATACCATTCATCAACTGAACTAAGGAACAGAACAGTAGGAAGGTCAACTTTCTCCTCCAGCAACTCATGTTTGGCTCCTTCAGCAATGAGCTCACAAAGACCTTTTCCACGAACCAGCTTGGTCGGCTTGATGTCAATGTCATACTCTTGGACCTTAGCAACCCAGTTCCCTCTCTTGGATCCAAATTCTTGTTGTGTGAGGATTGACTTAACAGTGGTATCTGGAACCAACACCATGGAGTGAGAGTTGAGGATGTAAAAGCGAAACTGCTTGACAGCTTTGACCACTGCAAAAGCATGCTTCTCCATCATGGTGTATTTTAACTCATGATCCTTCAGAATATAGCTCATGAACGCAATTGGTAGCTCATGCTCATCAGAGTCTTCTTGAGTTAACACAGCAGCCAAGGTATTATCTGTAGCATAGCAATAGATGATGAAATCTTTGCTGAAATCAGGACAGGCTAAAACTGGAGTTTTAGCGATAGCTCTCTTGATACCCTCAAAGGATTCCTTTCCTTCAGAAGACCAACCAAATGTTTGCTTCCCTTTCATCATCTGAGAAATATTCAAAGTTAATTCAGCAAAATCAGGGATGAACCTTCTTAAAAAGTTGATCTTACCGAAGAAGGAGTGCACGCCCTTTTTACTGGTTGGGAGAGGAATTTGCTGGATGGCTTGAACTCGTTCAGGATCAATCTTAATACCATCCTTGGAGACAATGTGCCCTAATAGTTTTCCCTCTGTAACACAGAAGACAGATTTTTTAGGATTCAAAGAAATCCCATGCTCTCGGCATCTCAGCAGAACTGTCTCTAGGTGATCAAAATGATCCGCTCTTGTCTTGGAAAACACTGTCAGGTCATCAAGGTAGATGACAATACACTTCCCTTTTAAGCTTCCAAAAGCCAGATCCATAGCTCTCTGGAAAGTGGCACCAGCATTAATAAGCCCAAAAGGCATTCTCTTGTAGGCAAAGGTACCCCAAGGAGTAGTGAAAGTTGTTTTGTGTTGATCTACAGTATCCACCTCTACCTGATTATATCCAGAAAATCCATCAAGCATAGATAACATTTCAGATCCTGTTACTGCTTGCAATACTTGATCCATCATAGGCAAAGGGTAATTATCCTTCAGAGAAGCCTGATTCAGGTTTCTGAAATCAACACAGATGCGGATCTCACCATTCTTCTTTCTGACAGGCACAATATTTGCAATCCATGTTGAATGGTGAATAGGAAAGATAATTTTAGCTTTCAACAACTTCTGTATCTCCTGAAAGATGGTGTCAGCTACTTTGGGGTTGTATTGTCTCTGTTTCTGCTTGAAAGGCTTAATTCCAGGCTTGAGGGGAATAGAGTGCTGCATATCTTTTGGTTTGAAAGCTTTCAAATCTTCATAAGAGTAAGTGAGAACATCTTTATACCTTTTTAGAAGATCAATTGCTTTTCTCCTCTCATCTGCTGTGCAACATTTTCCAATGTTCACGAGCTTGGGGTCAGTAGAACTCCCAATATCAATCTTATCATACTCAGCTGATTGCTGAGGCCCAGAAGAAGCTCTAGATTTCACATACCTATCATGCTTATCAAATAGTTCCTCCAAACTCACCAGCCCTTTAGGAATCTTGTTTCCTTTGAGTTTAATGCACCCTTCCTGATCTGTTTCTTCTCCTTGGGTGACAGCTTGGCCAAAGGACACACTTTCACGAGGCAGGTTGTCACTTCCCTCAAAATACAGTTGTTCAAAATTACCTTTGAGTTCCAGGAAGGAAAGCAAATGCTGATCATTATTGAAAACCTGCCAGTTATTGGTGTTGTCGGGTACACTAGGCCGATGGACCATTTCAATGGTGAATTTGTCCTGAGAGAAATCAGGATGAGGAATCAACAAAGTGACCCGAGAGCGGCTAGTGAATCGAATCAGCCTGTTGTTCTTTTCCCTAATCTTGCTTCAATAGAGAAAGCATCAAGGAATTCAATGGAATCCCAAACCTGATTCCGGTAATGCTTCAGCCTCCCATTTTTTACCTGAAAAAGGCTTCTGACCTGCTTTACAATCAATTCTGCATCACCACGAGCCAGAAGATTCTTCACACCTTGTTCTTTGGCCACTTGCAGTCCAAGAATGAGAGCCTCATACTCTGTTGTGTTATTAGTGTTTTCGAACTGCAGCTTAAACGAAAAAGGATGAAGGACACCTTCCGGTGACACCAGCAGAACACCAGCTCCAGAACCAGCCGAGGAACAACTTCCATCAAATTCTAAAATCCAAATACCATTAGGATCTTTAGGTGACATTCTGGGAAGTTGGATTTCATCAGGGGACATAATCATGTAATTGCCATGACCCATATCCTCATAGAGTATTTGTGCTCTAGGATCATCTATTTTCTACACAATATACTCAGATTGCTTCTCGGGAAACAACTTCTTCATTTGTCCATTGACAGGCACGAGTGCATGCGACCAGTCCATTTGGATTTCTCCACCCACATCTTTGCAGAAGTTCCTACTTAGCAACATCCCGTATGAAGGAGGGATATCTGCTACTAAGATAGTAGCCAACACTTTCTTTTCAGGCAAGGCAGCAAAAGCCACTTGTGCATCTTTAATCCTCCCGACCAGGGGCACTTCTTTGCTTTCCATGGAGTAACAGGATCCATAAGTGCGAGTGAGGGTCAGGCCTAAAGCATGAGCTACTTTAGCAGGCATTACATTATCTGAGGCTCCTGAGTCAATGACACAATTACTGAGCCTATGGCCAGCTATAAGAAGTGTTACATAAAAAGGTTTAATTTTGTCACCAGGAGAGGTGACAGCAGCTACCAGGCTAGGCTGTGGTGCAGAAGAAGGAGTAGGCAAAAGACCTTTAGAGGTGGTCTTGGAATGGGAATTAACAAATTGAATCATCTTGGCAAAAGCTTTGGGATGGGTTTGATAGTATTCAGCTTCTGAGATTTGTACCTTGGTCTTTTTCAGGTGATCAACAATATCAAAGGATCCAGAAGTGGACGGGCCATCATCATTTGGAATTCTAGGCTTATCAACTTTAGGAGAAAAAGAAGAAGCAACTTTGGTAACTGGATTGATAGGACTCACCTTTGGTGTAGACGAAGTAGGGATAGGAGATCCTCTTCTTGCAATTACAGGGATAGTTGCCGACTGCTCCTTGAATTTCTTAGGTGGCTGGGTCACCTTCTCCCTCTGCTTTGTCTGTTCTCGAGTCATGACAGCAAAAGATTCACTGTTCATGTCTGCTACCACTTCATCATAATCATCAATGCCCTCAGTGGTAAAGAAATTCACTCGAGATCCCTCAAGTTCCTCTGCCTCATCATCAAATTCTCTCGCAAACTCTTCGCAAGCTTCGTTATCTTCATCATCATCTGGTTCTTCCACCTCGCAGGTCGCATTGACAGGGACTCTAACAGGAGGTCCTTCAAGTGCTAATCTTGTTTGAGAAGTAGGCAAACGATTCCTGGGCTGGAAATTTCTCCTCGGAACGTCTGCATAAGGAGCGTGCTGAGCCAGTTGTTTCTTTATAGCAATAAGATCATTTGCAAGTTTCTGAACTAATGGATCAGTGTTAGGTCCAGGAGTGGAGGAGGAAGAAGCAGCAGACTTGGATTTGGGAGGGTCTCTTCTCAACTTCCCTGACATGATTAAGTCATCCTCGATACTAACAGCAAGAGTTTGATCCTCGACTAATGTTGCGAGATTAGCCCTTCTTAGTGCATAACTAACTTTGGGTGATTGAGCATTCAGGAAGAAACACTTTTGAATTTGATCAACAGGCCGAGTATTTGCAGGAATTTTGTTGATCAGTCTGTTGAATCGGGCCACAAACTCTCTCATAGGTTCTTGTGAATCTTTCTTTATCTGAGAAATTTGGGCAAGCAAAGCATGCACATCTTCTGCCGGCTTGAAACGGTTTTCGAACTGAGTTCTCATTGTGGTCCAGTCGGTGATAGCGTTAGCCGGAAGGTGGTAGAACCAATCAGCAGCATTGTCTTGTAACGTCTCAACGAACAGCCTTACGGAGACGTCTTCATGTTCGACTCCCAGAACTCCACATGCAACAATGAAGGCTGCGATGTGTTCGTCAGGATGCACTTTGCCATCGCCTTTGAATTTGGGGAAGTTCTTCTGGTTACCTCTAGGTAACTCATGCAAGAGGTGAGCAAGGGCCAGGGGCCCGACACGATGACCCCATGGTAATGGTGCCGCCATTCTTTGAAAAACGGCTTGGAGAGGAACTGTAACACCAGCAAGAATCAAAGCTTGAAGATTAGGGCTAGCTGGCTCTGAAGGAATACCACCCGCAGGACTTCTTTCTTGAACAGGTGGTGTGCTTGTCGAACGAGTCCTTCTATTTCTTGTGGAAGGAAGAGGAAAACCCTGCTGCTCCAAAAGCTGAAACTGAGAGTCTTCAATACCAAGGGTCCTTCTCCCTCGAGTAAAACGCGGAGTCGCCAGATCAAAAGATGATCAAAAATTACAGAACTGGAATGTGATTTTCCCAGCGGAGTCGCCAAAAACTGTTGGTCGTCAAATAGGACTTTTAAGAAGAGCAACAGTTTGGGGACAAGAAGTCCCTCCTCTTTAATGGGAGAGGTTCCCTTATTCAGAAATGAACTTATTTACAAATATACAAAACATGATTTTATGGTTGAACTTGGATATTACGAAAGTGTTTTCCACAAGGATCATCAGTTACAAAAGGACTGAGGAAATGAGAGTACGGAAAAGAGCAGAAAGGCAAACATGCGGAATTATAGATATCAGAGTAATTCTTTATGTTTGCGAAGTCACAGTGGATTGAAAACAAGATCATTCGTATCGGACAAATAAGATGGAATTCAAAGACACAAAGTTCTGTAAATAACATCTGCCAGAACACAAAGTTTCTTAACGTAACACAGATTCATTATCAAGGAAACAAAGTTCCTTCTTGGTTGTACAAGATCACCGTGCTTGCAGAGTCAATCGGTGAGACTAACGAATTTGGGATAAATGATCTTCACCAGGAAAATAAATGAAAGCTCAGAGATAACGGAGATCAGATAGACAAAGAATAGAAAGTCCTTCTGTATTGATTTCTTTATGATCTATTTACACTCTCAGAAAATACGCCAAGTTCTTCCTTACTGTGGCGTAGAAATGCCGTTATATAGATTACAAATCAGTTACCCTTCGTAACCGTTTCTTTAATCAAGAACCGTTAAGGACTGCCAACCGCAATACCTCAACCTATTACAAAGAAAACGGAAAAGAAAGGGAAGAGGAGAAAAGAACAAGGAGAAGAAGACGGTGGCGATCGGCGAGAGGACCCACCGACTTGAGAAACGCTGTCGAGAATCTCTCTAACGCCTCAGCTATGTCCCTGCCACGAGGTCTTTGGCGAAGGCTGCGTCCAAAATCCAAGACGTTCCTCTATCTCTTTATCAAACTCGACGTGAGTATGATAATCATTATTGGCTTCTTCAATGGTAGACTCGAGCGGTGAAATTTGTTCCTGTTCCTGAAACTTGATCTTCATACCAGTTTGAAAAAACAGCATATTCGGGTAGAGCGGGAAAAACCAAGTATGAATGGCTTTTGGTTCACTAGGGACATGTGAGACGCGAATGCGCGAAACACGCGGCTCGGCCGGTTCGGATGAAATAAGGAGAAGACGCACAAATGTATTTTGGGACATTTGGGATAGAAATGTGTGAAGACGCTTGTTCGGGAGTTTCGGCCGAAAATGGGGACACTTGCCCGATTTGACTTTGGGACATTCGGGATGAAAATATGTGAAGGCGCGATTCGGGTGCTTGGCCGATAATTGGAACAACTTGCATTTTTGGCTTCGGGACAGATGGGACAGGAAAGCGCGAAGTACGCGGTTCGGGCGGATCGGCCGAAAGTGGAACAAAAGGCCCGTTTGAACTTGGGACATTTGGGACAAAAAGTTCCGGAGTACGCGGTTCGGCCGGTTCGGGCGAAAATGGAACGACTCGCACTTTTTTGACTTGGGCTATTTGGGACATGCAAGAGCGAAGTACGCGGTTCGGGTGTTTCGGCTGAAAATGGAACAACTCGCACAATTGACTCTGGGACAGTTGGGACGAAAACTTCCGAAGTACGTGGTTCGGGTGGTTCGGCCGATCGGGGAACAGAGTGCACTTTGAGTTTTGGGACACTTGGGACAAAAACTTCCGACGGGCCCGAAAATGGGACAACTTCGGGGATTTCGGCCGGTCGGAGAACAGAAGACCCGTTTGGACTTGGGACAGTTGGGACAAAAAGTTCCGACAGGCCCGAAATACTTACAAAATGACCCAAAACACAGATTTTCTCAATTTCACGGCCTTTTCACACCACCAGCTCGACAGAAAAGACACTTAAACTCAAAATTTTGAAATTTTTACTATTATCGGGCAGGACTGACCTATCTTATGTTTTTGAGTTTATATTCATTTAAAGTGCATGTTTTGGTTCATTTTTAAAGTAGGCTGAGTGAGAGGGGAAAATGCAAGAGAAGTGAGAGAGTGAAAATGATTCAAGGGCATCATATCGAGCTGATAAAGTGTGTGAAATTATAAATATTTTTAAGATCTTGTGTGCAAGGGTGTGTGCTAAAATAATTCCATGAAGTATCAAGTTTGAGCAAGTTAGGAGAAGGTGCACTTGAAGATGGTTTGAAGGTGTATGAACTAAATATTTGATCACTATCGGTTGTGTGTGTTAGCATAATTTATTCAAAGTGGTCTTCTTATCCAAAACTTGTGTGATGGTTCATATTCACATGAGTCATGTTTTGTGAATAATATCAATAAGGTTTTATATGGGTTGGTGTTCCTTGTGGGGTTGGTGCCTCACTAAACAAATCTTCTGTGATGATTCATATTCATGCAAGTCTTTATGTTTGATTAATATAATCAAAAGTTTCGGTGGTTTTTCTTCCCCTTGAGGTTTTACCACTTATTTTTATGTTATTTTCAACTCTTTCATTACTATGCTCTTGTGGATGGTTGCACATTATTAAGATCACATTAATGCGTGGTTGAATCTTTATTGGTGCATGTAAGTTAATTTTAATTGTTTAATGTTTTTAAAGGACTGATTCCCCTCCCCCGCCCCAATCAATCCATTGTTCTTCCAACATAATGGTATTTGATAGATAATTTTTAATATCCCTAAATTCCACACATAATATGATCTCAAAGCATTTTTCTTTTTTACAAGGACTATGTTGTCTACCCAAGAGGAGTTTTGAAAGTAAAATATTATGTTGGCTTCAATAAAATTGGTTAAATCCTTCCTCATTAAAGGTTCATATTTACATTGAATAGTATATACTTTTGTCTCACATGTTTCACATTAGGATAGAACTCAATTATACATTAGATGATGTCAAGTTTGTTTCCTTTATGATCATCATAAGTATAATCAATCATATCATAATTCTCTTAACATCACTAAATAATGTCATATTGTTGGTCATAATTACTGAGAACTTCCTAACTTTTGTCATCACAAAAATTATTACCCTAATGATTTCACATGACATATCCCTAATTTTTGCTAACATGGTACTTGTCTCCAAGTGTGAGACTTACATCTTGATACAAACCCTCGGAGAAGGATTTATTTTCCAAATCTAATGCTAAAACTACTCCTATAAAGGAAAATACAGCTATCTAATCCTAATATAACCATGAAAAGGGACCAGGGAGAGAGAGAGGGTTAGAAATATGCATGAAAATGAAATCCTACACTAACGAGAGGACGTGATAGCACCGGAAAAAGGGGTTGATCACTCTCTACAAGGGGAAGGAAAGACAAAAAAATGGGAGAGGGGTATACATACATGCCATAGACTAGAACCATGTGGATTCACCTTTTCACACATTGACAACACTAAAAAGAGGAACCTACAAGTAGGAAATACACACAACATGCTAAAATAATAGAGAGGTAAACTACAATAAAAATGAGAAAAGGGTAGACAAATGCACCACAAAGCTTGATTTTATTGCTTGAAGATATGCACAGATCATTAAATTCCTGGTATAAGGCATGAATATATTACATAGAAAAAATTAGAGGTCTGAAGCTCATGGGAAGTCAGCCACCATTTTAACATTGTTCTGTTACAAGAAAGAGAGATCTTGTTACAATGTGCAAGTTCCACATTTATAGAGAATGAGAAGGAGAAGAGAGAAGGAGAGAGGGGCACCAAAATGATGTATTCAACCACCAAGAACTAATCTCCATTGATTAATTTATGAAGGTGTGGGTGCCTTACATGGCTTCGACGACACACCTTTGTCATATTTGGAGTGTCGCAAGTACGACACTCATACTTCATTGAATGTTGGTGATTGAGCTGCCGAGATCGAACACTATAGAATCACTATAGAATCTACCCAAACTCTTCTATCCCTTTTTACCCTCTTAGCCTCATCCAAATTTTGATCTAATAATTCCATCATGTAAATATCCTCAAGACCTTTTCATCGATAACAATTTTACGATTTGGAGTTGTTACGAGGAAGATATGGTCATTTGAAATTTCCATGATCAGGTGAAAAGTTCCTAACATCCACTAGGATCCATTTTTAACCTTTATAAGTTAATCAAAACCTGATTTTTATTCTTCCATGTTGAAGGGTTTAAATATATATTTCCAACGATATAAAGTTTTCCAAATTTAAAGCTCTAGAGCAAATGTTTTAACCATTTAAAGTTTATAATGAAGTGTGAAAAATGCCTAGTGGCTGCTAACCTCCAAGATGGTTCAAGTAAATCACACCCTAGTGGCTACTAGCCTCAAAAATATTACTTAAAATTGTGCAAAATGACTAATCCTAGAATGACATTATAGGTGCAGTGAATGTAGCCTAGCGACCGCTAGGATTTGAACATCCTAAAAACCATTAGCATAAAAAAACCTTAGAAATTGCTAAATCCAAAAATATTCCGAGGTGTATCTCGCGATTGTTATCCTCTAAACATCCTAAGTAATGCCAAGGTCAAAAATTTTGGCTAAGTCCATTTTTATAAGTTATCTAAATTTGTAAGGATTGCGAATTTAGGATAACAGATTTAGCAACCTCAAGGACATCTACCTACTAGATGATTGGACCGATTTTCTTGAAGCATCCATTGGGCATGGATTTGGGCCTAACCTTGATGAAACTGATCATTTCCTTTGAAAATATATCTCCGAATCCGGGTGAACTTAAGACCGACCTAAAATTTCCTAACAACCACTAGGCTAAAATTGATATGTTGAGCTCTAAATAAAGCTTACCAATTGCTCACGAATATCTTATTCCACCATGAAATGGACTTTGCAACAGCAAAAAAATCCCATAAAAACTATATACAAACATGAAAATCATACATGTTCCAAGAGGAAACATGCAGAGTGTGCACAATCACTTCTTCTGCTGAAAGTAAACCTACCTACTCTACTCTAACTAGAGGAATGGAAAACTCAAACAAATTCTAATCCTGGAAAGGATAAGTAGCTTCCCTTCCTCACAAATCTAGACCATGTGACTAATTTAGGAATGGACATGGTCTTGTCTAATAGTGAAAAATTGACATAGATTTGATTTCCCCCCCCCTCAATTCATAAAGGTATCAACTGGAAATAAAAGAAATACCTCTTTTAGTTGCTTTGTATTTAGACTGAAGAGGTATTGTAGCATATCCTTGGTATTCTAAAACTCATCCTTATGTTCAAAAGTAAGAATGACTAGTGGTGACTTTGACTTTGACTCTAAAGAAGCTAGATATGTGATTGGGCAAGGTTTGATCTATGAATTTTTCCCACTACTTTGAATCCCATCTCCAAGAATAGAGTCATCTTTCAAACATTCTTGGAAAAGGTTCATGTTTGCATGCTAATTTGGAAAGATGTATTTATTATTATTCAATGGGCCAAGTTCACTATGGACTTCGATGTCCTAGTGCTAGCCGTGGCGGATAACTTTCTAGCATTACTTAGGTGCTTTGGTGTTACAAAAATAATGTCGACACTGTGATTTAACAAGGGGTATATTAGTTTTGAGAACAAGGAAGAATGGGTCATCATCCCTTTAAAATATGGGAATTCAACACCCTATATTGAGCCCTTAAGAGAAGAATTCCTTGACATAATCTATGTGTGCTCTGTTAGAGACCCTAAGTTAATTCATCCTACAGAAGGAATTATCTAGTTTGAAGATGCTCAGTCTATGAGTGACACTAGTATAGCAAGTGACAATTGGGTGCACAAGACCTATGAGTTAATTGGGAGACAGTTAAGAGGATCTACAACCAGAGTGACAAAGGCACACTCAGTCAAGCACCTAGGAAGGAAGAAGGCTGTCGAGTTACTATGGAGGAGCAAACAACGATGATTTCTTACGAGAGATGGAGGTGAAATAGAGAAATGAGGACGAGAGGAGAAGTATGCTCTTTTATAACTTTCTCAATAATGCAGCATGTTGGTTGTAAACACATTGCAAGAGTCTTCTAGAGTGGCATGAAGTAATAATTACATTCTGTTAGGTTCTCTAGAAGCAACTCACTCCCCCTTTGTTATCAATACTATCATGGCAAAGAACTCACCTCTTCCCATATCCAAGCATGTGAGAAGGCTTGGATGGAAGGAACAAAAGCTTTACCATGTTTTTTATGTGTGTATAATTTATATACCACCTTACAAGGTTTTGCATGTGCATGGTACATTCACTCGTAGATGCACCATCGGATAAGGAATTGGCAGGAGTTGGCGGCTGATCTCATTCAAACATTTGAGTATCGAAGTACAAAGCCATCCGTGGATAAGGTGTTGTAGGTATTCAAGTGCCTTACTATGGGAGATAGTGCCATGACAGAAGATAGGATACTAGATTTGTTGGGTGAACCTATTTTGGAGACGCATTTTGATGAAGATGAATCTAAAGAGATATAGCTTGAATGCATGTGCATTGAAAAAGAAAAAGGAAAAATGGTCTATGTGATAGATGGGGAAGAAATGGAGAGTCCAAATGTTAACCATTCTAAAGGTATGCATGAATTCATGGATAAAAATGATGAGAAAGCGTGTGCCTACCATGAGCCCTTGAAAACGAAGAAGGTTAACATTGGTTCGGAGGCTGAACCTAAGGAAGCTATCATTGTGGAATATTGGTCATAGAAATAGGTTTCTAATATCATTAAAATTTTGTGTGAGTTTGAATATTTGTTCCCACATGGGTACCATGAGCTCAAGGGCATTCACCACTCCTTGGGGAAATGCAGATCAATTTGAAGGAAGGCGCATGCCCGATTCGAAAGAGACCGTATCGGATGAATCTGAATTTTCTCATACAATTCAATGAGGAGATAGACAATATGATAACATCGAGGCATCATTGAGGTGTAGAGAAATCAAAATGGGTGAGTCTAATGGTCATAATCATTAAGAAGGACATAAGGATAAGGATCTGTGTTGATTACAGGGACTTGAATGTAATGTGTTTCATTGACCCTTTTCTTACCCCCTTCATTGAATAAATTTTGGAAGGAGTAGATGGACGTGAGGTCTATTCTTTTACTGAGATGGGTTCTCGGGGTACCATGAAGTTAGAATTTCAAAGGAATACCATGAGAAGATAACTTTCTCCACTAAATAGGGAACTTTTTCCTACACAGTCATACCTTTTGGGCTGAAGAATATTCTTGTTGTGTTCTCGTGCATCATGGTAAAATCCTTCTATGACTTCATCCATAAATTTCTTCAGGTCTACCTAGATGGTCGGACTATGTATGGACTAGTAAAATACCATTGTGACAATTTGAGGCTAATGTTTGAGAGATGTAGGTAGTTGAGGATATCCCTCAACATTAAGAAATGCATATTTACTACTCCATTTGGAACACTATTAGGGCATATTATATGGAAGGAAGGCTTGTTGCTGGATCCTGCTAAGGTTACAGTTATTTTGATATTTGGGGAGCCTACCAATCAAAGCATTATGCATAGATTCCTTGGGCATATGGGGTACTACAGGAATTTTATTAAGGGTTATTCCAAGATCACCATGCCCTTGGAAAAATTACGTAGACACAAGAGTGAATTTCACTAGGAGAGGCATAGCGGGAGGCGTTTGACACATTGAAGGATAGGCTTTTCACTATGCCTATATTATGATTTCCCTGTGGGGATAAGTCCTTCCATGTGCATGTTGATGCCTCAGGGAAAGCCATTAAAGCAATACTAGCGTAACCTGGTAAGGGGATTATTGATCACCCTTTATGTTTTTCTAGTAGGAAGTTTACACACTTGAGAAAAAAATTACACTACTATTGAGCACGAGGCATTGTCAATGATCTACATACTACATTAGTTCAAATAGTATCTACTAGTAACACCATTTATATTTTACACAAATCACATGGCACTGAATTATTTGGTAAATAAGCCCGTTTTGTCTGGGAACATTTTTGTTGGGTCATGTTGTTTCAATAATTCAAGTTTTTAGTTGTGGTAAAACCAATAAAGAGTAATTCATGACCTGGTCATCTATCAAGAATTGACTCAAGGAGCACACATAGAGCATTGAGGATACCATGATAGACACACAAGCTTGTTTAGGTTGTGGTACACACCCTCTAACTTAGAGGATATTGCGGTGTTTCTTAAAACAAGTGTTACTCTAGAAGGAATGAAGGCTTTGGAGAGAAAGTAGTTAGTTATAAATGTCGTGCTCTACATGTTGACTAGTGGAGATTTGTAAAATCTAGGCCATGATGAGGTTCTACGTCGATGTGTATTAGAACACGAGCATGTTGTAATCATGGAGGAATTACATGGTGGGATTGTAGGAGGACACTATGAAGGGAGTGTAACTATGAAGAAGATTCTAATGGCAAGGCTTTGGTGGGAAAGTATCTAACAATATTGTATTGATTTTTTCAAGGTATCGACCATTTCAATGCCTTGGAAAACCTGGAAGGAGGGATGAAATTCCCTTACAACTGATAGTCGGCGCTAAACCATTTAAAAATGGGAAATTGACTTTGTAGGACCAATTTCACCTTCCATGTGAAGGATTGGCTTGCATTACATCATCACTTGCACTAATTACTTGAAAAGATGGGTAGGGCGATTGCCTAAAAAGGATTTGCATAGTGACATCAGCAAGATTCTTATGGGAAAACATAATCAGCAAATATGGATGTCTGTTAAGTGAAACTAGTGATAGGTAAAAACATTTTCTAAATGAAACGGTCTAGATCTTGTTAGCAGAGTTTATAGTGGCCCATAACAAGACTACCCCTTATCACCCTCAATTAAATGGAATGGATGAGGAATTTAACAAGATACTAAGCCACACATTGACTAAAATTTGTGATGTTAGAAGACAAGACTGAGATGACAAGGTATCAGTCATTCTATGGGCATATAGGATAACCTATAAGAGGTTGAACATAGTCATGCCATTTGATTGGTGTTTGGCATGGAGGCTATTTTTCTGGTTGAGTTCATATTACCATCACTTCCTATAGTGTGTGCAAGAGGATTGGCATTATGAGCAAGCACTCGAGGAAAGGATTGACAATTTAATGCAATTGGATGAAAAGCGAGTCACTTGCTAGATGGATTTAGAAGACTAAAAAGGCGAGAAAAAGGCATGACATGATCATCATATCAAGAATAAGAAGTTTGAGATTCGGAAAATGGTTTTGTTGTAAGATTCCAATTTTCGTGCCATTCGGGAAGTTGAAAGTCCATTGGTTGGGCCCATACATCATCTTGTACATCCTTTAGTTAGGTGCATGCTAGTTACTGAAGTGTTTTATGGGACAAAACTACCTAGCCATTTCAATGGGAGTAAGTTGAAGCCCTACTATAAATAAACCTTCCTTGTGTTTGTAAATAAGGTAGTATTTCTAGTTAGCTTAGGATTTCTCTTTATGCTTTCCCTTTCCTTGTGTTTCCCTTTCTCGTTGTTTATGCTTTCCCTTTTTTATGTATGTGCGAGAGGACCGCACATCTAATTTAGTGTGGGGGGTGAAGTAGTGCGAAGTTAAATACAAGCTAGTAGTAAAATTTTAACGGCTCAAATGGAAGGATTAAAGGCACAAAATATAGAAGAATGTACAAGAAAATGGTGGACAAGAATTTTTGTGTCAAGATATCTTA
Organism: Taxus wallichiana var. yunnanensis; assembly: GCA_018340775.1. Lineage (NCBI taxonomy): Eukaryota > Viridiplantae > Streptophyta > Pinopsida > Cupressales > Taxaceae > Taxus > Taxus wallichiana. The sequence continues at coordinate 671,922,410 of CM031237.1, read as the reverse complement.
ATAAAGACCACATATAAATGATAAGAAGTGCGGGAACAACATAAGGTAAGAGAGGAAAATTTAGGTCAAGGACATCGAAGTGCCTTGATCTTATAGATGTGTGCGTAAGATTCTTTGGTCGGTAAGGATTTTTACACTCCAAAAGGTTATAGAAGGTTTCGAGGCAAGATTGGGTGCATGGGTAAGGGCACTTAAGGTTGGATTTAGTGGAAAATCCACATTTAACGCTAAGTAGATTGGTCGGTGGCATAGCATTTATTTCAAGAGAAGAGAAAAAAGCTATAAGTATGAAGTCGGGTACATTATTGTTTTTACCTTGCCATTACAAGATTAAAGAAGATCTTGCAAACTAGGGCATCCGTAAAGAAATATTTGTGTGAAGGGATAATCATAGATATATGAGTACGTGACTAGGATGATCTATGAACCAAAGTGGAAATTACATGGGTGTAGAGAAGAATTTTTAGAGAATTATGTCATCTTGTAGAAGAATTTTTTCGAGTTAGGGTTACGTACCTAGGGCATAGAAGTAGAAGGATTGTTTCATAGAGTTGAGTGATAGGATTGAGTATAGAAAGTAAGAGAAGAAATAAGAGTTTAGGTTTTAACCCAACAAGTAAAATGGCATAGAAGAAGGAAATTGTTTAACCAAAGAAGATCAAGGGAAAATGAATATAGACAACTACCACCGTGAGTTTCAATGAGGAGTGGTATGCAAAATGTAGTACTCGGATGGAGTGTTCCGGGGAAAAAGTGGGTATCACACATGAGGAAGATAGCCATGAACAACTACAATCATTGCACAAGCATCATTGAGAAAGAGATGGTGTTGGAATTGGTCCATCGATGGATAAGAAGACACACTGAGGGAATTTCTATCTACATCAATGAGGTGAAGGTGAAGTTGGGAAAGGGTCAAGGTTGCTACAAATTTATGAGTTGCCCCATTTTGGATATCTTGAATGGTTATACCAATGGCTGATGTTGCATGTGCATGAGAACCACTTATTTTTGGGCCACAAAATGTGCATAACTCCCAAACTCATATCTAAGTTTACGGGCTTGGTTTGCGAAGAATACTCCATAGATGATGACTTGGAGGATAATGAGGCCATCAAGGAGATTATGGAGTCCTATGATTACAAAAAGGGTTCACGCTACTTCGATATCACAGATATCCCTACCCATGTAATGAAGATGACCACAAACTTGGTTACCAAGATAAATGGTCAAGAGATATGAAGCAGCGGGTAAACAAGGCATAATTGAATGTATACCGGAAGATTTTTGAAGGAACCATCTACAACATGTCTACCTATATTACAAATGAGATCATCAGCAGTGCATAGGAAGGGGATAAGATAATGTTCAATAATTTCCTTCTCACTATTGTCTTCTCAAATATTGGAGTTCTGATGGGCCGAGACAAGTTCATATGGGAGTATTTAGATGAAGTGCCTCACTCATAAAAATATATGAAAAGTATACTTTTGATACCATGTGACTTCCCACAAGGCGCACTGGAGAAATTGTACAAGAAAATGCATGGCGTATTTGGGACGAGAATGGATAATAATTGAATAGTTTCCCATCTGCTAGTAGAGAGAGGCTTATTTTTGTATACTAGTATACGCATTAGCAGATTAAATCGACATATGGGACTGAAAATCCATGGTGAAAACTACCTTTCTCTTTCACCATGTAGTATTTCCAAGTAGGGGTCAACCGCTTCAAGGAAGCTAAAATGCTAAATTTCAACCTTATCAAAGTGCACCAAGACCACCGCAAGTATGTGTGGGAAGCTCGTATACCAAAATAAGCATGTCTATGTGCATAAGTATGTCTCCCATAAAGAAGAGATGATGAAACCCTTGATGTTGCCAATTTCCAAAGGACCACATTAAGGGTGTATTTGTGCATCATGCCTAAGTTTAAGAAGAGTGCCTACTTGGAGAATTATGTCTCCATCCCTAAGGATCCCACTGGTAGGTGGAATTCCATGCCAAATAAAAGAGAAAGGGAAGATACCCTGGAAAGAGAGGCACCTTAGAAAAGAAAGTACCAAGTGTGAAGACAACACAATCTATGGGCGCACCGGAGTTAGGCACCAAGCCAAGCACCTACACACGTACGAAGAAGTATCCCATCAAGAAGAATGATAAGACACTGAGGAAGATATGTTAGAACAAGAAGAGTTTCCTAGAAGTGAATCACCTGCTAAGGAAGAGGAAGAATCCCTAGGTATGAAGAAATAGAAGGTAGCGGGGAAGGCGATTCGGAGGAAATAGAGATCTTAGAGGCCTACTGAGAGGTGAGAAGGATGACAATGAGGATGAAGAAGTTTAGAATCATCCCATGTTTTATATACACGATTCGAGAAGAAGAATGAAATGAAGAGAAGAATGGTGATGAGGAGGCCATCAAGGTAAGGGGTTAGGGAGGAATTGAACACTAAGGATCGAGAGGACCCCTGACCTCCAAAATTTACATACCCCTGCCTTTTCATTACTTCATGGTTTGTTGGATGACCAAACTGATTTGAATCTTGCTCACATGGGTATGCATACAAATTTTTATTTTCATCATAGAAGTGATTTGGATGTGGATTGTAATAACCTAGAGATGGATTCCAATAACATTACTTTGGTGCAAATGGGAATCCGTGATGGAAATGAATTCATGATTACACAACTTCATGGATGGAAGAAAAGTGAAATGATGGAAAGAAAAGAAATGGTACGCTAAATGAGAAAAATGAGTTGTTTGTACCGGTGGAGTTGTCGATGTTCTTGAAGATTCTCTCAAACGCTGAAATCTCACAAGAACACATCCACTTGATTAAATGAAGATGTAAATCTCTTCAAACTTGTCCTACCAGACATGCAGAAACTTTATCACAAAATATTAGAACCCTAAGGATTGCACATGACAGATCCCTTCTTTTTATTAATATGGGACTATTTCCAAGTGTGTGACTTACATCTTGAGACAGACCTGCTGGATAAGGTCATCTTCCTCTTCCTAATATAATGCTAAAACTACTCCTATAAAGGAAAATGTAGCTATCTAATCCCAATATAACCATGCCGAGGGACCGGTGAGAGATAAGGGGCTAGAGAGATGCATGAAAATGAAATCCTACACTAACGAGAGGGGTGATAGCACAAGAAAAAGGGGTTTTGTTACAAGAAAAGAGATATTTTTACAATGTGTGAGTTCCACATTTATAGAGAAGGAGAAGGAGAAGAGATAAGGAGAGAGAGGCACCAAAATGATGGATTCAACCATAAAAAATGATCTCCATTGATGCTTACGGGAAGATGTGGGCACCTAATATGGATTTTGAAACACATTGTTAGATATGGAGGTTGTAAAGTTCGATGCCCATACTTCATTGAATGTCGGTGGTTGAATTACCATATCGAATAATGTAGACTTGCCGTAGAATCACCTTTGTAGATTCTACCCAAAATCATCTATCCATTTTCACCCTCTTAACCTCATCCAAACCTTGATCTAATAATTCCATCATGAATATATCCTCAATACCTCTCCCTTTATACCAATTTTACCTAATTTGGAGTTGTTTTGAGGAACATATGGTCATTAAAACTCTACATGATCGGTTGAAAAGTTCCTAGCATCCACTAGGATCTATTTTTACCCTTCTTAAATTCATCAAAACCTGATTATTATTTTTCTATGTTGAAGGGCTTAAAGATATATTTCCAATGATTAAAATTTGCCTAATTTGGAGTTCTACAAGCAAAAGTTATGACCATTTGAAGTTCGCAATGTTATCGAAAAATGTCTGGCAGCCGCTAACCTCCAAGATGGTTTAGTAAATCATCCTAGTGGTTTCTAGCCTCAAAAACCTTACTTGAAAGTGTGTAAAATGACCAAGCCCAAAATGAAGTTATAGGTCCGTGAATGTATCCTAGCAATCACTAGGATCTTTTGTAGCCTTCTTTTTATATCCTAGCTACCGCTAGGATTTTAAAATCCTAGTGACCGCTAACTCCAAAAATATTCTGATGTGTATCTTAGCAATCGCTAACCTTCAAACATCCTAGTGACCACTAGGGTCAAAAAAATTTGGCTAAGTCCATTTTTTGATAAGTTATCCAAGTTTTTAAGGAGTGCGATTTTGGGATAACAACTTCATTTGTTTTCTAGCTATGATAATAGCTTCATGGTGTTGTCCTATGTTTTTGCATGGAAAAATTCAGCCAAAAATAGGACAACCATACCCTAATGTTAAAAAATATTCTATGTCATACATTTCCATACATCCTCGGGTCAACCTACTCAAAGTGTCAAGTCTTATCTTGTTCTTGATCGTCTTATGTGTTTTCATCCTTTCCCCTAGGTGATTTAGGAAAAGAAATATTATTAAATTTCCTTTGGAGAAATATCTCTCAAAGCACATTTTTAAGCAAAATCTTAGGAAAGCCTATCATCAGCCTTCTTAAGACCGAGTGTATAACCCACGGAGTAGATGAAAGGCCCAAATTAATCAAGGATATTTTGAAGGTGTTGAAAGCATAATCAAGATATGAAACCCTCCTATTATTTCCAAAGGACCATTTCTATCAGTTTCATATAAATAAGTGCATCAAAAGGTCTTCAAACACTTAAGTTATACCTAGGTCAACTTGGGTAAATTAAGAAGACCTTGATGAAGAAACATGAGAAAATAGGTATTTTTCATGATTAGAGCACTCACAGACATCTTGGAGAACTTTCATTCATTTTGGAACATTTTTATTCATCCCCCTAAGAATCAAATATCCAACACTTAGCAAAAATTTGAGAAAATTACAAACATTGGAGAAAAAAATACTTCTACAGTGTATGCGATAAAGTCGGATCTGACGAGGCTGGAGGAACAAGTTCCTTTGGGATTCGGGTTCCTGAATTGTTGATTTTCCCAAAAAAACAAAAGTACAATGTAATGGAGTTTAGAGTGAAGTGTATATAATCAAGGCCAAGATGGAACAGGTTACATAGGGACGTGAGTTCCCTGTGGAATTGAATAAGACACAACACAAGAAGTGGGAACTTGGAGTTGAATGGATTGTGGGTGAATGGATTGCGGAGAGAGAAAGAGAGAGAGTGCAAAGAACACATTCCCCAGGGAACATTGTTCCCCATAGATTTAAATGATACTAAGATCAAAGGAAAGTGGGGGAAGTTCTTTGTGTGGGGATGCAAGAGTTTTGAGGAACCAAGGCGTGGGGGGCATTGTTCTATAGTTCCACCTTGGGGCCGATTATCCACCAAAAAAATAAACCTTGACCAAACAAGTGAATGTGGAGAAATAATGAATGAGTGGCCCAGTACCTAAGTACCCTTAGTACCCCAAAAACTTGAAATCTCCACAATCAAAAGGAAAAATGGGAAATAAATGATTAATTGCAGATGTGAATGCACCTAGAAAACTCATGTTCCTCCTCGATCCCCTGGATGTGTATGGACATATCTTTCACCTTGGTTGTCCAAATTTGATAAAATTGGACTTTTTGGAAAGGTCTTTTCGTCTTCTTCACCATGGAAATAGAAAATATGGAGTTTGTAAGGCATGTGAAAGGTCATAAGTGGAATAATAATGTGAAGATTTGTGTGAGGTGAGATGAGGATGTAATCTATATTTCTATATATTATAATGAATCCCTCATTCCGGGGGTTATCAATTTTATATACTCATATTTTAATCAAATTGTGTAAAAATGATATTATTACTTGGAATTATATGAAAGAGATCACATTCTTCTATTTTCCCAACTAATGTTCTTCTTCTTTTTGCATAATACAACTCGTTTAAATATAAATCAAGGAATTATTTTCTTCTAATATGTATGAAGGTTTGAAACTTTGTATGCATGGTTTTGACTCATCATTGGTGTCGTAAATGTAGTTTTTTCTTTCTAATATTGTGTATGTGAAATTTTTGATTAAGTTTGCAAAGAATATTATTTCCTACTTGTAGAATTAATCTTTGCTTCTCTAATTTCTCACTCCCTTCCCCTACCATCTATCAAAGTCCTCTCTAACAATTAATTTCTATATTTTTGTAGGGTCATTGGAGTACCCTGTTGGATCCCTGGCCGTAAGGCCACCATAGAAACCACACTTCACATGTGCATGTAAACAAGGAGCTAAATTGTTCAAGTAGTGGGACTTAGATTCCCAGATTCTTGGTAAGATACTCATCAATTTGTCTATCGAAAAATTTTCTCGCTAACACATGGTAATCCTCACCTTTTATTTTTAAGTTTCTTCCCCCCTTGAACTAGTCATTATGGGTAAAGACCCTTTCTAAGGTGACCAATTCCTTGGGAAAAATATTTGTTTTGAACTAAATTATTTGATCAGCATATCTTTCATTTAAGATTGGCTAAACATATCGAGATAACACAACTTGCTAGATAAAATGAGAAATTTTATCATCATTCTCAAAAAAATGCCAATGGGAGTATTTTTCAAGTATTATTAGTCAAATTACTAATTTGACATGCTAACCTTCCATCTCTATGACATCCTTATAAGGATAAAACTAAGCCACAATGAAATGCATTATATTAGCATTATCATTTTGATTCTTACGGATAGATTGAAGGTTGATTTCATTAATGTCTTCAACACTTCCCAAACTTTTTTTTATAGGGCTTAAAGAGAGGGCTCTCACCCAAACATCTAGATCCCACATGTTGGATCACTAGTTCAATATCCTAAATAGTATCAACCTATTAATACAAATTCTCTTTGCAATTAGTAGGACTTGAATCAGATCTTTATATTATGCTACATTATTAGTGCAATTAAATTAAACCCTGTGGGAGAAAATAACCTCTCTTTCTTTTGTGACTACTGAGGAAACACCTACACCATCCCCTATATTTCAATTGGAACCATAAAAACATATGCCATAAACCCTCAAAAATATTTTTGATTTAACCAAGATTATAATAGAAATACATTCATCTTATATACTGATAGGTACCTAGCTTAGTCTCCTAAAAGATATCATAAGGGTCAACTTTTCATCTCTACCTTTCCCACTCAAATTTTTGTTCATAAGGGATTTTAGTTCTAACCTCATTTAGTTCATTTTGAGGCTATGTTGGTGAAATAATTTTTCACGGGGCAGATTATTGGTTTTCACTAATGGTCACAAGGATAAGCCCCTCCTTCTTAGGTATAGGTAGGATCCCATTATTGAATGTAAACTAACTAAAACTATGGGGTGGACATTACGTAGGCTATCACATAGGAATACTCCACTAAGCCTATGGTAAACTACTTATACAAGTTATAAGGGAGTAATTAGTCTATAGAGAGGAAAGGGAGGTAGGAGAATAAAGAGAGAAAGGGTTAATTTTATTAGTAACTAGTATATTCTCACTAATAGTAACCAGAATGGGTCCACATTCAATAGAATAAATCAACCATGTAAGAAATTAGTAAGACTAATGAATTAGAGACACAAAGTTCTTTCTTAGTTTTACAATATTACAAAGCTTGCAAAGTTGCAAAAAAAGAGAGAGAGAGGGTATGGAATAACATAAGAAAGGAGATAGAATCATGTATCTTTATTTCTTGTAGTAATGAAAGCCAAAAATAACAAAAATCAATAATTTCCAACCCTTTGGAATGGATAATCCATTCCAATTTATATCTTACAAATGCCTCTTCCTCTACTGCCCCATGTGAATTTTTGTCTCACCACTACTTGTGACCTTTAAAATTCCATTATTGTGAAATTAAGTCCTTTCTTAGTTTTGAAATGGTACTTTTACAATGCAACATTAAGTAACTTAAGTTAATAAGAAAAAGAGTGAAAAAGTACATTCACAATGAAATAGGATGTTAGAGAGAGAAGAAGAGATAGAAGTGAAAATATAGATATGGGAAACTTCTTGTTGATGAAGAATTTGCTTCTAAGTGATCTTTGAGGAAATGCTTCATGAATGATATTTTTGGCCTCGACTACTCATTGAATTAAAACATTGTGATTACAATCTCCCTCTTGTGAGATATGGACACATTCTATGACATTGAATGAGGGTTAAAAAACACTATTATGAGATATGCACTGAGTTGAGAACATTATGATATTCTTTGATCACAAGGTAGGAGTTAGGACATGGAGATCACTACCTAACTCTTTTTCACCTTGAAATTCACCTCCATGACAAATATGTCTCTTTTCTTAAGGGACTCAATTTCAATATACTTAAATATTTTCTTGTTTGTCTATTACTCATTAAAAAAGGTCATTTTCTAAATATAGTAATTACTCTCATTCTTGACTAAAAGTGTATATTGTGAAACCATAAGTTTGTCTAGTCACCACGATGTTTTGTAACTATCCCAAACCTATCCAAGTGCTTTTACTTTAGCATGAGAGGCTAAACATCCCTTTTTCTTTACAAATATCCCAACACTTACTATTTTTGTAATCCTTAATGTATATGTATATTTGTAGTCACAAGTTTATTAATTTGACACTTTTGATTTTCTGATGTACACGAGAAAGGGCAACTTTGAAAATAAATTGTTTACAACACTTACTATTTATAGATTGTGATGCTTAGGAAGGCTTTCTATTTTTATAAGTGGGTATTCCTAGTGTTAGAATGGAATGAGAGTGGTCTCAAAAGTTTTTTTATTTCATAAGGATGATTTGCTCTAATTTTTAGATAATTTCAATTGCGAGAAATTTGTGGATCTAAAAAATGAGTTTTTTATTTTGTGAAATTTTTTTTTACCATTTGTTAGGCCTCAGAATATTGACTAAGTCCCCAAGGGCACGTGTGCATGTGGGACAAAATGAATAAGAAGGTGCATGGAGAAAGGTGCATGAAGGGGACAAGGGTTTTAGAAGGGTTTTGCAAAGTAGAAACCACGACTTAGCCATATTATGCGTAAGGAAAATAAAAGGGTTTTAGAACTTAGCCATAGTCAAAATTAAGAAGTACATGAGGAAAGCAATTTGGTGACCAAAAAAGAAATATTCCATGAGATGGAAAGATCCAAAAAGACATCATTACAGAAAGTGGAGAGCTCGGATTAGAGTAAGCATGCCCCATTGGAGTACCACATGGACACTTAGCAAGTGATCTACTCATGAAGAAGGCATGAATTTGAATGCTAAATCTATATATAGAGATGCTCAGGTAGAAGAAGGGCACTATCAAGGAAGAGAAGAGGGATCATCATAGAGGGAATGAAGGGAAAAGATATGCAGTAATAATAGGAGGTTCTAGAGGGTTGGGGTTCTCATTAAGAGGACTATAGGAGTGATAACATACCTAAGGGGATGGGTCTATGACAATTTTTGTAATATGGAAAGCATAGCTAGGGCTTTTGATGCATGAGTCTTATCTACATTGATGCATTGGCATGTTATGGCCTTGGTGAATGTAATGTGGCTACTGAACTATGATCAATATGAATATATGGTTCTATTCTAAGAATATAATGTTCATGGATGTAAACCCTAGTGCCATTTCTTTATGTTATGGATCAGATCTATTATTTATATGATGTTTCTTTTGATTCTAAATGAATGTATTGATATAATAACTCATCCTAGGCTCTTAATGAATGCATGGTCCTTTACCTTTTTACATCTAATTTTTGTCCTTAAGCAATGTATTCTCACAAAACTCACATAAAGGAGGGGCTCGATGCCTGCGCATGCCTTGGGTGAGTGCCTAGTGCTCACTAGGTGATAGGTGGTGCGCATGGGATTAGAAGGTTATTCTAAGGGCATAAAAATGACTACATCTTGGTTTCATTGTTGGGACCTCTTTTCAAAGTTGTGAGAAATGACTACATCTTGGTTCCTTTGACATGTGATGACAGAGCGCTTGACCCTAGAAAGTGTCAAAGCATGGTTTAAGAGCACGGAGGATGAGTTTTCTCAAAGATTTAGTATTGGACCTGAGTTTGATGCATGCAGATGGGTAGAAGAGCACATGTATCATGAGTTATATGAGACCTTCTTTTTTGTTTTCCAATAGAATTATATGAATGGCTTTCAAGCATATGCATCTATATCGAGTTGGTATTATAGATCGTGTGTGGACCCTAGATGATTATCAGAGGCTACAGGATGGATCTGGCTTGGATGCGTGTTGTTGATCACTAGTGGAGAGGAGTGTTGACCAGTTATACCCTAGAATATGCCATTTCTACGTATTATTGTCTGGAGATTGTTGAGTTTGAGTTCCTAAGGGAACCTAGAGGATCATTTTTATGTGTTATCCCATTGGCTATGAAGATATTGATTATTACATTAAGTTTGGAGGCATTCCCTATGGCTGGCTAAGATTCTCTAAGCATTGGGTGAGGAAGCTAGGGTGGAGGAAGATGGTGGACATTGTGGCTGAAAAGGAGAGGGAAGAGAGATGACTCAAGTATGGTGAAGCTCGTGAAAGGGAAATGGATAGACAATGTGAGGTTGCATAGGAGTGATGGATTTATGGAGGTAGACATTACATGGGAAGGAGTTGAGGTTCACGCAGAGGACATGGAACCTGAGTAGTTTGTGCTACCCCATCTCGAAAGTGTGGGAGAGAGACCCCTTTAGCTTTTGATGAGATTTCATCACATGAAGAAAGGAGATCCATCATCGGTGTGCATCTGAACCCACATGGTGACCAACCCCTAATGCTTAGTTTTCTAGATCAAGAGATAAGCATTGCTAACCCAATTAGTATCGAGAGGAGTAACCAATCTATCACCTAGGAGATATAACTTCTCATTTGGGACATCTATGGTGCACAAACCATTCTTTGTTTGGAGGAATTTTTGGGAAAGGTGCAAGTACATGAATTTTGGGTATCACAAGTGGCGTGGGACACACATGTGGTAGTGGGGAAATATCACAAACCATCAGCACACAGTTTAGTGGGATGTTGGGAACACTAGGCATGACCACTTCAGGCCCTTTTTGGCTATAAGAAGTGGATCTGGTGGTGTAGGAGCCGGAGGACCTAGTGGGCCTAGCGGATCTGGAGGATCTAGTGGGTCAGAGGGACAGGACCTAGTGGGTCTAGTGGGTCTGGTGGTGGAGGAAACACCAGAGGAAACCAAGGTTCTAGGTTAGGAGGGAAAGGGCCTTAGCCACCTCCACAAGTATTTTTGAGATTTCATTACACCTACTAGACTATAGAGGTATTGAGGATGTGTTGAAAGCATGTGCACAAGTGTGAATTGTTATGGCATGCGTGAAAGGGATCACTACCCCAGAGCAGAAGGTGAGTCAATTTACAACAATGTTATAGGGGCGCACACATAGCTAGTACCACAAGTATGACCCCCATCAGACGGTGGTGGATTACACTGCACTAAAAATCCTTCCTAGTAGAGTTTCATATCCCTGAGTTTGAGCAAAAGAGCATCAACACTCTGAAATAAATCCAACAAGGAATGGCAGAGAGTGTGTGAGAGTATGATGCATGGTTCAAGACTCTCTTGTCAAAACTATCCTATGAATTCACCCTCTCTTAGCATGCTCAATGGTTTTTGGAGGATTGATAACACCATTTAGAACACTATCACACAAGACTTTCACAGACCCACGCGAGGCCTTGGAGGCTTCCTTGCATGCTGAGGTAGTGGGAGCATTGATACTGGTGTTAGCCCTTTCCTAGAAGCTCAAATTGCTATGCAATGGTGAAGTAGTTGGAGAAACTATCTACAAACTCAGCGCATGAGGCTTGTAGTGGTCTTTGGTGCATAAATTGTGAAGTAGAAGGGCATACAAAACATAGTTTCCCCCAAAAGTTGGTACACACCATGAAAGTAAGATTGTGAAATCTTCCATGGGGACCATGATGCAAGTAGATTTCTCTCGTAGTGCGTGATCCATAAGAATGTGTCTTTCTATTATAAGATTTGTACCTCTATGACCCATGACACCAAGGATTATAGGTTGATTGACCAGATTCATGATGTCATTGATCTCGTGTGCACCAAACTAGCCTTGCAAGTAGTTCCAAGGATGATGATCACCACTATGAAGGGTGTGTGGATGGAGGATCACGTGGAAGAGGTTTTTGTGGAGGATTTCATGGTGCAAAGTAATCGCAGATGGAGGGAGAAGTGATTTCCCACATGTGGAACCTATTATAACTATGGGTCGACAGAACATTATAAATGTGAGTGTCTTGATCTATTGCAATGCTCATGGTGTGGAAAGAAACATAAGTACATGAGGAGTTCCCTGAGCTATTTGAGCACATGAGCAACAACATTGGAAAGAAAGGGGTTGGGATGGTAAGCATAAAGAAGGCCAACCCATAATGGATGCCAAGAGTAGTGCATGAGTCAAGATTAGAACTTGTATACTAGTGACGATGTGAGTGGAGGCCACGCGCTAGGGAGATACCAAGGAAAAGAACACTAGTTATGAGAGAAGAAGTGGTACATGGAAAGTATCTAGACCTTTCTCATCAGAAAGAGGTATATCAAGAGACTATGGATGTGATTTAGAGTTTACAAGGAGAGATCTAGTGTCTGAAGGAGTAGTCAAGGAAGTTGGAACAAAGGAAGAATGTTGAGGCTCCGCAGAAGGATCTGGATGAGGTCATGGAAGTATGCAAGATGTTAAGGAAAGAGAATATCATTCCCTTACTAGGAGAATGGTTATGGAGAAGGTACACACACTGGAGGAGAGCATGAGAGGAAAGTGTTGCATGCTAATCTTCCTCCCCATAGCCTTGACTATGACAAAGAGATAACCTTGAATGTTGTTGTAGATGGATGGCTTCTGAGCAATATTTTGATCGACACAGGTATAGAGGTCAATGTTCTCACCTTGGATGCATGCATCAAATGGGAAGGCCCACACTACAACCATCCTCGAATGTGTTGTATATGGAAAACAAGACAAAATAAATGCCCATTGGTGTCTTGAAGGATGTAATTATCACTATTCAAGGGGCCAAGTTCACTGGGACTTTGAGGTCGTGACACTAGCCAAGGTGGATAACTTTCCAACATTACTGGGTGCACCCTGGTGTTACAAAAACAATGCCAACCTATGGTTTAACAAGGGGTATATTAGTTTGAGAACAAGGAAGAATGGGTCATCATCCCTTTAATGGATGGGAAGTCAACACCCTATATTGAGCCCTTAGGAGAAGAAGTCCTTGATAGAATCTATGTGTGCTCTATTAGAGACCCTAAGGTAATTCATCCTACAAAAGGAATTATCTAGTTTGAAGATGCTCAATCTATGAGTGATACAACATCATAGCATGATAATTGGGTGCATGGGACCTATGAGTTAATTGGGTGACAATTAAGAGGATCTATAATAAGGGTGAAAAAAGTCACACTCATTCAAGTGCTTAGGAAGGAAGAAGTTACCAAGTTACTCTGGAGGAGCAAGCCTTGATGATTTCTTATGAGAGATGGAGGCTTAATGGAGAAATGAGGATGAAAGGAGAAGTATGCTTAGTTATAACTTTGCTTGGTAATTTAGTGCGTTGGTGGGAAACACATCATGAGAGATTCTTCTAGAGTGGCATGAGGTAAGAATCACATTCTCTGTTAGGTTCTCAGAAGTAAATGCCCACTATTATCCAAGACTACCATGGAAAAGAACCCACCTCTTCCCATATCCAAGCATGTGAGAAGGCCTAGATGGAAGGAAAAAAGATTTACCACCTTTGTTATGGGTGCATAAGTTATATTCCACCTTACAAGGTTGTGCATGCACATGGTACATTCACTCAGAGATGTGCCATCAAATAGGGAATTGGCAAGAGTTGGTGGATGATCTCATTCAAGATTTTCGAGTATCAAAGTACAAAGCCATATGTGGATAAGGAATTGTAAGTAGTCAAGCACCTTACTATGGGAGATAGTTCCATGGTAGAAGATAGGATACTAGAGTTTTGGGTGAACCTAGTTTGGAGACACATTTTGATGAAGATGAATCTAAAGAGATACAACTTGAGTGCATGTGCATTGAAAAAGAAAAAGGAAAAATGGTCTATGTGATAGATAGATGGGGAAGAAATGGAGAGTCTAGATGTTAACCATTTATGAAGGTATGAATTAAGTCATGGATAGAAATGTTGATGAGAAGTGTGCATGCCTACCATGAGCCCTTAAAAAAAGAAGGTTAACATTGGTTTTGAGGCTAGAACCTAAGGAAGATATCATTGGGGACTATTGGTTAGAGAAAGAGGTTTCTAAGATCATTGACCTTTTGCATGAGTTTCAGGATTTGTTCCCATGTGGGTACCATGAGCTCAAAGGCGTTCACCACTCCTTGGGGAAATGTGGATCAAGTTGAAGGAAGGTGCATGCTTGATTCGAAAGAGACCGTATCGGATGAATCCAAACTTATGCGTATGGGTCAAGGAGGAGATAAATAAGATGATAACATCAGGCATCATTGAGGTTGTGGAGGAATTAGAATGGGTGAGTCCAATGGTCATAAGCATTAAGAAGGATGGAAGGATAAGGATCTATGTTGATTACAGGGACTTGAATGTAGTGTGTGTCATTGACCCTTTTCCAACCCCCTTCATTGAAGAAATTTTGGAAGGAGTAGCCAAGCGTGAGGTCTATTCTTTTATGGATGGGTTCTCAGGGTACCACCAAGTTAGAATTGCAAAGGAAGACTAGGAGAAGACAAATTTTGCCACTTGAATGGGGAATTTTTCCTACATGGTCATGCCTTTTGGGCTGAAAGAATGCATGTTGTGTTCTCACACATCGTGGTACAAGCCTTCTAGGATTCATCCATAAATTTCTTTAGGTCTACTGGATGACTGGACTATGTGTATGGGCTAGTAAAATACCATTGTGAAAATTTGAGGCTGATGTTTGAGAGATGTTGGTAGTTGAGGATATCCCTCAACATTAAGAAATGTGTCTTTGCTACTCCATTTGGAACCCTATTGGGGCATATTATATGTAAGGAAGGCTTATTGGTGGATCCTACCAAGGTTGTAGTTATTGTGAGATTGGGGAGCCTACCAATCAGAGCATTATTTTGGATTCCTTGGGCATACGGGGTACTATAGGAGTTTTATTAAGGGGTATGCCAAGATCTTCATGCCCTTAGAAAATTACTTAAACACAAGAGTGCCTTTCACTGGGGAGAGGTGCAACAGAAGGCATTTGACACATTGAAGGATAGGCTTGTCACTGCACCCATATTACAATTTCCCTCTTGGGATAATCCCTTCCATGTGCATGTTGATGCCTCATGAGAACAACCATTGGAGTAGTACTAGCACAACCTGGTGAGGGGATTATTGATCACCCTTTTGTTTTTCCAATAGGAATTTGACACCAGCAGAAAAAAATTACACAACTACTGAGCGTGAGGCATTGTCAATGATCTACGTTGCATAAGTTTAGGAAGTATCTCTGGAAACACCATTTATATTCTACACAGATCACATGGTGTTGAAATATTTGGTAAATAATCCCATTTTGTAAGGGTACATATGTCATTGGGTCCTGTTGTTTCAAGAATTTGAGTTTTTCAAGTTGTGGTAAAACCTAGAAAAGTAATTCAAGACATGATCACTTATCAAGAATTGACTCAGGGGAGGATGTGTAGAGCATTGAGGATACCATGTTAGACATGTAACTATTTTAGGTTGCAGTGTGCGCCCTCTGACTTAGAGGATATTGCATTGTTTCTTAAAATGGGTGTGGCACCGGAAGGAATGAAGGATTTAGAGAGAAAGCAATTGGCTATATGCATCGTGCCCTACATATTGATTAGTGGAGATTTGTACAAGTTAGGTCATGATGAGGTTCTACACCGATGTGTATTAGAACATGAGCATGTTACAATTATGGAGGAAGTGCATGGTGGGATTATAGGAGGACACTATGCAGGGAATGCAACCATGTGGAAGATTCTAATGGCAAGGCTTTGGTGGGAAAGTATCTACCAAGATTGTATTGAGTTTTTCAAGGCCTGTGACCATTTCCAATGCCTTGGAAAACCTGGAAGGAGGGATGAAATGCCCTTACATGACCGATAACTCAAAGGCTGAACCATTTGAAAAATGGGCAATTGACTTTGTAGGACCAATTTCACCTTCCATGCGAAGGATTGGCTCATGTTACATCATCACTTGCACTAATTACTTGACAAGATGGGTAGAGGAAAGAGCCTATAAAGGATTATTTCACAAAGTAGTGACAACAATGAGATTCTTATGGGAAAACATAATCATAGATATGGATGTCCGTTGAGTTTAACTAGTGATAGGGGAACACATTTTCTGAATGAAATGGTCAAGATCTTATTGGAAGAGTTTATGGTGGCCCATCACAAGAATACCCTTATCACCCTCAAGCGAATGGAATAGCTGAGGCATTTAACAAGATACTAAGTCACACATTGACCAAAATTTGTGATGTTGGAAGACAAGACTGGGATGACAAGGTATAAGTTCCATTCTATGGGCATATAAGACAACCTATAAGAGGTTGAACAAGGCCATACCATTTTAATTAGTGTTTGGTGTGGAGGATATTTTTTTGAGTTGAATTCATATTACCATCATTGCCTATAGCGCACATAGGAGGATTGGATGATGAGAAATAGCTCGAGGAAAGGATTGACAAGTTAATGCAGTTGGAAGATGAAGATCACTTGCTAGATGGAGTCAGAAGACTAAAAAGGCTAGAAAAAAGGCATGACATGATCATCATATCAAGAATAAGTAGTTTGAGGTTGGGTAGATGGTTTTTTTGTATGATTCCAAGTTTTTGTGCCATCCGGGAAGTTGAAAGTCCATTGGTTGGGCCCATACATCATCTTTACATCCTTGAGTTAAGTGCATGCTAGTTACAAGCATTAGATGGGACGAAACTACCTAGCCATTTCAATGGGAGTAGGCTAAATCCCTACTATAAATAAACCTTCCTTGTGTTTGTAAATAAGGCAAGTATTTCCAGTTAGCTTAGGATTTATCTTTATGCTTTTCCTTTCCTTGTGTTTCCCTTTCTTGTTGTTTTTCCCTTCTATTTGTGTTGTTTTGTGCCTTGTGCACTAGATAACCATATTACTTTCAAAAGGTTGTGTATGTGCAGAGGACCACACATCTAATTTAGTGTGGGGTGAAGTAGTGCAAAGTGAAATACAAGCTAATGGTAAATGTTGTATGGATCGGATGGAAGGATTAAAGGCGTAAAAGATAGAAGAACACACGTGGAAATGGTGGAAAAGAATTTTTGGTGTCAAGATAGCTTAACAAAGACCACATACAAAGGATAAGAAGTGCAGGAACAACATGAGGTAGGTGAGGGAAAAAATCAGGTCAAGGACTAGAAGAAGTGCCTTCGGCACTGTAAACGTGTGCGTAAGAGTCTTTAGTCGGTAAGGATTTTTGTGTTCCAGAAGGTTGTAGAAGGTTTCACGTAGGATTTGGCATGTGGGTAAGGGTGCTTAAGGTCAGATTTAGTGGAAAAATCCACATTTAATGTTAAGTATATTGGTGGGTGGCATAACATTTATTTTGGAGAAGAGAAAAAAGCTATAAGTATGAAGTCGGGAACATTATTATTTTACCTTTCCATTATGAGATTAAATAAAGATTCGAGGAGTGCGTCATCCTATGGAATAAGTTTTATAGGTTAGGGTTTTGTAGCTAGGGCATGTAAGTAGAAGGATTATTTCACAAAATTGAGTGACAAGATTGAATAGAGAAAGGAAGAGAAGAAATAAGAGTTTAGGTTTTAACCCGATAAGTAAAATGGCATGGAAGAAGGCAAATATTTAACTAAATAAGATCAATGGAAAAGGAAAATAGACAACTACCACCATGAGTTTCAATGAGGAGTGGTATGCAGAAATCCATTACCCAAATGGAGTGTTGCTGGGGAAAGAGTGGGTATCACACGTGAGCAATATGGTCATGAGTGACTAAAATCATCACACAAGCATCATGGAGAAAGAGATGGTGTTGGAATTGGTCCTGTCGATGGACAAGAAGAAACCATAGGGAATGTTGATCTACAATGATGAGGTGAAGGTGAAGTTGGGAAAGGCCAGGTTGTTACAACTTTATAAGTTGCCCTATTTTTGGAAATCCTTAACACTTATACCAATGGTTGATGTCACGTGTGTACGAGGACCACTTCTATTTTTTGGGTCATAAAATATGCATAACTCCCAACTCATATTTAAGTCTACATACTTGGTTTGTGAAGGGGACTCCATAGATGATGACTTGGAGGATAAGGATGCCATCAAGGAGATTATGGAGAACTATGATTACAAAAAGGGTTCATGTTACTTCAATATCGCAGATATCTCGACCTGTAATGAGGATGACCACGTGCTTGGTTACCAAGCTAAATAGTCAAGAGATATGAATGCGGGTAAACAAGGCATGGTTGAATGTATGTCGTAATATTTTTAAGGAACCATCTACAACTTTGTCCACCTATATCTGATCGAGATCATCGGCAATGCGCAGAAGGGGATAAGATAATGTTTGGAAATGTCCTTCTCACCATTGTCTTCTCAAATATTGGATTTCCTAATGGGTCGAGATAATTTTTATGGGAGTATCTAGAAAAATATCCCTACTGCAAAAATATTTGAAAAGTATACTTGTGATACCATGACGGCCGCCCACAAGGCACGCCTGGAGAAATGGTACAAGTGAATGTATGACACATTCGGGGAAGAATGGAGAATACCCTAAAAGTTGCTTGCATTACGAGATAGAGAGGTTGAGTTTTTGTATACCAGCACTTCTAAATTAGTAGATTCAATTTGACATATGGGACCGAAATTCCATAGTGCAAACTACCTTTCTCTTTCACCGCAGTATTTCCAAGCAGGGGTCAACTACTTCAAGTAAGCTAAAAGGATAAGGTTTGAACTTATCGAAGTGGACCAGGACCACTGAAAGCTTCTCAAGAAGCTCATATACCCAAAGAAATGTGTGTATGTGGAGAATTATGTCTCCCACAAAGTAGAAATGATGAAACCCTTGTTTCTACCAATTTTCGGAAGGACCACAACAAGGGTGTATTTGTGCATCATGCCTAAGTTTGAGAAGGGTACCTACTTGGAGAATTATTTATCCATCCCTGAGGATCCCACTAGTAGGAAGAAGGCCACATAAAAGAAGAGAGAAAGGGAAGAGACCCTAGAAAAAGAGGCACTGGAAAAGAAATCACCAAGTGTGTAGAGAACACAACGTGGGCGCGTCAGTCGAGCATCAAGCTAATCACCTACATGTATAGGAAGAAGTATCCTATAAAGAAGAAGCATAAGACACTTGTGGAAGAGGTGCCAGAACAAGAAGAGTTGCCTAGAAGGGAATCACATGATAAGGAAGAGGAAGAATTCCCAACTAGGAAGAAACATAAGGTAGCAAGGAAGGCATACTCATAGGAAATAAAGATCTTGGAGGCCTACAGGGGTGAGAAGGATGACATTGAGGAAGAAGTTTAGAATCATCCCATGTTTTATATACATGATTCAGAAGAAGAAGGAAATGAAGAGAAGAATGGATATAGGGAGTATGCACAAGGAAAGGGGTTAGAGAGGAAGTGAACACTAAGGAACAGAGGGCCCCTAGCCTAAAAATATACATACTCCTACCTCTCGCATTACTTCATGTTTTGTTGGATGACCAAACTGATTTGAATCTTGCTCACATGGGTATGCATACTAATTTTTATTTTCATCATAGAAGTGATACGGATGTGGATTGTAATAACACGGAGATGGATTCCAATAACATTACTGGTGTAAATGGGAATCCCATAATGGAAATGAAGTCATGATTTCACAAATTCATGGATGGAAGAAAAGTGAAATGATGGAAAGAAAGGAAATGGTCTACTAAATGAGAAAAATTAGTTTTTTGGACTAGTGGATTTGTCGGATGTGCTTGAAGATTCCTCCAAATGATGAAATGTCACCAAGAACACATCCACTTGATTAAATGAAGATGTAAATATCTTCAAACTTGTCCTCCTTCGGGCATGCAGAACCATTATCACAAAAGATTATAACCTTAAGGAATGCACATGACAGATCCTTCATTTTATTAATATGGGATTGTTTCCAAGTGTATGACTTGCATCCGAGATAGGCCTCAGAGAAGGTCAGCTTCCTTTTCCTAATATAATGATAAAACTACTTCTATAAAGGAAAATGCAGCTATTTAATCCTAATCTAACCATTCCAAGGGACTAGGAGAGATAAGATGTTAAAAAGATGCATGCAAATTAAATCTTACACTAACGAGAGGGGTGATAACACAAGAAAAATGGGTTGATCACTCGCACGAGGGAAGGAAAGAGATAAAACATGGGAGAGAGGGTAGACATACATTCCATAGACCAAAACCATGTAGATTCACCTTTCCCACACATTGACAACACTGAAAAAGGAACCTACAAGTAGGAAATACACACAACATGCCAAAAAGAATAGAGAGGCAAGATACAATAAAAATGAAAAAAGGGCAGACAAACATGCCACAAAGCCCGATTTTATTGCTTAAAGATATGCACAAACCATTACATTCCTAGTAGAAGGTTAGAATACATTATAGAGACCAAATTAGAGGTTTGAAACTCATGGGAAGTCACCATTTTTGCATGGTTTTGTTAAAAGAAAGAGAGAACTTTTTATAATGTGTGAGTTCCACATTTACAAAGAAGGAGAAAGAGAAGAGAGAAGGAGAGAGAGGAACCAAAATGATGGATTCAACCACAAATAAATGGTCTACATCAATGCTTATAGGAAGATGTGGGCACTTGACATGGAATTTTAAACACACTATTAGATCTAGAGGTTGCAAAGTACGATCCCCATACTTCATTGAATGTCGGTGGTTGAAGCTGCTAGATCCGAACTATGTAAAATCACCTGTAGAATCATTATAGACTCTAACAAAAGTTTTCTATCCATTTTCACACTCTTAACCTCATCCAATCCTTGATCTAATAAATCCATCATGAATATATCCTCAATATGTCTCCGTTTATGCCAATTTACGTGATTTGGAGTTGTTCGAGGAAGATATGATCATAAAAAATCGACATGATCAGTTGAAAAGTTCCTAACATCCACTAAGATCTATTTTTACCCTTCTTAAATTCATCAAAACCTGATTATTATTTTTCTATGCTAAATGTATTAAATATATTTCCAATGATATAAATTTTTCCTAATTTAGAGCTCCAGAGCAAAAGGTATGGCCATTCAAAGTTTGCGGTGTTGTGTGAAAAATGTCGATGGTCACTAACCTCCAAGATGATTTAGTAAATCATCATATTGGATGTTAGCCTCAAAACACTTACTTTAAAGTGTGAAAAATTACCAAGCCCAAAATGAAGTTATAGGTCCGTGAATGTAGCCTAGCGATCGTTAGGCTCTTTTGTAGCCTTCTCTTTATATCCTAGCTACCACTAGGATTTTAAAATCCTAGAAATTTTGTCACATCAAAACACCTTAGCATTGATCGCTACCTCCAAAAATATTCTAAGGTGTATGCTAGCAACCGCTAGCATCAAACATCCTAGCAACTGCTAGGGTTGAAAAAATTGGCTAAGTCCATTTTTTGATAAGTTATCCAAGTTTGTAAGGCGTGTGAGTTTAGGATAACAACTTCATTTGTTTCCTATCTATGATAATAACTTCATGGTGTTGTCCTATGTTTTTGCATGGAAAAAATTCATCCGAAAATAAGACAACCATACCCTAGTGTTAAAAATATTCTATGTCATACATTTCCATACATCCTTGTGTCAACCTACCCCTCAATGTCAAGTCCTATCTTGTCCTTCAATGGTCTTATGTGTTTTTCATCCTTTCCCCTAGGTGATTTAGGAAAATAAATATTATTAAATTTCCTTTGGAGAAATATCTCTCAAAGCATGTTTTTAAGCAAAATCTTAGGAAAGGCTATCATCAGCCTTCTTAAGACAAGTGCACAACCCCTAGAGTAGATAAAAGGCCCAAATTCATCAAGGAGATTTTTGAAGGTGTTGAAAGCATAATCAAGCTATGGGACCCCTCCTATTATTTCCAAAATAGAATTCCTATCCAATTTCATATAAATAAGTGCATGAAAAGGTCCTCGGACACTTAAGTTATACCTAGGTCAACTTGGGTAAATTGAAAAGACCTTGATGAAGAAACAAGAGAAAACGGGTATTTTTCATGATTAGAGAACTCATGATCATCTTAGAGAACTTGAATTCATTTTGGAACATTTTTTTTTCATCCCCTAAAGCATAAAATATCCAACACTTAGCCAAACTTTGAGAAAATTACAAAAATGGAGAAAAAATACTTCTGCAGGTGTATTGCGATAAAGTCGATCCTAAAGAACCGGAGGAACAAGTTCCTTTGGGATTCGAGTTCCCTGAATTGTTGATTTTCCCAAAAACAAAAGTACAATGTAATGGAGTTCAGAGTGAAGTGTAGACTATTTGGGCTGAGATGGAACAGGTTCTATAGGACGTGAGTTCTTCGGAAGCAAATAAGACACAACACATTCCCCATTCCCCATAGAACATGATTCCATGTAGAATTAAATGATCCTAAGATCAAAGGAAAGTGGGGGAATTATTTTGTGTGGGGATGCAAGAATTTTGAGGAACGAGGCACCGGGAGGCCTTTGTTCAATAGTTCCACCTCGGGTCAATTATCCACGAAACAAATAAACCCCAACCAAATACGTGAATGTGGAGAAATAATGAATGAGGGACCCAGTACCTAAGTACCCTCAGTACCCCAAAAACTTGAATCCTCCACAATCAAAAGGAAAAGGGAAAATAAATTACTAATTCTAGGCGTGAATGCGCCTGGGAACTCATGTTCCTCCTCAACCCCCTGGACCCACATGGCTATATCTTTCACCCTAGCTGTCCAAAGTTGACAAAATTGTACTTTTGGAAAGGTCTCTTCATCTTCTTCACCATCGAAATAGAAAATATTGAGTTTGTGAGGCATATGAAAGGTCACAAGTGCAATAAGAATGTGAATATTTGTGTGAGGGGAGATGAGGAGGCAATCCATATTTCTATATATTGTAATGACTCCCTCATTCCAGGGGGTTATGTAGACACCAAATTTGTGTCTTACGACACCTGTGCCCCGCATCTCATTTCGCAACCTAACCTCATCACCTAAACCTTACACAATTATTTATTAATTACCTTATAATTAATAAATCCACATCGCCATACCTGCCACCTCATTTCGCCACCTCATCATGACCTAGTCTTAACCCTAAACTAACCTAATTAAGACCTATAACTTGGTCCAAATCCACACCCATGACTAATTACTCCTCACCCGCACCTAAAACCAACCTCATAATGACTTGACCAAGCCCGCCACTAATCCTCGAGAGAACAGAGGGGAGGAAGCTGGCTATTTTACCAAAAATAGCCCGCTTTGACCTAACCAATACCGGTTCCTACTCGATCGTCGTCGGTTGCGTAACCGCCATCGGTTCCCTGTAAATGACCACTTCCAACCAAAAACAAAGGATCAGATTTTCATTTGATTGAGAAGAGGAGAAATCATTGGAAGGATCTGGATTTGCTTGGCCGAGCATAGAAAAGTGAAGAAACAAGAAGAGTTTGCAGAGAAGGACATCAAGCCCAAGACTGCAACGGAATAACTAGGCCCCCAGTGACACTCATCTGAGCATCAGAAGAGGAGATAGCTCATCTTGGATTGTCAGATCATCCTACTTAAGCCCTGTCCTCATCATCACGGTCCTGGAACCGCATCTTCATCGAGAGCGAGTAAGTAGTGTCTTGTATGTTTTTAAGCACCATTTCTTGAGCCTGTGGATTGATAGTAATTATAAGCTCATTCCTAGATCTACCACCTACCCAAGACCCTGCACTTAACCTTCATCCATACATCCTTGTATTGCCCGGAAGACCATTTTATCACACTCGAGTCTTCCCCTGTCCTCTCATTATTCCCTCGGCCATCCATCGGTCTTAATAACCCCACAATCACCCCGCAACCAACCTCTATCCGAAGCACCTAGATTGCTGACCCTACCAGGTGTCGTTTATCCCCTACGGCGGTGGTTCTCCAACCGCTGTGTCGGTTATCTAGTGACCGCATCGATCACTGTGACTTATACCCCAAAACCTTCCTCTCGCCTATTTGTCACCTAACAACCTCAGATCCAGTCTAGTTTATCCCTGCAACTCAACCTGAATGTATCAACGACAAGTAACCGAACAAACAACGTGACGTTTTATTATTGATAGCTTAGCCTCTATTGCTTTGTAACGATGTACCTAAATCGTGATTTTACAATAGCTTTCTTTGTTATCATTTGTGTTAATTCGTATTAAAAGGGGAACTGACCACCTTCAAAAGGAAGTTTTATATTTCCTGGGCCTAAGGCAGCTCCCTCATTTATTGTCTAATCAAAATCTGGTGGTCTTGTATTCTTATTTGTAGGTAGTCCTTCCCAGATAAAAAGGAGTTCTTCGCAGTCGATCTGATCTTTCTCTACGGTACGCGCACACCATCTCAACATTCAACAGGTATTCCTCCTAGCCCTAACCCTTATCTGTTTCTCAAAGGAATGATAGGATAGAAGCAAGTCTATTCCACAGAGCCGAAACATTCTGTGCGAAACATTTTGGCACGCCCGGTGGGACCCATTTCAGGTTTCTGTTTCTCTTACTTGCTTTCATTTGGGGAGCATACTTGTTGTTCGTTGTTTTTGTTATATTTAGTAAAATAATTTGTCTTGCTTTCCCAGTTTTGGCATTAGTGAAAGTCATCTTCTTTGCTTCATCGAATATCATTTTTGATTTGGGTTTAAAACACGTGCATTACATTCTTGCTTGTTGTTCTCAATTCTAGTGAACATAGACTAAGTAACAGGTCGTACACGTGGGGGTGATTTCCACGGTATTGATAGGAAATTAATCTTACTTTCACTGCACAACACATACCGAATCACTTCATAATTAACACAACAGCTCAAAACATCCCCCCTTTTCCGCGGTATTCCTCCGCCCGATTAAGGAAACCTTATAAGCCAAAACAAACTTGACATTTCCCCTAAGTCT
This sequence comes from Taxus wallichiana var. yunnanensis, assembly GCA_018340775.1. Classification (NCBI taxonomy): domain Eukaryota; kingdom Viridiplantae; phylum Streptophyta; class Pinopsida; order Cupressales; family Taxaceae; genus Taxus; species Taxus wallichiana. The sequence continues at coordinate 671,897,324 of CM031237.1, read as the reverse complement.
TTTGTTTAGGATTGACATCATTCTGCGTCTAAAGGCATAAGCCCAAATTGATTAAAATTAACCCTAGGGTTAGTCTGTTAATTTGTTTGTGCATTCTTGCTTGTTTTCCGTTCTGTTTCTCTGTCATACACTGCTGTTTTACGTGATCACTACTGTAAGCAGTTTAGTAGGCATATTAATTACTATTAACACTAAATCAACAACTTCTTACTACTTCTTACACCAGTTCTATTATACCGACATCGGTTAGCTTACCGACACCAGCTATACTGACCGACATTGGTTATCGGCCGATATCGTTCTTGTCTTTTTCTGCTTCTGACAAACCAAAGAACCTACCAATTTCAAACATCTTCTTATGCATTTGCATGCTTGATAGAAAGAAACTTGATTGTGTACTCTGTCCATGGTTGTTATCACTCGAAAGCAAGCCGCTGCCATGGTTTCACATGCTTTTCTCGTGCCTTTGCCTGAATCACCCACTTCACATTCTCGTGGGGAATCCTACGGACACCAACGAGGTTCCTAAAATTCCCGTAGGAGATAAAGAATTTTCCAAATTTCTAGATGCTAATCATAGCTACAGTACAATACTATTTGTCTCATGCCCCGACCGTACACCCGACGGTCAACTCCTTGTTGGCCGCCTATCAAGTATAGCTACTCATTTAGCTCCTTCTCCGCTGATAACTCCGCTTTGCCTTCGCATCCTTAGTCCCATCTCCTAGCTTCCAGCGACTTCGGGGGTTCATATGGCACATATTGGCTTTCCTTTGGTTAATCTTGGGCCCAACATGTCATTACCGCCGACTACTCCTACCTTGTCTCTCTTGCAGACTTGTTAGTTCATGACTTGCTCTCGCCACCTATCCACACGAGCTTTCCTTCTCAAGCTCCGCCCACCTTTTCATTTCCACACACATATCCGGTAACCTCAACATCTTATATAGGACATCCCTATTGGGATTCAGTTCCGTGAATTGTTGATTTTCCCAAAAAACAAAAGTACAATGTAATGGAGTTCGGAGTGAAGTGTAGACTATTTGGGCTGAGATGGAACAGGTTCTATAGGGACGTGAGTTCCCTCAATGAAGCAAATAAGACACAACACATTCCCCATTCCCCATAGAACATGATTCCATGTAGAATTAAATGATCCTAAGATCAAAGGAAAGTGGGGGAATTATTTTGTGTGGGGATGCAAGAATTTTGAGGAACCAAGGCACGGGAGGCACTGTCAATAGTTCCACCTCGGGTCAATTATCCACGAAACAAATAAACCCCAACCAAATACGTGAATGTGGAGAAATAATGAATGAGGGACCCAGTACCTAAGTACCCTCAGTACCCCAAAAACTTGAATCCTCCACAATCAAAAGGAAAAAGGGAAAATAAATTACTAATTCTAGATGTGAATGCGCCTGGGGAACTCATGTTCCTCCTCAACTCCTGGACCCACATGGACATATCTTTCACCCTAGCTGTCCAAAGTTGATAAAATTGTACTTTTTGGAAAGGTCTCTTCATCTTCTTCACCATCGAAATAGAAAATATTGAGTTTGTGAGGCATATGAAAGGTCACAAGTGCAATAAGAATGTGAATATTTGTGTGAGGGGAGATGAGGAGGCAATCCATATTTCTATATACTTGGTCCAAATCCACACCCATGACTAATTACTCCTCACCCGCACCTAAAACCAACCTCATAATGACTTGACCAAGCCCGCCACTAATCCCTCGGGAGAAAGGAGGAAAGGCTGGCTATTTTACCAAAAATAGCCGCTTTAACCAATACCGGTTCTACTCGATCGCCGTCGGTTGCGTAACCGCCATCGGTTCCCTGTAAATGACCACTTCAACCAAAAACAAAGGATCAGATTTTCATTTGATCGAGAAGAGGAGAAATCATTGAAAGGATCCGGATTTGCTTGGCCGAGCAGAGACAAGTGAAGAAACAAGAAGAGTTTGCGAGAGAAGGACATCAAGCCCAAGGCATGAATTTGAATAACTAGAGCCGGTGACACTCATCCGAGCATCAGAAGAGGAGATAGCTCATCTTGGATTGTCAGATCATCCTACTTGAGCCCTGTCTTCGTCATCACAGTCCTGGAACCTGCATCTTCATCAGGAACGAGTAAGTAGTGTCTTGTATGTTTCTAAGCACCATTTCTTGAGCCTGTGGATTGATAGTAATTATAAGCTCATTCCTAGATCTACCACCTACCAGCACCCTGCACTTAACCTTCATCCATACATCCTTGTATTGCCCAGAAGACCATTTTATCACACTCTGAGTCTTCCCTGTCCTCTCATTATTCCCCTCAGCCATCCACCAGTCTTAATAACCCCATAATCACCCTGACCAACCTCTATCCAGAAGCACCTAGATTGCTGACCCTACCGGTGTCGTTTATCCCCTACCGGCAGCGGTTCTCTAACCATGGTCGGTTATCTAGTGACCGGCATCGGTCACTGTGACTTATACCCCAAAACCTTCCTCTCGCCTATTTGTCACCTAATGACCTCGAGATCGATCTGGTTTATCCTGTAACTCAACTTTGAATGTATCGGCGACCGATAACCAGAACAAACAACGTGACGTTTTATTATTGATAGCTTAGCCTCTATTGCTTTGTAACGAGGTACCTAAATCGTGATTTTACAATAGCTTTCTTTGTTATCATTTGTGTTAATTCGTATTAAAAGGGGAGGTGACCACCTTGAAAGGAAGTTTTATATTTCTGGGCCTAAGGCAGCTCCCTCATTTATTGTCTAATTAAAATCTGGTGGTCTTGTATTCTTACTTGCGAGGTAGTCCTTCAGAGACAAAAAGGAGTTCTTCGCGATCGATCGATCTTTCTCTAGTATGCGCGCACACCATCTCAACATTCAACAGGTATTCCTCTAGCCCTAACCCTTATCTGTTTCTCAAAGGAATGATAGGATAGAAGCAAGTCTATTCCACAGAGCGAAACATTAGTGTGAAACATTTTGCTTGCCGGTGGGACCCATTTCGGGTTTTGTTTCTCTTGCTTGCTTTCATTTGGGAGCATACTTGTTGTTTGTTGTTTTGTTATATTTAGTAAAAGAATTTGTCTTGCTTTCCCATTTTGGCATTAGTGAAAGTCATCTTCTTTGCTTCATCGAATATCATTTTTGATTTGGGTTTAAAACACGTGCATTACATTCTTGCTTGTTGTTTTCAATTCTAGTGAACATAGACTAAGTAAGAAGTGGTCGTACACGTGGGGGTGATTTCCACGGTATTGATAGGAAATTAATCTTACTTTCACTTTGCACAACACATCGAATCACTTCATAATTAACACAATGACTCAAAACATCCCCCTTTTCCATGGTATTCCTCACTTGCCCGATTGAGGTAACCTTATAAGCCAAAACAAACTTGACATTTCCCTAAGTCTTTTGTTTAGGATTGACATCATTTTCTGCGTCTAAAGGCATAAGCCCAAATTGATTAAAATTAACCCTAGGGTTAGTACATTAATTTGTTTGTGCATTCTTGCTTGTTTTCGATTCTGTTTCTCTGTCATTCTTTTTTTACGTGATCACTCTGAGAACAGTTTGGTAGGCATATTAATTACTATTAACACCAAATCAACAACTTCTTTGCTTCTTACACCGGTTCTATTATTATACCGACATCGGTTAGCTTACCGAGCGGCTCTGGCTGGTGACATCGGTTATCGGCGATATCGGTTCTTGTCTTTTCTGATTCTGACAAACCAAGCAGTGACCTACCAATTTCAAACATCTTCTTATGCATTTACATTCTGATAGAAAGAAACCCTACTGTGTACTCCTGTCCATGGTTGTTATCACTCGAAAGCAAGCCGCCGCCATGGTTTCACATGCTTGCTCTGTGCCTTTGCCTGAATCACCCCCTTCACATTCTGTGGGGAATCCTACGGACACCAGCGAGGTTCCTAAAATTCCTGTAGGAGATAAAGAATTTGCCAAATTTCTGGATGCTAATCCTAGCGTTGTACAATACTATTTGTCTCATGCCCCTGACCGTACACTGACGACGGTCAACTCCTTGTTGGCATGCCTATCGGTATAGCTACTCATTTAGCTCCTTCTCACTTTGATAACTCGCTTTGCCTTCCGCATCCTTAGTCCCGTCTCCTACCTCAGCAGCTTCAGGGGTTCATACGGCACAGATTGGCTTTCCTTTGGTTAATCTTGGGCCCAACATGTCATTACCACCGACTGCTCCTACCTCGTCTCTCTTGCAGATTGTTCCAGTTCATGACTTGCTCTCTGCCACCTATCCACACGAGCTTTCCTTCTCAAGCTCCGCCCACCTTTTCATTTCCACACACATATCATCAGGTAACCTCAACGTCTTATATAGGACATCCCTATTCGGTTCGCCTCAACACATTCGCCCTCCATACCTTATCAACATTTAACCCCACCATTGTCTAGCGGTGGCCCTTGGCCCAATTTGCCTCCGTTTACCACAACCACACCATCATCTCATCCAACTCTTGATTTAATTAAACAAATGATGGACAAAATGCAAAATACGGAGGCTTTTCAGAAGAGGAAGTCGTAGCGCCTTGACATACGAGCAAGTTTGTGGGAGCCTATCCACCCTTAGGTCCCCCTTCATTCATATCCTCCTCAATGGGAATTACCAAAATTTACTCGTTTTAATAGTAAGGAGGATCCTCAACAACACTTGCGATCATTTAGACATGCTGCTTTATCGATTGCTCACGACGGCTTTACTACTCCGCACCTTTCCCATGTCCTTATCAGGACCCGCCTTGGAGTGGTACAGTGCTTTAACCAGCACTCAATCTTCTCTTTTAACCAACTAGCCCAATCTTTCTTGGATCATTTCTCCATTAACATTGCAAGAAAGTATCTATCACCGACCTCTATGCATCGACAATTTGAAGACGAATCTATCGCAGATTTCGTTGGACGATGGCGGGGCCTTATCAACCAACTTACGTATGCCTTGCCTCGGGTGAACTTATTGAACTCTTTACGTGGGCTGCGCTAAACACATCTCTCCTACCCTCCAAATTCAAACTTTCCGTACATTTGTGAGGCCTTTACTATGGCTCGAAAACTAGAGATTCGAGCCTTAGAGGAAGAGAAATTGCGGTTGTGCAACAAAAACCCCAATTTCGAACCCAAGATTCCACCAACAACTAAACCTAACACCACCAATCCTCACCCATCATTGCTCGAAATCAAAAGGAGCCGTGTGGTGATGGTCAAATCCAACCACCGTCAATACCCGCAAAAACCACCTATAAGTATAAAGCAGAGCCCATCAACTACACTCCCTTGGGAGAAACATATGGTGTGATATTGGAAAAATTGCTTAAAGCAGGAGCCATTACCTTACCTCCTGTTAAACCTCATTCCGGGTTTGATTCCACTCGCGCCATACCTTCTTGGTACAAAGAAAATGACACGTAACTTCCCGCGTGAAGGGACACGGTCATGAAAAGCTGCAAGATGTTGAAAAACATAGTGCAGGAAATGGTTGATGCGGGGGATATAGCCCTCGATAATCCTAACGCCCCTGCTAACTGAAATTTGAAAATATTCAACAAACCATTCCCAAATCATTCTCTATGATAACATAAATCAAGATATCTTAGCGAGGAGAGTGTTCATGAGATCCATGCGGTCTTGACTCCCTTGACCAAAAACCTCTATCGAACAAATTCTGAACCAAGCCTCTTCACTAACGCAGGAACCCGAACCCCCTTCCTCACCATCAAGACAAACTGAAATCCTTGCCGTTCCTTTACCCATCAAGGAATTAACCACCCAGAGTTCCCTTCTCACAAATGAGCCTTCTTACACCACATCCTTGCAAGACTGTGAGCGGATGTTATCTAATTTATCTATTTCCCAAACGTCTCCTTCTACCATTCTTGTTGTACAAGAGGAAGGCTCGCCACTTCTTTTGTCATCCTTAGACGAGAAACCTCTTGAACCGACATCACCACATTCTTTAAACATGACGGATTCTCTCAAACACGCCCTCCTACCTATTAGTTCTTCATCGCCTAAATCTTTTTAGCGACCGGTTGACCTCTTAACGCCCATTGATATAGTGCCTCATCTACCCCCTGTATCACACCCACAGTGGACCGGAATCACAACCCACCTTTCTTCCATACAAAAGTTCCTATTCACACGTGAGGATTTGTCATTCCCAGAAGATAGATGAGTCCTATGGGAGCGTTTGAGTACGCCATATTCTACTCAAAATGAGATGACCGATCCAGATGCCTCTACCATATACCCGAAGTGTTTACAGAAGCTTAAAATGCCTATGTCCTCATCTTCACCCCCCTCATCTCTACCAAATACCTCATCCACTTCTATTAACCTAACCAAATCTTCCCCTACGCTTGGGACCTCACGATACCAGTCTAACACACCCACCTAAGCGGCTTGATTTATCTAAAAATAAAGCCATCCATCCCATTAGGAGCAGAGACTCAATCTCCTCAATCTATGCCACTATCACAACTAAAACCCTCGTCGTCACACCTACCTTCCATATTGGGACCCCATCCCTCTACCTTGCATCAATATATCATACCTCCTGCGTTTTCTTTAAAGTGACCTCGCCTATGCACCCATCGAGAAATCAAGGGTATAGCAACACCGTCACCCCACGTATCTGTCCACCTATCGACCCTAAACAAATTCCATCATCAAAAGATTTGTTTTCTGTCACTCCTATTTCTCCAAGTGGTTGTTTTTAATACCACATCATCGTGGCCTCATCATCCGAGCTAAACATAGCTTAGCCTGCGCGAAGAAGCCACGTTTAGTTAAAACCCATTATCAAAACTCCTTGGCTAAACCACCACCCATACAAACCAACCATACCACGTCATTACCACGAGAATCTACCCGAGTCGATAGCCTCCTCTTCCTCTGACTTTGACCCACTCAAAGGGTCTTACGCCAAAATCCTTGCTATGTTGGTAGAGAATGCGACCATTTCCCTACCCCCACTTAGACCTTATGATCCATCTAAACCTCGACCTATAGGTTACGATGAGTCTAAAATCTGCGCTTACCACACACACGGGACATGACGTAGAGGGATGCAAAGCGTTGAAAGCCATACTTCGTCAGTCACCTCTCTCAGATAGAAAAGTCAAGAAAGACAACTTACGAAGAGAGAGACCTTTAGCTTCAATTCCCTCTCCTATACCACCTGTCCCCGCCTCACCAAGATCTATCATTATTACAGCCCCACCTCTCGAAGACCATGACCTATCCCTACCGTCTTCCTCCTCTCGTATTCACGAGATCAATATGATTAGTGTGTTCTTTACTCGAGGGAGGAAAAACAATGGGAAAACAAAAGAAAACACACCTGCGGCATCTCTTTCTCCGTCCACCATCCCGATCGCACCACCACCTAAAGTGGTTATTCGTGGACCCGCCTACCCCGTCTCTAATGGAATTGCCCACCGAACCATGATCAAACAGCTTCACCAATCACTGTAAAAATGACCTTTGTATGATCTCATTCGGACTTCTGAATCTCATCGACAAGCTCTCGTTGAAATCCTTGAGGATAGAGGTCTTACCTAATGAAACCTTTCTGTTACCTCTATTCTAACACCCGATCACGTTGCTTCGCTCACCAAACAATCTATCTCCCTGACCACTTACGTCTCTGCATACATAAGCAAAGCTCTTTGTCGGTTTCTCCGAAGATGAAATTATCGACTTTGGTGCTGAAGATCCTGACCCTGCTCTTTTCATCTCAGCTTATGTCGGGACATTCGGGTGCATCGTGTTATGATTGATGGGGGCGCTAGCCTAAACATCATCTCTTCAAAAGCCTTCCAACAAATGAATATCCCTTCTAGTTGCATGTGTGCCAACCCCATCATGTTGCGGTCATTCAATGATGCTATTACTTCTACCTTAGGCACCGTGATCCTTAACATTCGTGTAGGACCACGTACTTTACCGAACTCTTCTATGTCCTTGAGGAGAGTTCGATACAATATGTTGTTAGGCCGCCCTTGGATCGGGCTATGGGATGCGTTCCTTCCACCTTACATAGATGCATAAAATTTGAGTACGAGGGGAAGTCCTACACCGTAAAAGCTGATCCTCCCCCCTTCAAAACCTGCAATATGTTGTATCGCCCTAATGATGTGCTTGTACCAGTCAAGACACCCATTCATCAACCTGACCATCCACGCCAACCGCACCTACACCTTGACCAATGAAAACCGCCGTCACAAATACCACTTCCTTTCCCCATGAGATAACATCCCAACCTCAGGACCCCTTAGTAGATGTTTTCAATGCCTTACTGCGGGGAATACACTATATAACGTTAGCTCTTTCCATACCCCGCAGGAGTACGGACAGTTACATGCGCATCCTACCTACGACCGTCGCGTGGGGGAGGTAATCTCTTACGGACCACCCCATTGCCGCACCAACCTAACGTATGGGGGTGTTGACGCATCCTCTGTTACCCCTGAACCTCCTCTTGGTGTGGTTCCCTTCCAATCCGATTTTCAATACTTGACAAATCATCGTTTCGCCCTCACCTTCTTGACTCGTTGTGCTTGGAAAGGCTTTGGTTTTGGTCTTTATGAACAAGGCCGACATACACTCATTCCCAGTGACTACACGCAAACACAATGATCGTAGTGGTCTCGGTTTTCTGAAACACTTACACCGGAGAAACCTCGTGTCAGTTGTATCCTGGAAGATGACGACGTCACCCCTACCAAACCATCATCACCCATTTTGCCATCATCACCCACAGAGTCGATAGACCCTGAATCTATCCCTCCTAACTTTTTTTTTCATAAATGCTATCTTCCTAGGTCCTCTCACTTATCAACGCGATAATGAGGACCCATCTTCTCTTCCCCTTCTGTATCCAGACATGATCGAAGAGGATTCACCTTCGATTAATGTTGTTGAGTGCGGGATAGCGACTCCATCCTCACTTACCTTGGTGCGGATGACTCCTATATTGACGCGCCTTACCATCGAAACTCAAACCATGTTGAATGAGTCGACTATAGAAATCAACATCCACACGAGAGGAGGATCCTCACGTTGTGAAGATCGGACAATCCCTTAACACATCGAGAACAAGCCGCCTTTACTACCTTTCTCGTACCCCATGACCAAGCTTTCGCTTGGTCCTACGTTGACATGCAGGAATTGATCGACATTGCTTTGTCCATAACATCACCCTAAACCGATTCCAAACCAGTCAAACAGAAACTGAGAAAAATGCATCCACGCATTGCCCTCTTGGTCAAAGAAGAGCTTCGACGACTCCTTTCTGTTTCCTTCATCTTGCCTATTGACTATCCTCAATGGATTTCTAACATCGTACCTATCACTAAAGCGACGGGGGACTTCGGATATGCACGGATTTCCGAGACCTTAACCTCGCTTGCCCCAAGGATGACTTCCCCCTCCCAAGTATTGATCAACTTGTTGATCTCACTGTGGGCCATGAAATGCTTTCTCTCATGGATGGTTTTGGGATACTGATCAAATTTTGGTAGCCCAGGCCGATCAACATAAAACTGCCTTCATAACTCCTTGGGGAACCTTCTGTTATCGTGTCATGCCGTTTGGCCTTAAGAATCTTTGGTGCGACCTATCAACGGGCTATGACTTACATTTTTCATGACATTATGCACACTATCCTTGAGGATTATGTCGATGATCTTCTTGGAAAATCTAAACATCGCAGTGAACATCTCGATGTTTTAACCATTATTTTCGATCACCTGTTACAATATTCGGTCGGCTTGACCAAAGAAATGTGTCTTTGGTGTTCTTTCAGGAAAACTTCTTGGCTTTATCGTCTCTTTGCGTGGCATTGAGGTCGATCCATCTAAAGTCAAAGCTATCCTAGAAATGCCCCCACCCAAAAACCTCAAACAATTGCGTAGTTTGCAGGGTAAACTTCAATCCATCCGGCGTTTCATCTCCCAACTCTCGGATCGATGTCAACCTTTCCATCACCTTCTTAAAAAGGACATTGCCTTTGATGGGGCGAAGAGTGTCACCAAGCCTTTGAAGCTCTCAAAGCCTATCTCTTGCAGCCACCCGTGCTTATCCCACCTCGGGATGATCGCCCTTTCTACCTTTACCTTTACTTGCCCTTTGACCATCTTATAGGAGCCATGCTCGCACATCGGGACTCGGCACGTCGAGAACAAGCCGTTTATTATATAAGTCGTACTCTCGTGGATTACGAGACTAGGTATACACATGTAGAAAAATTGTGCCTAGCCCTATCATTCGTAGCCACCAAACTCGACACTACCTCCTGAATCACAAAACTTTTGTCATCACCAACACGGACCCCATTCATTATATGTATGCCAAACCACATCTAAACCAACGCATCACCTGATGGCTTATGCTCCTCGCTGACCTCGACCTTGAGTTTGTACAATAGAAGTCAATCAAAGGACAAACTATTGCGGACCAACTTGCGGAGGCCCCTTTACCTAGGGAACAATTTACCAATTTTAATTTCCCCGATGAACTCATCGCCACTCTTTCACTCAGGGAAGAGTCGTATCAATGACCCTCTTCTTGATGGATCCAAATGCCGGGCGCGGCGGAGGGCGGCGTTGTTCTCATTCCTCTTGACGTTGAGCCTATGCCTCTTTCATTCTGGCTCGATTTCCCCTGCACTAATAATACAGCGGAATACGAGGCCCTTGTTTTGGGTCTCCAGGTTGCGTTACACTTAGGTGTCAAATCTATTAATATTTTTGGCGACTCTCAATTGGTAGTCAATCAAGTTATGGGCATCTACCAATGTAAAAATGAGGAACTTCAAAAGTACAAACATTACGTGGATTCACTTTTGACCTCATTTACTCGTTATTCTATCCAGGACCATTCCCGCTCCATTAACAAATTTGGATACTATGGCTTAGCCTCACAAATTCTGCCTCACCAAGTGACTCGACATATTCATCTTGGTCAACAACTCTTTGCCCCATCTATTCAGCCCGGTTGTTTGTATGATAAATAATGTATACGCTAATTCATAGGATACACAGTACCACCAATTTCACGACTACCTTACAACCTCGTTCTCCCACTGACCTTACTAGTCTTGGAAAAGCGTGCTTTTCTTAAACGTGTTTCTCGTTATGTCGTCATGGGGGGACTCCTTTATAAACGTGGCTTTGATGGCATCCTCCTTCGATGTCTAACCGGCGCGGAGGTCACCTATACCATCAACGAGGTCCATGGCGGTATTTGTGTGGCGGACATTTTAGTGGCCTTGCCGTGGCTAAACGAATCCTTCGCCTAGGTTATTATTGGCCTACTCTTAATAACGACTGCTACGAATATGTTAAGCGTTGTGTTATGTGTCAACAACATGCCAACCTTCAACATACTCCTAGCCATCGCTTGAGTCGCACGAGATCTTTGGCCTTTCTCACTGATGGGGTTTAGACCTTATTGGTGAGATTCACCCACCCTCTTCGCAACGTCACCGTTGGATAATCACATGACCGAATATTACACAAAATGGGTGGAGGCCATTCCACTCATTTCAATCAAAAAAGAAAAAATTGTCGAATTCGTTAACCATCACATTATCTGTCGTTTTGGTATTCCTCATCGCCTAATAACAGATAATGGTAAATCTTTCAAAAATAAGTTGTTACAAGACCTTTGTGACAACTTTGGTATCAAACTTAGTTTCTCATCACCTTACTATCCACAGGCCAATGGTCAAGTTGAATCTTCTAATAAAACCCTAACCAAAATCCTCATGAAAGTTGTTAATGATTCCGGAAGAAATTGGCATGATCACATTCCCTTTGCCCTTTGGGCTTATCGTACTAGCATTCGTACCTCCACTAATGCCACACCATTTTCTTTGGTATATGGTGCAGAATTTGTCTTGCCTCTCGAAATACAAATACCCTCCCTCGGAATATCTCTTTAGGATATTCTCACCAATGATGATTTCCGCTTGAGAGCGGTTAGCCCAATTAGAGCTTCTTGACGGCGTCGTCTTACGGCTCTTGACCACCTTCAAATCTATCAAAAATGCATCAAGCGTGCTTATGATAAGCGAATTCATGAGCGTACCTTTAAGGTTGGTGATCTTGTCCTCAAAGAGAATCAACATGTAACCAAACTAGAAAAGAGCAAACGTGGAAAATTTGCTCCTAATTGGATTGGGCCTTACATTATCACTCACACTTATGGATCGAGGCACTTATCGTTTAGCTTAAGCAATGGTAAACCTGAGCACTGAGCCCCTTAATGCCTTGCATCTTGACCATTCTCTTTATTGAATTCGGTGTTGTGTCACTTCTTATCTACCTTACGCTCGTCCCTTGAGCTCATTTACCACCGCATACACTTTGTTTCTTACATCTCAAAATCAAATCAAGCTCACATGGTTTGATTATCACCTCCCCTTAAAGATGCCTTCCCCTTTTTAGTCTAGTCCATGACTTCAAAGTATCAAAATGACACATTCTTAATTAAAACACTTATGGGATTTTCTTGAGTCAAACTTCCTACAAAACTAGATGCTTTATGCCCAACGGACATCTAGACCTCTAAATTATACAATAAACTTGCTCCCTTGAAGGACGGCTATATGCCAAACTATTACTGCTCTATTATATATATTGCTCCCCAGAAGGATAGCTATACATAAACACCGCATCTGCTACTATAAATAGACTGCTCCCTTGAAGGACAGCTATACACAGTCAGCCTTTATCAGAAGCTTCTCGCATTGATCAGCTTCGTGAAGACCTCAAGAACAACAAAATACATATCCCATGTAGACTTCCCGCATCGATCAGTCTATATCCAGAAAAATAAAATAAAAATAAAAGCAGTATTTCAAAACACTTTTGAGTCATGGACTTGTCTATTTAGGTTTGGTTCTCTTTTGTCAGAATAATCATCTTATAATAAGTTCTCTGCACCCTCGCCCACATCAACCACCTCACCTCACCATTTTCAAAGCAACAAAACTCAAGGGACGTGACGTATATCCGATATATTGTGATTATACCACTCTTTTCACCTATCGACTTCTCGCCTATGCAAGGTACCTAGGGACTCAAGCTCATCCTACATTAATATGTGGTTTGTTTAGCTCTTCTCAACTACGGGACACTCTGGCCTCTTTTGCTCGACTCTAGGATTGTGTGTTGACCTTAATCAGGACACGATTCCCTACTGCTTGGGTATGCTAACTTTCACTTCACCTATACCTACACCAACAACATTACCCTACCAACACCAACAACATTACCCTACCAACATCAAATTTTTACCAACCAACAAATTGCCTAACCATAACCAAATTGCACAATTCACCTCTCCTGGTCCTAAGGAGAACTACATCGATCGAGGCCCTTCCTTGCTTTGTGTAATGGGCTATGTAGGCAGCACTTAGGAGACATGGGGTCTCCCAAGGTTAGCTCGACCATCCCTACCATACCCTATCATGTGTTGTAAATATAAATATTTTTTGTGTATTTCTATTTGCCAACATTCATCTTTATCCTTTTTCAAACAAAACAAAAACAACATTCAAAACACAACCATTCTTATTATTATCATCACTCAAAACCACATACATCTTTAGTTTTATTTTAGATGTTAAACAAATACATCTTCTCTATCATCGACTCATAGGTCGGCATCCTTATTTATTCTTATATTCCTATGAAATTCACTTAGACCCTTGCACCTCCTCCCGAATCAGGTGGTGATCGTGATCGTCGATGCCCCTCAGTTGGCCTCTCCATCCTCAAAGGTGCCACTGCCATTGGTTCCTCCCCTTTGATCCGCCAACATCTCTGTAACATACGAATACGTCCTCTCGCGTGGAGGAATCTTGCCTCAGTCTCTCCACTCGTAATATCTGTGAAACCTCTAACAATCCCATTGTCTCATTCACTGTGTTTGAAGGCTGGTGAGCCAAATCCTGTGAGATGATCTCTCTCTTTGTAATCACGGCTATGTCGCAGGTGCTCACGTGCACCTCGCGGCTCTGCTACCCACCATACTCTATAGGCCTCTGTCGTTCCGCATCCATTACCCTACGATCGGATTTGCTTTATCTCTTGGCCCCTTACGGAGGTGTAGGCCGGGAGGTGAGAATCTTTGCCTCGGCGTCGATCCTCATGTATGGTCTATATGTCATAGGTATATCCTGAACGAACCCAAATTGTCGCCGCACGCGATCTAGAGGAATCCTCTCGTACTCACCGGCCTGTGCCCTGCGATCCACCTCAATCGCTCTACACCCCTCAACTCCTCAGCTATGTGCTCTGTCACCATATAGTTCCCGTAAGGCCTCCAACAAATATCCGCAATCATCACCATCTCCCATACCTGTCTATAATACTCGATGTCATCTATCACGGCACGGATCTCAGCTTCTTGTTACATGCGGACCCATCGTCGAATCCCGACCTTTGCACTCTCTGCCTCTCCCGACTCGATGGGTCGGCCTATTGGATGCACACAAACAATATGCTCATAGGCCCAACAATGTAATAAGTATGAACAATCCTAGTGTCGTCCTGTGTTTTCACTTGCAGGCCCATAAACCCCTATATAACTCTGCCAGATATGCGGGTGCCCATGCGAAAGTCACGCTCATTTCTATCATTTCCCAAATAACACTCATCAATGCTTTGGGAAATCTTCCACCCTCCGCCCTCGGTAATGCATAATACCCCACCGCTATCATTAATAGCACGGCCAACCTTGTTTCCTCAGGGTGTGTTGCATACATTGTACCATACGTAAATGATAAACCTCAGTTGTGTCAAATCTCGCGCGGCTAAATCAGAATCTACTTTATCGCTGCTGCCCGCCCCGCGTGCTAGGCAACGCCTGATACACTATTTTTCCTATCATTGGGAGTCTCAAAATATGGAACACATCTTCCAAAGTCACTGTCATCTCCCCTGTTGGCAGATAGAAGGTATTCTTTTCTGGATTCCATCTCTCTCGATCAACGCTGCTGACATAGCATGGTTACGCGCGATTCGTGAATAATAGTGGATTCCACTTAACCCCAAACGATTTATCAATGCCCATTGGTGGTGTTACATCCGCTCGGATTCGTGACAACATGGCGGCGCGATATCATTCATCCTTAACCTTGCTTCCGCTGCATACATCAAAAGCGACACATAATTATTCAATAGAACAAATCTCCACGGGTTTTTCTCAAATTCTGGAAACTCCTACAGTGACCGATATCGGTTATGGATAACCGACACCGGTTTGCTAACCGATACCGGTTATTTCTAAACGATACCGGTCACTGTCACAAATATACTTACCCTGCTTAAAACATACACCTACGATAATTATTTTGCCGTTTACTCCTATTTATACCTAAAAACATATGTGACCACCCTATCTACCTACCCCATAGCACTCACCCCATCCCCAACCCTTGCCTATCACCTTTTCTTTCTCATCTTTACCCACTTACACTTCTCTCATCCTATTCACAAAACATGCAAGAATCAAATTACAACCAAACAGTTTACCTCTCGGGATGCAGCAGCTTGGGGCGGAACATGTCTTCCCCCTCGTCCACTCTTTGGATGCTTCTCCTCGTTCAGCCATGTTCACCACCCTCTTCAAATATAACTTGTCTTTCTACCTTCTGAATCTCAGCCCACACTCACTTCACCTGTCTCTTTCCTCCTTATCACTCAAATTCTTTCATGCAATTACCTGTATCAGTTGTCAAACAGCGTCGCATTCACATATTTAACTTGTTGCATGCATCTAAAAATAAGAATGCTAAAATAAGAACTTAAGTTGCCAACCAAGCAATTCTATTTTTAGGAAAATAATTCTGGCATAACCGATATCGGTTACATAACCGCTATCGGTCATATAGCTACCGACATCGGTTACATAACCGATATCGGTCATGTGTCCCCTTTTTGCTTAAACCTAAGCCGTTTCTTCGTTTTTGCAAATATTTGTGGTGCCCGTCCCTTTTACCTGCATAACCAACACCATTATCTATAATTTTTCATTAAATCCATATCTCATCACAATTTCATCAACATCATCTATCCATATTACGAACACAAACAAGCCATCAACAAACGATATCAAAAACCATCAATCTATACACCATTTGGATCAACTCGTGACTACATACGTTCAATTTCACAAACCAGCGACACAACACATACAACATTTCATAAACACAACATGTCAATTAAACTCATCATCTATATATACATACATTCCATTTCAAAAAGCCATCAACAAAAGACATCAACACCATAATATATAAACCATGTGGATCAAACTCATCATACATTCAATAAGACAAACCATCGACAAAACACATACACCATTTCATATACACCATGTGGGTCAAAATCATCATATATATATATATAAAGGTTTCAAATATACAACTTGCCCTGCATAGGGGCCTCTGTGATCTCATGATAATACAAAGTCTGCAGCGTTGGCACGCGAGCGTAACAAGCTGTCAAAATATCGACTCGGCTCACAGGCCGGTCTCTCATATCAAAAATATACTCGGCTCGCAGGCCGGTATCAACTGTACAACCCGTACTCGGCTCGCAGGCCGGTATATACAATAAATGAATAAATAAATGAAAGAATCATATGTGGGCACGCAGGCCTCTCTATACATAACCGGTTCGCAGACCGGTGCCTCTATCTAATATCAATATACAAACAAAACCATCTAACTCGGCCCGGGGATGTCTCGGCTCTCCCCACCGCCCTCAGCACCTCTCCCTCAGGGTCCTGGCCCTGGCTCCCGCCTCCTCCTATCATGAGACCCACCGGTTGTAGGCTGCACCACCACAGGATCTCGACTCCACGAGGTCTCCGCTCATGCACCGCATACGGTTGATAGTCGGCCCGGTACCATCGAGGATGTCTGATAGTACGGGCCTCGCTCTCGCCTCCATATCTTGGGCCCGTGCCACCAAAGCTGCGTTGGGGCTGGTCCCCCGACTCCTAATACCAATGGCCCTATCCTACTAGTACACCTGTGTACTGTGTCTGCCGGTGTGCGTGGTGTGGCTGCGCCGGTGGTGGTGCACATACACTATGCCTGTCTTTGGTGTGCATTGGTGGTGCCTGCTGTGGTGGTGGTACTGTACATGCTGGTGGTGGTGCTGTGGTGGTACATGTACTGTGGTGGTGCTATGTGGTGGGCTGTACTATGCTGGGCTAAGCGCCCTGTAGGACACCTATACGTGCTGTGCGAGCGTGCAAGCTGCCCCTGTAACAACTGTACCTGTCCCCTGAGCTGGTCCCTCTCTGCTCTAACAGCCACTAAGTCTGGTTGTGCGGGTTGTGCTCTCCTCGCGGCTCTCTCCCCTACCCACCATACCAAAAATGATCCTGTACACCCGGCGTCATCCACTGTATCATCTGCCTGCCGCTCGGCTACCCAATCTGGGTCCATAGGCTGTGGTGCAGGCAGTGGAGCCTCTACATCATCCCTCCGGTACTGAGGGAAGGGAGGTGGCTCATCCTGTCGTAGCCCCAGCTGTCGTCGTACCCTCTCCAGGGGTATCCGCTCATACTCTCCCGGCCTCCGTCCCGCTATCCAGAATGTATACTGGATCCACCGCAACTGTGATCGGGCTCCTCCGCGGGGCTGATGACCTCTGTAAGGCCTCCATACAATATCCAGGGCAGTCACGCCCTCTAATACGTGCCGGTAATATGCTACATCCCGTCCGGTGAGAACTGCTCGTGGCTGGCCCACGACCCCCAGCCACCTCTGAAAGCCATATCTATAAATCACCTGTGGCCCTGGCTGCTGGGGCAGCCCTACTAGTCGAATGCATATGATATGCTCATATGCCCAATAGTGTAACAAAAACGTAGAGCAAATCCCGAATCGCCTCATCCGGCGGTAGCCCCACAGCTCTCGGTATAACTGCACCAGGTATACTGGTGCCCAAGCATAACATGTATGCTCCTCAACCATCTCGTGTAATACCCCCATCAGCGCCCGTGGAAAGCGGCCTCCCTCTGAGTCGGGAGGGCGAAGCATGTAATGCCGATCATCATCAACACGGCAAGCCATGTCTCATGTCGGTGGGCACGATACATATCCCCATAGGCGATGCTCGCGCTGTGATAAGTCAATAGCGCGGCTGCATCCCCGAATACCTGTAAGATGCTGTCCATGGCTGTCTCTGCATCCACCTGGAAGACTGCCTCTCCATCGATCGGTAATCTAAGGATGCGATACACATCCTCCAAGGTAATGGTCATCTCTCCAGTCGGGAGATGGAACACATTGGTCGCGGATCCCATCTCTCGATGAGGGCGACCATAAGACTGTGATCCCTCTCTATCGCCCTATAATGTTGGACTCCGCCGAGTCCCACCTCGCGCATGATGGCCCAGTCCGCCGCGGACACGTGTGGCCGCATCCGTCTCAACAGTGGAGGCATCCTATCCGCATAGTCATTTGCTTGCGCGTGCTGCACAAATCACCCACTTCATTAGACCTACCCTTTCAAACAACAACTACTTTAACCTTCTATACCCCCTTTTACCCACCCGACCACAACCCGACTCTATAACACACACCTACACCCACCTATTTTACCCTAAAAACTTTACGATATCCCCTTGCCTTATCTCGCACCCTACCAATCACTCAGCTCTACTCTCGCCATTTACCTATGCCCCTACCAATTTAACACCTCCCCATTCATGCCCAACACCTAATCTATCCGAACCGCACCAACCACACAGTCGCCCCATTTTCCCCCACTCACCAATCAACCTTCCTATTAACCTCTACCCCTTCCCTCTTCACCCCCACAAACACAAAACCCAAACCACTAATAACCAAACACCCAAACAATAGCCCCAACAACCACCAAACACCCCAAACCACAACAAAACCAACCAACAAAATAAATATTCCTAACTAGGGACCGGTACCGGTCACCCATGACCGCTTGCCGGTCCACTCTCCCCGCGCGTCGGTCGCGTACGACGCCGTCGGTCACCCACAAACCCCCACCCCGAAATTTCTTGGCCGTGCCGGTCGCTTAGTGGCCGGCATCGGTCAGCTTTGAAAAATCAGCGGGGCCGAACCGAACTGTGACGGCCCCCAAATCCTTTTTTTTGCCTATTTATACCTATTTACCCACCCAAACACCCTAAAAATCTACCCACCCCTTGCCTTGCCCTATTTTACCCATTTATCCTCTTCATTTTTTAAATAACTTCAATTTATTCATTATTTTACCAAAACATGGATTCTACCCAAACACCCAAAAATAGCTTAACAACATCAAATTCACACAATGAGAGGTTTCGAACCTACGAGTCTGACGACGACATGTGTCGTGGTGGGATGGGTGGTGGTGGTCGGTGGTCGGCACCTCCGGCTCCTCTGGTTGTGCCATGGCTCTAACTCTCTCTCTTGGGTCCTCCACCAATCAAATGCTGCCTCCTCCTCGCTAGGGCCTACCAATCACTCACTTCTCCACTCAAATAGCGCCACCTCAGCCGACAAACTCAACAATCTCGCCACAAGACCTCAGACAACTAAAATTGGTTTTCAAATTGACAATATGACAATGACAGGCCGTATTTTTTCTTTTTATAGGTTTTCGACCTATAACCGATATCGGTTATATTGTGCCCTAAGGAACCGGTATCGGTCACCTAACCGATATCGGTCATAGACAATCGATATCGGTTTTATCCCACCTCTTCCCCAATTTCTGACCTTATTTACTAATCGCCCTTTCTCACAACATCGCCTATATCCACCTTGGCTGAAAACCCTTTGTTAACTTCATTGGCGGGACCCAGGCATGACCAACCATTTGCCCGACCCGAGGCGCGCAACCAAACCATTTGGCCGACCAAGGCCGCAACCGACCATTTGACCCGACCCAAGGCCGTAACCAACCATTTGGCCGACCAAGGCCGTAACCAACCATTTGGCCCGACCGAGGCCTGAACCAACCAATTTGGCCCGGCCAAGGCGTAACCAACCATTGGCCCGACCCAAGGCCGTAACCAACCAATTTGGCCGACCCAAGGCCGTAACCAACCATTTGGCCCGACCCAAGGCCGCAACCAACCATTGGCCCGACCCAAGGCCGCAACCAACCCATTTGGCCCGACCCAAGGCCGCACCCAACCATTTGGCCCGACCCAAGGCCGCACCCAACCATTTGGCCCGACCTAAGGCCGCAATTAAATACCTCACCCAACATCAACACAATACAATTTTATCCACCCATCATGTAGCTTTTTGTTCAATCGAGCTCACTGTTCGTGTTTTAGCATGATTAGGGTCCTTGACTTGATCAGTCGACCAACTTTGCCTAGACCAAGACCGTGACGTTTATCTCAACCAAACCAACCATTTGGTACTGCCGAACATGCCTAAACGTTCTGTACCTTACCCGTTATATCCCCTGGAGCTACTTCCTATGCCTTGGATACCAGGATTATATCACCCTTGTTTGGATAAACTATCGACCTTTGCCTATGAATTGCTTGTTTGCTCTTCAAATCATGTACCCTAGTCGCACTACTGCATGTCAACGTGCGTCTGCTTCCTTGGACCTACCCCACCATCTTACCATTATCTAAACACCATTTACCCTTTATCAACCCTATCCCTGATTTCACGCTACCTCAATCTATGATAGATTTGAGGGGGATTACCTATACCCTTAACAGGGGTAACCACTTCTTATTATTGTCATACGGCTTTAACAAGACAAGCTACACGACAACAAGGGGCTAAATGTAGACACCAAATTTGTGTCTTACGACACCCTGTGCCCCGCATCTCATTTCGCAACCTAACCTCATCACCTAAACCTTACACAATTATTTATTAATTACCTTATAATTAATAAATCCACATCGCCATACCTGCCACCTCATTTCACCACCTCATCATGACCTAGTCTTAACCCTAAACTAACCTAATTAAGACCTATAACTTGGTCCACATCCACACCCATGACTAATTACTCCTCACCCGCACCTAAAACCAACCTCATAATGACTTGACCAAGCCCGCAACTAATCCCTCGGGAGAAAAGGAGGGAAAGCTAGCTATTTTACCAAAAATAGCCCGCTTTGACCTAACCGATACCGGTTCCTACTCGACCGCCGTCGGTTTCGTAACCGCCATCGGTTCCCTGTAAATGACCACTTCAACCAAAAACAAAGGATCGGATTTTCATTTGATCGAGAAGAGGAGAAATCATTGAAAGGATCGGATTTGCTTGGCCGAGCAGAGACAAGTGAAGAAACAAGAAGAGTTTGCAGAGAAGGACATCAAGCCCAAGACTGCAACTGAATAACCAGAGCCCAGTGACACTCATCCGAGCATCAGAAGAGGAGATAGCTCATCTTGGATTGTCAGATCATCCTACTTGAGCCCTGTCTTCGTCATCACAGTCCTGGAACCTGCATCTTCATCAGGAACGAGTAAGTAGTGTCTTGTATGTTTCTAAGCACCATTTCTTGAGCCTGTGGATTGATAGTAATTATAAGCTCATTCCTAGATCTACCACCTACCAGCACCCTGCACTTAACCTTCATCCATACATCCTTGTATTGCCCAGAAGACCATTTTATCACACTCTGAGTCTTCCCTGTCCTCTCATTATTCCCCTCAGCCATCCATCAGTCTTAATAACCCCACAATCACCCTGCAACCAACCTCTATCCAGAAGCACCTAGATTGCTGACCCTACCGGTGTCGTTTATCCCCTACCGGCAGCGGTTCTCTAACCGCGGTCGGTTATCTAGTGACCGGCATCGGTCACTGTGACTTATACCCCAAAACCTTCCTCTCGCCTATTTGTCACCTAACAACCTCGAGATCCATCTCGGTTTATCCACCGTAACTCAACTTTGAATGTATCGACCGAATCGAACAAACAACGTGACATTTTATTATTGATAGCTTAGCCTCTATTGCTTTGTAACGAGGTACCTAAATCGTGATTTTGCAATAGCTTTCTTTGTTATCATTTGTGTTAATTTCGTATTAAAAGGGGTGACCACCTTGAAAGGAAGTTTTATATTTCTGGGCCTAAGGCAGCTCCCTCATTTATTGTCTAATTAAAATCTAGTGGTCTTGTATTCTTATTTGCAGGTAGTCCTTCGAGACAAAAAGGAGTTCTTCGCGATCGATCTGATCTTTCTCTCTGTACGTATGCGCACACCATCTCAACATTCAACGAGGTATTCCTCCTAGCCCTAACCCTTATATCTGTTTCTCAAAGGAATGATAGGATAGAAGCAAGTCTCTATTTTCCCAACTCATGTTCTTCTTTTCTTTTGCATAATACAACTCGTTGAAATATCAATCAAGGAAGGAATTATTTTCTTCTCAGATGTATGAATGTTTACAACTTTGTATGCATGGTTTCCACTCATCGTTGGTGTCATAAACATAGTTTTTTCTTTCTAAAATTGTGTATGTGAAATTTCTAATTAATTTTGGAAAGAATATGATTTTCTACTTGCAGAATTAATATTTCGTTCTCTCGATTTCTCACTCCCTTCCAAAGTCCTCTCTAAAGCAAAGTCCTCTCTAGCAAGTAATTGCTATCTTTTTCCGTAGGTTCATTGGAGTTCCCTTTTTCGATTCCCGGCCCAAAGCCACCATATAAACCACACTTTACACATGCATGTAAACATGGAGCTACATTTTTCAAGTAGAGGGACTTAGATTTCTAAAGTGTTGGCAAGATACTCATCAATTTTTCTATCGACAAATTTTCTCACCAACACATGGTAATCCTCACCTTTTATTTTTAAGTTTCTTTTCCCCCTGAACTAATCTTTAGGGGTAAAGACCCTTTCTAAGGTGACCAATTCCTTGGGAAAATTATTTGATCACTATATATTTCATTTAAGATTGGCTAAACATCTCGAGATAACACAACTTGTTGTTAGATAAAATGAACAATTTTATCATCATTCTAAAAAAACTGCCAATAGGAGTCTTTTTCAAGTATTATTAGTCAGATTACTAATTTGACATGTTAACATTCCACATCTATGAGATCTTTAAAAGGATAAAACTAAGCCATAATGAAATAAATTCTATTAGCATTAGCATTTTGATTCTTATAGATAGATTGAAGGTTGATTTCATTAATGTCTTCCAAAACTTCCCAAAAAAAAATTTATAGGCCTTAAAGAGAGGTTTCTACCCTAAACATATAGATCTCAGATTTTGGATCACTAGTTCAATATACCTCAATATTATCAACCTATTAATACAAATTATCTTTTGCAATCGGTAGGATTTGAATCAAATATTTATATTTTGCTACATTATTAGTGCAATTAAATTGAACCCTATGGGAGAAAACAACCTCTCTTTCTTTGGTTACAACAAGGAAACACCTACACCATCCCCTATATTTCACTGGAACCATAAAAAAACATATTCCATACACCCTCAAAAATAGTTTTTGATTTAACTAACATTATAATGGAAATACATTCATCTTATAAACAATAGGTACCTAGATTAGTCTCCTCAAAGATATCATAAGGGTCAACTTTTCATCTCTTCATTTCCCACTCATATAGTTTTTCATAAGGGATTTTAGTTATAACCTCATTTGGTTCATTTTGAGGCTATGTTGGTGAAATAATTTATTACATGGCAGATTATTGGTTTTCACTAATGGTCACGAGGATAAGCCCCTCCTTCTTGGGTATAGGGAGGCTCCCTTTATTGAATGTAAACTAACTAAAACTATGGGGTGGCCATTAGGCTGGGTATCACATAGGAATACTCCACTAAACCTATGGTAAACTACTTGTACAAGTTACAATGGAGTAATTTTTTAGAGAGAGGTAAAGGGAGGTAGGACAATAAAGAGAGAGAGGTTTAATTTTATGAGTAGTCACAAGATTTTTCTCATGAATATTAACCAAAATGGGTCCACATTCAATAGAATAAATCAACCATGTAAGCAATTAGAAATACTAATGAATTGGAGACACAAAGTTCTATGAATTCATTAATCAAATACACAAAGTTATTTCTTAGTTTTACAATATTACAAAGCTTACAAAGTTGGAAAAAGAGAGAGAGAGAGGGTATGGAATAACATAGGCAAGGAGATAAAATCATGTATCTTTATTTATTGTAGTAGTGAAAGCCAAAAATAGCAATTAATAATTCCCAACCCTTTGGAATGGAGAACCCATTCCAATTTATATCTTACAAATGTCTCTTCCTCTCTACCTAATGTGAATTTTCATCTCACCACTACTTGTGACCTTTTAAATTACATAGGAGTGAAATTAAGTACTTTCTTATTTTTGAAATGGTACTTTTACAATGCAACATTAAGTAACTTAAGTGAATAAGATGAAAGATTGAAAAATACATTCACAATGAAATAGGATGTTAGAGAGAGAAGAAGAGATAGAAGTGAAAATATAGATATGGGAAACTTCTTGTTGATGAAGAATTTTCTTGATGGATATTTGAGGAAATGATTCATGAATGAAATTTTTGGCCTCTAACTACTCATTGAATTAAAACATTGTGATTACAATCTCCTTATTATGTGAGATATAGACACATTTTATGGCATTGAATGAGGGTTAAAAAACACTATTATGAGATCTGCACTTGAAGGTGAGAACATTATGATCTTCATTGATCACAAGGTAGGAGTTAGGACATGGATATCACTACCTAACTCTTTTTGTCCTTGAAATTCACCTCCATGACAAATATGTCTCTTTTCTTAAAGGAATCAAGTTCAAGATACTTAAATATTTTCTTTATTGTCTATTAATCATTAAAAAGGTCATTTTCTAAATACAAGTAATTACATTCATTCTCAACTAAAAGTGTATATTGTGAAACTATAAGTTTTTCCAGCCACCACGATGTTTTTAACTACCCCAAACCTATCCAAGTGCTTTTACTTTAGCATGAGAGGCTCAACATCCTTTTTTCTTGACAAATATCCCAACACTTACTATTTTTGGTAATCCTTAATGTATAAGTCTATTTGTAGTCACGAATTTATCAATTTGACACTTTTGATTTTTCCCGATGTACACAAGGAAAGGGCAACTTTGAAAATGAATTGTTTAAAACACTTAATATTTATAGATTGTGATGCTTAGGAAGGCTTGCTATTTTTTTAAGTGGGTATTCCTAGTGTTGGAATGGAATGAGAGTGGTCTCACAAAAATTTATTTCATAAGGATGATTTCTTCCAATTTTTAGATAATTTCAATTGAGAAATCTGTAGATATGAAAAATGAGCTTTTCTATTTTATGAAACTTTTTTACCATTTGTTGGGCCTCATAATATTGAATAAGTCCCCAAGGGTGCATGCACACGTGGGACCAATATGAAGAAGGGTATGTAGGGAGGAGAAGGGTTTTAGTAGAAGCCATGGCTCGCGAAAGGAAAATAAAAGGGTTTTAGGAATTAGCCATATTCAACATTCTAAGAAGCACACGAGAAAAGTGTGACCCGACCAAGCATGCAAAGTGGATAAGGTGCCAGCTTGGTGACTTGGTGACCAAGAAAGGAATATTCCATGAGATGGAAGGATCCAGAAAGACATCATTATAGAAAGTGGAGAGCTCAGATCAGAGTAAGCATGCTCCATTGGAGGACCACATGGACACTTGGAAAGTAATCTACTCATGAAGAAAGGCATGGTGGTGGATGTTAAATCTATATATAGATATGGTCAGGTTGAATAAGGGTGCTATCAAGGGAGAGAAGAGGGATCAATATAGAGGGAATGAAGGGGAAAGCTCTGCATAAAAAATAGGATGTTCCAAAGGGTTTGGGTTCTCATTAAGAGGATTGTAGGAGTGATAGCATACCTAGGGGGATGGGTCTGTGACAATTTTTGTAATATGGAAAGCATAGCTAGGGCTTTTGATGCATGAGTCTTATCTGTATTGATGGATTGGCTTGTTATGGCCTTGGTGAATGTAATGTGGCTAGTGAACTATGATCACTATAAATATATGATTCTGTTCTAAGAACATAATGTTCATAGATGAGAACCCTAGTGCTATTTTTTTATGTTATGGATCAGATTTGTTATCGTATGATTTTTCTTTTGATTCGATTGAATGTATTGATATAATAACTCATCCTAGGATCTCAAAATGAATGGATGGTCATTTAATTTTTTTCATCTAAGTTTATATCCTTAAGCAATTTATTCTCACAAAAATCACATATAGGAGGGTCTCGACACCCGTACGCATCGGGTGAGTGCCCATCATCCACTGGGTGATAGGTGGAGCGCATGCAATTTGATGTTTTCTAAGGGCATAAAAATTACTACATCATTGAAAATAATTTTGACCACCATTGGATGCAAGGTTGGAATCATTTGAAAGGATTTTTGAGAAATATTTTCTATTAAAATCTCATGAGGATCAGACAAGGGGTTTAGGAGATATGAGAAACTTTACATTTTTAGTATATGAGGTTCCAATCACATTTTTAACATCATACTAGAAATGGGAGTGATATTTGGGAAGGAAAACTTTAACATTAAAATTTAAAATTAGTGAAGTGTTTTAAAATGAATCCTTTTGATCTCTTTTGCACACGTTAACTCCATATTGAATCAAGCGAGCTTAATCAAGGTTGGATAAGAGTTGATGTGGAGTTGAACCCTAAAAATAGGGGGAAAGAGGAGAAAGGGGAAAGGGGAAAAAAGGGACACACAAGTGTGCTTTACACCAGATCTAGATAAGTATTATATTATGGTTTCATGTGTGTGAGATCTTTGGGGGATCGAAATTAGCACACTGTGGCTCAATAGAGGTTTTCTATGTGTTTGGGGCTAGCCGAGAGAGGGAAGAACAATTTTGTGTCCCTCGTGTCCCTTTTCACATTGGAGATAATTTGATGGGATAATAAGGGTGAAAAAAATTCATCATGGGTCTTCATCTCATGAGGGAGGAAAGTAGTTAACAAAATATGCAAGTTTGTGACTTCCTAGGTGTAAAAGTGATGTCCTATAAGTTCTCGAGAAAAAATCCTCATTATGGAGTGCACTTTTTGTCCCACATGTCCTTTTATGTTGGGTAAAATATAATGGGATGTGGAACGCTCAAAAATATGCTAAGGGGGAGTTCATCATGAAAAAGTGGCCTACTTTTGAATTTTGTTCACTTGTAGACACCCAAAATTGGGTCGCAACCCTTTAAAGCCCCTTCAACTAATTAATTCAATAGTATTCCCTCACCATTTCCACTTGCACATATATAATTAAGTTAATTACCTACCTCACCTAGCCACCTCACTTATCCACCTCACCTTTCCACCTCACCCTAGACCCATTCTAATTCTATTAATTTCCTTAAACCAAGTCCCCACTTATCCTAACCAACTATGACTCTTTCCAACCCTAACTATTCATGACCTATTAAACCTCTAACTAATTCCACACTCTAATTTATGTCATTCAACACTCCAAACCCAGAATAAGCCAAATACCATGCCAAATTTGGGATAAAAACCCTATTTTTGGCAACTATGACCTATTCTCCTTAACCAATGTTGGTTATCCCTTGGTCGGCACCGATCACCTACCCGCCATCGATTACCTTAAATAAGAGTTTCTAACTCTTTGTTCAAGTTCTGAATCTAGTTTTCTAGCTCTTACGACCTTACATATTGACTCTCAAGCTTTTCAATGATCTTGCAACATACCAGAGACCCTGACAATGTTTAGACACCACACAGTTCATCAAGAGATTGATCCAGAGCTCCAGTGCACTCACAGGGAAGCATCGTGTCCTCCTGCCATTGTTGCATTCGTTTAGGATCACATTCTCCTACAACCATCACCACCACCTGCTTTCTACCTGCATTCCACAAGTAAGTATTATTTCTTCTTTGTCATTGGTTTCATTAGATTAGCTATTTACTAGTTATCTATTTCATTTTACCACCTCCCATACCCAGATCTCTCCTACAAACATCTCCATCTAACCATTTTCCCATAGTAACCTCTTGTATCTTGCCCAAATACCATTCTAATCACCTATGAGTCTTTATAATAATCCCACAACCTCACCCAAACCTTCCCAACTCTCTGTGCAATCACAAAGAGCTCCCAAAACCTTATTTTTAATATTCTTACCAAATTTCCCCTATCGACACCGGTCACCCAACCGGTGTCGGTTCATTATTAGTACGGCATCACCACCTAACCAATACCGGTCTCTGTGACTAGTAATATTTCCAAACCAGAAATCTCATATCTCTTTCCAAAACCCAGAACCTAACCAAATCTTCCTAGACCTCCTTTACAGCCTCTATCACACCTGCAGACCTTCAACCACCTACCACCCTTCCCAAATTTAGTCTTACATGCATTTACTAGACTAGATTTGAATTATTGTGCTTGTGTAGGATACCTAAACTATAAAAATATAGTAGGCCTATTTATTTCATGTTCTTATCAGCATTTAAATTGTTTTAAAATTGGATTGATAGCCTTCTAGGAAGCACCTCGCTTCTCGGATCTAGCTTCTGCTAGGAAATCCACCAATTGTTGTTTTAATCCTATTTTTGGTCTTGCATTATATTTCAAGTCATTCCTCCTAGCCAAAGGGAATATCTCACAATCATCTTGGTCAACATTCTACGTGCACACATCATCTACATAATTACAGGTATTCCTTCTCGATCTTACCTGTATCCATTTTATCTCTACTTTGCGGTGAAACACACTTAACCACTTAAGTCACAAGTTTTAAGTGACAAAAACATAACATGCATAAGGGAGAACAATATTTTATCCCCCATGTCTCCTTTGCACCTTTTGGAAAATCCAAGGGGACAAAAAGGGTCAAAAAGTACGTTCAATCCTTTAATTGATGTTAACATCATCACCTAACGAGAGATTAGAACACCCAACTTGCCTTTTCACCCCAAGAGTGAAATTTGGATTTAAGAGGTGAAATATTATATGTTTTTGACTCCAAAAAACGTTTTATTTCATTCCTACCATTTTCAAGACTTGAATAATCCTGAAATTTAAATTTTAGAACCATTCACCCTTTTAGCACGAAGGAGAAACAACAATGACTTCAGCTATAACAAAAAAATATTGAAGACTTAGGAAAATATTATGTTTCCATTATGTGGAGAATTCCAATATCTTTCCATTGAGTATTTTATGACCTTACAAATATTCTCATAACTCCCATAATATTCTCATAAAATTAACTTTCTTCATTAGAGCCTTCATTCCATGTGCCCAAAATGACTCGGTTTTTCTTAACTTGTTCCTAACATCAATTATCTCCACATATTTTCCCTAAAATACCCTATTTAACATCATTTATCTCCTACAAAACGTCCATATGGGTTCATTCTTCCTTGTCACCTTTTAGAGGATGTCTTCATGCTACAATATGACTAAAAATAGCCAATTTAGTTCTTTAGAGAGTGTTATTCCACTCGAGAGATTGATTTCATATTGAAATCAACTTGGATTCATTCCCTTGTACATGAAAAACACTTGAAACCCATGTTAGTGCTTTCCTCTTAACTAGAATGAGGGTGTCATAGACCTAGAGGGGTTGCGTGAGATGATAGGTTGGTTGGAGGAAGGGTTCACAATGAGAGAAAAGGATTGCAAAGGGTGGGCTTAGTTGTCATGGCTAAAATTATAATGAATGAAATAATGAAATACATAAATATACCAAAGAAAAATAAGCAATAAATAATGAAACCCTAATGTGTAAATAAGGGTAAGATTCCTTAGTTGATTCACTAAGTTATAGAAAGTACATTTGAGCTAGAAAATAGAGAAATGCAAAGCTTTGGCTGTTGCAGACTGGAGCTTAGAAAGTTATAGAACTAGAGGAATAGGTTGGAAAGTATTTCTTGGAGAGGGACATGGGTGCTTATGGGTGCCCGAGTACTAATTTTGGGTGCATGTGTCTCGTGAAAATGCTCAAAAACCCAAATTCTCAGGGTTGCAATATATTCGTTGATGCTCACCTATTGTTGCTATAAATTCACATAATGATCATCGAGGTCACAAAAAAATTACAATAAATAAAGAACCTAAAAAACCCTCAAATAGACATCAAATCCTAAAAAATAAATATGCAAAATAAGGGGTTGGACTTTCCTTAGCAACCACAATGGTGGACTTACAACCGAGCACCGCACTACATCTCGGACTTAATGTAGTTATGTGTGTGTGTGTGTGGAATCATGCCCTAGGTTACTATTATCCAAATAACTTTCCCAGTTATTTGGGTACTCTGTATACATGTTCTAGATCTGAACTCTTCATTGCAAGGTTGTGCATGCTCAAGTTCATTTAGCACATTCCCTTTCTTGTATTTCCTCACACGTCTCCCTTATTTTCCTCACATGCCCTTTTTCCTTTCAAACATTACATCCATCCTATGTGTGCACCTTGCACTTGCTCCAAACTAGATATCCTTGGTATCCCTATGTTCCCCTTCCTCGCATGATCACACATTACCTTGTAATAATTTTGCCTTGACTATGTGTTCTCTACTCTTCATTTTTCACCATTTCCCCTGTGCACATTGTGCGTACCTTCCTTCTTCCCTCTTCCTGCACCTCATTCTTCTCGCATGTATACCTTTGTGCCGTCCTTTGTTCCTTTATGTGCCATGTCATTCTCTCGATTGAGACTTGATTGTGCAATACTCAACCTATCAAAGTTTTCCAATAGGGCACCGAATCGGATAACCAACCAATGAATGAAACATGGTAGAAATGAAAATTAGATGAAAATTTGACCAAATTTTTTTAGTCAATCATAGTGCACCATATGTCTTGCATACCCAGATGGCTCTAACATCTTCCAACAACTATTAACATAGGCTATAGTGTTAGAGATTCGAATTCAAATTTTTACGTATCTAGTAGGTGAGAAATGGGAAAATGTATTTCTGGGCATTAATGAGAAAATTTGATTGCTCCAACCTCCCGATATGATATGATCCGCCCTCCTCCAACATGCCAAATAGACTTGGGGAAACGTATTTTGATATATTTCCACGTGTATTTATAGGCATTGAATGCTTATTATTGGTGGTTATATTTTCAAATTTGGGTTTTCCTTCCTTCCTCTCTTTCTTCTTCTATGGATTCATCCATAAATATAAGAGCTGGGCTCATTATTAATGTTGGACATTTTGGATCCTTGCGCTTTTGGATAAGGACTTCATTTTTCTATATTTTAAGTTGCAGACCTCTAGATTTGGCTCATACATGTGGATATAGGCTTCTTTCACCATTGTAATAGCTCTATGCATTTATAGAAGTAATGGAAGCATCATTTTGTGACTATTCTCTATCCTAAGTGTGTTATATTATTTCTTCTCTCCTTTCTTTCACATTGCATTCTCATTGTGCCATTATACGTCCCTTGCAGCTCCTTATTTAGTTGTGTTCCATGAAACTAATCTGGTAAATACGTTTCAGTTGTGCTACACATGCGTAGCCTTCTTTCACGCATTTACCTTCATTTTTGCTCAAAACAGATAGTTTTCATCCCTCTTTTCTAGTGCTATCACCTTTTAGTGTAGTTTCCTTTCATGTTATCCTTCTATCCTTAGTCCCTTGGCATTGTTAGCTTAGTTTTCCTTTCATCACTAGGAGTAGTAGTAGTAATAGAATTAGATAGAGGAACCAGCCTTCTCCAGAGATCTGTCCCAAGTGTGTAAGGTCCCACAACTTGGGGATGGTTCCATTGTTGTCACAAATGACTCGGTTCTTCTAGATCTGAGACACGGGTAAAAGTTTGAAGACCAACAGTTTTAAGACGCCTAAAGTGGGACAAGTAATGAAATCTTAAATTTCATATTGCTAAGTTCTAGTGTGTGGACTTAGTATTTTAGCCTTTTAGGCTCATTTCAACACATCGGTGACTCCCAACAATTACATATCTTTTTTTAGCATCCTTGAGTGTCTTTCATGAGAACAAGACATACAAGGAGAAGTGCATCACTGAATATTCATTCGAGTACCTCCATCTATCCTCAAGAAAACTTCATTCTAGAAATCCTGTACATATATCTCCATCTCCGGGCCGCACCCATTCAACTCCTCACAATATAAAATGAGTGTGCCCTACTATGGCTCATTATCCAACTCCTCCACTAAGGAACTTTTCTAACTTCACTGAAGGAAGTCCCCTTATTGTTGTCGTGTAACATGATATGCTAAATGGCATGTGCAAAAGTATTCCATACTTTACCGGTGAGAATCAAGTCACCCCTTAAGAGCATATCTAGGATATAGCAAACATATGTTCAATATACCTTATCACACATGATGATGTAACAGTCAAGCTACTTTTTCCCTCTTTTAAAGTTAAAGCACTTCACTGGTACCAATGCTTGATACTTGGATCTATTTCCACTTGGGATGAGCTTGGAACATCTCTTTAAAATTATTTTGAAGATAAGTGAGATCATCTATCTTTGGTGGAGTAACTGATAACAACAAGGAGGGCACCCAATGAGTAGATGACTGATTTCAACATCAAATTTCAAAATACTTGGGATAGAATCCCTCTTGTGGTAAAACCTACAACCCAACATGTTTTTCTATATTATCTAAAGATGTTTAACAACAATATCTCAGTCATGATTCAATCCATGGGAGGTAGGACTTTACCAGCTACTTATAATATTGTAGTAAGGGCATAAAATAGTCTTATTCAAGTGGGAAAGATAGCTCCTAGACCACCTATGCCCTTATTCCCAAAAATTTCTCAACCACCCCAACCTTATGTGGCCCCTATTCCTATTCTGAGAAAATTGCACAACATGTTGCATCAACATCCTACTCTTTGACATGGCCGAAAGAAGACAAAAAATTGAAGACCCTGATTAGAAATTTGTCAAACAAGGTCATATCGTTAGAGAAACAACAGGCTCAAGCCTATAAAGGAAGTTCTAATTAGGAGCATAGAAAAATCAATTAGCCTTGGTGGAATCAATATGTAAACCAAAGATACATGCTCAACCATCAAAATGATAGATGACATGTTAATGCACATCTATTCTTACAATTGTTTCTCTCGCCCTCTCTTCCAACACCAAATGCAAGTTAGGTGTTTGTTTTGGTTCAGAAAAATTTGGCACAAGAGTCGAATGGTGCTTCCTTTCAACATGCCCCATAGTCAATATCATTGTGTCAATGTTACGCACGTACAAGCCTACATGATTCAAAATGCTTCTACCTGTGAGCCTTCAACAAGTGCACTTGAAATGGTGAACCAAGAGGGCTAGAGGTTCCTCGATTCTAATTTGATGTTTTTGGCATTGAATACTTTTGTATAATCAACCAAGTTGTGGAAAATACAAGATACAAGAAAAAAACGTTGGAGTCTAGCACATAGGTCGTAGTCCCAGTAACACAAGATGACCCTCGTAAGTAGAAAAAGAAGCAGCTAAGATATCCAGTAATAAAATCACTCAAGTCCCTACACAAGAGGACCCACGCAAATATCTTGAAGTACCACACCCCTCATTTGGTGGGTCAAGCCTCAACTTCACCTAAGGCCCATTTGCTTCCGTGCCTAAACATTCAAGAAGGGATATCATTATACCCCAATTGCACAAGTGATTAGGTCTTCCATTTGGCATTGTCGACCGGATGAAGAAGACAAATATAAATGTCACAATGTGGGATTCCTTGACCATTCCATCCTAGTAGAACTTGTTGCATGAAGCTTTGGCATAGATCCGTGTACTAATCAACTATCTAAAGCCACATGCTTCTATCAACATCTTCTAAGAAGAGGATAAGAAAGTGAGTAAATTTATTAAAACCCCACCCTTCTATATGTATTTGACCATAGGAAAACATCTTTTCCATAACTACATGATTGACTCAGGTGCTAGTACTTATGTCATGCCTAAGAAGATAGCTGATATCCTAGGTCTTAAGTATAGCCCCTTGTCTAAAGGATTCATGTAAATTGATGGCTCAACTATTACTACCTTAGGAATCATCAAGGATCCTAAGTTGACCCTTCATACATGCCCAATCCTCACCATAAATCAAGACGTGTTTATATCATTGACCTACCCTTCTTTTTCTTCCCTATGTATATTAAGATACTTTACTGCAAAAGTGGATGGTTACTTGTCTTGATTGGTCTCATATGTTACTCAATAAAAGGTATGGTACCTATCTTACCATACAATATAAGCCAATATTTTCTTATCATGTAGATTCATATGTCTCATCCTCTCTCCAATCCAACTGTTTAGTCTAAGATGAACAAGCTTCACTCTGAAAGACATCCTCTTCCACCTTCTATTTCTGATATAGTACTCAATGAGTGGGAAGAGAGGAACCATAAATTTGATCGATATGCTAAAGATTTGGAAGCTTATGAAACTAGGCTTGATACTTACTTGTGTTTATGAAGAATAATTTGCTTTGCCACACGCGCTCGGGAAAGACCAAGTTGAACCTAGTCTATGGAAATTATACTTTGATGGTTCTAGGAGAAAAAGTGACACATGGGATCGGGAGTCATTCTCATTTCCCTAAGAATGATAAATTCTTATTTTCTCATAGATTTCAGTTTACATGTTCCAATAATGTGGTAGAGTATGAGGCATTGGTGTATGGTCTTCTTATTGCTGAAAGGAAGAATATTAAGGCATTGCAAATCATTGGAGATATTGAATTGGTTATCCATCAGGTCACCAACAAGTTCCAGAAAAGAATAAGCTTCTCAAAGCTTATAAGCATATATTTTGTGACCTCCTTGAGAGATTTGATTCTCTAAATATGTATGTGGTGTAGTGCAAAATGAATAAGGAAAGCTGATCAAATGGATGCACTTGGTTCACAATTATCTCTTATCTTGTTAAGGATTTTTCAAAGGAAACACTCAACAAATTAATATGGTGATCAAACCATCCATTCCAAAAAATAACACCAACTGGAAAGTATTTTACAGTGATGCACAGATCATCCAGTTCATTCAAAATGAAGCTACTTTCTTATCAATTATGCAAGCTAATTTGCATGATAGCTATGGTGACCAAATAATTCAGCTTAAGAAAAACAAGTTTCCTAAAGGGCTGGTCACCTTGGAGAAAATTTTATCCCACGATTATGAGTTCAAGGGTGAAGAGAAGTATAAGCATGTTGCACAATAGAATACTCCCCAATCACTATTGCATTGAGAAAGGAGTTGTTACTTAGTAAA
Source organism: Taxus wallichiana var. yunnanensis (assembly GCA_018340775.1). Taxonomy (NCBI): domain Eukaryota; kingdom Viridiplantae; phylum Streptophyta; class Pinopsida; order Cupressales; family Taxaceae; genus Taxus; species Taxus wallichiana. The sequence goes on along the minus strand of CM031237.1, from coordinate 671,861,992 downwards.
GCTTGCACGCATGATGATGAAAATAGACCTTCATCTCCTCTATCAAAAAATAAAGTGATATCTTATCATGGGAGTATGAAGACCTCAAAGTTTTGATCCAGTTGTTTCTCAATACTCCATTGACCTTGATCCTAGTATCAAGCCCGTCAGAAAAAAGCAATAACCATTCAATCCAATTTAGAACCCCTCATGAGAAAGGAATAATCCAAACTCATTAAGGTGAATATTATCTTTCCCATCAAGTACTCAACTTGGGTCATGAATCTAGTTCGGTGTAATAAGAATGGTGAAATTAGACTCTGTGTTGATTTAAAAGATTTGAACAAGGTATATCTAAAGTATTATTATCATTTTCCCTCAATGGAGTAGATTTCGTAGACTATGGTTGAAACATAAATATTCTCAATGTTAGATGGGTATTCAGGTTTCAATCAAATCTGGTAAGGAGGATCAATTCAAAATGGCATTTACAACCAAGTGGGGAACATATGCATACCAGAAGATGCCCTTCAGTCTTTTAAATGCGGATGTGCAATGTTTTAGCATGCCATAGACATTTCCTTCAAAGGTTATATTAATGATTTCATCTTGGTTTACCTTGATGACATTACAGTCTTCTCAAAGCAAAGTGTGGATCATATGACACACCTAGAAAAGGTCTTTGAGAGACATAAAAAAAATTGGGGTATTCCTTAACCCCAAGAAGTGCAATTTTGTTGTGGCACAAAGGAAAGCTATTTTGGGCCATGTGGTTTCAAAGGATGGCATCGAAATTGATCCTGAGCATGTTTCAGCCATCCTATCTCTTTCCCTTCTAGCGCACAAAAATCACTTATAGTCCATCCTTGGTAAGATTAATTTTGTTAGGAATTTTATTCCTAACTTTAAAGGACTAGTAAGGCCAATCACCATGATTCTCAAGAAGGACATAACCTTCAGATGGATACAAAAGGAAAAGAAATATTCAACAAGATCAAGCAAGAAATTTCTTTTTGCTCCAATAGTCATCAACCTAGATTATTCCAAGGATTTCATCATTTATGCTTATGGTGTTGATACAAGTGTGTTTGTTGTCCTAACACAAGAAAATGAATAAGGGTTGGAACAAACAAAGTGGATTTCTTTAGCTATATAGTGAAGGATTATGAATTAAAATACAATCACATGGGGAAGTAGGTCTTCCACATCATGTTCGTGCTCAAGAAATTCAATAGTATGCTCACCACAAATCATATAAAGGTGTTAGTATCCCACTCATTTTTTAGAGAATTCATCATGGGAGAAGAGATCAGTGAAAAGAGATCATGATGGGTGACCAAAATCATGTAATATAATGTGACTATCAAATCCACAAAAATTTTAAGAGGTAGCATACTCTGCAAGTAAATTGTTGAGGATTCTGAATGAGTCGAAACTTCATTATTTCTTGATGAAGCTCTCCCACACGCAAAACTTGAGCAGAGTACAGATCATGGCATGTGCAACTAAATGAAGGACATGATCACATTTATTTTCAAGGGTGCATACCCTCCTTACTTAAACAAGGAAAAAATAAGACATCTGAGGATACAATATATCCCTTATGTTTTTATTGATGGAGTTCTCTTCATAAATAATCTTGATGGTGTGTTATTAAGATGTATCAACATCACGTAGACTGAAAAAGTGTTGGAAAATTTCCATGATAGTTTTTCGGTGGAAACTTTATGCCAAAACTACTACAAGTAAAGATCATAATGGAAGGAATATTTTGGGCTAACCTATTTGTAGATGCACACAAGTGGGTCATAAAATACAAGAAATGTGTTTTCTTTGTAGGAAAGAAAATATTAGTGAGTGCTTACCCTCCAACCAATCCAAGTAGATCAGCATTTTGTGCAATGGGGTCTCAACTTCATAGGCATGATCAATCCTCCTTCAAGCACTAAACATAAGTGGGTGTTGATAGCTATTGATTACTTCACTAGATGGACAGAAGTTGTTGCACTCAAGGAATCAACTGATTCAGTCATTCTCGACTTTCTTGAAGGTATATTCATAAGGTTTGGCATTCCTCAAACCATTATCTCTGATAATGAAAAATCCTTCCTTAGAACCAAAATCACTGATTGGGCTCTAAACCTAGGCATCTATCTGAATACTTCTTCCAACTATTACCCTCAAGGAAATGTTCTGGAAAAATGAACAAAAAAAAAACTTGATCAGGATCATGAAATGCGCGATGAAGATTAGCTAAAGATAGTGGCATATATTGGTCTCACACGTGTTATGGGTAGATAGAATCAAAGTTAATAAGCCAATATGAATAACTTTGCCTTATAATCTTGTATAGAGTTGAACTCATTAGCGCTTTACCAATAGCTAGAATTTGAAGGCATGGCCAGAGAGAAATCAAAATGGAAGAGCTAGTTAATCTTAAGGATTTAAGAAACTCTTCCATGATCAAGCTAGATCAGCATCAACAAGCAATAAAGAAATGGTTTGACAGAAAGGCCAAGCCTCAAAAATTCAAATTTGGGGACTTGGTTTTGAAATGGGATGATGATAGAGCTAAACTAGGGCATCATTCAAAGTTTGATGCACTTTAGAGTGTCTCATACATTATTGGTTCATGCAAAGAGGCTAACTCTTTGAGTTAACTCATCTTGATGGAGGCACGCTACAAACCCTAGTAAATGGGATCTATCTCAAATCCTTCCATTAAGTTTGTTGCATCATTTTGTATATATTAGAGTAGTTTCAATTCCTCCAAGTGCGATGTGTGCACATTTTTTTGTTTGTACATAGTTCTTTCTTCATGCATTTTACACACGCTCTTATTTTGCTTCTAGGATGCTAAAACTTTTCAATAGTTTGTAGGATTCATAATAGAGTCAAGAAATGATCCTTTAAGTGACTTTAGGGGTATTTATTCAAAGTTGCAGATCAAAATTTCATGATTACATAACAAACTCCATGCCCAATGGATGCTTCATGCTACTGATATCCTCCATCTAGCAAGCATAGGGCCCCAAAAGTTTGCAAAACTGTTATCTAAATAACTCTCCTAGTTATTTGGGTAACTTGTATACATCTTATAGCTCTAAGATATTCATTGCAAGGTTACACATGCTCAAGTTCACTTTGCACATTCCCTTGGTTATATTTACTTGCACGCCTTCCTTCTTTTCCTCACGTGCCCTTACACACTTTCCCTTTTTCTCTTCCTTTTCCTTTTCCTCTTTGTTCCATCTTCCCCTTGCATGTATTCCATGTGCATCCATCCCTGCACACATATGTCTTACACTTGCTCCAAATTTTTTGTCCCTAGTATCCATGTGTGCCCCTTCCTCATGCCATTGCACATTACCTTGTAATAATTGTGCATTGACTATGTGTTCTCTCCTCTTTAGTTTTCCCCATTTCCCCTACACGCATTGTGCGTGCCTTCCTTCTACATTCTTCCTACACCTCATACCTCCATGTGCATACATTTGCACCCTCCTCTCCACCTTTTTGTGCCACATCATTCTTTGACATGACTTGAGTGTGTAACATGTAACCTATCAAAGCACACCAACAACGTGCCAAATCCCGAAAAACCATCCAATGAATGACACATGGGAGAAATGAAAAAATCGAAGAATAGTTGACCGTTTCTTGATCAATCCATGTGCAACATGTGTTTTTTGTACCGAGATGGCTCTAACATCTTTCAACCATATTTTTTTTACGACATAGGATATAGTGCTAGAGAGATTCAAATTCAAAAAATTTTGGTGGATCTAGTAGGTGAGAAATGGGAGAATGTCTTTCTAGGAATTAATGAGTAGATTTTATTGATCCAACCACCCGAATTGATATGATCGCCCTCCTTCCTTCTCCAAAACACCAAACAAACTTGTGGGAATGTATTTTGATAGATTTCTAGGTGGATTTATAGGCATTGAATGTTTATTGTTGGTGGTTGTATTTTTAAATTCAGGTTTTCCCTCCTCTTCTTCTTCCATGGATTCATCCATAAATTTAAGAGTTGAGATCATTATTAATGTTGGACATTTTGGATCCTTAAGCTTTTGGCTAAGGACTTCATTTTCTATATTTTGAGTGAAACCTCTAGATCTAGCTCATGCATGTGGATATCATCTTCTTTCACCATTATAATAGCTTGTGAATTTCTAGAAGTAATGAAATCATCGTTTTGTGACTATTCTATGTCCTAAGTGTGTTATATTATTTCTTCTTTCCTTTATTTCACATTGCATGCTCATTTTTCCATTCTACGTCCCTTGTAGCTCTTATTTAGTTTTGTTCCATGAAACTAATTTGGTAAATACATTTTAAGTTGTGTTACACATGCCTAGCCTTCTTTCACACATTTCCCTTCATTTTCACTCAGAACAGATAGTGTTCATCCCTCTTTTCTAATTTTATCACCTTTTAGTGTAGTTTCCTTTCATGTTATCCTTCTATCCCTGGTCCTTTGGCATTGTTAGCTTATTTTTCCCTTTCAGCACTAGGAGTAGTAGTAGTAATAGAATTAGATAGAGGAACCGGCCTTCTCTGGAGATCCGTCCTAAGTGTGCAAGGTCCCACAACTTGGGGATGGTTCCATTGTTGTCACAAATGACTCGGTTCTTCCAGATCCAAGAGATGGGTGAAAGTTTGATGACCAACAGGTGTTCTTCTGTCAATCGTACTTAGATACCGAGTAAGTAACTAGATGTATAATGTAGTAAATGTGTGCATGGAATAAAATGAACTTCCCTCCTATGAAGTGTATTCAGATGAACCAACCCTTGTGTCCCTTGAGATGGAGCTATATGGATGAAAATGGAGCTATTAGATGCTTGATGGATGTAACCTTAGGTGGTGATAGTAGATGTTTAGTACTTGGTCCCTTATTATGATCACATAACTTTATTTTTATATGATTCCTTTGCTTGAACTTCATAATTAACCCCTAAAAGGCCAACTACCAAAAATATAAGATGCTCAAATATATAGAAAGGACCCAAGAAAGTGTGAGTAAAGAATAAAGAGGACAGGGCACCTAGATTGGATGAGGGCACCTAGAGTGGCATCTTAGTCGGGCCTGGTGTCTAGGATGACAAATGTCAAAGTATGAAAAGACAGACTGATCAAGAAGAAGTGTAAGACCAAGAGAAGTGATAGAAAGGAAATCAATGTGGCAAAATACATGGGTCAATTAGTGCCATTATTACTTAGGAATCATATGAATAGTAGTATGTAACCTTATATAATTACCCAAAGTGCATGATTTTGTGTCTACATTTTCCTTCACTTTATTTTAGTGAGTGGAAAGCTCAGTAACATAAATTAGATAGAGATGCGTGCACTGATAACCATATAGATCAATGATGTAAGCATGCAGAGGGACTAGATAAAGTGTGGAATGATAAAAATGTGAAGTGTGGATGCTAAAGAGGAAAAGGTGTAAAAATTGATAATGAAAATGAACCTAGGGAGGAAATGCATGTGTAGATGTCATGATGTACTGTTGTCAATGTTGATTTTAATGTGTGTGATATTTTTGTTGTTTATGTTGACTACCGCTTCCCATACAGATGGACTTATAAAAGAGAAGCTGAAAAAGTAGTCAAATATGCATGTATATGTGTAAAAAGCATGTAAAGGAGTATGTAAAATGAAAAAGTGTGAAAAAGGAACATATGCACATGATTCGTGATGAGGAAAAGAGTGTAGAAAGGATCATGTAGATGATGTTAACATGCTATTTTTTTAGGAGATCGACACTAGTGTATTGGAATATGTGTAAGGAGAACTGCATGCAGTATCGTTTCACCAACCTTCAACTATTTCTTGTTGTGTAAAACACCACTATAGATGGTGTGTACATTCTAAGGACTCTTTTCCTGTAAAATCCACGTGTAAATTCTCGTGCTAAAGGAATATCTACCCCTGTTAAAATCATCTATGCCATGTCGAAAAACTATGTAATTTTCCTCTCAGTTACCGTAACTCTAGGAAAGACCGTTGTATTTCCCCCTAGTTTCAGGCATCTAGGAAAGGTCACTATACTAAGGACCCAAGTCTGATTTTGAGCCCTATCCAAAACTTAAAATTATGTAGTACAAGTACCGTGATGTGATTTTTATAACATTGTATGGGGTGAATTATTCACCCATATGATGCCCCCTCATTTGGGGTGCATGCAACATTGTTGAAGGAGTATGCGGCCTAAAAGAGGACTGATGGATTTGTTGAAACTATGCCTTATAGGGGAAGGGAATGTTCTTGGTGTAAACCAAGGCACACATAAACAAATGGCTAGGAAAAACAAGTGTTAGTACAATCAAATACAAACACTCATGTATAAGACAAAATGTAAGCTATACAGACAATGTGTAAACACACAAGAAGACAATTTAAACTATGAAAAGTGGGTTGCAAACATGGGACATTACTCACAATGTAGAGACAATCAAGGCCATAGTGGATGAAAGAAAACAAGTATGTACACAAGACAAAGGGAAAATCCCATAAACAAGAGCATATAAAGAGCAAGCAATGATAAGCAATGTAATGAGATAACCTTGAAATATGTAGTCATGCAAAACAAATGTTGCACATGAAGCATCTGTTAGCATATTAGAAAGATAAAATGTATGTTAAAGCATGTATAATATAACAATGTAGTGTGCTATCAAACAAAATGAAGCAATAGCACTTGTAATATATGAAAGTGGATGCCCCCAAGAGCCTCTATGGGAATAGTAATAGGTATTGCGCCAAACATCCATGTTGTATGTAATGGATCTGTAGAATTTGTGATCACAACTAGAAAGCAAGTGAACACACATGTGTATATGGAAAGATAATGACATAATATATCTATCTATCATGTGTAATAAGATGTGTATGTAACAAGTAAATGTAAGAAAAATTAAATACAACCAAGATATGTAGTATGTTGTGGATGAGGTGGAATGGAATGTAGTATGAGTGATAGGAGAATTGTGCCCCCAAGTGGATGGAAATGTATGCAATGAGGTTAATTTATTTATGCCCCCTCAATAGTCAAGAATGAACCGTAAATGAGAGTGCATCATCGGGAAATGGTTTGAGTGATGTGTTGTCATGTGTTAAGAAGAGTTGATGAATGAAGTGTTGATTATAGATTGATGATGTGTAGGTGATATTGAATGCGACATATGGGATGAAATTTGTGTGGTGATTTTAGCCTAAAGCATATATCACTAAATGTATGGATGAGATGATAGAAAACATGATAATATAGCACAAGGTGTATATCACAAATGGTATGGATGAGATGATAGAGAATGTTATGATGTAGTGCAAAGTATATATCATGAACTATATGAATGAGATGATAGGAAACATGATGATGTAGCACAAATCATAATGACTTGTATAAAAGAGATGATAGGAAATGTGATGATTTAGCACAAAGCGTATATCACGAACTCAGTATGCGAGAAGATGATAAAAAAGTGTGATGATGTAGTACAAAGCGTATATCATGAAATGAATGAATAGGAAATATAGAAAGGGGTGATGATTTAGCATAAAGTGTATATCACAATATGAGTGAGAAAGGTACTAGCTATGAATGACACATGATAAGATGATTTAATGATTAAACATGTGAGTGTGATGAGGTCCATTTGATGTGTATACCCTCAACAGTCAAGTATGAACCGTGAAACTAGAGTAATTCCTCGGGTAATGAGTATAGTGCATAAAATTAGATGAGTAAAGTTTGTAATGGTTGTAGTATATGAATAATATTTCATTGTTGTGTGACATTTTAAATGTGTGATTTGGAATGTAGGGTGTTTGTAATACAAGGTGTGTAGATTGTCTAACAATGTAGTGTGTAGAATGTGTACTATGTATAGGTGTATAAATCACAAAGTTCGGATGATGTAGAATATATGGTAAATTATATATATAGAAAATCACATGATTTATGAAGATGCATAATGTGTAGTGCGACTAAGCAATGATAGGGATTTGTGTGGTGAACATGTCTAGTTTTAAATGTGTGAAGATGCATGGTGTGTATAGTGTGCAGTGTGTGAGGTTCATGTGTATAGTATGCCCTCAACAATCAAGTGTGAACCATAACACAAGAGTTTTTCATAGGGAATGGTGATATAGGTATGTATGTTAAAATGTGTGTGTTGTATGTGGAAGTCTATATGTGAAGCGAGGAGATAGTAAGATTTTTGTTGATGTTAGGAAGGAATGATAGTGATGCCCCCCAAGTGTGTGAAGGAAGAGAGTGATCAAGTGTCATGGTCTAAAATATTGTCATTGTCTAGATCGAAGCCAACTGGGGCTGCATTGGATACTTGATAGGAAATACTATGAGGTGGATCATATAAAGAGTGGTTATGACATCGGGTTCACTAAAAAGATTATGAAAAATATAGAATATTATGCCTAATATGATGTTATAGTAGCAATAAATGAATGTAATAATGAAATGAAAAAATATACTAAAGAAAACCAAGCAATAAATAATGAACCCCTAATGTGAAGATAAGGGTAAGATGTCTTATCTGATTTGCTAAGTTCTGGAAAGTGCACAAATCTAAAAGAGAAATGCAAAGCACCGACCGTTTCACCGGAGCTCGAGAAAATTGCATAACTAGAGGAATAGGATAGACATGGGTACTTGGAGATGGACAAGGGTGACCATGGGTGCACAGGTATTGATTATGGGTGCATGGGTCTACAAAAATGCTCATAAACCCAAATTTTTAGGGTTACGAGATGTTCACCGATGCTCAAATTTTGTTCCTATGGATTTGCACATGGTGATCGTCTGGGTCGTGATAAACCTCGCGATGAATAATGAACCTATAAACCCCTCAAATAGACAAAAAAATCCATTAAAAAAATGTAAAAAGAGGGGTCATACTATCCTTAGCAGCCACAATGGTGGACTTATATCTGAGCACTACATCTCAAACCCAATGTAGTTATGTGTGTGTTTGTGTAAAATCATGCCCTAGGTTTCTCTTGTGCCATTCTTACTTGGATAGCGAGCAAGTAACTAGATGTATAATGTAGTAAATGTGTGCATGGAATAAAATGAGCTTCCCTCCTATGAAGTGTATGTAGATGAAGCAGCCCTTGTGTCCTTTGTGATGGAGCTATATGGATGCAAATGGAGCTCTTAGATGTTTGATGGATGCAACCTTAGGTGGTGATAGTAGATGCTTAGTGTTTGGTCCCTTATTATGATCACATAACTTTATATTTTTATGATTCCTTTACTTGAAATTTTTAACTAACCCCAAAAAGGCCAACTACTAAGAAGATAAGATGCTTAGAAGGCTAAAAAGGACCCAAAAAGTGTGAGTAAAGTACAAATAGGATAGGGGCACCCAAATTGTACAAGGGCACCCTGGTGCTAGCATCCTAGTTTGGGTCTTTGGTGTCCAGGGATAAAAAAACTTTGAAGTATGAAAAGACAGAATGAGCAAGCAAAAGTGTAAGACCGAGAGAAGTGATAGCAATGAAATAAATGTGTCCAAAGACATGGGTTTTTAGTATAGTCCTTCTTAGGAATCATATGAATAGTAGTATGTAATCGGGACTAGATAATTACCCAAAGTGCGTGATTTTTTTGTCTATAGGGACAACTCAATTTCATTATAGTATTTATTCTTCTTTGAATGTACACCCTTACACGAGTAACACTAAATGCCTTTATTCCACAAATCCATTGACTAGCTCCATGAACTATCACCCATTTCTCAATTTATTGGGAAATTTTACATGATTGTTCTTGCAAGTGAGGTTCCAATCAAATATCTCATTTCCTTCATTGTTCGACACTCTTCTTCGTATTCTTATCTATTTCCAAATTCATTCCAATTGTTGATCTTTTATTGTTGCTTCAAGAATGAGTCTTGATCACACTAAGCTAGCCATTTTCAGACTAAGGATTTTGGTTTTTAATGAGCATTTGACTTCATGATCATGGTCTCTATGAGTTGGTTCTCAGAAGATATTTTGAGATTCTGAACAATCTCACAATCCTCTTGATGTTCAATGCTTCTCAATTGCTCTAAGAAACTATCCTTCATACAAATTTACTCACTCTTGACCTTCTTCTAACTATGATGTGATGTGCATAGTGCTTCATCCTTTTGGAAAGAAAATGAGCACAAGGTCAGGCATGAAATATGCAAATCATCATTTCCCCATCTTGACCATTTTTAGCCTCAAAATCCATTTCCATGATGAAAACATCCTTTCCTTGAGTAGAGTCAACTTTGAAATATTCAAGCATCTTCTTATTCATATATTCCTCATTGATAAGGTCTTCATCTTGAATGGAATTATCCTTGAGAGAATAAAGAACAATTCCATCTATCTATTCTTCATTGAGAAGGTCTTCATCTTCTCCCAATGGGAAAAATAAGGTTTCAAATTCACAATCATTTTCATACTCACCAAACAAGCCTTCATGTTGGACCTCGAGAAGATGATTGGAAATTTGGGATTCACTTGCTAAGAATTCATTTGATGTCACTTCTTCTTTATGATCCGCATTTCTCATCACCTATGGGTTTATTTTTGTAATCCAATATTTCCTTGACCTTAATCACCAAGTAGATAATTTTCATTCATGATCAATGGGAAATACACGATATAAAATTTTGGATCCATCAAATCATCATTATACTTCTCAACTGGCTCCACCACACCTAGGTGTTCTTCCATCAATATGGGAATATCAACATTTGATTTTATGAAGAATTTTCCATACCTTTAATCTTGAAATAAGATGTTTCCCTTAATTCTTCCGGTTTTGAACCATGTATTTCATTTTCCTTATTGTAAGGATATTCTTAATTTTACCATTGATGGGTATGGTGACATATAATCAATCTATTTGTATATGTCTGCCAACATCCTGAAAAAATCCCAACTCAATAACATACCATATGAGGCTTGCATGTTTTCCACCAGTATTTTCATAGTGATCTTCTTGTCAGGAAAATTTACACATGATACTTGAGCATCCTTCACTTGGCTAATGAGAGGTTTTTCTTTAGCTTCTATAGAATAACAATGGCTAGTAGTGAGAGTGAGAGAGAGACCAATAAGTTTATAAACTTTTATGAGCATAAAAATTTTAGAGGCACTTTGGAATCAATAATGCATTTATTCAATTTAAATACATTGACTATCAAAGCAAGGTATAAATTCTCTAACTTAGAAGAAGATGATGTTTAGGAAAGAATGTTCTAGGATGAAGTTATACTAGGAGTGGGAAGTGGTTCTTGATGTTGTAATTTTTGGAACATGGATTTGAACTACTTCCTTTGATAAATGACGAGTCTATTAAATTTCTTGGGGTGAGTTTTCAAGTACTCAGATTCATAAATCTGAATTTTGGATTTCTTAACATGGTCAATGATGTCAAAATGTGAAGAAGTGGTAGGCACATCAGGAACTATGATAGGATTGACATTAGTGGGATTTATATTCTTACGAAAAAAAGAAGAAACCTGATTTGATAAGAGGAGATGAAAGAGACTTACTCAAAGAGGTAGATGGATCCTTAGCTAAAGTAATCTTGGGCTTACTCTTAGTTGATCCCATCGAAGTGGGAAGAAATGATCCTTATTTTTTTTTTTTATAGAGTCACCATTTGAGGATTTAATTGTTTTGCTTGGGCAACGGGAGAAGAGGCATATTTCTCTATTTGTGAGTGGGTGAACACCACATAAGAGTAAATATTCATATCAGTCAAGAATTATTTAGAATATTCATCTAGTGAATATTAAAAATAATTGATCCTGGAACATCCATCTTCTTCTTCCCCTAAATTTTTGATTCGAAATGTCTTCCCCTTCACCTTCACAATCTCCAAATATTGCATTAACCGGTGGAGCTTCCAAGGAAATCCTTCAAGATTTTCATGAAATTTGATTTTTTTTTGGTTTTGGTATGAGGACTATTGAGAAATTTCATTCTTCAATCTATTCACATCATTGGCCAACTTTTATAGCAATGGATCAAAACTTTCATCTTTGAAACTTTGGACCTTATTCTTCACCGAATAGTTCTTGATCTTCCTTGACATGGAAATTTCATCTTCCACTTCAATGGAAATTTCTTGATGTTACCCAAATTTATTGGTTGGGATATCTATAATATGAACACAACTTCAGGAAATTGATAATTTATGAAGAATCTCTTATGATTATCTTTAATAGGATGATCACCAAAGTAAGAATTTTACCAACCAACTTGTTAAATTTTACCACAAATTATCTTGTGTTCTCTTACGTTCTTTCTTCATCTAAGATAATTGAGAAAGTATGGAATGAGAATCTTCCTAGATCTTCAATATTACTTCAAACATGGTTTTCATGTCATCCCAGTCAATGATAGAGCGAGGTGGTAAGTAGTAAAACCATTCCACTATAGTATTTACAATGACTCTATCAATAACTACACAACATCTTCATGTTCCACTTCAAGAAATCCACATGTTGTGATGAAAGATATGATATGATCGTTAATATGTTGCTTTCTATCTCGATAGAACTTGGGAAAAAAATTTCCTTGATCATTTTGGTAATTCATATAGTGGAGGATCCAAGGCTTTAGTGGACCGATGTTACTCATTCACTATGACACCTAGTGCAACCATTTCATCTTCTTCTTCTACTTCTTCTTTTAGTGAGATGATATCTAATGGTTTTATAATTGATTCTCTAATGGGATCTTCAAGTAGATTTTTAAGAACTTGTTTTGGGATTTGTATGGGAGAAAGTATGAAATATTCTTATTCTTGTGGCTCAAACATAATTTTATGAAAGACCACAATTTCACATACTTGATTTTCTTTACCGAATCTTCTTCATGTCATTTTTTCTCAGAGCATTAGAAAGGAATGAAACTATAAACATGCATATTCTTCAATAGGATTCAATTTTTATGGGTTTTAGGATATATATTTTTTTGGATTTTCAGAGATATTTTAAGGGTGCACAAAGGAAATTCTTTCCCGGTGGATTTTCATAATATTGTTGGCGTAATAATTTTTTGCAAGGTATATTATTGGTTTTCACCAATGATCATGGGGCTAATCCCCTTCTTCTTGGGTATGGGGAGGCTCACATTATTAAGTGTAAACTAACTAAAATTTTGGGGTGACCATTAAGCTAACAATCACATAGTAATACTCCATTAAACATGTGTAAAACTATTTGTACATGGTACAATGGTGGAATTAGTTTAGAGAGAGGTAAAGGGAGGTAGGAGAATAAAGAGAGATATGGTTAATGTTGAGTAGGCCTCTGGAATTATTGGAGCTCAAATTTTCACCCATACCTAAATCGGGATGATTTAACTATTTACTATTTAACAACCCATGTTGATTTAACTATTTATTGTACTAAGTCGGATAAGGCACATTGGTGGGGAACTAAAAAAGGGTGGAACTATGCATTATGTACCCCATAGACCTGACTTAACCACTTCGTCTACTACCTCATCCATCATGTCCCATTTTTGGTTGGTTATGTCACCCGGCTAGAAACCTGTTGGAACTATGGAATAGTTCCATGGGTGTTAGTTTTTCTTGACTTATCCAACTAGCTTGATGACAATCCCCAACCTCTCATGTGGACGATACAAGAAGGCGGGGAACATAATGAATAAGAAAATAGTTCCTCATGTTTTTCCAAGCACCGATTTTTCTAAATTACTGTATTTTGCCCCACTTTCTTTAAAATTTGGCTAAGTCCTTATCCTAGGAGTTTGTAAGGTAGAGAATAGGGCATTAAACCATGATTTATCCCCTTATTGATCATTTTGTTTCTAAATGTTGTCATTTTTACCTATTTGAGTCCAAGAGTGAAAACGTAAGTTGTAAAAAATGGCTCGGGGTATTTTTGATAACAGATTTGGTGACTCAACAAATAAAAATTTGATAAAGCATCAACTAAACAATAAATGCTCTACATTTTGAAATAAACCTAAAAGATAAAATATAAACAAGAGAAAGATAACACTATGTATAAAATTTAACGTGGTTCACCCATATAACAATGTTGTGGGGCTAGCAATAAATGTCCACCCATTTAAAGTTCAAATATTCCACCAAGAAACAACCAAAATTATTATTCAAGTGCTTTACAGAGGAAATACAATGAAGATATGTTGTCTTCCAACACCTCACAGGATGTTCAATATTTTTCCTCACTCAACTACTCTTTCTTTGCTCACCAAGAAAACTAACATGCAAAACAATTGTTATTTTCTTCTCTCATACCCTCATACAATGCATACATGCATATATATCTATTCTGGGAAACTAACTATGCTTTTACAATCAAGAAATCATCTTTAAAGAAAAATATTTATTCTAATTCTCGGCCAAAAAACAAAGCACCATCGCACGCAGTGTGATCGATGTCTTGCACTTGACTGCCTAATTTGTCACTTCATCGACCCATTTTGGTTGATAACTAACCGATCATGCTGGTCATCGCTAACTAATTTTCACCTTCGATCGATTCCATCACTTCACTTGACCGATGGTCAATCAAATCTAGCAACATGTAAAAACAAGCTTTCTGTGAAGCAATTAAGCTCCACACTCAACAATCTCCCACTTGGAGATCAATTGCACTGTATTATACATCACCATCCTTGGATCCTTTTCCTTGGCCCATTTCTTCCTCTTCAAGTCTCAAACTCGAAGACCAACAGAAGTGGAGTGAAGCTCCAACTTCTCCTTTACCAATGGCTTCATTAGCATATCCGCAGGGTTCTCATCCATATGGATTTTCTCTAACTTCAATTCCCATCCTCCAACACCTGCCATATGAAGTGATACCTCAACTAAATGTGTTTCATTCTTGAATGAAATGTTGAGTTCTTTTCCAGATGGATCGTGCTTTGACTATCACTGTATAATCTGCAATCCTCTTGCTCCTTACCCAACTCTTCCATGAACCTACTCATCCATATCATCTCCTTGCTAGCTTCTATAGCTGCAACATACTCTGCCTCTGTAGTAGACAAAGCCACAACCTTTTGTAATCTCAAAATCTAGCTAACTTGTTCCACCTACTGTGAAAACATATCCAGTGGTGCTCCTCCTACCATCCAAATCTCCAGCCATATCGAATCAACATAGCCACATAAAGAAGTATCTAACCCTCCATAAGCATAACTCCATGCCGGATGTCCCTCTCAAATACCTGAGAATCCATTGGACTACTTTCCAATGTTCTTTACCTAGATTAGCCATAAACCTACTCACAACTCCCACTTCATGCCTATGCAATGTTTGGTCTAGTACAAACCATGGCATACATAAGACTTCCTACTGCTGAAGCATAGGGAACATGTGCCATGTACTCAACCTCCTTGTGTGATGAAGGACACTGATCTTTTCTCAATTTGAAGTGTCCAACCATAGGTGTACTAATAGTTTTGAAATCTTGCATGTTAAACCTTTCCAACACCTTATTGATATAAGCCTCCTGAGACAAATACAACTTCTTGTTTTTTTGTCTCGGTGAATTTTCATGCCAAGGATTTTCTTTTGCAACTCCCAAATCCTTCATTGCAAATGTGTGAGCTAGCCTTTCTTTAAGTTTACCAATGTCCTACATACTAGATCCTACAATCAACATATCATCCACATACAAGTAACAAAATAACATAGCTCCCATTTTCAAGCTTTAAAATAAACACAATGGTCAGATTCACATCTCATATAACCATGCTCATGCATAAAACTATCAAATTTCAAATACCATTGCCTTGGAGCTTGCTTGAGCCCATATAGGCTCTTTTTCAATCTACACACAAGTTTCTCCTTACCCTTGACTTCATAACCAAGTGGTTGCTGCATATAAATCTCTTCCTCCAAATCACCATGAAGAAAATCATCTTAACATCAAGTTGTTCTAAATGCAAATCTTTTGTTGCAACCAAACTTAGAAACAATACAAATAGAAGTCATCTTAACTATAAGAGAAAAAATCTCATCAAAGTCAATACCTACTTTTTGTGCAAATCCCTTTACCACAAGCCTCACCTTGTATCTTTTCAGTCCACCCTCTTCTTCCTTGATCTTGTAAACCCATTTTTCTGTAGTTTTTTCTTACTCTGCTGGCAACTTGACCAAATCCCATGTCTGATTTTGTTCCAAGGAGTCCATCTCCTCATCCATGCCATGCTCCCACTGCTCATGGGTATCTACCTGCATTGCTTCTTCAAATCTTTCTAGTTCACCACTATCAGTCAATAATAAATAAGAAAAGGAAGGTGAAAATCTCTAGAGGTCTACTTACTCTTTGTGACCTTCTCACTGAGATTTGGGGTGTCTGGGGCTCATTTATGTTCATGTTGCACATTCATGTCAAATCAATATCAATGATCGACATTGATCTCTTTATACCGACCATGGTTCTGTAACCGATCATGGTTCCTCTATGTCTCGACCGATGATCGTGGTTGCCCTCACCACCACCGGTTGAGGAGTACCGACACGGTTTTAGTATATTTTTTTTTGAACCCGATCCTATTTTCCGATACCAGTTAGCTCGATTGACACCAGTTTTTGTAGAACCGACGCCGGTGTCTGTGGATGTCTATTTTAGATCTAAAAGTTTGATTTTCCTTCAAAATCTCATCAACTTGTTCATGTTTAGGCACCAAAACCTGATCCATGTACATTATTTTCATTCCAATCAATGTCACGAACTCCTAACAATCTTATAATCTTCTAAATCCCAAAAATGATATCCGAAATCACTAGAGCCATAACCAATGAAAGTACATCTCTTAGATTTAGCATCCAACTTCTTCCTATTTTCCCTATCAACATGCACAAAAGCTTTTGAGCCAAAAACTCTAAGAAAAGAAAAATCTACCTCTTTTCTAGACCAAGCTTCTTTTGGTATTCCACCATCCAGTGTTGTTGAAGGCCCATGGTTGATCAAGTACATTATTGTATCCACTGCTTCTGCCCAAAACTTCAAAGGAAAATCGACATGTATCCTCATGCTTCTAGCATGTTCCATGATTTTTTGTTCATTCTTTTTTGCAACTCCATTCTCTATGGAGTTCTAGGAACCATTCTTTCTCTTCATATTCCATTCATTGAACAATAATCATTGAAATCCTTGTTGTAGTACTCACCACCATTGTCAGATCTAAGGCACTTTAATTTTAAGTTTGTTTCATTTTCCACAAGGGCTTTCCACCTTTTAAAAGTCTCAAAAACATCATATTTATGCTTAATACAATAAATCCATACCTTCCTTGTGGCATCATCAATGAAAGTCACATAATATTGGGATCCTCCAATAGAAGCTACCTGAGTTGGTCCCCACACATCTGAGTGTACAAGCTCCAATTTTTGCTCCTTCTTTGTTGACCCAACCTTGAGAAATATCACTCTCTTTTACTTTCCAAATATGCAATGCTCACAAAATTCAAGATCTAATTGTTTCAAATATGATAACTTACCCTTAGCCTTTAAGATCTGCATTCCTTTTTCACTCATATGGCCTAGCTGATTATGCCACATGGTTGCATCTGAATCTGTAGTAGATAACATAAAAAGGAATTAGTAACACAGGTAGACAATAGATATAAAGTTCCTACCTTCTTACCTCTTTCCACAACAAGAGATCCCTTGGTAACCTTCCAAGAATCATGTGAATGTAACCACGCATCCAGATTCACCTAGTTTCCCCAGATATTAGATTTCTCTTGAGGCTTGGCACATGCCTCACATCTTTCAATACCCATGGATTTCCATTCTGTAACTTTAGATGAACATCACCTTTACCAGTAATATTGCATGGCTCATCATCTCCTAAATAAACTTGTCCAAAATCACCTGAACATAATTTTTGAAATAACCCTTATTAGGGGTAGCATGGAAAGAAGCTCCAAAATCTAAAACCCAAGATTCTAATTTATTATCCAAGGAGAGAATAAGGGCATCTTTTTTTACCTCACTTGCAACATTTTCCTCTTTACCTTTTTCTGATGTATTCTCTTTGTTTTCCTTGGACCAACACTCCTTCTTTACGTGTCCTCTCTTTCCACAATTCCAACAAAGTAAATCTTTGTACTTGGATCTAGATCTGCCATTTCTTGACTTTGATCTCCCATTCTTCTTGCTCTTTGATGATCTCTCCTTAGATCTTCCCTTGCTTTCTACATTTAAAGTGTTTCCAGATGATGCTTCTCCTGAGATTTTTTCCTACGTATATTTCCTCATTAAGGATTACACTAACCACATCATCAAATTTCAAACCTTTAGAAGCAGACGTTGTATTACTAACAACCATTACCAAGTTATCCCAACTATCTGGAAAAGAGCATAAGAATAAAAGTTCTTTCACTTCATCATCAAAATGGAATTTCTACCAATTTTAATTGATTTACAATAGACCGGAAATCATTCAAATGATTAGATACATATATCCACCTTCTTGCATCTTAGAATTAAACAATTTTTTCATCAAATAAACCTTATTCGAAGCACTAGGAGTTTCATACAAATTTTTCTAAATATTTCATCAACTCTACCGTGGTTTTTGCATCTATGTAAAATTCAAAGCCACCGATGTTTTCTAGGCTCAATCTTATAGATCCCAGAGCCTTTCTGTCAAGAACCTTCCATTCTTCATCATCATGTGACCGGATGTGCATGCTCATCCAATGGTAAGTATAGATCCTTATGATACAAATAATCCTCCACCTGCATCTTCCATAGTTGATAATTATGACCGTCAAATTTCTCTACTCGGTATTTACTATCTTCTACCATTGCTATGCTCCCACTCAATTAGAAAACCCTCTGTGAGTAAATCCTATCAACACACAAAACCTCCAAACAAAGCTCTGATACCAGTTTGTTGGGGTTTAACCATATAACAATGTTGCACAAATCTAAAATTAGATAAAGCATACAAGCAATGAATGTAGAAATAAACTAGAAGATAAAATAAACAAGAGAAAGATAACACCGATTTAACGTGGTTCACCCAAGTGTGGGCTACGTCCACCAAGAAATGGCCAAAATTATTATTCAGTGCTTTACAGAGGAAATACAATGAAGATCTTGTTATCTTCCAACACCTCACAGGATGTTCAATATTTTTCCCTCACTCAACTACTCTTTCTTGCTCACCAAGAAAACTAACATGCAAAAAATTACTATTTTCTTCTCTCATACCCTCATATAATGCATACATGCATATATATCTATTATGGGAAACTAACTATGCTTTTACAATCAAGAAATCATCTTTAAAGAAAAAATATTTATTCTAATTATATCTCGCATCTTCAAATTCCAACTAATGAGCCAATTCTAGTGAAGGAAATTCCAAAGATAAAGGAATCCTAGCTTCCTTCCATAAACAAGTTTGTAAGGGGAAGTGTTAATTACTTCTTCATTATGATTTTATCATCTCAAAGATAATTTTTCACCTTTATATACCATTGTCTATGGTTGATATCCATTTTCCTTTTCGTGATTCTAATCAAGTTCTTATTAGAATATTTCATGAAACCATTACCTTGAGGGTAGTAATTGGAAGAAGTATTCAAATAAATACCATGTCCAAAATCCCAATTAGAAATTTTAGAGCCTATAAAGGCTCTTGTGTTATTATAAATTATGGTTTGAGGAACACCCAACCTTATCACAATATCTTCAAGGAAGTCTAGGACAACTAATTCAGTAGCTTCCTTGAGTGCCACAGCTTCTATGCACTTACTAAAATAACTTTTTCAGTTAAAACTGATTTTTGACCAGTACTTGATGGATGTTTAATCATTCCAATGAAATCAAGACCCCATTATGATAATGGTTGATCTGTTTGGATTGGATGAATTGGAATGGAAACCAACTTATTTTTACCCATAAAGAAGGCACATTCTTTACATTTTATGACCCATTTTTGCAAATCTACAAACATTGTGGGCCAAAATTATCTTTCCTTTATGGTTTTCATAGCAATAGCTTTAGTAGAAAAGCTTCCACTAGAGAAACCATCATGAAATTCTTCCAACACTTTGTTCGATGTTCACTTTCAATACATCTCAATAACACTCCAAAACATTCCTTTTGAAAATAGTTCCACCAATTAATGCATAAGGGATGGACTAAAAAAATTTCTTTTTTAGGATAATATGGTATACACCACTAGACATGAATGTGGCCATATGATCATTCCATATGTGGTCATTAACTTCACCTAATTCATTATTCTGAATTTTAGCATTGTGGGGAAATTCCTTATCCATAAAGAAGGGGGTTTCTTGATCATTTTGAGCATCGAAGGCTAGTTACTCATAGATTTATCTTCCTCTTACAAGTTTTATGGATTTGATAGTCACATCATATTCCATTATTTTAGTCACCCATCTAGATATTTTCTCACTAATTTTTGTTCCCATAATGAATTCTCTCACATTGGAATGTGAGACTAGAACTTTGATATGATTAGTGGCAAGCATACTCTTGAATTTATTTAGAGCTATCATGATGGAAAAGACCTTTTTCAATGTGATTATACCTTAATTCATAATCCTTCAATGTGTGACTAAATAAATCCATTAACTATACTAAAATTTGATCATTTTTTTGTGTCAAAACAGTAGTAATATTGGATTAAGCTCCATATGCATATAGGATAAAATCCTTAAAATAGTCAAGGTTGATAAGTGCGGGAGCTTGAGAAATTTCCTTCTTGATTTTGGTGAAGCTCTCTTTTCCTTACATTGTCCATTTGAAAACCTAATCCTTCTTGAGCATGAGAGTGATAGGTCTAACTAACCCTACAAAATTAGGAATACATCTCCTAAAAAAATATTCTTTCCAAAGAATGATTGTAAGGATTTTTTGTGAGTAAGAAAGGAGAAAGAGATAGGATAGTCAAGATTATTTATGGATTAATGGAAATACCATCCTTTGAAACAAATGTGGCCCAAGAGCTTTCCTTGAGGAACTAAAAATTTACATTTCTTGGGGTTAAGATATACCCCAAATTCCTACATCTCCTAAAAAGTTTCTCAAGACTATTTATATGGTCTTTACTCTAGTCTAAGAAAATGGTGATATCATCTAGGTAGACAAGGATGAAATCATTAATGTACCCTTTAAATTAAATATCCATTGCTCTTTGGAACATGGAACCCGTATTTGATAAACCAAAGGGAATTTTCTGATAAGAATATGTTCTCCATTTGGTTGTGAATGCAGTTTTGAATTGATCCTCTTCTTTAACCTTGATCTGGTTGAAACGTGAATAGCCATCAAGCATAGAAAAACTTTCAAGTACCTACTACTACAGTTTGTAAAATATACTCCATAGAAGGTAGTGGATAATGATCATTTAATGAATCCTTGTTCATATCTTTGAAATCAACATAAAGTCTAATTTCTCTTTTCTTGTTCCTCACTAGAATAGGATTTTCCACCCAAGTAGATTATTTGATAGGAAAATTTATTTTTTCCTTAATCATTTTGGATAATTCCTTCCTCATGAGGGGCTCTATCTTGGGATTAACAAGTATTTGATTTTGTCTAATTATCTTGAAATAAGTTTTAAGATCAATGGAGTGTTGGGAAATGCTTTGATCAAACCCCTTAAGGTCTTCATAATCCCATGAGAATATATCATTAAATTTTTGACATAAGGAGATAAAATTTTGTTACCTTCATCACATAATTTTCTAAGAAATATCTCCTTGCCTTTCCCAATAGTTAATGGATGGTGATCCTCTCGCTTTTTTTTATGTTATTTTCTTCTCCTTTGAACTCATCATCGGGACTAAAAATATGCTCAAGAGTGACCAATCCTTTAGGAAACTTGTTTGCCCTCGGTTGAATGACTTGATTACCATAGTTGTTATGCAAATCATACTACATCTTTGAAGAAAAATCAGCTTCGTTTTGGATAAGCTAAACAATTTTTGTCACTATCGAATACCTTCCAGCTAACCATTATCTAGGACTAATGGTCTGATCACTAGATTAACATGGTATTGATTTCCTTGGATGAAATCTTCAAGTGGTGAGAATTATAAGCCAAGGGTTTCCATCTAGTCTGCTTCCTTGTTCAATTTTCTTGGAACCACTTACAGATTAACAACATCAAATATCTCTAAGAGATCCAAAACTTTGTGTTTATAAGATTTTAATATCTTATTATTTATGGCACATTTATCTCTAACTTGGTGAATAACCCATTTAGTGTCTCCAAATATTTATAAGGATTTTTTTTTTTCTTTTCAGAAATAAGAATACCATGAACTAATGCCTCATACTCTGCTACATTGTTGGAATATGAAAACTACAATCTATGAGCAAAGAGGAATTTTTCATTCATTGGGAAATTAATACAACACATTTCCTAAGCTCCATTTTTCCTTCTACATGCATCAAAGAACATCTTCCATAGTCAAGAAACATGATTTTTTTATTTAATTGGTGTGATAAAGTGAATTCATATTCATGAATGAAGTATGTGCCTAACCCAGTTTCAATAAACATATCATAAAGATCAAATTCATAATGTTCCTTGGCCCATTCATCTAATAATAGATAAGGAATTGAAGGAGGGATAGGTTTCTTGAATGATACAATTGGATTTGGGAGGAGTAGGATCATAAGAATTAACATGATAGGAGAAAATTGGCTCAGCTTGTATGGTAAATCTAATGTCATGTCTAGTTCTTGGAAGCATTTGAGACCAATCTGAAGACAAGTAACCACCCACTTTGGCAGTGCAATATCTTGATATACAAATGGAAAATAAAGAAGGTAAGTCAATTACTGATACATCTTGAGTTATAGTTAGAATTGGACAAGCATGAAGGGGTAACTCAATATCCTTGATCACTCATATTATGCTAACAATTAAGCCATCAACTTGTAAAACACCTTTAGAGACCGAGATGTACTTAAGACCTAAGTTATCGGCAATATGTTTAGGCATTACAGAATATTATCCCATGAGTCGATCATGTAATTATGATTTAAATGTTTTCTTATAATAAAATACATATAAAAAAGGTGTGGTTTTCACAACTTTTCTTACTTGTTTTTCCTCTACTTGGCACAAATTGATAAAGAAGATGAGTCTTTTGAATAACTGGATCAGCTTGAGGGAGATACCTAAGAGCTTCATGTAAGATATATCATTGTGATGGAATATCCAAAGTATCACATATTATCACATTTAAATTTTTCTTCTTCATCTACTCAAAAATGTTGAAAGGGAGACCAATGGATTTGTGCATTTTAGATATAGTGTTTTCCTTTCTTGACTACTCCAACATTGACACATGTGCCTTTGGATGAGAAACAACTTCTTTTTCCAAAATAAACCTGCAAGGAACCTCAAGAAATCTATTTTTGTTCAAATCTACCCCAACAATATTTTCTTTATGAAGGAGATCAGTATGATTGGAAGATAATAAAGGTTTCACATCCAATACTCTCTTCTTAGACCTTGTGTTATGAGAAACATGACCATGAGGTCTATTAGAATTATCTATAACTTCATTGCACAAAACTCATCAACCCCAAAAAAATATTCTCTAAATTGATTTCTTGAGTTTCTTCATTTCTAGATTTGCTTATTTCCATGAATGGTTCATGTTGGTTAGAAGAATTTTGAATCATAAGGGCCTAATATTGTAATGAATTTGCACAAACATGCTGATTATGTGGTTTATTTCATGGGAAGCACCATTATGTTTCTTGAATCACATTTGTTTTCATTGGAACCAATGCCATCAAGAAGTGACGCGGTAGGAGAAATTGTCCAGGAAAGGAAGACGAGTAATTTTACCCTACCACCTATGATTTTGCTGATTATTCCTATATATTTGATTAGGATATTTGTCTCTAAAGGGTTAAAAACTTTGATTGAATCCTTTGTTAGAATATTTTCCTTGGTTATGATTTTAGTAACTTCTATAATATTGAGTTTGTTGTTTCTCTAAGGATATAACTTTATTTGATATGTTTCTTATCAAAGCTTTCATTTCATCATCATTATTTTACTTTTGGGAAGAATTTGATGTAGAGCAAAGCAGATTGAGCACTTTTCTCATAAATGGGAGCAATAGATGGCTGATAATCTTGAGGAAATTCAAGAAATAAAGGCACATGTAATCTAGGGGCTATCATTCGAGCTTGTATTAGATAATTTTTATCCCTAATAGCTATCGGATAAGCATAAGGAAATTGGATAACACCCATAGATTGTATCATAATTGTTATATCAGAATTCAATGCTCTTAAGAAATAAATAAAAGCACATTATGAACTTGGTCTTAAGAAAACTAGAATTCCATCCCGTGTCTTCGAAATCTAAAATTGAAGTCAGTCATGAGCTCATTGGGAACCCTATTGATGGTTTTTAGTTGTTCTAACAAGAAAATGTTATCAGCTTTCTCCTCAAATTGATTAAAAAGGGTTGTGCCTAGCTCATCCCAATTGTGATGGAAGTAGGTCTCAAAATTCTATACTATTGAAGTGCCTTTACTTTGAAAGAAGAAGCTAGAACCTAAGCTGAAACTACATCTTCACTAAAAATGAGATGAACGTATATTGGAAATATCTTGGATATGGTCAAGAAGGGTAGTGTGATTATCATCGGTGAAAAGAGGAATACCCTTTAATGCAAACCGGTATATCATGTTGTGAATTGAGGCCGGATGACTACCACCATTAAAAATAACAAAGGGAAGATTTCTCTATTGTCCCATGAATCGAATGGGACTCAAAATCTAGAGGACAACGAGAAGGGCCTACTAGGATGAGGAGTAGAGAGGAATCTACTTGCTGGTGATGGTGATATCTAAACTGATCTACCTCTTCTTCTTCTCCTTTGTGATAGCTACAAGTATTCAAAAGGCTCGCTGATTGTTGCACTTTTTTAGAATGAATTCTTATCATGAAATGGGAACTTTAGCTACTAAAACTAGTATATTTGTAAATCGGAGTTACCATATGTGTCAAAATAATACTCCAAAGGATAGAAATCACTAAGTTACACACCAAAACTTAGAAAAGATGTTGTAAAATGCATTAAATGATCCCACTGGGCATGTCAAAACCTGTTAGAGCTCAAATTTGCACTTGTACCTGAATTAGGATGATTCATGGATTTGAGGGAAAATGGGATGATCTCTATAATGTGGGTGTTGCAAGATTATATCAACCTCTAGATAAGGTTGGTTCCCTTTCCTATTCCTAATTCTAAAACTACTTCTAAGAAGGAAAAAATAGCTAACTAATCATACTCTAATAGTCCAAGGGACCAGATGAAAACTAACACCAAATAGTCTCCATAACTAAGATAATCTATCAAAGCACCATGATAAAGCTATGTTAAGGAAAAACTAACTAAATGCATCCAATTAAACATGAAACACTAAGCCATCCCTTGTTATTTTTGATGGGATTTCTAAAATGTAGTTTCTCCTTTTGTTGAACTAATTTTGATTATGAGAGAAAACATCATGCCTATATCCATGAAGAGGAAAGGATCTCACCAATATGGCTTAATTGTCATGTATGGTTCTTCCTTTACTACTCTTTGCAAGTAGATGATAGAATGGATGCTAGATCAATAATATTTTCAAAGTAGAAATTATCTTATCATGTGCATATAGTGTAAAGATGTAACACTAGTGTAAGATTGGAAGGAAGGTACTAGGTTGTTTATATAGCTTTCCAATTTGGGAGAAGCTAGAAACCTAGAGAATGTGGGATAAAGATAAAGTAGAATTAGAAAGGGATAACATGATTAGAAGAGATTAATTAGTGATATTAAAACTCATGGGAGTTGGAGAGTGATTTAATTAATCAACTAGGATTAATTAATAGGCCAAATAATCTTAAGAATCCATTTGGAGGTGATTTAGAAGGAAATTAGTAGAATTTGAAGGGTTTGAAAGAGGGATTTAACCAATAAGAAGGTTTATTGATTAAATACAAGATTAAAAGGATTAATTAACTAATAATAGTTAATTAATTAATTAAAAGAGGATTATAACTAACAAAGTGTTGTTAATTGGAATCCAAATGAATGAAGGAAAGATAGTTAATTAACAAAGTGCATTAATTGACCAAAATAAAGGGGAATGTTAGATAATTAGTAGAAATCACTAATTATAATAAAATGATGGGAAAGACGATAAACAATGCAATTTTAGTAGTAAAATTTGTAGTCATATTTAGGTGTCTACATTTGCCCCTCTTTGGTGTGGTGTGTAACAATAAACGATGTCACTTTAAAGATAGTAGACAATTATAAACAATTAAATTTTGAAGGAGTAGAAGAAAAATGAGTAGAATGAAGGATGCCCCCTTGAGTGTTCGATGGGGTGATAGAAGAGGTCGATGATGATCAAAAAGAAGAAAGAAAAAAATTAAGAGTCGAAATGGGAACTTGGGTGGTTGTTGTTTAATGTGAAGGAGTGGAAAAGAAATCATTTTTTTCAAAAGATGGAAGAAACAAGGGGGGGGGGATAAATATAATCCCTATTTCCCCAGGTGTTGTGGAAGAAATTTTGATAGGAATGGAAGGGATTCAAACTAGGCCTAGTTGGCCATTGTTAGAATTGAGAAAAATTGGAAAATGATTAGTAGAAAGTTAGATAGAATCAAAAGAAGTGCATACATGGATAATCATAAGATCGCAATGTATCCAAAAATAATCTAGATTAGGAGAAACTTTTTATTTGATATAAGCATACAAAAAAAGTGTAAAATGACATGAAAATCCATAATATTGATTTTTGTTCATTGTTAAAGGACTGACTCAAAGAAAAATACATAAAGTAATGTAGTATGAGAAAGTAAACAAGTAGACCAAAAAAAAAATTAAAAAAAAAACATACTCAAACAAACAACATTCAAGACATGTTACACCAATGTTTTTGTTATCTAGCTTTAGTTCCCACATGTTTGAGTTATACGACAAGGGTTAAAAATGCACCCCAAGAAAGGATACATGCAAGGTGAATAAATGGAGGACATAGAAGTCCTATGAAAAATCAATCATGCACTATGAAACTACCCCAAGCAATGATATGTGCAAGGAATACAAGACATAGCAAGCAAACCAACTTTGTTAATGAGGGAAGATCAAAATGATCTGCATGTCATGCATAAGAACAAGTGAGGACCAAAGGAAGATGTTTTGTAGGATAATTTTTATGTTTGAGGATGTTGTGTATTTAATGAATGATTTGGATGGTTGAATGATTTTTACCAACTTTTTTGGATTTTTTGAATTTTACCATTTTTTTAATTTTTATTTTAATTTTTTTGATTTTTGAATTTTAATTTTTTGGTATAGAATAATGATGGGATTTTTTTTTACCAATTTTTTAGATTTTGAAAATTTTGGGACAATGTTTATAGAAGAATGAATAAAATTTCACAAAAAGGTCTTCTAGGAAGCAAGAATATGCCCGAGGGAGAAGAAAAGGTCACCAGAAGAAAGAATATGCCCTATGAGACAAAAATGTTAGTAAAAATGACTATTTAAATAAATAAATCATCACGACAGAATGCTAGTACATGGTGGGAGGAAAATAGAGGAAAATGTTAGTAATCCTACCCCTGTGAGGAAAAAAAATGAAGAATTAGGGCTGGGAGGGTATAAATAATATGGGGAGGGGTAAAATCCATCACGACCATTTGTGTTATTATACCTTCTTTGCCCCTTGTGAGATATTTTTCTCTAATTTTTTGAGAGAGATGAGACATATAGTGGACCGTAAACATCGTGCATGTAGATCATGTTCTAAGAGTATGGAGGCTTCCAGAGACAATGCTCCAATATGTAAACAAAAAACAAAAATTATTTTGAGCTCATTTAATGCATTTTTTACTAGTAGAAAGTTGAATTTTAACGCTAGCATACATTATGGTGCATGCTAGCGTAGCCCCAAAAATTAATTAGCATGAATGTCATTTGATGTGCTAGCATCAAACTAAGGGAATGATTGTGAGAAGTCTTTACAATAGCATGATTACACATGCTAGCATTAAACTAAGAGCATGAGAATTAAAGGATGCGCTAGCGTGTATGTGTGCAAAATGAAATGTGCTAGTGTGAAATGATGTGCACTAGTATGGGAAATGGGATATCATATTTATAATGTGTGTGCTAGCATAAAAAAAAATGTGCTAGCATAATAAGAAGTGTGATAATGCATTTCCTAACCTTTTGGAGAATTTAGAAGGAATTAGAAGAATGTAGAAGTGATTAAAAGATTAAAAATGAAGAAATGATGTTAATTTTTATGTTTTGGGTGATCTGCTAGAGAGACCACAAACTTTGGACGAGCATGAGTGCCATGGAAGACTGCATACCTTCGAGATGAGATTTACTCGAAAGGAGAAGAGGGGATTAGACACAGTACTTGATGCGACTGGCTTAACCTACCTCACATGGTTATCACATATCATACTAGATCACTCCCTACTTGAACAGCATTAGCAAAGTGATGGCATACTGAGAGTCGAACTTTTTGACTTCCTACTTGGAGAGATGATGCCTATCACTTAAGAGGATGTCTATGGATCCTACAAGTTCTTATATAGGGAATATTAGTAGTATATGATGATGGCATGTGAGTAGATATGAGGACACATCTAGGGTCTTATCCTTTTGAGAGGAGATACCCGAGAGGGGATGGCCTTGCATTTATACAAGATGTTTTGAGAGTAGGAGGAGGATAACACACTTCCTATATATCTTATGTATCTTATCAATGGATACTACTTAGTTGTTAGATAAGAGAGGACCCATTTTAGTCTTGGATTGATAGGAGTAGTGACATTTGATGAATGGAGAGGTATTCACCTGGGGTCAGTGTATATTGGCCCACCTATATAGATATTCACATTTGATTACATATAGATGGATGAGGAGTTTGAGTCCTGTGACCCTACTACTAAAGAGATATGGTGTTGGGATCACATTACGGATTGGGAACCCACTAGGTAGTCTCTGAGTTAGAAACCCAAGATGATCCCTCATGGAAAGGCTGGGAGACAGTGGGTGGGTGTGAGTCAAAGGTCACTTGGGAGACATCACCTTCCACAAGAATTATTTTGATGATTTTTATCTATGTATGGTTACTTGGAGACCATACCATGATTATATTATGATGCACAGAATATGACATAGTTGATTATAGATAGAGGTGGATCATTATATTATAGGTAATCTAGCCACATCCTAGAGTGGTATAGAGTTGAGAGGTATAACAATAACTTGGAATGATTAGGGATTTAGGGATGAGAGTGATGGTACACACATGTAGCGTGAGAGAATTTTGATTTTGGACCCCAGATAAAACCACGAGATAGCCTTAGAGATTTTCGTAGCATTATCCCACATGAATGGGATGGACATGCATAGGTAGTAGACCTAGATACTATAACAAACTATCCAGCATGGTACATGACAGTGGTGTTGAGTCGGATCACTATTCCACATGTAGTTATAATAGAGAGTATAGAAATATAGAAGTAGGTTTTAGGGGACATCAGCATTACAAGATAGGGCTAGATTAGTGCCATACAGGTTAAGAAGCCGAGGTAGTAGAGGCATAGGAACAGGGACCATAGGGTCCATAGGTACATCAAGTTCTACAGGTGTCAGTTGTATAGCAAGTGCCACAGGGGCTAATGATATAGTAGGTTCTTGATTATAAGGTTTTATATAGGTATACAACATACATGTAGGATGTCGAATGTTATCAGTACATGTATAGGGTCCACCATCACCTCCTAGAGTAGGTAGTCTTATAATTTATCAGGTCATGGGGGTGATGGGGATGGAGATGGGATGGAGGGAGATGGATAGTGACCACCTTAGATATCGGTGCCCGATTATTCATAGAGTCATACTTCTAGTAGGTGGGCCATCAATGGCCACTTTATAGTTATAGAGAGACATGGCTATATGTTTGATGAGGAGGATGTGTTTTTATCACATATAGACTACCTAAAGAGGTAGAGAGAAGAGGTTCATAGAGTAATTGCTCGAGACAAAAGCTACATCAAGCCATTGCTAGAGTGAGATCAGCTCATTGTAAGAGAGGACCCGGTTAGTAGCCCAAAGGATGGGCTACAAGTGGATGTGATGGTCATCATTCATATTACAGAGGGCATGATGATGCTCTTCATCATGTGCACTAGTAGGGGATATATCGGTGACATAGTTTATAAATTTTTTCTAGCTTCGAGTGAGGAGGGGTACTACATGGGGGTTATACCAGCCTATAGTTCTAGAGGGTCAAATCAGATAACCTCCTTATATCTAGATTTCAAAGATCAGATTGAGGTCACATAGGTCATACAAATCTGTGAGATCCCCAGATGATGCCCCCACCTAGTCACAGGTGGGTAGTCCTGGGTAGCCTAGCATTCAGAGAGAGTCGGGGTTGACTCTTTATTGGATGATGCATTACATGTACTTATTTTTTTATATGCCTCAAGATGAAGGCACACATTTTTGACATGATGTATATGTATGTTTTTGTATATGCCTTGAGATGAAGGCACACATTTTTTATCGATGCCCATGATGGCTTGTTTATGTATATGATTTTGTTGAGATACTTTTAGATATGGACATTGATGATTTTGACATGTTATATGATGATGGACATTGATGTATATCACATTTTGATTTATGAGATATTATGTTATCCCATGTTTTTATTATGGTTTATGATGAGGGGGGATAAAAATAATCCTTATTGCCCCATTGATGATATGATGTGATGTGATGTTAGCTTAGCATACATGTTGATTTTACTTTATGATGATGTAGCTTAGAATTTATTGATGATATATGATGATGTTATATATAGATGTGATGATATGAATGTGAATGATGAAATGATAACACACAATGTACAAAGCAAAACACAACACAAGCACAAAAATAGTTAACAAAACAATTATACATACACTGAACAACACAACAATGTACAAAAATAAACAAGCAAGTAAAACACACATAATATGAACAGGCATGAATTAACTTCACACCAAAGTTATATATGAACTAAGATGTTAATAACTCAAACTGCAATTGGTCTAGAGACATACCAAGAAGAACTAATCTAGTGAACTAAACATAAAATAATTAAAGAAATAATTAATTTAATCGAGTAAATAATAGACTAATCTAAAAAACATGTAAGGAAACACATGATTTGTACAACACAAAAAAATGACTATGTATAAACAAACAAACAAACAAACAAGAAAACACTACTTTGTTTTTGTGGAACATTTTCAAAATGTTTTGTACTATTTTTGTATTTTCACGAGACAATGTTATATTATTGTTTTTGGGTTGTTTTAGTAAGACCTATTTGAATGTTTTTGGTGATTTTAAAAAAAAAATCCAAAGCTATGTACAATAAAATGAAGATGCATGGATGCCCCCAACGATAGATGGGAATGTACAAGGGAAAACTCCATACATATGTATAAGAGTAGGATCAGCCGGATCAAGGCCACAAAGGATAGGCTCAAAATAATCAAAGTACATAGATGAAGCACTAGCTTAAGAAGAATAAATCATGCCCCCAAGTGTGATATTCTTGTGAACAATGAACCCTCCTATGGCATTGGAAATTGGTTTTCACCAAAGGACTTGTCTAAAGTGCCATAATTGCGTGGTTTTCACATTTGGATGAATTTATTTCTCTTTACTTTTTTTTTATTTTTTTTTATTTTTTTTTTTTGATTTTTATAGATCTTCATGCTTAGGCATAGAAACACTTGAGATGTATGGAATTCATGGGTTCTCAAATTTCATCACCATCAAGATAGGCAAGTTTATAAGCACTGAACCAAATTTAACCACCACAAATATATGGCCCTAACCAGTTAGGTTCAAACTTTCCTTTCTTCTCATGATCTTTTGTAGTGTTGAATTGATTCTCTTTAAGAACAAGGTCTCCTACCTCAAATTCATGAGGTATGATGTGTTTTTTGTAGCTCCTATGCACTTAGTTTTGATACACTTTGAGGTGATCCAATGCATGGAGGCACCTTTCATCAAGTAATTCTAGCTTGGCTAGCCTAGCCACTCTATAGTCTTCATCTTTGTCCAAATAATCTCTCAAGGATATCCACAAAGAAGGAATCTCAATCTCAAGGGGTAAAATGGCCTCAGTGCCAAATACAAGGGAATATGGAGTTACACCTGTAGGTGTGTGGATAGATGTTCTGTAATCCTAGAGGGCAGGATGGATTTGAAGATGTCAATTACGACCAATTTTTCTAACCATTTCTCCATGATACAAATAAGAGTCTTGTTTGAGGCTTTTTCTTGTCCATTACCTTAAGGGTAATAGGGGGTAGACCATTTTTGGTGGATTTGGAAGTGTTGGCACAAGTGCCTTCACTTGTTTATTCTTGAAATATTTACCATTGTTAGATACAATGGCAGAAGGGATGCCATAATAATAGATGATGTGATTCATGATAAATTTGGCAATATGTGCACAGTAACATAAGTAAGAGGAAAAACCTCTACCCATTTTGTAAAGTACTGGTGGCAGTGATAATGTGATTGTGGCCATCAGAGGAAGTTGGTGTGATCTTCCCTATGAGATCAAGTCCCCATTTTGAGAATGGCCATGGTGTCATGATAGGTTACAAATATTGTGATGGAGCATGTATTAGGTTGCCATGTTTTTGACATAGCAGACATTTCCTCACATACTGACAACAATCTATTTCCATAGTATTCCAAAGTAATAGCCTACTCTCAAGAATTTCTTGCAAGAACCATTCCACTAGTATGTGCCCCACAAATGCCTTCATGCAACTCTTTTATCGTTAGGACGGACTCTTTTGAATTCAAAAAATGTAAAAGATTCCCATCATAGCCTCGACGATAGAGAGTGCCCCCAAGTAGGGTATAGCGGGCTATGCATTATGGATGAGGTTTCTTTTTTAGAATGGGTAATGTTGGGAGGGAAGGTTCCATCTTGTAAGTAATTAAATATATCAAGGTACCAGGGGAAAAGGGACCAAAAAATTCACATACCAAACATGATTATGGCATGTCATACGTAGGTACCATTTAATGTTATACAAAAGAATGTAATTTCATTGCTACATGGTGGAATACGTAGCAAAGATCCAATTATATCCATGGCATCTGTTGATTGGTTATGTGCTCTTGGTACCATTGAAAGGTGATTTGCACAAAGTATTTCTTTCAAGTATCTACATTTTCGCTTGTATGAGATAAGCTTCTCATCCTTAACCTTATATTCATCAATCACTTTTTAATGATCAATTGGGAGTCGCCTATGACCTTGAATTTTCTAATATTCCATCATATAGAAAATTTCAATCCTGGAATAAGGGATTCATACTCAAGCTATATTATTGGTACATTAGAAACCAATTCTAAAAGCCTAGGGAATCAAAAATTATATGTATGGGTGATAAGAACAACACCTACTCCTAAGCCATTAAAGGTGAATGACCCATCAAAGTATATCTATCATGTGATATATTCCTCAATATATAACATAGAATCGTCTATAAGATCCATACTAGATGGTTTAGTTTTGGGTAAAGGATCTTCAAGCAAGTTGATCTACATGCACGTTTCCTTTAACTCGATTTTTGGCTGACATACTCAATATCAAATTCACTTAAGCAAGATGATCCAATTATCCATCCTCCCAGTAAGTGTTGGTTTATATAAAATGTACTTGAGAGGGTCAAATATAGATATTAGCTTTGATTTTTATTCATAAGGTAGTGAAAAAAATTTGGAAGGAGAAAACAATGGCCAATAAAGCTTTTTCAATTTATAGATAATTGAAGTCATAAGAGATCAATGTACATCTAGGGTAATAGATGTATTTTCCTTTTGATCTAAAAGCACTTCGATATCAAATTGAGTGGCTGATATATATATATATATATATCAAAAGAGGTTCACTGGTGTGGTAGTAAGATACAAGATTAGGTGGGTTAGCCAAATACACCTTGAGTAAGGTGAATACTTGTTAGCATTCAGGACCCCATTAAAAATCAACATCTTTCTTGAGAATATGGGTAAGTGAATTACATCTATCTGCAAGTTGGGAAATGAATCTACGGATGGCTTGGATTTTACCTTGCAAGTTATGCAACTGCTTAAGGTTCTTGGGAGGAGGAATTTATGTAATATTTGTGACCTTTATTGGGTCCACTTAAATTCCTCTTCTAGAAACAATGAAACCTAGTAGCTTTCTTGAAAACACACCAAATACGCATGTATTTGGCTTGATTTTGACTTTATAATCTCTTATACATTGAAATATACACCATAGGATTTCGGGATGTTCTACTCTAGTCTTGGACTTACCCAAGATATCATCAACATAGTATTCTATAATATCATGCAAACATGTCATAGAAGATGATATTCATGGCTCTTTGATAAGTTGTGGATGCATTCTTGATGCCGAAATGCATGAATTGGTACTGAAATGTACCCCAAAGGGTAGTGAAAGTAGTCTTATGTTGATCCTCTTATGTAATTTTTATTTTATTGTAACTTGAAAATCCATCCACAAGAGATAGCATTTCATATCCTACAGTTGAATCGATGATCATGTCAATGTTTGGAAGAGGAAATTCATCTTTTGGACATGTTTTGTTGATGTCCCTGAAATCCATGAAAATTATAATACCAATGGGCTTCTTTTGAACATGCACTATATTAGAAATCCATTTTGAGTAGTCAATAGGTCTGATGAATCCTATTGTTAACAACATTTCTAGCTCTTCTTTGACTAAAAGAGCCACACGAGGATGAATTTTCCATAGTTTCTATTTGATTGGCTTGGCATATTCATGCACAACTAATTTATGCACTACCAAATAAGGATCCAAGTCTGGCATGTCTACATAGGACCAAGAAAATACATCTAAGAATTCTTGAAGAAGCATAACAAAAATTTTATGTTCTTGCACTGAGAAAGAAGCTCTCAATTTGACCATTTTAGGCTCATCTTCAGTTCCAATGTTAACATCAATAGTCTCCTCCACCATAAATTTAGATCTATCCTTCATATGCGTAGGATCAGGGGGATATTGATATCTTGCTCTAAGGGCTTCTCAACGAGATTTTCACCCATAGGCTGGTCACTTTTTATATCCTTTAATTTTTCAATTTATTTTTCTGATGGTGTCTCAAATAGGTGCTCACTATGGGACTTGGAATTTTTATTTTGATGAGGATTTTTAGAATTTATTTTTCCCTCGTTTTTTTTTTATTTTCTTAGACCACATAACTCAACCTCCTCCCTGAAATATGTGTATACATCAAGGTTGATAGAGAATCCCTTTTTGTCGTCATTGATAGGAATGTCATCACATAAACCCATGAATTCACCAATTTCTTCATCATTCTTAAACAAATCACTTGGTATGTGTTGTTGTCGGTACCCAAGTTTACAAGGGATGGGCAAACAAGATTTAATTCAGAGTAGAAGGGGACAAGGTGAAAATAGCCATGTCGGAAAAAAATTTGTGGAGGAAAGGAAGGGAAAATTTTAGTGGTGAATATTCGTTAATTCATGAATATTATAGTTTTCAAATTTTGAAATTGGAGAATTTTTCGAGTAGGAATTAGGATTGGGTCACCAAAAATTTCTAGGTACAAGTTAATTTTAGGGGTCGGTTCACCAAGGATTTTACACCAACAGCCGACTATTATCATTCAAATCACCCTTCACGTGAAATTAAAATATGCCAAATTCATCTCCAAGTTCATAATTCATTATTATATATACTATTAAGTATTTATAATTCATTATTCATAGTTCCAACTTCCACTTCCATATTGAAATTATGATTATCAAATATTCCTCATAATTCCTTTCTACTTTAAATATCATCATCAATCGGTCACCAGATATTTATTTTCTTCTTTAAATGTAATTTTCATTGTTCGACAGCATTTTTAGTGCTACCATCTGATAGCATTGTGCTAGCATACATTTATTACTAGACAAAGGTAGCATAATGTATGCTATGGTTCAGTAGCATAATGTATGCTCTAGTAGAGCTAGCATAGCATACATTATGTTGTCATGGTACCCATACAACTGATATGTTGTCCTTATGTTGTCACCGGTGGCAAAAAGTAGATTTTTGTTTTGGATTGCGTTTACAAATTTTTAAATATTTTGTTTAGATTTTGAAAAAACTAATCTATTTTAAAATTTCTCATGGATAGGTATAATGGATTTTGTGAATAATGAACATAAGGTAGATAAAATCAAAAGAAAAAGTAGCATATTAAATTTTTTCAACCAACCAAAAAAATGAAGACCTAACTTACATCCACTAGAAACAGTAACATGGGTATTGGTAAGTTGTAATAGATTATCATAAACTTTTTTCTTTTTTTCATAAGTTCAATTTAATATTTTTTATATCTTTGTAATAAGTCTAACATTTTTCATTTTTGAATACAGAAACCCCTATTGTTAATTATATTTAGCATGAAACAGTAAACCAAAACATAAACCCTAAAGAAACAACTATTTCAGTAGATGAAGATATAATTGATTATGGCATGCCATAGCTAGAAGACATTCCTCATTACCAAATGCCTTCAATAGATGAATGTTCTAATGAAAATATTCAAGCAAGAAGATGATATTGACATGACCCTTAGAAAAATAAATTTTTGAGAAGGAAGAAAACATCCTGGATAATTGGAAGGTCTTTTTAGGTAGATTGGGCAACAAAATACCCATTCATTGAACCTATATAGCCAGATAATGGTAGTGATACTCCAAAATAATGTAGATGTACTATTTGTGGTTGGAAATTAGGAAAAGAACATAAAATATAACTTAAATTGGACACTATTGAGAAACATTGTGGCAAAGTATATTTCACAATCAAGGAAAATGATGGAAAAATAAAAAAGACTCATAGATGGAAAACTGCTAAAGAGTGCATGCATGTAAGATATAAGGAGGAGTATGACAATAAGATGAAATATTCTTGAAAACTTGAGGAGAAAGGAGGAACCATTAATGCAAATTTTGAAAAAGTTGGAGTGAAAATTTGAAGGCAAAAACTACACAATTTTCAACCATATTCTTTATTCTTAAAATGGGAAGACCTATTTCAGATTTTTCATAATATAATAAATTTTTCAAGTTAAATGGGTTTCCAAACATTCTATATTCATATTGGTTAGATCTTAGTTCTTGGGAGATGGCAAGATGTCTTGCAATGATTGTAATAGAGGATTTGAAAGAAAATGTCAAGAATGCAAGTTCTATCTCCCTTTCCATTGATGTGGTTACAAGTTGTAGATAACACTTCTTGTGCTTTTATACATGTATATAATTTTAGAATCACACAAAGACACCTCATCTACTTTTTGTTCATAAAATTCAAGAAAATTGCAATGTTGAAAATATTTTCAAATTGGTTATATCTAATTTGAAGGATATAAGCAAGAATGGATGATTATTCGATAGCTAAAAACTTATTTATGTTGGTGTTGATGGTGTATCAATGATGTAGGGTCATAGAACTATTCTTTTTGTACACCTATAAACATCAGTTGTTCCTTACATGATTTATATTCATTACATGGCTCACAGGATGAATCTTGTATATAAGATAG
Organism: Taxus wallichiana var. yunnanensis; assembly: GCA_018340775.1. Lineage (NCBI taxonomy): Eukaryota > Viridiplantae > Streptophyta > Pinopsida > Cupressales > Taxaceae > Taxus > Taxus wallichiana. The sequence continues at coordinate 671,824,265 of CM031237.1, read as the reverse complement.
TAAGCACATTTGAATGTGTTGAAAAATTTGAAGAGCTTATCCGTGAACTGCATGCCTATATGTCAAGTAGTCCAAAAATATTTATAGAGTTTTAAAATTTTTCAATTGGAGTCACATATGGTAAGAAACTTCTTAAAGATGTTGATACAAGATGGATTTCAATGTATGAGCCTGCACACAAAATTTTTGATGAATATCCATCGTTAATCTGGTTTCATGTTTAAGAACCATATGCAAGTTGACAAGGAAAAAGATTTTCTTTACTGCTTAACAGACTTGGAAACATTGTTTACACTTTTCAAGATTCTTCCAATGTTGAATGAAATCAATTTCTTAACAAAGCTTTCTCAAGAAAGATCCATCTATATAGTGGACTTCATTAGATTTAGAAAAAGGGTGTGTCAAACTCTAGATTTGTTATACAACTATGATGAATGCTTTCAAGGACATGTATTCAAGTAATTGGAAAACTATGAAAAATTTAAAGGATCCTAAAAGCTATTTCAAATTCAATATATGTGGTCATATTTATATCCTTATAAATGGGAAAGAGATTCAAATGCACACATTCCAAAAAGAGTGGATATTGTTGGATCAGAGATTGAAGAAGTACATTGTTACACATAATTTATATGAAGCTATTATATCTCAACAAGAATAAAATTGCAGAAAATTTCACAATGCTTATCCAGTGAGATCAAAGATTACTTTAAAAGGGATGATATTCTTGAGGCCATGGGAGTGGTCAATCCTATATTTTGGAATCTGTATGAGGTAGAGTTGTAGCTGATTCATTTAAAAGACACATGGATACTATCATTAAGCATTTTAGAAAATCATTTGAATGTAATGGATTTCATATTAATGGTGTTCTTCAAAAGGAATCACTTTCATTGCAATCAACTCATTTCGGCAAGGTAATGAGCAAACAATTTGACTTACTAAGTGAACCAACAAAGAATGGAGCAATTACACTTCTATGGAAAAAGTTGTATCCTAGTACCATCCTTCGTGAAAGCATTAGTGAATATTTCTAATTGTATGAATTGTGTCAAACAATGATATTGGGATCAATTGAAGACGAAAGAGTTTTCAAGTGCATTAACATTTATAAAATCAAAATATCAAAACAAATTGGATAAAAATCTTGAGACTTGCTTGAGATTGTATGTTTCATGATATGATGTGGACACATTTCCTTATGAATGGGTAATGGAAGTATGGAATTCTCTTACAGAGAGGAGAGGGATAAATGATTATAATACATGGATTGCAGATAAAAATGAACTTGTGACTGAAAATCACAATGAAATATTAGATAACAGTTTGAGTGTTGGGGACCAAAATTTTCAAGATATGTTTCAGTTTGAGCTAGTTGATATTGAGTAAAGAAGAATGAATGTACATTTTAATTCTAGAAAGAAAATTTCATATCATATTATAAGTATGTATCTTGTTATTTTTTATATACGCATGTTCTTTATTGAATAATATTTTCAATGTTGCAATTTGTTTAGAGTTTTTATGGAGAAATGTCATACTTATTTTTTTGTTGTCTTTTAAATGAAAATAATATCATTCCATTTATGGGAGAACTTACGCATGAATATAGTACAAATACAACACCATATAATTTTTATTTGCCAATATTTTTAGATAATTTTAGTGTTTTTCTTTGAAAAATAATTTCAGTGTTTGGAAACGCAACTTCTAGTTCTATCCACATAAAGTATTTGAAAATGATAATAATTAGTAATGTATTATGTAATAGTAATATCAAACACAATTGAGAATAATAATCACATTAAGAATCTATTTGAAGAACTTATGCACTAATATAATAAAATTAAAACGCCACATCGATTGAAATTTTAAACTCTCAATATTTTCATTAAAAAGTATATATATTTATACGCTGAATTTGAAACAGTTTTACAATAATATTTTAAAATGAAAAATTACAATTTCACAATTGCTTCTTGCATTTTTATCCTTGAGAATATTCTTTTCTTTATGTTTTAGTTTATTTCTCATGCACACTAGAAATTTCTTTTACAACACCCAACTGAACAATATCCTTCACTGTAGCTTCGATATTTAAAATAATTTCTCATTCTGGATTTTTTGCATCACTAGTAGATAGTAATGTTGGATCCTGTTCTATTTTCTTCTTCAACAATATCTCTAGATCCATTCCATTTTCCTTTATTATCCTTCTTAAGGTATTATTTTTCTTGTTTAAGATAACAAGCTTCTGCTTCAATTCAATTGTTGCATTTAAACTTTTCCTTGCACTTTTTAAATGCACATCAAGCATTGTAGCCTCATTTTTCAAATTTTTCGTACTTTGAATGCATTTCAAAATAGAAAAATAATTAATAAAGTTTCAAAAAATGTAAATAATATTTGAAAAATTAGTAAGACTTACCAATGCCTTATCTCGTTCGTATTTGCAATAACTACAAGGCCCTTGTCTCTCAACCACATATTATGGTAGGCTTGTGCTTCGTATTTAAATTATCAATTTTATTCAACATAATTTCCAACACTTCATCATCATAATTATTTTTAAAAGATACAGAACCAAAAACAACTTGATTCAAAAAAATATCAAGCTTTGTTGGCTCATTTTGAACTGAAGAATACAATATATGTCTTTGGGAGTGATTTTTAAATCATGAATTTATTTATTTAATCATAGAACTATATCCCTAAACTCCCATAATTTTAATTGTTCAATATCCTTCAATAAAACATCATTAACATTGGATTCACAACTATCATCCAAAAAGAGCTTTAAGTGCAAAAGAAATTTTTGTTCATTTGTTAAGGTAGTTTGTATTGGAGGACATTTCCTTGCCCCATAAATCATATCTTGGGGATTGAAAGTTCCATGGGCCTAAACCCCACTTTCAATCCCTAGATATTCCTCATCTAAATCAATTTCATTCAAAACTGAAACACCTCGTCCACTAGGAACATTGCCCAATAAAAAAATTGGAAACTTAGCTGTAAAATTAAGGGTGCCCCTGCTTGAAGCTAAAGGAATAAATGAAATATTCTTTCCACTAAACATGGTCCTGATATTTTTGGTGGAGGTGGTAGAGGTGGCATCTTCCTCTTCATAGTAGTAGATGGATTTTGAATTGGATGTGGAGGAGGCCCTACAACAATCAATTGTAATTTTGTAAATAACATGAGAAAATTCAAATGACAAACATAATAGGAATGAAATAATAATAAATATGTAACGTTATTTCATATATGATTATAAAAATTACTTAGTTGAGTGGATTCCATCTAAGATGAAAATGGGGCTTATTACAATTGATGTGGTTGTTGAATAGAAGTAGACTAAAAATTATGGGAGTTGTATTGGTAGGTGAGGTCTAAAACATAATCAAGCATTTTCCATTAATGATTTATGAGCTTGTTGAATTTTTTTTTTTAAAATATAAGCAAAAAATACCAAAATGAGATTAGTACCTAGAGGCAAAGAGTGAGGTACCAAAGATATTTTTACATCCTATGTTTGATCAAATTCATATATATATTTTATTGGGCTACTAAGAGCCCAACGATGTAATCCTATGCTCTTGGAGGTTTCGGAGAAAAATAATATAAGTTAAAAGTAATTTTGAAACATATATAAGTTTTAAATAATTAATTACATTTATTTTCAAACATATAGAAACATCAAACATATATACATCATAAATACATGTGATTAATGCAAGTGGTATGGTGGATGTGTCAGTTTGAGGGTTTAAGGAACTCCTCATCCATTTGATAGTTTGTGGAGTGGTGTCCTCCTCTATGTGTTGATCATCCAAAATAGTAATTGAATCTCTAGAACCTGGTGGGAAATGACCTCTGATAGCAGTTTCCCTTTGTGATGCAGCCGCAACAACTATCTTCTATTATAATTCAACAATAAACTACTTATTAATCCCAAATATAATAGATAAATATTACAAAAATAAAGAATAATAATTAAAAACCAAATAATCAAAAATTGGGACTCACCTCCTACTCTTGAACTATTAACGACAAATATGATAGCTTTACATGCATTGTTGTCGGAGGAGTGGTGCCACGTAAATTATAGAGAGATTTATAATATAAACCAAGAATAAAAATTTTGAGTTAATAAGAATATTCACATTTAAATGAATATTATCCAAATCATATCTTATCCTAGAAGATAAGAAACTCGCACGATCAAATTTCTTCTTACTTAGGGTGTGAACGATAAAATCCAAATCCCACCACGAGAATATCTATATATTGACCTTGTAATATAACTTTGGCCTAAAATAACTACACCATAGCCTATAAAAATGGGTGGCTGAAATCTGAAAGGAACGATAAGAAGATTGTTCCAATCCATGATCTCAGATGATAATAGCACACCACATTAGATTTGTAAAACAAAAGAGCTAAAATACCATTTATGAAAATCCATCATAATCCATAATGCTCAATACATTACAATAGAATGACTTGAATTACTCAATAATAAATATGTACATATAGGAGGAGGGAAGTGTAACTACTACCTAAATCAATGGTGAAGAAATCCCACTAACTAATATTGGTAGTTAAGTTAACTCTAAAATACTAGTAAGATAACTCCACATAACTGAGAAGCTAACTCAACATAACTAGTAAGCTAACTCCACACAACTAGTACACCTAAGCAAGATAACCCAACAAATGTAGGGCTAACACAAGTGTAAGAATTATCCTAATAAATAAATAAAAGGATAAATAATAACCTACACTCACACCCTCCCGTAATCATAGCTTAGGTGGATGAAAAGAAGGTGCTTCTCGGAAACAAGCTCGATGAGGTACCCAAGTAAAATAACTTGGAAAATTAGACACCGCGAAGTACCCAAAACAGGTAATAACAAAGTAGAGAGAGAAAAATCCCACTACAATATATCCTAAGAAGATTGGAAAAACTTGTACAATGTTGAAGAAGTGTGGTTCACATTGTGGTATGAATCCACTACTTGATCATAGAACTCAAAAACAACTGACACTAGGCTTCACTAGAATAGCTCCATGCAAGGAGACTGTCAATGAAATGATGTTGAAAGTGAAAAAAACACCAAACATAATTTGATCAGCTACTACAAATAGGTGTTCCACATGTAGAAACCAAAATTGGGTCACACTCCACTTGGTCCCCTTTCAAATAGCCAACTTGAACATATTCACCTAACCATGACTCTTCTACCCCAAATTACTATTAATTTAATTATTTACAATTAAATTAATACTCGTCCTCACTTCATTCATTATTTAAATACATTAATTAAAACTAATTTCCACCTCACCTAGACACCTCACCAAAAACATACTTTTAAAAATATTTCCCTTTACTAAGACTCAACATTCACTCACCATAACTAACTAAGACTTAGTCATACCTACCTTAATGAACTAAGACTTAGTGCAACCCTAAAATCATATGCCTATTCTCCCTCTAACCAAATTCTCACTCATTAAAACATAACATTTTGTTTTGATCCACAAGAATAGATGGAGTTGGCCCAAAAATATTGTGAAGATCGGCATTTTTAGTAAACCTAGGATTTCCCACCTTAACCGACATCGGCCAACCTCGACCGAATTGTTCAACCCTATACCAACGTCACTCACCATAAACCTTCGTCGGTTACCTTATATTCATTTTGGTAACCTTGTTTGATAGGTTTGCCACATTCTCAAGCTTTGGAAAGAAAGAGATCTGCATGCAAGAAACAACCAGAGCCCTTTCACACATCCAGACATGTACCATAGCCAACATCAATACCGATCGAAAGTATTTGAATTCACGGTAGCATTCCGGGAAGCATGGTGGTAGCACTGAGCACCATTCCATAGATCAACCTTCACCAGCATCTACAACTACCTCTCCACCACCAGGCATTTATAACCCTTCTTAACTCCAAGTAAGTTGGTTTCTCCTCTGTTACTTACAGTTGTATTCTCTATTTTCCTTCATCGTTTCACTGTTATTACTTAGATCTATCCCTCAGCTTTCTCTCTATCAACCACCCCCTCACACCCCACCTAAACTTCACAAAACCTATCCCAAAACTCGCCTCCCTCATGTAGACCTCACAAACACCCTCCAAAATATTTGTGCAATCACAGAGAGGACCCAAAACTCATTCTACAACATCCTCCAATTCCCCATAGTCACAGACATCGATTAACCCTAACTTTGTTCATTCCATCTTATATCGACATCGGTCTCCTTATCCGATATTGGTCACCGTGGATTGTCGACACAACCTAACAACTCAACCCTTAACCTACCCCAAACCTCACTCAAAACCGTACTACACCTATTTTGGACTTGTCACCTCGCCCTCCCCCATAGAGACTTTTTCAACTATCTTTTCCAAGACAGAAGAGAGCCCAAACACCCTCCACCTGACTCCCTGCCACTTTCCACAGTGACCAATATCGGTCACCCTAAACCGGTATCGTCATACCTAAACCAACATTGCTAACCCTAATCAAGGCGTCGGTCTCTATGTCCGATAACATTTTCTAGACCAATAACCTAATTACCTCACCCAAAACAACCTAAAATCTTACCCAGCCTTTTACCAAGACCGTGTCGTGACTCAAGACCACCTGCACTACCCACAATCCAACCCAAAACCTTTACCTACATAGCATTTTAGTATTCAATTGGATCGACGCCGATAGTAATCTATGGCACCCTAATCAGAACACTAGCACTAGATTCTTTTATTTACATGTTTAATTCATTTTATATTAATTTATAAACAGTGGATTGACGGCCATCTACGAAGTATCACACTTCCCAGATCTAGTATACACTAGGTAGTCCACTATCATATTCTATTTAACTCTCTTTTGTGGTCTTGTTTTGTATTTCAGGTAGTTCCTCCTAGCCAAAAGGAAGCTCTCACAATCAGCATTGGATCAAGAAGTCAAAACATACACAACAACCTTTAAACCAACCATCATAACAGGTATTCCTCCTTGGCCCATACCTTTATCTATTTCATCAAATCCTTAAAGAAAACGAGGAAACATTTTGATCACCTTCACCCACACATGGGGCAATCACTTCCTATTTTTGTCACTATCACTTACCAATACAAGCTACGCAACAAAAAGGGGAAAAATGTAGACACAAAAATTGGGTCACACTCCCTTGGTGCCCTTTCAAATAGCCAACTTGAACATATTCACCTAACCATGACTCTTCTACCCCACATTAATATTAATTTAATTATTTACAATTAAATTAATACTCATCCTCACTTCATTCATTATTTAAATACCTTAATTAAAAATAATTTCCACCTCACCACAAACCTATTTTTAGCATATCTCCCCTTTACTAGGACTCAACATTCACTCACTAATATTTAGTCATATCTACCTTAATGAACTAAGACTTAGTGCAACCCTAAAATCATATGCCTATTCTCCCTCTAACCACATTCCCACTCATTAAAATGTAACATTCCATTTTGATCCGCAAGTAAGAATAGATGGAGCTGGCCCAAAAATATTGGCAAGATTTAGCATTTTTAGTAAACCTAGGATTTCCCACTTTAACCAATGTCACCAACCTCAACCAATGCCAGTCACCCTAAAACTTTTTCGGTTACCTTATATTCATTTTTGTAACCTTTTTGATATGTTTGCCACATTATCAAGCTTTGGAATGAAGGAAATCAACATGTAAGCAACAACAGATCCCTTTCACATGTCTAAACAACCATAGCCAGTACCAACATTGATCGAAGGTATTTTCATTCACAAAGTATCATTCTAGGAAGCACAACGGTAGCACTAAGCACCATTCCATGATTAACCATCACCAGCATTTCCAACCACCTCTCCACCAATACAGGCATTTAGAATTCTTCTGAACTCCAAGTAAGTTAGTTTTTCCTCTGTTAGTCATAGTTGTAGTCTCTATTTGCCTTCATCTATTCATTGTTCTTACTTAGATCTATCCCTCAGCTTTCTCTCTATCAACCACCCCCTCACATCCCACCTAAACTTCACAAAATCTATCCCAAAACCGCCTCCCTCACGTAGACCTCAAAAACACCCTCCAAACTCTTTGTGTAATCATAGAGAGGACCTAAAACCTATTCTACAACATCCTCCAGTTCCCCAAAGTCATAGACATCGATTAACCCTAACTTTGGTCATTCCATCTTATACCAAAATCAGTCTCCTTAATCGATATCAGTCACTGTGACTATCAACCCAACCTAACAACTCAACCCTTAACCTACCCCAAACCTCACTCAAAACCTTACCACACCTATTTTGGACCTATCACCTCACCCTCCCCACAGAGACCTTTCTAACTCTTTGTTCCAAGACAAGAGAGCCCAAACACCCTCCACCTAACTCCTGTCACTTTCCACAGTGACAGATATCGGTCACCCTAAACCAATATTGGTCATACCTAAACCAACATCGGTCACCCTAACTAGTGTCGGTCTCTATGTTTGATAACATTGTTCCGTGCCAACAACCCGATCACCTCACCCAAAACAACCCAAATCTTATCCAACCTTACCAAGACTCTTTCGTGACTCGCAAACCACCTACGCTACCCGTAATCCTATTGGTACCCAAACTTAATCTCCTTCACAACTCAAGCAGCATCATGGATTTGCACAAGACACTCAGAGGTAGATAAATGATTTGTATGTCATTTGTAGCTAGGGAGACATCTATCTGACTTGTTAGCACTCAAGATTTGAAGGAGTGGGTAGCACCTCAAAAGGATTTTGATCGATCCTCACTATTTTAGGTTATGCCTATCAACCAAGGCAAGAGAACCTATTTGCAGCCTTTGTTTGGTGAAGGAGGTGGAGAGATCCTTGTATTTTGCATATTTTATGGAAGGGGCCTTGGGAAAACATGATCAATTCTTCATTATTCAAACTCAAAAGAGTTTTCACTACTAAATGATGGAAATGTTTTCAAAACAAGGCCGAGGTCTAAAGACATAGTATTATCCCGATTTTCTTTATGCATTTTTGTAAATGGATTGCATTATCTTGCTAACACATAATGTAATGCAGGGGTAGTATAGGGTAGGGTTAGTTATTTCGAATGAAATTTTGTTGGGAGATGTTAGACAAGACCAACCAAAAATTACCAAACTCTTTGAGGACCTTTGCAAGAAATTTGTAACACTTAAACAATAGGAATGCTTCAAAAGGTTTAAAATACCCCTTCAACCAGGATATGTGCACAAATGGAGGCCCAAATCTACACTCTTCCACACAATCTTTGAAAACCTGCTACAAAATCTTGAAGCAAATATACCAACAAAGTATCTAGAAATCCCTATTTGATCATGACCTAAGGTACCCCCAAAGGTTTACAAAACAGTCTCAAGATTCAAGGATAGTAAAATGATTTTAAATTTGTTTATCTTTTATCAGATGAAGGATCTTTTGAATATAAGATTGCAGATGTCATCAAACTATCAACAAGAAATGAGATGATGTATGATCAAAGAGATCCTAAACACAAGATTGCAACATGAGCAAGAAACACAAATTGAAAACATTCTGAAACATAAGTATATGCAAACTCCTTACGAAGAGAATAAACCATATAATCAAAGGATCCGCCAAAGACAAACTCCCACCAGGGGAAGATTTGGATCCTGGAGAGGCCGTGGTAGAGGTATAAGTCCTCCGTTTATTCTTCCCATGAGGAAGGCCGGTCTTACATTCCACTCAATGAAGGTTTATAAAGCATGGAGAAAATCCAGGATTGAACTACTTGAGAAGGTGCTTGCTAATGCCACTGAAGAATACAGCAAGCTGATTGCAGAAGAAGAAAATGAAGAAGATCCCAGAAGAAGATCTTGAAGAAACATACCAGAATCTTGCAGCCAAGAAAGATCAAACAGATGAAGCAAAGGTATGTACTTTAAGCTGTACTCAGAATCCCTTCATTGCAATAACTATCTGCATCCCTCATATTAAGCCATACATTCTAGATGCAATGATAGATACAGGGGCTGAGATTAGCTTAATCAGACAACATGCCATCCCTAGTGATTGTTGGGTAAATACCCACACTAAAATAAGATTTGATAAACGGGAGGTTGTCTGTAAACATATGGCTAGAGTTAAGATTGATGTTGAAGGAAATTCTATGGAAATAGAATTCTATCAACACAACATGGAAAACTATGACTGTCTTCTTGGTGTTGATTTTTTGCAAAAATGTGATACATTCTCCATATCCCAAGAACACATAATGTTGTTTAATCCTCCTGTAAAGATTCCTAGGAGGTATTCATTTCAGTCCATAGTTCCTTTACCTCAGAAGGTAAAGACTGTACAATAATAATGCTTGGATACATAAATCCATTTCTAATTGCACTGTCAAAATTGAAGAAATAGTATCCAAGATAAAAGAAAACATTTGCAGCGAAGATCCACATGCTTTCATCAGCAGAAAGAAGCACTTTTGTTCTTTGGACCTTCAGCTGGTCAAAGATGACAATGGAAATGAGATTGTGCCAAAATTTAAGGCACATCACAGAGGTATGCCTCCCAATGAAAGAAAAGAATGCCAAGGCGAGATCCAGAAGCTGTTAAAAGGCGGATTCATCCAAGAATCCAATTCGCCCTGGTCCTGTACTGCCTTTTATGTTAATAAAAGGTCTGAGCAGCTTAGAAATAAGAAGAGATTAGTAGTGGACTACAAGCCACTAAACAGATTTATAGCTGCAACACCCAATACCTGCTAAGGACGACATTCTCAGAAGAATCAAAGGATCAAAGGTATACAGTAAATTTGATCTAAAGTCTGGTTTTTGGCAGATATTCTTGAAGACAGAAGATATGTACAAGACTAGCATTCATCGTGCCAGGTGGACAGTATGAATGGAAGGTGCTTCCATTCGGACTCAAGACAGCTCCATCCATATTTCAAAAAATTATGGATAAGATCTTTGGTGAGTTATTTGATTTCCTGATAGTCTACATAGATGATATTCTCATCTTTTCTAAATCTCCTCAGGAACATTTAACCCATCTTGAGAAGTTTTATGAAACTGCCCACAAAAATGGAATCGTCTATCTCCCTCAAAGATGGAGGTCTTCAAGGAGGAAATTGATTTCCTCGGAATCAGAATCAGTTCCGGATCAATAACAATGCAACAGATGTTATCACCAAGTATCCAGAATTTTCTCGATCGGATCCTAGAGAAACAATGAAAGCGCTTAGGATGTGTCAACTATGTTCTTGGATTTTACCGTAACATATGGCTGGCGATCGTGTCGCTCAACAAAAGATTGAAGAAAGATGCTCCTGCATGGACTCAGGAGATGACCATGGCAGTACAAAGAATTAAAAGACAAGTCCGTGAGCTTCCAGCAATGTCACTTCCAGGACTCTGGCATCAAAATTATAGAATGCGACGCCAGTGAACAATTTTGGGGAGCTGTTCTTAAAGAAAAAGGAGAGAATGATAAAGAAAAGGTATGTCGCTATGCTTCAGGAGCTTTTCTGGTTCTGAATTAAAATATCATTCCTCTCATAAGAGTTATTGGCTGCAAAGAAAGCCATCAAAGCTTTCTTGTTTTTTGTACAAAATGAATCATTCATCCTTAGATCAGATTTAAAAGATTTTAAGAAAAGGTTGAATGGAGGTGATCCAGCCAATAAAACTGCCTTCAATAGACTCCAAAGATGGGGTCTTTGGTTTGATAACTTTGAGTTCTCTGTAGAGAACACATTTCAGGGAAAAATAATGCTCTTGCAGATTTTGCAAGCCGAGAACTCAATACACAGAAAGTTGTTAATGTAACACAGGTGATCCATGAATATCAAGGAACTGTATGGGATCACAGCGCATGTGCAAAAACGATTGATGCATTGGTTAGATGTGATAATAGAATGTCACAAGAAGCCGAAACGCTTCTTATTTCTAGAGATCTGATTTCAACCCAAGAGTTTGCCATGACTGAAGCAGAATGCAAATTTTATGATCCAGACATTCCTGGCAGAGAATTTCACACACTTCAAGAACCAATAGTGAAATGTTGTCTCCACCTTTGGGGTGGAGATCCTTATGCTATTGAACGTCCTGATCACCTACCAGTCGAAGGTCTCAGACTCAGACAACTGATACCTCGCAAGGACACCATATGGCGGTTCGAGTTCTCCAGATTGTGGCCTGAAGAACATCCCCTGCAAAATGATTTATGGAACCGTCCTCCCACTCTGGGAGACAGGAAGTATATTTCTTCCCATTTTAAATATTTTTTGTCAAAATATCTTCCTACAAAATTGTCTGACTCTCCTCTTCTTAATGTGCATCCGGATATAGCCAGAAATGTTCTTATTCAATGTAAGATCCCGTGGTTTGTAAAGGCACATTATTATATAAAAATCAATCACAGAAATATGGTCGAGAGACCTAATGCAACCTTGTGGAGGAGAATACTATTGCATCACACCATGGTCGTCAGGTCTCCTGCTCCAGATCAAGATCTTAGGATCCTTGACCACTATATGTTTCCTACTAGACCGCACTACAACCTAACATGGATGGTGCAGCACATCGTCTCCGATATGGCTTGAATAAACACGAAGAAGACTTCCTGGTGCACCACAACGGCATGATAGCACATCATCCTCTAGTGATGATTCTGACCATGAGGGTCCCTCTGTCTCATTCGATGATATTTAGTGCGCTCCGCACTACTTGCTATTGTGGCAGGCATGTTGCCACACTTGTCGGATAAGATTCTATCTTATCCTTTACTTTTTTCAATGCGCTTGCTTTTGCTATCCGGCTGCATGCTTGTTGTCGGTCGTTGAGCTTCTTTCTTATCTCTATCCTTGTCAGGCGTAGTGGGCCCATGTTTTCAATAATGCTTATGTGAGTGGGCTGTACTCACTTTCTTAGAGAATCTTACCGATAACCCTTGTCTCCGGTTATCCGGTTCCCAGTCTCTAGGTTTCCCGGTGAAAAGCCATAGATTGTCTATAAATAAGACTTTCTATCTCATTCACTACATCGGGAAATTGGAGGAGAAAGGATCATCGAGGATCGAGATTCTTAAGGAGTCTTAGATAGAAGGAGAAGACAGATGAGCAAAGAACAGATGCTATATTCCAATCTTCAGAGCCTATGTAAAAGATTATATAAATCTTCTCGTAAGTTATCATGTTCAGTACATGTTCTTGCACGTATTAATGGTGATTTAAAGTTTATAAACATCGATGAGTTTCAAGATTTTGAAGATGTTTATAATTGTGATGATGTATTTGAGGTAGTTGTAATGGTTTTAGTAGATTTGTTTGGAGAAGAAGCAGAGATAGATATCCTACTCTTATTTGGTACAAATTAAATGGAAACTGTAAGTGCTATTCTAATTGTAATGGTGAATCAAGTTCAAATTGAGTTCATCGATTATCGAAGAGTTCGGTTTGTTTGAAGAGATCTTTGTAAAGCAGATGTGGTGTTAGATATAGTTGTTGGAGTTATTCATAAAGTAATGCCTCATTCTAATGTTTTACAATACTACATATGTATGGTTGGTAAGAATGGTTTGAAGTCAGATTTGGTTGTGTATGTTTGTTTTTATAAAATTGGTATCAGAGCTGGTTAAAAATCCAAAGACCAAAAGAGCTGGTTAAAAATCCAAAGACCTACAGAGTTGATTAAAAGAGTTTCAAAAGATTTTGTTGAAGGTTTTGCAGAACAGATTTGAGAGAAGTTCAGCCGTCTGAAAACACAAGTTTATATAGCACTTTCAATAGATTGACGGGTGAGGCTATCGCAACAGTAAGACGCCGTGTGTTAGGCGCAACAGTAAGACGATTTAAAGCCCGACGATTTGGTCAATCTCAGCTTCCTTGCTTGTAAGTCCCAATGGCCGACCTTTCTCCTAGATCTTCTACTGTAGAATCCGAAGATACATCTTTGATAAACTTGTCTGACGTCTTCTCTGTCAATGAAGAAATTAATGTTTTAGAAGAGTCTAGTCCCACTCCAGAGTGGCGACTTCCAAAAAAATCCTATAATGAAGTATATAGTCATCTCGAATAGATTTCAGCTTTTAGCTTCTACGTATTTAAAACTAGGGAATCTGTTATTCAAGTAGCCCAGAGTAATAATTGTGAATATAATATCCCGCTTATAGATAAAGCTGATATAAAGTCTTTAAAAGGCAATCCACATATAAGTTTGCACATGTTGGATGTGTCCAGATAGGCATAACACCTTTGTTTAGAAGAGGTTTAAATGCTAGTATCCTATGTTGTCTTATGGACCTTAGGTTTGATAATTTCAAAGACAGTCTGTTAGCAGCTGTGACAAACCGGCCTTCATAATGGCCCGATATCCTTCGAAGTTTTCCCAAATTACCCAGTGTCTCTTACTAAGGATGACCTTCTTAAGGATGTTTTAAAGTTGCATCTCGCTACTACAGGATTAAATATGCGCGTAGGATCTTGTCCCCTCGCCATACATTATAAGATCATTTACAGACTGGTCAATACCATGAACCCAGCTGTAAAACATGGAGTGTCCAAGGGCAGTAGCGTGGTGACTCACGTGAACTTGGAAACACAAAAGATTGAGCCTGAGCTCATATCGTGGTCTGACATCAAAGTCCCAAGAGAATGGACTCTTGCCAAAAAGTTTGTTCAGACATCACAGCCAAAGTTAGAAAATGCAACATCTGTCACAGAAAACAAGACAAATGTGACGCTCAGTTTCAGAAGGAATTCAGATGTCGGGAGAACATCTGACAAGTCAAAGAAACAGATACAGAGAAGCAACTCAGTAGCTTCTACATCTTCCTACTTTACAGTAGGCGAATCTTCTGCTCCTCAAGAAGAAAATAAAGAAAAGATATTCTTGTGTAGTCATAAGTCGTTAACTCATGATCCTTCTACTGATTTTTTATGGTGTACAGATTGTGAGAAACTTGTAAGCCAAAAATATGCCCCTGTCAACGGGCCAACAATCAATATGGCTTCATCCAGCACAAGAACTGTTTTCCCTCCTACAGATCAACACGAGTTGATCTCTCCAGATGAAACCCAGAAGGCTGTCTTCTGGTATCAAAGAGCAGTGAACAAGGACATAGAGCCCTCAGAGAGCTCTAAGATGCTGAATTGGACCAACAAGGCCCTTTTGTCTGTTCATGAAGAAGTAAGTACCTATTCTGAAAAGCTCTCTAATCTGGAAAATACTTTAAAAGCTATAGAGCTGAGGAAAAAGGGAAACACAGCAGGAGCATTGCAATTGCTAAATGGTAGAATTGATAATATAGAAAAATCTGTAAAGCAAGTAGAAACAATTGTACAAAATATTTCTACTAATCTGCCAGAAGCAATTTCTCAAAGAGTCACTGATTTAGTACAGCCATTAGTAGACCATACAGTCGGTCTCAAAAGCACTATTATTTCTAGGACTACTCAGACAAATGAATTTATAGAATCTGGAATATCTCAGTTGCAAGACGACAATGAAAAACCCATTCCAGGATAGATGATATCCAGAAATGTCTGACACAAGAACTTCCTAGAATACTTCCCAAGATAAATGAGCTGAATCAGAAATTGACTCCTAGGAAAGAAGGAGACTGGACCAAAGCTGTCTCTTGGTCAGAAGTCCAGAACTTAGCCAGTCCTACTCCTAAGAAATCCTACAAAGAAGTGCTTGAAGAATACAAACCTCTCTTTTTCAAAGATAAAGAGGTTAACATGTTAAGTATTGAAGGCACTGAGTCTCATATTGAGGATCCACAGTTTGAGCCACCAGTGTTCGATGAACACATGGGAGAAACTAGTTCTCCTGGATTCCAAGCAGCCACCAGAATACAAACATTGCAACCCAACTTCTACAGAGTTGAGTGTAAATCAGTTGCAGAGGTCAAAGAGCTAATCCATGCCATGATAGGATGGGGTAACACCCAACAGGAAACTTATGGCAGAACTCCCAAAAATATTGCCGCCACCATAGTCAATGGATTTATCGACATGGGAATGTCATGAGAACAATATCGAGCTTGTTGATGGATTTACAACTTGAAACCAACTCAACATGATAAAATTTGATACAAAATAGAATTGAAAAATGGCTCTCTTTCCGATGGGGTGGGAGTGGTGCGGTCAAGTCACATGGTTGTGTGCTTTCCCACCCGGTTTCAAATCCCCCGAGGCACGATCCTCCTCTGGAGGTGGTTTTTCCACTAGAGGTGGCATCTATGCTCGTGCTAACACTAGTGATTACTCCTCACTACTAATGCGGTGGTTTGTTCCTCTCGTTGTCAACACTGGTGGCTCCTTCTCCTCTCGTTCTTGTCGACACTCGGTGGCTGCTCCACTCACTATTGCTGCTCCTCTCGCTGCGGTCGTGGCTACTCCTCTCGCTGCTGACACTTGTGGCTACTCCACTTGCTGCTGATCCTGGTGGCTACTCCTCTCACCTTTGTCGACACCTTTGGTGGCTATTCTACTAGTTGTCCCACTTGCAGTCTTTGTCACGATTCTTTGCATCTTCACTTCGGTTTCATGGTTGCTTCAATTGGGTTCCTAATAGTGGTCCCCTTCATTGTAACCAGGTTTTGGATCCTCTCAAAAATCCTCAAGTGTACAAGGATGTGGGTCCTTTCAAACACCCTCAATTTACCCTCAATCCAAAAAATGGCTCTCAAGTGGTTTTTTCGAGAGAAATGGGCTTCTTTAGGTCTTTTCCTTGAAAATTATACGTCCCTTTTTTCTCTTCTTTTCCAAAATTCATAATATATCTTATGCCATCATGGAGTATTCCTTCCCAAGCAAAAAGAATGTGCTTATGGGATCAAATTTGTTACAACAACTCTTCATGATTTACGTGAAAAGCAAAGAAACAGTAAAAACATTCGATGAATGCTAGGTGTGCCAAACATTTTAAATCATTACATAAATTTGGATCATTATCCATCCCAGGGTCACGTTTTTACCACTCAGGCATGCTAGCATGTTTTACTAATCATTTTTCACCCTTTTACCTTTTCAATTTTACCTCTGCAACTTTTGATTTTCACTTTTCACATTTTTATATCGGGCCTAAGAAAAAATGTATCAAAAACATCATAGATCACCGAATTAGGTCATGAAAACAATGCCATTGCACTCAGAAGGCCAAGATGATGCAAAATCATATAAAATTTGATGGAGAAATGTGATTTCCAAGCTCCTTGGAGCTCCCATGGTGGCCAAAAGGGTGAATGCACAGTTGCCATCGATTTTGTATCGACGTTAAATGTCCACCTTCCACGTGGCAGATGAGATCCACGAATAAGCTCAAAAAATACCTTTTTGACTCTGGATAAGGTGGGACACGTGTCAAAACATGATTGGATCGGGTCCCCATCTTTAAAATTACATTTGCGACCTTTTTGAATTTTGGAAAATTTTACAAAATTTCCCCGCTTCTCCCTGGACCCATACATGTCCAAAGGTGGGCCCCATTGAAAATTTGGGCTAATTCTATTAATTTTGACACTTTTTTGAAAAAAAAGGAAATTTTTCCATAAAACTCAAGTGGGCCCAAAACACGATTCTTCCCGCCACATGGAATCCTCCGATTTTCCACGGTTCCAAGCTTCCACCCCGCCTTGATCCTCCCTGCCAAAATTGTAAAGTTTCAAAATTCTCCTCGGGCCCGCGCTCTTCATTTTGCCTTTTGGGACACGTGTTGGCTCTGGATTGGAGTGGCACAAATTTCACAAAATTTTCCTTCAGCCCCCCTGCTTGACTTTTTACATTTCTGGACACATGTCCACTTCTCATTGGTTGAGGACCTTCGGCCCAAAACTTGACTTTATACCATTTGAAGTTAAAACTTCAAAACCATCACACAACCTGTTGCCCCATTTTGGCTCTCTTGGACACGTGTCGCCTCATGATTTGTTGCGGAGCTTCAGCTCAAAATTTATCTTTAAATTTTTGAAGCTAAAAAACTTCAAATTCATCAAAACCTCCACCCTCCCATGCTGACTTTTCCTAGACACGTGTCCACCTGTGATTGGATGAGGGCCTTCGGGCCAAAAATTTACTCTGAAAATTTTGCAAAGTAAAAGCCAAATTTCTCAAGGACAACCCGCCACCGCCAATCCTCCAGCCAATCATATCATGCCATGTTGCCAATGCATTGCGATGATGAATTTGACAGGAAAATGACACCCGTATGCCTGTCAAAACGTCAAAAATTCACAGGATGCCCTAGAAATTGAAATTTTCAACAAGGCATATTTTTATAATTTTAAATCAACTAAATCATTTTTGACATTGCTTTCAAGCTTGGGATTGGGGAAACACTTACACATAATCGGGATTCGATCAATTTCAAGTTTTTGCATGACTTGACAAAAGAAAGACGACACAACCTAAAAAAATTGAAGAAACTAGGGCACAAAAAGGGGGCAACTTAGAATATTGTTTCAGAATTGGGAAAAATAATAACATTATGGGCATTTTCAAGCATTCAACTGGGGAAGATGAACATCAAATCACCAAATCGAGAAATAAAATATTTTTGAGTAGATTTGGGCATGGAACATTAGGGCACATTATGCAAACTGAGAATTAGCACCAACAAATCCAACCCAAAACCTTTACCTACGTAGCATTTTAGTATTTAATTAGATCTACGCCGATAGTAGTAACTGAGGTACCCAAATCAAAAAACTAGCACTAGATTCTTTTATTTACATGTTTAAGTCATTTTATATTGATTTATAAACGGTGGATTAATGGCCTTCTAGAAGTATCACACTTACCGGATCTAGCATACTCTAGGCGTCAGTCATATACTATTTAGCTCTCTTTTATGGTATTTTTGTATTTTAGGTAGTTCCTCCTAGCCAAAAGGAAGCTCTCACAGTCAGTATTGGATCAAGAAGTCAGAACACATGCAACAACCTTTAAACTAACCATCACAATAGGTATTCCTCCTTGGCACATACCGTAGTGCCCACATTTTCTAGCCTCTATTATCTGCTGAATTCTTAAACCACGTTATGACTTAACATGGATTTTGACATATTTTGGACATTATGATATGTTGGTTTGCCTTCATGGACATGTATGGTGATTTGGGGCACGTAGCGCCAATTTGACTAGATTAGTAGATTGACACATTTTATTTGAGGTTGTGGATACTAACACATTTCTATGTGATTTGGGGCTAATGGCTACATGTTGGATACTTAGTTTAGTCACATATCTTGATTTTATAAAGTATTCGATTTGCTGATGAGGATACATGATGGCATGGTGATATGACATTTTTATGTATTACAATACCTAACATATGATGAATTGTGTGAGATTGTGCATTCCATGTTGATGTTGTGATATCCTTAATTTACATGTTTGAACTGATTTCACTTAGTGAGTAGTTAGTTTACTCTTGTATTGGATAGGTGCATTTAATGTGTGTAATGAGTGTGCAGGTGACAGGTCACAGGAGAACGTGGGTTTCAGGGTGGCTACACAAATTGTGCACAAGTGGCCCATGGGGCTAAGTCCTAACCGTGTTAATTGTTTGAGGCTGTATAGTTTGATTGTAATTTGGGCACCATGGGTGACCCTCATATGAGATGTAATATGTCATGTAAATTTTATTTTGCTTAGAATGTTTTTTATTTTTGTTAAGTAAATTAGGTTTGGGGGCTTAATGGTCCCCACTTTCTTTAAGTTTTGGGTTTGGTTTTTGTGTATTAATTAGAGAGGATTATAGTCACATGTGAACCCTTGAGTGGGCCCCACATCTTCTACACTTGTGCCCAAATGTGCCAAACCCGAAATTGGGTTATTTATGGCATTTTAAGTGACCCCTTTTAGTTTTGGGAGTTCACTTAGCAAGAAAATAAGCCCTTGGACCCTACCTAATAGGTAGGGGGCTTAATTTCAAGGCATAAAGGAATTTCCCTCCCATTTTGCCTCTCTTTGGTCACCATCCATGTAAGATGGATTGGTATGTGTATTTGTTAAAAGTTGCACAAGTTTGTTTTGTTTTTCATTTTGGGTAATTTGGGAGAAGGGTGTTAAAAACTAATTTATCTTTTCTCTCTTTTATTTTGAGAATCTTTGACTTTGAGGGAAGAGAGGGGTGACACATGTCACCCCCTCATTTGTGAGGAAAATTATTGGCTTCTCTTCAAATTCTCCCTCATGGAGGAGAAAGAGGACTTTTGGTTCTTTTTTTTTAGAATTTGGCTTGGTGCTTGAGGATTTTGGGAGCTAGAGAATTGCTTGAGGAAGAAAGTTGGAAAATCTTATTTTGGAGAGCTCTTGGAGGTAGGCTCTTGAGCTCATTTTATGTTGTATGTTTTTGCTAGATCTTAGCTTGCTTATAGTTGAAATGTTTGTTTAGTTGCTTGTATGGTTTGTTGCTTAAGTATGGTTGTTGTATTTATTTTGCTCCATCCATCATATGGTTTGATGGATGTTGGAGTTTCTTTGGGGAAGAGAGAGGGATTTTCCCTCTCAAACCTCATGGCTTGATGGGCAAGCCATGTAGGTTCTTTTTACTCCCCTCATATGGTTTGAACCCCTTCCCCATTCTTGGAGAGGAAACCCAATGGGTTTGA
This sequence comes from Taxus wallichiana var. yunnanensis, assembly GCA_018340775.1. Lineage (NCBI taxonomy): Eukaryota > Viridiplantae > Streptophyta > Pinopsida > Cupressales > Taxaceae > Taxus > Taxus wallichiana. The sequence continues at coordinate 671,803,611 of CM031237.1, read as the reverse complement.
AAATCCTCCCAAGAAGGATTTTGGTGAATGGGTGGAGCAATAAGGAGGGTTTTGTTGATTTGAAGGAATAAGGAGGGTTATAAAAATCTTGTTGTGTGCATCCTATGGTTGGATCACACCTTATGACACTTTCAGGTATCTCATCTACTCTTCCCCAATTTAGAGGATGAATATGGCTTTCTCCTCCTTTCTTTTATTGCTAAATGTTGTGTTTTTCTTAGTGCATGGTCTCGGCTTGTATGTGAAAATATTGTGGTGTTTGTCTCCCTAAATCTTGTGCACAAATTTGTGGAAGCTAGCTCTCTCTCCCATGGGCTTGGGGGAGGCTAGCATGTCTTCCAACCTTGGAAAGGCATGTAATGATGCCTAAAGGTTGGGTGGTTAAACAAGCCTTGTTCTCTTGAAGTTGGATCCTTGTAAACCTTCAAAATTTGGAGTTCATATGGATGATAGTTGGAGCCTTAAGCTTGAGGATTGCTGGAGTATCTTTGGTGGCATGGTCTTTTATGGCTCTCTTCTTGTTTTGGAAAAATTTTAGCTTCTTGATAAGCATGTGTTCTTTGTAAAAATATTGAAGTGAGCTCCTTTGTAAGCCTTCCATTTGGGATATATGTTTAGTTCATGGAAGCATGTGTGTCTCAAAGTCGTATTTATTCCACTCTTTGAATATAGTTGAAAGTTGTATGTATTTGTAAAACTTGCTACTCTCCATGAGCAGAAGAGTCTTGTTGCATTAAGAAGTGATGCCTTCATGGTTGTTTGAAAAGAAAATATATTTTCAGATTTCAGTCTTTTAATGTGGAATGGAGTAATTAGTAATTCTTTGTTAAAATGAAATTTTCCTTCATGAAGTAGATCTTACCTGGTAAAGAAACTTGTAATGGGATTTCTTGAGTAGATTTGTATTTTGGAAATATATTGCATATTGAGTTTAAGCTTCTTGGAAATGAAATATTGTAATAATTTTTTCCTATAATATGAACTTGTTGTATCTCCTTGAAGGAAAGATGATTGATCGGAAATATTGTTATTCTTGTTGATCTCCTTCTTGTTAAATCTTGTAAATTGATTGTATTTAAAATAAAGTATCATTTTGAAATACATCTCTCCTTATATATTTTGCAATTTAGTGAATAAAATACAACTAGTTTCTCTCTTCAAATAAAATGGATATATTAGAAAGGAGTGGGTATTTCATACTACATATCATGGTCTAAACATACCTCAACACAATACATATTGGGGATAATTTATTTAACATGGTATGTGAAGTATTTTCACATAAAATAAAATAATAGAAATTTACCTATGTATATAGAATAGAGTTGGCTTATACTAATTTATCTATGATGAAAATTTGCATGGATACATATTGATTTATTTAATAATATCTTGGTAGTTTTTACTATGACTCATTTGTATCTATATTATAAATTATATTAGGATTTATAGATTTTAATATAATGGTATTGTGTTATATTATACAATATAATGTAAATATTTTATATTATATATAACAAAATATAATTAATTTGTATTACCTAGATATATGTTGTAATTTACAAATTATATTATATTATATATATGTATATATAATATAATATATCATTTAACTTTTGAAATAAACAAAAAAATTAAGAATAAAAAAACAAAACAATAGAGTTTTGGGGAGGCCAAGCCCTCCCACACCTATCAAACCACACCATGCCACTCTATTGCCCCCTCTCCATTCACCACACACTACACGCCTCCCTTCCACTCCACACTGATCCCTTCAACCATGGATCTTCTCCCCTTCCACATTGTCCCTCTTTCTCCACCGCCCACCTTCCTTCCACGCAGCCCCCACACCCCTGCCACGGTCTCCGTGCGGACCCCTCCATACTCTACCTCCAAGTAATACACCCTATCCCTCATGTGGATCCTTCCTCTCTCCACACAGGCTCCTTCCCCAAAATCCATGGCCAACACTAAATGCCACCCTGAATTTACATTAAAACCAAGTGATCTTTCATCCCCCGTCTCTCAAAACAAAGCTTTGATCTCCCAAAAAAATAAGGGTTAATCTTCATTCAGGTTTTCAATGAAATTATTGATAAAAATAAAATACATAATACAAATGGATAGCTTGAGTATCCATGACTCCATTCCTTCCATGGCTCTTCAATCCACCTGCACAAACAAGAAAGGAAAAGAAACAAAATGAAAACCAAATGGAGAGAGAAAGAGATAAAGGTGTGCTAGGGAAAATTTAGGGAAAAATTAGATCTAGGGCTGAGATCTATTTGATCCTAGGGCCCACAATTAAACTTACTCACTTTTAACCCATGGGTATTTTAAATGTGAATGGGAAGTAAAGTTAAAATGTGTGTGGGTAATTAAAATAAAAAGGGGGAAATCTAATTAATAATAATGGGGTGTAGACTCTTTCTAGGGTGTCCCTAGTAAATTTAATAGAAATTAAATAAATAAAATTGTTTGGGGCTAGTGATTAAGTAATTGGGTGGGTAAATCAAGTTATTTTAAAATAGATAATAATGGGAACCAATTTTTGTATTATTAGTATTTAATTTCAAAAAAAAAAATGACTTATTGGTCGGGATTCGGTGTTCGAGGTGGGGCACTACACATACCCTTATCTGTTTTGTCAAATCCTTAAAGAAAATAGTGAAACATTTTAATCGCTTTCACCCACACATGGGGCAATCACTTCTATTTTTGTCAAAATTTGTCGCTTACCAATACAAGATACGCAACAAAATGGGGAAAAACGTAGACACCAAAATTGGGTCACACTCCCCTTGGTCCCCTTTCGAATAGCTAAATTGAACATATTCACCTAATCATGACTCTTCTACCCCACATTAATATTAATTTAATTATTTACAATTAAATTAATACTCATCCTCACTTCATTCATTATTTAAATACCTTAATTAAAACTAATTTCCACCTCACCTAGACACCTCACCTAGACACCTCACCACAAACCTATTTTTAGCATATTTCCCCTTTACTAGGACTCAAAATTCACTCACCATAACTAACTAAGACTTAGTCATACCTACCTTAATGAAGTAAGACTTATTGTAACCCTAAAATCATATGCCCATTATCCCTCTAACCACATTCCTACTCATTAAGATGTAACGTTTTGTTTTGATCCGTGAGAATAGACGGATCTAGCCCAAAAAAATTGCAAAGATATGGCATATTTAGTAAACCTAGGATTTTCGCCTTCACCGATGTCGATCAAGCCTAAACTGATGTCGTTCACCCTAAACCATCATCGGTTACCTTATATTCATTTTGGTAACCTCTTTTGAGAGGTTAGCCACATTATCAAGTTATGGAACGAAGGAGATCTACATGCAAGAACCAACTAGATCCCTTTCACACATCTAGACAGCCATATCCAACACCAAGACTGATCATAAGGTATTTTCATTCATGGTAACACTCAAGAAGCACAACATGAGAACGCTGAGTACAATTCCACATATCAACCATCACTAGCATCTCCAACCACCTCTCCGCCACTACAGGCATTTAGAACCATTCGAACTCCGAGTAATTTGTTTTCTCTCTCTGTTACTCCCAATTGTATTCTTTGTTTTCCTTCATCTATTCATTGTTCTTACTTAGATTTATCCCTTAGATTTCTCTATATCAACCACCCCCTCACACCCAACCTAAACTTCATAAAAACCTATCCCAAAATTGTCTCCCTCATGTAGACCTCACAAACACCCTCCAAACTCTTTGTGTAATCACATAGAGGACCCAAAAATTGTTCTACAACATCCTCCAGTTCCCCACAGTCACTGACATTGGTTAACCCTAACCATGGTTGGTTTTCCGTATATCGACATCAGTCTCCTTAATCGATATCGGTCATTGTGACTATCAACCCAACCTAATAACTCAACCCTTAGCCTACCCCAAACCTCACTCAAAACCTTACCACACCTATTTTGGACCTGTCACCTCACCCTCCCCCACAAAGACCTTTCCAACTCTCTGTTCCAAGATAGAAGAGAGCCCAAACACCCTCCACCTAACTCCTTGCCACTTTCCACAATGACCAATATTGGTCATCCTAAACCGGTATCGGTCATACCTAAACCGACATCGGTCACCCTAACCAAAGGTGTCGGTCTTTGTGTCGATAATATTTTTCCAGACCAATAACCTAATTACCTCACCCAAAACAACCCAAAATCTTACCCAACCTTACCAAGACTCTGTCTGTGACCTATAGACCACCTGCACTACCCACAACCCAACCCAAAACCTTTACCTACATAGCATTTTAGTATTTAATTGGATCGACATTGATAGTAATCTGAGGCACCCAAATCAGAACGCTAGCACTAGATTATTTTATTTACATTTTTAAGACATTTTATATTACTTTATAAATAGTGGATTGACGGTCTTCTAGGAAGTATCACACTTCCTAGATCTAGCATATGCTAGGAATTCCACTGCCATATACTATTTAACTCTCTTTGTTGGCCTTGTTTTATATTTCATGTACTTCCTCCTAGCCAAAAGGAATCTCTCATAGTCAGCATTGGATCAAGAAATTAGAATGCGCACAATAACCTTTAAACTAACCATCACAACATGTATTCCTCCTTGTCCCATACCCTTATCTGTTTTGTCAAATCCTTAAAGAAAACGGTGAAACATTTTGATCACCTTCACCCACACATGGGGCAATCACTTCCTATTTTTGTCAGTATCACTTACCAATACAAGCTACGCAACAAAAAGGGGAAAAATGTAGACACCAAAATTGGGTCACACTCCCCTTGGTCCCCTTTCGAATAGCCAACTTAAACATATTCACCTAACCATGACTCTTTTACCCCACATTAATATTAATTTAATTATTTATAATTAAATTAATACTCATCCTCACTTCATTCATTATTTAAATACCTTAATTAAAACTAATTTCCACCTCACCTAGACACCTCACCACAAACCTATTTTTAGCATATTTCCCCTTTACTAGGACTCAACATTCACTCACCATAACTAACTAAGACTTAGTCATACCTACCTTAATGAACTAAGACTTAGTGTAACCCTAAAATCATATGCCTATTCTCCCTCTAACCACATTCTTGCTCATTAAAATGTAACATTCCATTTTGATCTGTGAGAATAGATTGAGTGGCCCAAAAATATTGCCAAGATCTGGAATTTTTAGTAAACCTAGGATTTCTCACCTTAACCAACATCGGTCAACCCTAAACCGATGTCGGTCACCCTAAACCATCATCGGTTACCTTATATTCATTTTAGTAACCTTGTTTGAGAGGTTGGCCACATTCTCAAGCTTTGGAATAAAGTAGATATACATGCAAAGCAACAACCAAAGCCCTTTCACATGTCCAGATAGCCATAGCCAAAGCACCAAGATTGATCAGAAGGTATTTACATTCACAGAGTAGCATTATGAGAAGCATAATAATAAGCACTAAGCACCATTCCACAGATCAACCATCACCAACATCTCTAACCACCTTTCCACCACTACAGGCATTCAGAACCCTTTTGAACTCCAAGTAAGTTGATTTCTCCTTTGTCACTTGCAGTTGTATTCTCTATTTGCTTTCATCTATTCATTATTCTTACTTAGATCTATCCCTCAACTTTCTCTCTATCAACCACCCCATCACACCCCACCTAAACTTCACAAAACCTATCCCAAAACCACCTCCCTCACATAGACCTCACAAACACCCTCCAAAATCTTTTTGTTTTAGCAGAGAGGACCCATAACTTGTTCTACAAAGCATCCTCCAGCTTCCCCACAAAGTCACCGACATCGGTTAACCCTAATCGTGGTCGATCCATCTTATACCGACATCGGTATCCTTAATCGATATCAGTCATTGTGATTGTCAACCCAACCTAACAACTCAACCCTTAGCCTACCACAAATCTCACTCAAAACCTTACCACACCTATTTTGGACTTGTCATCTCACCCTCCCCCACAGAGGCATTTTTAACTCTTTGTTCCAAGACAAAAGAGAGCCCAAACACCCTCCACTTGACTCCCTGCCACTTTCCACAATGACCAATATTGGTCACCCTAAACTGGTATTGGTCATACCTAAATCGACATCACCACCCCGACCGCATCGGTCTCTATGTCTGATAACATTGTTCCAAACCAACAACCTAATTACCTCACCCAAAACAACCCAAAATCTTACCCAACCTTACCAAGACTTTGTTTATGACCTACAGACCACTTGCGCTACCCGCAACCCAACCCAAAACCTTTACCGAATAGCATTTTAGTATTTAATTGGATCGATGCTGATAGTAATGAGGCACCCAAATCAAAACACTAGCACTAGATTCTTTTATTTACATGTTTAAGTTATTTTATATTGATTTATAAACAAGTGGATTGATGGCCTTTTAGGAAGTATCACACTTCCCAGATCTAGCATATGCTAGGCAGTCCACTATCATATACTATTTAACTCTCTTTTGTGGTCTTGTTTTGTATTTCAGGTAGTTCCTCCTAGCCAAAAGGAAGCTCTTATAGTCTTGTGTCATCAAGAGATAGAGATTGAGAAGTGTCAATAATTTTCTCATCTATCAAAAGGCCACCAAGAAGGAAAGTGTCAATTTTGTAATGTTCTTGGGACCATTCAAGCTAATAATTAGGTATACTAGGTGTCTTAGGTGATAGAAAAATATTCAAAATGAAGAGGGCCTATTGGATGTTGTATTATCCACACCTGGTAGGAAGGATATTCATCTCCTATGTAGAACTGAAGATATAGACGTAGAAGAACCACTTTCACATAGGTGCGGTGTATCGGGATCAATACAGGAGGTGAGGGCCTTAGGTTGAATTTGAACATCTATTTCAAAGTATAAGGACATTCATATGTAGTGGGGAAATAACCTAGATAATGCTCTGTAATGTGCAAAGGGTTGTGGGTCCCCAAGAATGGTGAGTGTTTGTCCTTCATGGTAAAGTTTGATACATTGATGGAAATTTGAGGGCATGGCCTACATGACATGAATCCATGGGTAACCGAGGAGCATATTATAGGGTAGTTCCAAGTCTAGGACATGGAACCGGGTATCATGAATAGTGGGCCCAACTTCCATAGGAAAATTTATTGTTCCAATTTATTATTGTTATGCATTATCATAATCCTTAATGGTGATTACATCATGTTCCAGTTCTAAATCATTGCATCCCACTGCTTGATGAGCTTCAAGGTACAAATTTTCAAGCCTCGGTCTCGTTGTCCATAAGCACCCTTTTTATCTTCTTACTAGTAACAATCACTTTAAAAAGTTAGATTGTGTGTATGATCATCCATTGGAATCTTATGATGGCTAAAGATAATATGTTCAGAAGGAGAAAGTTATGTAAACAAGGCTTGGAAGTGCAATGGATAAATATTTATGTAAACTCCTCGACCCTTTAATATTTTTATAAAGTATTTCCTTATGAATGTTGGAAATCTTGGTAGTAGTTTTCTCAAGCCTGCTCAAAGAGATCTTAATGAGTATCTAGAGGGGTAGAAAAAGGAGGTTCTAGAATAATAATAAAAGTGTGTTGTGTTTCCATGGCACACTCTTATGTCTTGATCTTAAATGTATTCACATGCTAAATAAGAGGATGAACACATCTAATGAGGGAATCTAAAGAATGAGTTTCTTCAAAGAAGAACATGATTAGCGTTTTTATTTTGGAATGACTAACCTTGATCCAAATTTTTCTCCACTTGTTTATGCTTATGGAATGGCTCTTTATAAATTCCTAATTATTTTTTAGAGGTTTGGTTGGGTTTAGGTGAATCTGTTTTAACATATTCACTATTTATGAGGTCTTTAATGAAGTGTTTCAACTTCAAACATTTATCTTTAGTATGGCCTTTGACGTAATGATATTCACAATATTCATGGTATTTGTACCATGATGGTTATTGGTGCATCATCATTAAAGGGTGTAGTATTATGGAACTTAACCATGTTAATTGCATTCATTTTTTCAAAATTCATGACAAATAATCCATAAGTGGAGAGAACACTCAACATTTTATTTCAGTGCAACCGATCCTTTGGAAAGTTTCAAAGGAAAACTATTATGGACCCCTTGAACATGTTTTGAATCTATGATTCGTTGATCAATCAGACCACGGAACTTAATAAAATAAAATATATAAGGTTTGCATGGGATAGTAGAGTGCATTCAAACGTGCGGAAGTATCGAAAAGGATCGTGTAACGATGAATACAAACAAGTTCGGGACTTAGACGTTTTCACGACAAGGATCTATTTTTGGAGATAGTGTATGGAGCACTCAAACCAATTGGAAACTCGTGTGTCACACATTGGATATTTTTGGAGGATCAGCTACAAATTACTTTGCATAGACACAGTCGGAAATAGATCTACTAATGTCAGTTAACTAACAAGTAGTCTATTGTTAACACACTTGCATGTGTGGCTATTTTTGTAATGGCACGTGGCTAGTAATAGCATGTGACCTATTTTGGGATTAGATAAGTGGTGAAGGGCAAGTCCCCACCCTTATAAGTATGTAGTAAATTGTGTAGTATAGAGATATGCATACATGGAGATATAGTGAGATTATGCTGCTAAATCTATTACGCACATGAGCGTATGCTACTGTTATTGTAATGAAGCTTTTGTGTACTTATTGCATTTAATATAATGGAGGATATTGGCTGAATCTAAGTGTTAGTTCTATGTGTATCTGAATCTAGTATGTTCTTGATTTCATCATGGTTAATACTTAATTTTATTCTCCCTTAGATATATATCGGCATGCTCTAGTAGAATGATGTGTTAGTAATGGAACTACATGTGTTAAGTCTTCATCATGCTAACATCCTATAACAGTAACCCTAAAGAGGGACCTAGTACCTTTGCATGCTTCGCTTGAGCTCTCATCCTAGGCTGATCGATGTTCTAGCATGTCTAGGGTCTTATTGGGTTTGTATTATTGAATTCTAGGCTACATCATTGGTTTCATTGTTGGGACCTCTTTTTCAGTTGTTTTCAGGATGGTTCACGATGAAGACATACCAATTAAACCTTAGCAAGTGTTGAAGAGTGGATACATGATCTAGAAGAAGAATACACACGGTGGTTTAGCATTGGATGTGAACTTAATGCATGCGTGTGGGTGGAACAGAATTTGTATGACAGTTTATATGAGAGCTTTTTCATTATCTTTCCAGTAGAATTGTATGAGTGGCTGATTACTTATGCATCTAAGAAGAATTGGATGTATCGCGCACTTGTTTGGACACAAGAATAATTCCATACCCTTTATTATGTTGATTTGATTTGGAATCAATTTTTGGATACGTGGTTCCATGGTGTCTTGAATAGTTATATCTTGAAGTACTCAATTTCCACTTATTCATGTCCAGAGGTAGTAGAATCCTATTTTTATGATATCCAAGGGAACTTACCTATAATGCATTCCACTTTGGTGATCAAGATCCCGATGGTAACTTTGAATCTAGAGAGTAAACCTATGGCTAACTAAACCCCACCATGTGTGGGGGTAGGAGTAGTTTTGGTGAAGGATGGCACACCTAGCTCTGCGTAAAGGCAGAGAGAGGAAAGGTGGCTTAAGTATAATGAGGCATGTAAGAGGGAGATAGAGAAGCAAAGTGTAACATTACAGAAAGTATGTCGTTGTGGAGAGAGATGGTTCATGAAGTATTTGAAGCTCGCGTAGAAGACGTGGAGCTAAATCATTAGGAACTCCCCCATATTGGAAAGCATGACAGGGATCCTTCCTTGACCTCATGCAGAAACACACCAAAGCAAAGACTACCCGGGCCATAGGTGCACATCTAAATCCACCGAAACCCTACCTTTGTGTTTGGTTTTCTAGCATCTAGTACAAAAAATAGTCAACAAGCTAGTTCAAGTAGTGGGAGAGTAGGAGCGAGTATTATAAGAGGCACAGTGATGGCAAGCACAAATAGATTTGTTGTTATATGGGAGTACCTTTTTAGTTGTATCATCATCACGTAATACAAGCACATTGATTTTGTACTAACTTATGGAAGTAATAACTCTTTGCAAACTATCGGGGTATAGTTCGGTTCTACTATTGGGACGTAGGAGAGTACATCTTCGGTCGAGTCGACCCCAGCCTATAGGTTTGATTAGGAGGCATAGGTGGCTCGGTTCGGGTGGATCTAGAGGTTTTGGAGGTTGGGGAAACACATGAGGTTCTGGGATCGGTGGGCAAGGTCCGCACCAACCCCAAAATATTTACATGGAGATGTCTCTTCATCTTCTAGAATATAGGGGCATAGAAGATGTTGTTGAACATGTGCATATGTGTGAAATATTATGGCACGCAAAAGGAATCACAGCTTCTGAGCGTAGGGCAAGCCAATTTACTACTACATTGCAAGGGCGTGCACATAGCCGGTCTGAAATTTTGACCCTAATCAGACTTTCGTATATTATACACCTTTAAAAGATGCATTCCTTAAAGAGTTTCACATCCCTGAGTTTGAGTAGAAGATTATAAGTGTGCTCAAGGATATTAATCAAGGCACTACTAAAAGTGTTAGAGAGTATTATGCACAAACTTAAAATGTTTTTTCTCAATGCTTTCTTATGACATACACGCAAGCCAACATGCACAATGGTTCATTGGGGTCTTGATTACCCCTTTTAGGAGGGAATTATCACATAAGACATACATTGATCCACATGAAGCACTTGAAGTAGCCTTGCGTGTTGAGGCAGTTAGAAGCATAGATATTGGGGTGAGCCCATTTTTAGAAGCACAAATAGTAGCTATGGAAAAATAGTTGGAGAAACTATTAGCAAATTCAGCACATGAGATGTGCACAGGGATTTGGTGCATAGATTGTGAAGTATAAGGTCATACAAAGGATAGTTTTCCTCATAGAATAGTATGATCATTGTTAATGGATTGTGAAATATGCCATTTAAACCATGATGCTAGTTGTTTCCCGTTATTACAACACGTGATAAGTAAGAATTTTTAAGCTCTTGTAAAATCTACTGGTCCATGACTCATGACACAAAATAGACTGTCACTGATTGGACAGATCTATGATGCTATAGATATTAGTGTATGAAAGATAGGAGTTTTCAGATAACTCTAAGGGAAAGAATGAGCATCGGTCGGGATCACAATCATGCACGCTATGATTGTAATAAAGGGATTTTTGAAGGAGGTTATGGCATAGGTTGAGGATACCGTGGTGGATTTGGAGGACGAAGCCATGGTGGTGGAAGAATTATCTCCTCTCGAACATGTTATACATGCAGATCTCCGATCACTACAGGCATGAATGTCCTTAGAATATTACATGTTCTTTTTGTGGAAATAACAATACCTATGAGGAGTTCCTAGACTTGTATGAGCATCCGAGTAAGCAACATAAACTAGAAAAAAAAAGGAGCGGGGATGGTTAGGATATAGCGCGTTGTTGAAAATCAATGGATTCCTAAGTTGGAGGCATAATTTGAGGCATTGCAAGTGAATATCACGACCACTGTGATGAGGTGCACGCACGCACTGGGAAGTATTTCAGCAGAAGCCTACCATCACTAAAGAGTAAGTTCTTCATCCCCGATACCCGGATCCCGCCTATCGAAGGATTTTTATCAGAAACCATGGAAGTTCTCAGAATCTTTAGGGAGAGATATAGTACTTAAAAGGGAAATCATGGAAGATGGAGAAAAAGAAAGCATTAGAGATGGTCCAAACTTATTTAGATGACTTGATGGAAGTGTGTAAAATGTTGAGCAAGGAAAATAGAATTCCACTATTAGGGAGTTGGTTAAAAGGAAACACTTCGTGCACAAGTGTTGAGACCTGGATGAGTAGATTTTGCATGTGAATCTCCCCCACATAGCCTAAATTATGACAAGGAAATAACTCGAATGTTATTTTGGATGGGTGGTTATTGACTAATATCTTGATTGATATAGGTGTGGAAGTCAATTTTCTTACCCTAGATGCATGGGTACAAATTGGGAGACCCCCATTACAGTCATCCTCTAATATATTGTTCATGGCTAATAGAACTAAGGCCACTCCCATCAGAGTTTTGAAAGATGCATCCATTACCATACAAGGGGCCAAGTTTAGTGGAGACTTTGAATTTTTAGCTTTGGAAGATTCAAATAGCTTCCCAACTCTATTGGGGCGTCCTTGGTGTTATGCAAATAATGATGATCTTGGTTCAATAAGGTCTATATCATTTTTGAAAAAAGAAGGAGAGATTTATTATCCCTTTAACAGATGGAAAATATACGCCCTATATTGAGCCCTTAAGTGAAGAAGATACGAATATGATTTATGTACTCCCCATCCAAGATCTAGAGATAATTGAGCCAACCAAAGGAATAATTCAATGGGAGGATGTATAGGTGATAATGATACTACAAGTGTTGCTTGCGATAATTGGGATCATAGCACTTATGAGTAGGTAGGGCGTGAAGTAAAGAGAATATTTCCTCGAGGCACAAAACTACGTTATTTCAAGAGGATAGGTAACAACTAGGTACCTTGTTACAGGAGAAGGGGATCCCATGGTATTCCTATACACCATGGAAGAACAATGGATAGACCCACTAGAAAGAAGAAATATGCTAGCATATACACTATGTGGGATAGCAGCACGTTGGTGGGTGGCCCACATGGATAATCTTATAGGATGGAATGAAATTAGGATTGCTCTTACTGCTAGGTTCTTCAGGAGCAATGTGCCTACTCAAAATAAGTACTTATCATAGTAATCAACCTGTTCAACACCACGTTCAAAAGTGTGAGAGACTTTGGATAGAAGGGCAGAATTTTTACTACCTTCTCTATGGGTGCATATGCTTTATTCCACTTTACAAGGTTGTGTGCATGCTTTGTATGTATATGCATAACTCCATAGAGAAATTGGAAATTTGTAGAAGTTAATTACAGGAATGGCCCGGACATTTGACTTCTTCTCTACAAAGCCTCCGGTGGAAGAAGCTTTGAAATTTATAAAGAGCTTAACTATGAGGGATAGTGCCAAAGATAAAGAACTCCTTCAGTAGTTATTAGACAAATAAGACTCGGGAGTGCATCTTGATGAAGAACCAAAGGCCAATGCAACATTACTTCAACATGCTTGCCTTGCGAAAGAGAAAGGAAAAATGGTCTACTTAGTGGAGTATGAAGAAGTAGACAATCTACATGTAAACCATTCAATAGAGAGACATGAGGCATTAGACAAGTGTGGATAAGACCACATGCACCTATCATGAACCTATGAAGACAAAGTGGGTGAATATTGGAGCAGATGTTGAGCCTAAGGAAGACATAATTTGGGACTATTGGTCGATCTCTCAAGTGAAAAAATCATAGATTTATCATGGGATTATAAGGATTTATTCCCTAGGGGTACCATGAACTTAAAGGCATGCATGAATCATTAAGGGAGATGAAGATAAAGCTTAAAGAGGGTGTGCACCCAGTAAGAAAGAGACCCTATAGGATGAACCCCAATTTGTGTGAAAAGGTCAAAGAAGAGATTGAGAAAATGTTAAAGTTTGGGATTATCAAACCCTTTGATGAGTTAGAATGGGTTAGTCCAATGGTGATCAATATCAAGAATGATGGACGGATTATAATATGCATGGACTACATGGAGCTCAATGTTACATGTGTAATTGATCCATTTTATTCCATTCACTAAGTAAATACTAGGTGTCATAGGCACGAAATCTATTCATTTAAAGATGGGTTATCTAGGTATCATCGAGGTTAGGATTGCCTACAAGGATTAGGAAAAGACCACATTTACTCGAATGGGGTAGCTTCACCTATATTGTAATGCCTTTTGGTCTGAAAAATGTGCATGTTGTATTCTCGCACATAGTTGTCCAAGCATTCAAGGAATTTATTCACAACTTATTATAGGTATATTTACATGATTGGACATTGATTGGATTAGTTAAGGATCATCTTTGTGACAATCTACACTTAATGTTTGAACGGTGTATAGTTGAGTATCTCTTTAAACATTAAGAAGTGCATATATTTTACACCATTTGGGATACTTTTAGGACACATAATCTACAAGGACGGTTTATTAGTTGATCCAACCAAGGTTACAAGCATTATAGGCCTAAGAGAGCCTACCAGTCAGAGTGAGGTGCACATACTTTTGGGTCATACAAGATATTATAGAAAGTTTATCAAGGGATATGCCAAGATTTCCACACTATTGGGAGAGTTACTAAAAGGAAAAAGCACGTTCTACTAGGGAGAAATGCAGCAGCGTGCATTGAGACATTGAAGGAAAAACTTACTACCATGCCTATTTTGTGTTTTCCTTTGTGGGACCAACCATTTCATGTACATGTTGATGCCTCTGGCATGGCCATTGGCATGGTGTTGGCTCAACCTGGAGAAGGTATTATAGATCATCCCATCTATTTTTCTAGTAGAAATTTGACTCCTGCATAACAAAATTACACAACTATAGAGCGCGAAGCTTTTTCAATGATCTATGCGCTACATAAATTCTGCCAGTACCTACTAGTTACACCATTCATCTTTTATATAGATCACATGGCATTGAATTATTTGGTAAACAAGCCCATTCTACAAGGGCACATATGTCGATAGGTGCTCTTATTTCAAGAACTCGATTTCACATTTGTGGTAAAACCAGGGAAAAGTAATTCTGGACTAGACCATCTATCAAGAATATAGTCAGGAGAAGAATCATAGGAAATTGAGGATATCATGCCATATGCACAGTTATACATGTTACAATGACCACCATCATAACTAGAGGACATTGATGTCTTTCTACGAATAGGGGTGGCACTAGAAAGAATGAAATCCTTGGAGAAGGAACAACTTACTATACACGTCACACACGATATGTTAATCGGTGGTGACTTGTACAAATTAGGTCAAGATGAAGTTATAGACACCAAATTTGGGTCTTAAGATTCCCTGTGCCCCACATCTCGTCTCGCAACCTAACCCTACCTCACCACCTAAACCTTACACACTTAATTATTTATTAATTACCTTATAATTAACAAATCCACATCTCAACCCTGCCACCTCACCTCGCCACCTCACCATGACCTAGCCCTTACCCTAAACTAACCTAATTAAGACCTATAACTTGGTCAGACCACACCCATGACTCATCACCCTCACCCGCACCGAAACGAACCTAATAATGAATTGACCAAGCCCACAACTGACCCTCGGGAGAAAAGGAGGGGAAAGTTGGCTATTTTATTAAAAATAGCCAACTTTTACCTAACCAACATCGGTCCCTACGCAATCAGCATCGGTTAGGTAACCGCCATCAGTTCCCTATAAATGACCTCCCCAACCAAAAAAAAAGGGATCCGAATTCATTTTTCAAGAGAGGGACAAGTGAGAGAGAGAGAAGAGGTTACAGAGAGGAGTATTGAGCCCAAGATTGTAACTGAGCAACTAGATCATGGTCACACTCATCCAAACATTGGGAGAGTCGAAGGATAGCTTCATTAGCTCACTTCCGATTGCCAGATCATCCCAACTGAGCCTTGCCTTCGCCACTACATTCCTTGGACTTGCATCCACATCAGAAACTAGTAAGTAGTCTCTTTTATTACCTTGTATGCTTCTAGACACTACTTTGTGAAATTTTGATTCATAGTGATTATAAGCTCACTCTTGGATCTACCACCCAGAAAGCACCTTGCACCTAACTTTCATTCATCCATCTCTATATTGCCCCAAAGACATCTTTCTCACTCTCTCGATTCTTCTCTATCACCCTACTACTCCCTCGCCCATCTACCAACCTTCTAAACCCCATAACCACCTTACAACCAACCTCCATTTAAAAGCCCCTAAATCACTTCCCCTACCGATATCGGTTATCCCCTATCATCCGGTTTTATAACCGCGGTCGGTTATCCAGTGACCGGCATTAGTCACTGTGACTTATACCAAAAACTAACCTTTCACCTATTTACCTCCAAAAAATATCATATCCAGCCTTATCTATCCCTGTAACTTGATCTGAATGTATCAATAACTAGTGACCAAACAAACAGCATGACATTTTATTATTGGTAGTTTAGTCTCTAATGCTTTTAGTAACGAGGTACCTAAATCGTGATTTCGAAATAGCTTATTTATTATCATTTGCATTAATTTGTATTAAAAGGAACTCCAGTCTTCAAAAGGAAGTATAATATTTCCTCGGCCTAAGGCAATTCCTCACTTATTGTTTAACAAAAATCTGGTGGTCTTGCATTCTTATTTACAGGTAGTCCTTCCCAGACAAAAAGGAGCTCTTCACAATCGGTCTGATCTCTCTACGGTACGTGCACACCTTCCCAACACTCAACAGGTATTCCTCCTAGCCCTAACCCTTATCTGTTTCTCAAGAGAATGAAAAGATAGAAATAACTCTATTCTGGAACAAAATTCTGTGTGAAACATTTTGGCACGCCTGTGGGACCCTTCTCGGGTTTCTTTCTTTCTTACTTGTTTTCATATAGGGAGCACACTTGTTGTTTCTTTCTTCTAAATATTCACAAAATATTTTGTCATTTTGGTAAAAGAACTTGTCTTTCTTTCGCATCTTTGCATTAGTGAAATTCATCTTCTTAACCTCTTCTCTTTCTTTGATTCATCGAATATCATTTTTGATTTGGGTTTAAAACACGTGCATCACATTCTTGCTTGATGTTTTTAATTCTAGTGAATGTAGATTAAGTAACAAGTCATACACGTGGGGGTCATATCCATGGTATTGATGATAAATTAATCTTACTCTCACTGCACAACACATACCAAATCACATCATAATCTACACAACATCTCAAACATCCCCCTTCCCACGGTATTCCTTCGCCCGATTGAGGTAGCCTTACAAGCCAAAACAAACTTGACATCTCCCTTAGGTATTTTGTTTAGGATTGACATCATCTTGTGTCTAAGGCATAAGCCCAAAGTGATTAAAACTAATCCTAGGGTTAGTCTCTTGATTTGCTTGTGTATCTTGCTTGTTTTTTTTCTTTTCTTTCAGGTCTATTTCTGTTATACCCTGTCTCAGTGATCACTTCAGATAGTTTGGTGGGTATACTAAGCCTTGTTATCCCCAAACCAGTAGCCTCTTACATTCTCTCTTTGCCTTCACAGTGACCGACACCGGTCCTCTTCTACCGACATCGGTTACAAACCGGCGCCCGGCTACCATCTGACCGATATTGGTTACTGTGTTTCATAGTTCCTGACAAACCAGCAACCTACCAATTCCAACATTTTGTTGTTGTTTCTATTCCTGATTGACTAATTCCCTATTGTATCCTCTTTTCCATGGTTGTTATCACCCGGCAACAAGCTGCAACCATGGTTTCACATGCTTGTTCCATGTTTTTCCTAAGTCACCCCTTTGCATCCTATGGGGAATCCTACGGACACCAGTGCTTTTCCCAAGATCCCTGTAGGAGATCAGACTTTACCAAATTTTTGGATGCTAATCCTAGTGTTGTACAGTATTATTTGTCTCATACCCCTAACCGTACACCCAATGGTCAGCTCCTCTTTGGTATGCCTATTAGTATATCTACTCACTTAGCCCCTTCCCCACCTAATAACTCTGCCTCACCATCTTCATCCTTAGCCCCGTCTCCCAGCTCAGTGGCTTTGGTGGTTCATACTACACCAATTGGCCTTCCTTTGGTTAATCTGGGGCCCCACATATCACTACCATCCACTGCCCCTACCTCATCTCTCCCGCAAATTGCCTCTTTCATAACTTTCTCTCTACCATCTATCCACATGAACTTTCCCTCTCAGACTCCGCTCACCTTTTCATTTCCGCAGACTCATCCGGTGGCCTCAACATCTTATATAGGACACCCTTATTCGGCCGCCCCAACACATTCATCATTGTTACCTTATCAACATTCAACCCCACCATTGTCTAGTAGCGGCTCTTGGCCCAATCCTCCTCTGTTTACGATGACAGCACCATCATCTGACCCAACCAATGATTTAATCAAACAGATGATGGACAAGATGCAAAATCTTGAGGCTTCTATTTCAGGAAGCCGTAACACCCTGACATACGAGCAAGTTTGTTGGGAGCCTATTCATCCTTTTGTCCCCCTTCATACATATCCTCCTCAATGGGAATTACTGAAATTTACTCGCTTTAGTAGTAAGGAGGACCCTCAACAACACTTGCGATCGTTTAGACATGCCTGCTATCTGATTGCTCATGATGATGCCTTACTACTCCGTACCTTCCCCATGTCCTTATCAAGACCTACCTTGGAGTGGTACAGTGCTTTAGCCCAGCACTCAATCTTCTCCTTTAACCAGTTAGCCCAATCTTTCTTGGATCACTTCTCCATCAATATTGCCAAGAAAGTATCCATTACCGACCTCTATGCCATCCGACAATTTGAAGACAAGTCTATCACAGATTTTGTTAGACGATGGTGGGGCCTCATCAACCAACTTACTTATGCCTTACCTTAGGTTGAGTTCATCAAACTCTTTACGAAGGCTGCTGTGCTTAAACACATTTCTCCCACCCTCCAAATTCAAACTTTATGTACCTTTGATGAGGCCTTTACTATGGCTCAAAACTAGAGATTCGAGCCTTAGAGGAGGAGAAATTGAAGTTGCGCAACAAAAACTCAAATTTCCAAACCCAAGACTCCACCAACAAACCCAACACCACCAACTCTCATGCATTGGCTACTTCAAAATCAAAAGGAGCCGTACACGCGGTGATGGTCAAATCTCAAGCACCATCTAATACCCAGCCAAAATCCACCTATAAGTATAAAGCCGAGCCCATCAAGTACACTCCCTTGGGAGAAACTTATGATGTGATCTTGGACAAATTACTTAAAGTAGGAGCTCTCACCTTGCCTCTGTTAAACCTCACTCTGGGTTTGATTTTGCCAGTTTATACCTTCTTGGTATAAAGAAAATGACCACGTAACTTCCATCGCGTGAAGGGACACAGCCACGAAAACTGCAAGATGTTGAAAAATATAGTGCAGGAAATGGTTAATGTAGGGGATATAACCCTTGATAATCCTATTGCCCCTGCTAATCAAAATTTAAAAATCTTCAACAAACCATTTCCAAACCATTCATCTAACGGTAACACAAATGAAGAAACCTCGGTAGGAGAAGAGTGTGCATGAGATCCATGTGGTTTTCAACTCCCAACCAAGGGCTTCCATCAAGGAAATTCTAAATCAAGCCTCTTCACCAACGCAGGGGTCCTTGCCCCCTTCTCCTTCATCAAGATAAGAGGACAGCCCCGCTATTCCTTTACCCATAAAGGAATCAACCACCCAGAGTTCTCTTCTCACAGAAGATCCTTCTTAAACCACATCCCTGCAAGACTGTGAGTGAATGTTATCCAACCTATCTATTTCCCAAACATCTCCTTCCACCACTCTTGCTGCAAAAGAGGAAATATCTCCACTTTTTTTCATCCTTAGAGGAGAAACCCCTCGAGCCTACATCACCAAACTCCTTAACCATGACGGATCCTCCGAACATGCCCTCCTCCCTATCGGTTCTTCATCGCCTAAATCTTTCCGGTGGTGGTTGACCTCTTAACACCCATTAATACGGGCCTCATTCACCCCCTGTATCACACCCATAGTGGACCGGAATCACAGCCCACTTCTCTTCCATACCAAAATTCCCATCCACACATGAAGATTGTCATCCCCCAGAAGATAGACAAGTCTTATGGGAATGTTTGAGTACACCATGTTCTACTCAAATACAGATGACTAATCCAGACACCTCTACCATATGCCCGAAGTTTTTACAAAATCTCAAAATTCCTATGTCCTCACCTTCACCCCCCTCATCTCTACCAAATACCTCATCCACCTCTATCAACCTAACCAAACCTTCCCCTATGCTTGGGACTTCACCAATACCCAACCTGACGCACCCACCTAAACGGTTAGATTTATCCAAAAATAAAGTCGTCAATCCACCTAAGAGATAGACCCAATCTCCTCGAGTCCAATCTATGCCTCCGCCACAACTAAAACCCTCGCCCTCGATCACACCGGTATAGCAAGCACGGTTTCAACCCTCGCCATCACACCTACCTTCTATATTGGGGCCTCACCCCTCCACCTTGCCTCAATACACCATGCCTCCCACGTCTTCTTTAACACGACCTGCACCTTCTACACCCATACAAAAATCCACGGGCATCTCAACACCATCGCCCCAAGTATCCTACCTACCTACCAACCCTAAGCAAACTCAATCATCAAAGGACTTGTTTGTTGTCGCTCCTCTTTCCCCGTGGTTGTTTCCTACCACCACGTCATCGTGGCCTCATCATCTAACCAGCTAAACATGACTTCTGCGTAGAAGAAGCCACGCCTAGTTAAACCCAATCATCAAAATCCCTTTCCTAAACCACCACCCGTACGAACCACTCGTACCCAACCATTACCAAAACAATCAATAATCTCACCCACTCAATCAATAGCCTCATCTTCATCTGAATTTGACCCCCTCAAAGGATCTTACGCCAAGATCCTTGCTATGTTGGTAGGGGATGCGACCATTTCCCTACCCCCACTCAGACCCTATGATCCATCTAAACCTTGACCTATAGGTTATGATGAATCTAAAATCTGTGCCTACCACCACACACCAGGACACAATGTAGAAGGATGCAAAGCTTTGAAAGCCATCTTTCGCCAGTTGCCTATCTCGGATAGAAAATCTAAGAAAGACAACTTACGGAGGGAAAATCCCTTAGCTTCGATCCCTTATCCTATACCACCTGTCCCCACCTCACCAAAATCTATCATCATTGCAACCCCGCCTCGAGAATAATGACTTATCCCCTGCCATCTTCTTCATCTCGTATTCACGAGATCAACATGATTAGCATTGCTACTCGAGGTCAGAAAAATAATGGAAAAGCTAAAGAGAGCACACTTGCGGACTCTCTTTCTCCTTCCACCATCCCGATTGCACCACCACCTAAAGTGGTTATTCGTGGACCTACCTATCCAGTCTCTAATGGATTTTCCCATCGCACCATGATCAAACAACTTCACCAATCTCCTGTAAAAATGACACTCTATGATCTCATTCAAACATCTGAATCTCATCGGCAAGCTCTAATTGAGATCCTCCAAGGGATAGAGGTCCTACCTAACGAAACCTTTCCCGTTGTCTCTATCTTAACACCCAACCATGTCACTTCTCTCACCAAACAACCTACCTCCACAACCACCTCTGTCCCTATACAACAAGCCACTGCTGTCAGTTTTTCCGAAGAAGAAATTATCATCTTTGGAGCAGAAGATCTTGACCCCACTCTTTTCATCTCGTCTTACATCCAGGACATCCGGGTATGTCGTGTTATGATCGACAGAGGCGCTAGCCTAAACATCATCTCTTCTAAAGCCTTCCAACAGATGAATATCCCTCCTAGTTGCATGTGTGTCAACCCCACCATGTTGCTTTCATTTAACAATGTTATTACTTCTACCCTAGGCACCGTGATCCTTAACATTCATATAGGGCCATGTACCTTTCCTGAACTCTTCTATGTCCTTGAGGGAGAGTTCTAATACAACATTTTGTTAGGCCGCCCTTGGATCTAGGCTATGGGATGTGTTCCCTCCACATTACATAGATGCATAAAATTCGAGTATGAGGGAAGTCATACACCGTCACAGCTGACGCTTCCCCCTTCAAAACCTACAATATGTTATACCACCCTAATGATGTGCTTGTACCAATCAAGGCACCCATTGATCCGTCCCAACCATCTACTTCAACCACACCTCAACCATCCACCTTAGCTACACCCACACCTTCAACCAATGAAACCACCGACACGAATATCTCTTCCTTCCCCGTAGACAACATCCCAACCTCGGATCCCTTGGTAGGTTTTTTCAATGCCTTATCTTTGGGGGAGTACCATCTATACAATGTTAGTACCTTTCATACCCCACAAGAGTATGGGACGGTTACATGCGCATCCTACCTATGACCGTGTGGGGAGGTGATCTCCTACGGACGGACCACCTAATTGCGCACCAACCTAACGTATGGGGGTGTCGACGCATCCTCTGTCACCCCTAAACCTCCCTTTGTGTGGTTCCCTTCCAATCTGATTTTCAATATCTAGCCAATCTGTCGTTTCTCCCTCACCTTCGACTCATTTGTGCTTGGAAAAGTTTTGGTTTCAGTCTTTATGAACAAGGCCGACATACGATCATTCCCATGACTACATGCAAACACAAAGATCGTAGTGGTCTTGGATTTTCTGAACCACCTACACCGAAGAAACCTCGTGTCAATTGTATCAGGAGACGATGAAGTCACCCCTTCCAAACCATCAACGCCCATTTTTCCATCTTCACCCATGGAGTCGATAGACCCGGAATCTATCCCTCCTAACTTTTTTTTTTTGTGAATGTTATCTTCCTAGGTCCTCTCACTTATCAACGTGATGGTGAAGACCCATCTTCTCTCCCCCTTTTGTATCTAGACATGATCGAAGAAGACTTGCCTTCGATTAATGTTGTGGAGTGCCAGGATGACGACTCCATCCTCACCTACCTTGGTGCGGATGACTCTTATATTCAACGTGCCTTACCATCTAAAACCCAAACCATGTTGAATGAGTCAACTATAGAGATCAACATCCAAGTAGAGGAAAATCCTCGGATTATAAAGATTAGACATATTTGTCTTGGTCCAACAACTCTTTGCCCCATCTTACTTAGTCCCGGATGTTTGTATGGTAAATAATGTATCTGTTGATTCGTAGGATACCTAGTATCACCAATTTCACGACTACCTTACAACCTCTATTCTCCCACCTGACCTTACTAGTAATGGCAAACGCACTTTTCTTAAAAGTGTTTCTTGTTATGTCATCATGGGGGGACTCCTCTATAAACATGGTTTTGATGGTATCCTCCTTTGATGTCTAACCGGCGCTGAAGTCACCCATACCATCCAACAAGTCCATGACGAAGTTTGTGGTGGGCACTTTAGTGGCCTTGCCGTGGCCAAGTAGATCCTTCGCCTAGGATATTATTGGCCTACTCTTAATAAAGACTTCTGTGAATATGTTAAGCATTGTGTTATGTGTCAACAGCATGCCAACCTTCAACATACTCCCAGCCACCCGCTACAGGTCACACGAGATCTTTGGCCTTTCTCACAATAGGGTTTAGACCTTATTGGTGAGATTCACCCACCTTCTTTGCAGTGTCACCGTTGGATCATCACGGCAACCGAATATTACACTAAATGGGTGGAGGCCGTTCCACTCATTTCAACCAAAAAAATAAAATCGTTGAGTTCATCAATCATCACATTATCTGTCGTTTTGGTGTTCCTCATCACCTGATAACCGATAATGGCAAATCTTTCAAAAATAAGCTATTACGAGCCCTTTGTGACAACTTTGGTATCAAACTTAGCTTCTCATCACCCTACTATCCACAAGCAAATGGTCAAGCTGAATCTTCTAACAAAACCTTAACCAAAATTCTCATGAAAGTCGTTAACGATTCTAGGAAAAACTGGCATGATCACATCCCCTTTTCCCTTTGGGCTTATCATACCAGCATTCATACTTCCACTAATGCCACACCATTCTCTTTGGTGTATGGTACCAAGGTTGTCTTGCCTCTTGAAATACAAATCCCTTCCCTCAGAATATCTCTCCAGGATATTCTCACCAATGATGACTTCCACCAAGAGCGGTTAGCCCAATTGGAGCTTCTTGACGAGCGTCGTCTTACAGCTCTTGACCACCTTCAAATTTATCAAAAGCGCATCAAGCGTGCTTATGATAAGTGAATTCATGAGCATACCTTTAAGATTGGTGATCTTGTCCTCAAAGAGAATCAACATGTAACCAAACTAAAAAAGAGCAAACGTGGAAAATTTTCTCCTAATTGGATTGGGCCTTACATTATCACTCACACTTACGGATCAGGTACTTATCGTTTAGCTTCACTTAATGGTAAACCTGAGCCTAAACCCCTTAATGTCTTACATCTCTGACCATTCTACTATTGAATTTAGTGTTACATCACTTCTTATCTACCTTGCGCTTGTCCCTTGAGCTCATTTACCACCTCATACACCTTGTTTCATGCATCTCAAAGTAGAATCAAACTCACGTGGTTTGATCATCACCTCCTCTTAAATATGCCTTCCCCTTTTTAGTCTGGTCCATGACTTAAAAGTATCAAAATAACAAGTTCTCAATTATACAATTCTAGGATATTCTTGAGTCAAACTTCCTGTAAAACTAGATGCTTCATGCCAAATGGACATCTAGACCTCTAAGCTATAAACTATTTGCTCCCTGAAGGACTGGCTATGTGTAAATCTGCATCTGCTACTATAAGTAGACTACTCCCTTGAAGGATAGCTATACAAATTCAGCCTCTATCAGAAGCTTCTCGCATTGATTAGTTTCGTGAAGACCTCAAGAACAACAAAATGCATGTCCCATATAGACTTCCCGCATCAATCGAGTCTATATCTAGAAAAAGAAAAGCAGATTTCAAAAGAGCTTTTGAGTCATGGACTTGTCTATTTAGGTTTGGTTCTCTTTTGTCGAATAATCACCTTATAAAAAGTTCTCTACGCCTTAGCTATACCATCCACCTCACCTCACCATTCTTCAAAACAACAAAACTCAAGGGACATGACGTATATTTGATATATTGTGATTATATAAATCTTTTCACCTATCGACTTCTCACCTATGCAAAGTGCCTAGGGATTCAAGCTCATCCTACGATAATACGTGGTTTGTTTAGCTCTTTCCAACTATGGGACACTTTTGCCTCTTTTTACCCGAATCTAGGATTATGTGTTGACCTTAATCAAACACGGTTTCCTATGCTTGGGTAAGCTAACCCTCACTTCACCTATACCCACACCAACACCGCCAATACCTTACCAACACCAACAACATTACCCTACCAACATCAAACTTTACTAACCAAAAATTGCCTAACCACAACCAAATTACTGAATTCACCTCTCCCTGGTCCTAAGGAGAACTACATCGATCGAGGCCCCTCCTTGCTTTGTGTAATGGGCTATGTAGGTAGCACTTAAGGGACATGGGGTCTCCTAAGGTTAGCTCGACCATCCCCTACCATAACCTATCATGTGTTGTGTTTTCCTTAAAAATATAAATATTTTCACGTACTTATATTGATAACACTCACCTTTGTCCTTTATCAATCCAAACATTCAAAACATAAACATTCTTATTATTATCATAACTCAAATCAACATACATATTCAGTTTTATTTAGATGTTAAACAAATACATCTTCTCTATTATCGACGCGTAGGTTAGAGTCCTTATTTATTCTTCTACCCCTATGTATGAAACTCACTTAGGCCCCATGCCTCATCCCAACCAGTAGCAATGGTGATCATCGACGCCGCTCACCTGGCCTCTCCATCCTCAAAGGTACCACTACTATTGGTTCCTCCCACTGATCCACCAATCTCTCCTGTAACATATGAATATGCCCTCTCACGTGGAGGAGTCTTGCCTCTAGTCTCTCCACTCGTGACTGCGAAGCCTCTAACAATCCTGTGGTCTCATTCACCTGTGTTTGAAGCTAGTGAACTAAACCCTATAGGCGGTCTCTCTCCACTATAATCACAGCTATGTCAGGATGATCGGCCCTCTCATGTGTACCTTGCAGCTATGCTTACCCACCATAATCTATAAGACTCTGTCACTCTTGCATCCATTACCTGCGATCAGCTTATCTCTTGGTCCTTCTGGAAGTGCCGGCCGTGGAGGTGAGAATGGTGCCTCGGTGTCGATCCTCCTATATGGTCTATGATCCATGGGTATATCCTGAACAAATACAAATTGTTGCCACATGCAATCTAGAGGAATCCTCTCGTACTCACCTGACTTGTGTCCTGTAATCCACCTCAATTACTCTACACCCCTCAAATCCTCGGCTATGTTCGCCATCACCATGTAGTTCCCGTAAGGCCTCTAATGGATATCTACAATTGTCACTGTCTCCAACATCTACCTATAATACTCGGCGTCATCTATCACGGTCTCGGCTCTTACCTCTTGCTCTGTCTGGACCCATCGCCTGAATCCCAACCTCTGCAATCCTGTCTCTCCTACTGGATTGGTCGGCCTATTGGTCACACACACACAATGTGCTCATAGGCCCAACAATGTAATAAGTATGCACAATCCAGTGTAGTCTTGTGATTTCACCTACATGCCCATAAACCCCTGTATAGCTCTACCAGATATGCGGGTGCCCATGCGAAAGTAATGCTACCTTCTATCATCTCACGAATAATACACATCAATGATTTTGGAAATCTTCCCCGTCCACTCTAGGTAATGCATAATACCCCACCGCTATCATTAATACCACGCTGCCAACCTTGTTGCCGAAGGTTGTCTGCATGAAACATTATACCAAAAGTAAATATCAAGCCTTGCTTTGTGTCAAATTTCGTGTGGCTGGACCAAATATTGTTCGTTATCACCGCCCACGCCATGTTGGGCCCTACGATACACTTTGGTCTTCTGTAATTGGAAGTCTCAAAATTTGAAACACATCTTCTAACATCACCTTTGTCATCTCCCCTATTGGCGGGTGGAAGGTATTCTTTTACGGATTCCATTTCTCAATCAGTGCTTGCCTATAACATAGCATGATTGTGTGCGATTCATGAATAATAGTGGATTCGCTTAACCCCACATGGTTTATTAATGCCCACTCAGCTGGTGTTACATCTGCTTGGACCCGTGACAATTACCTAAAACCTTACCCACCCTGACGTTTTTCCTACCTAACATATCTACCCAATCCATTTTACTATTTACCTTCATTTATTCATTATTTTATCAAATTTTGGATTCCTACCCCAATACCCAAATCCCAACTAAATTCATAAAATTGATAGAAATAGGGGTTCCGAGCCTACTGGTACGACTACACGTTGTTGTGGTGGGATAGGTGCTAGTGGACCAGCTCCTCCAGCACCTCCTGCTCCTCCATCCTATCAAACAGCTCCAAATCTCCTCAGCAGGGTTCTCAACCAATCAAGCTCTGCCTCCCGATCTCTAGGGCCTACCAATAACTCACTCACCCACTCAACTAGTGCCAACTCAGCCCAAACACTCGACACAATCAATTCAAAACTCAACAAGAGATGTTTTGGTGCTCAAATTCACAATGTGAAAATGACATGCCACTTTTTTCTTTTTATAGGTTTTGACCTCTAACCGATATCGGTTAAGTCATGCCCTAGAAGACGTGATATCGATCTTCTAACCGATATCGGTCACCCCTAACCGATATCATGAGTTACCTACTTATTTTAACCTAACTCTGCCGTTATCCACCAATCTCCATTTTTCACCACATCACCTACCCCGGCTTTCTTAAATAGCCTTATTTTGAATTCATCGGCCAAGGCCGACCTAAGGCCACAACTCAACAATCGGCCCGACCCAAGGCCGTAACCAACCAATCGGCCCGACCCAAGGCCGCAACCAACAAATCGGCTCGACCCAAGGCCGCAGCCAATCAATCGGTCTGACCCAAGGCCGCAACCAACCAATCGGCCAAACCCAAGGCTGCAACCAACCAATCAGCCCGACCCAAAGCCACAACCAACCAATCGGCCCGACCGGTGGCGCACCCAACCAATCGGCCCAACCCAATACTGTACCAATTCAGTACCTCGACCGAGGCCCGCAAATTACAATTCTATCCACCCATCATGTAGTCGTTCGTTCAATCAAGCTCACCTGTTCATGTTTTAGCATGACTAGGATACTTGAATTGATCAGCCGACCAGCTTTGCCTAGACCGACACCGTGACATTTATCTCAACCAAACAAACCATTTGGTACTACCAAACATGCCTAAATGTTCTGGTACCTTACCCATTATATCCCCTGGAGCTACTTCCTATGCCTTGGATACCAAGATTATATCAACCTTGTTTGGATAAACTATCGACCTTTGCCTATGAATTGCTTGTTTACTCTTCAAATCGTGTACCCTGGTCACACTACTACATTTCAACGTGCATCGGCTTCCTTAAACTTACCCCGCCATCTTACCATCATCTCATCATCATTCACCCTTTATCGACCCTATCCCTGATTTCACGTCGCCTCAATCTGTGATAGATTTGAGGGGGATTACCTATACCCTTAACTGGGGCAACCACTTCTTATTATTGTCAGTGCAGCTTTACAAGACAAGCTACACGACAAGGTGCAAATGTAGACACCAAATTTGGGTCTTACGATGCCCTATATCCCGCATCTCGTCTCGCAACCTAACCCTACCTCACCACCTAAACCTTACACACTTAATTATTTATTAATTACCTTATAATTAATAAATCCACATCTCCAACCCTACCACCTCACCTTGCCACCTCACCATGACCTAGCCCTAACCCTAAACTAACTTAATTAAGACCTATAACTTGGTCCAAACCCACACCCATGACTCATCACCCCTCACCCACACCAAAACAAACCTAATAATGACTTGACCAAGCCCACAGTGACCCCTTGGGAGAAAAGGAGGGAAAGTTGGCTATTTTACTAAAAATAGCCAACTTTGACCTAACCGACATCGGTCCCTACGACCGGTGTCGGTTAGGTAACCGCCATCGGTTCCCTGTAAATGACCTCCCCCAACCAAAACAAAGGGATCCAAATTCATTTTGTAAGAGAGGGACAAGTGAGAGAGAGAGAGAAGAGGTTACAGAGAGGAGTATTGAGCCCAAGACTGTAATTGAGCAACAAGATCACGGTCACACTCATCCAAGCATTGGGAGAGTCGGAGGATAGTTTCATCATCTCACTTTCGATTGCCAGATCATCCCAACTAAGCATTTCCTTCGCCACTGCATTCCTTGGACGTGCATCCACATCATAAACTAGTAAGTAGTCTCTTTTATTACCTTGTATGCTTCTAGACACTACTTTGTGAACTTTTGATTCATAGTGATTATAAGCTCACTCCTGGATCTACCACCGGAAGCACCCTGCACCTAACCTTCATTCATCCATCTCTATATTGCCCCAAAGATATCTTTCTCACTCTCTGAGTCTTCTCTATCACCCTACTACTCCCCTCAACTATCTACCAACCTTCTAAACACCATAACCACATTACAACAAACCTCCATTTAAAAGCCCCTAAATCACGCGCCCTACCGGAGATATCGGTTATCCCCAACCGGTACTAGTTTTATAACCATGTTCGGTTATCTAGTGACCGAGCATCGATCCACTATGACTTATACCAAAACCAACCTTTCACCTATTTATCTCGTAACAATCTCATATCCAAATTTTTGTCTATCCTGTAACTTGATCTGAACGTATCAATAACTAGTGACCAAACAAATAGCATGACATTTTATTATTGGTAGTTTAGTCTCTATTACTTTTAGTAACAAGGTACCTAAATCGTGATTTCACAATAGCTCCTTTATTATCATTTGCATTAATTTGTATTAAAAGGGAATCTGACCAGTCTTTGGAAGGAAGTCTAATATTTCCTGGGCCCAAGGCAGTTCCCTCACTTATTGTTTAACGAAAATATGGTGGTCTTGCATTCTTATTTATAGGTAGTCCTTCCCAGACAAAAAGGAGCTCTTCACAATCGGTCTGATCTCTCTACGGTATGCGCACACCTTCCCAACACTCAACAGGTATTCCTCCTAGCCCTAACCCTTATCTGTTTCTCAAGAGAATCAAAATATAGAAATAACTCTATTCTGGAACAAAATTTTGTGTGAAACATTTTGCCAACTCACCCACTCAACTAGTGCCTACTAAGCCCAAACACTTGACACAATCAATTCAAAACTCAACAAGAGATGTTTTGTACTGAAATTCACAATGTGAAAATGACATGCCACTTTTTTATTTTTATAGGTTTTGACCTCTAACCGATATAATCAGGTTAGGTTGTGCCCTAGAAGACCGATATCGGCCTTCTAAGCCGATATCGGTTACCTACTTATTTTAACCTAACTCCTGCCCTTATCCACCAATCTCCATTTTTCACCACATCACCTACCCCCGGCTTTTCTAAATAGCCTTATTTTGAATTCATCGGCCCGACCTAAAGCGTAACTCACCGATTAGCCGACCCAAGGCCAGTAACCAACCAATCGCCCGACCAAAGGCGCAAACAATCAATCGGCCCGACCCAAGGCATAACTAACTAACGCGGCCGGTGAAGGCTGCAACCAACCAATCGCCGACGAAGGCCGTAACCAACCAATCGGCTCGACCCACATCCGCACCCAACCAATCGGCCCGGCCACACGGCGGCACCAAACCAATCGGCCCGACCCAAGACCGCACCAACTAAGTACCTCGATCGAGGCCTGCAAATTATGATTCTATCCACCCATCATATAGCTATTTGTTCAATCGAGCTCACCTTTTCATGTTTTAGCATGACTAGGATACTTGAATTGATCAGCCGACTAGCTTTGCCTAGACCAAGACCGTGACGTTTATCTCAACCAAACCAACCATTTGGTACTGCCAAACATGCCTAAACATTCTAGTACCTTACCCGTTATATCCCCTGGAGCTACTTCCTATGCCTTGGATACTAGGATTATATCAACCTTGTTTGGATAAACTATCGACCTTTGCCTATGAATTGCTTGTTTGCTCTTCAAATTGTGTACCCTGGTCGCACTACTACATTTCAACATGCATCTACTTCCTTGAACTTACCCCACCATCTTACCATCATCTCATCATCATTCACCCTTTATCAACCCTATCCCTAATTTCACGTCACCTCAATTTGTGATAGATTTGAGGGGGATTACCTATACCCTTAACTGGGGCAACCACTTCTTATTATTGTTAGTGTAGCTTTACAAGACAAGCTACACAACAACAAGGGGCAAATGTAGACACCAAATTTGGGTCTTATGACACCATGTGCCCCACATCTCGTCTCGCAACCTAACCCTACCTCACCACCTAAACCTTACACACTTAATTATTTATTAATTACCTTATAATTAATAAATCCACATCTCCAACCCTGCCACCTCACCTCACCACCTCACCATGACCTAGCCCTAACCCTAAACTAACCTAATTAAGACCTATAACTTGGTCCAGACCCACACCCATGACTCATCACCCCTCACCCGCACCAAAACGAACCTAATAATGACTTGACCAAGCCCACAACTGACCCCTTGGGAGAAAAGGAGGGAAAGTTGGCTATTTTACTAAAAATAGCCAACTTTGACCTAACCGACATCAGTCCCTACGCGACCGGTGTCGGTTAGGTAACCACCATTGGTTCCCTGTAAATGACCTCCCCCAACCAAAACAAAGGGAACTAGATTCATTTTGCAAGAGAAGGACAAGTGAGAGAGAGAAGAGGTTCAGAGAGAGGAGTTTTGAGCCCAAGATCAGTAATCGAGCAACTAGATCATGATCACACTCATCCAAGCATTGGGAGAGTTGGAGGATAGTTTCATCATCTCACTCGAATTTGGATCATCCCAACTGAGCCTTGCCTTCGCCACTGCATTCCTTGGATGTGCATCCACATCAGAAACTAGTAAGTAGTCTCTTTTATTACCTTGTATGCTTCTAGACACTACTTTGTGAACTTTTGATTCATAGTGATTATAAGCTCACTCCTGGATCTACCACCCGGTAGCACCCTGCACCTAACCTTCATTCATCCATCTCTATAACTCCCTAAAGACAGGTTTCTCACTCTTTGAGTCTTCTCTACCACCCTACTACTCCCCTCAACCATCTACCAACCTTCTAAACCCTATAACCACCTTACAACCAACCTCCATTTAAAATCCCTAAATCACTACCCCTACTAATATCGGTTATCCTCTACCAAGATCTTGGTTTTATAACCACTATCGGTTATCCGATTCATTGTGCAACGGCCATGTGACTTATACCAAAAACCAACCTTTCACCTATTTATCTCCAAACAATCTCATATCCAGCCTTGTCTATCCCTGTAACTTGATCTAAATGTATCAATAACTAGTGACCAAACAAATAGCATGACATTTTATTATTGGTAGTTTAGTCTCTATTGCTTTTAGTAACGAGGTACCTAAATCATGATTTCGCAATAGCTTCTTTATTATCATTTGCATTAATTTGTATTAAAAGGGAACTGACCACCTTCGAAAGGAAGTCTGATATATCCTGGGCCCAAGGTATTTCCCTCACTTATTGTTTAACAAAAATCTAGTGGTCTTGCATTCTTATTTACAGGTAGTCCTTCCCAGACAAAAAGGAGCTCTTCACAATCGGTCTGATCTCTCTACGGTATGCGCACACCTTCCCAACACTCAACAGGTATTCCTCCTAGCCCTAACCCTTATTTGTTTCTCAAGAGAATGAAAAGATAGAAATAACTCTATTCTGGAACAAAATTTGCTCTCAAACATTTTGCCAACTCACCCACTCAACTAGTGCCAACTCAGCCAAACGCTCAACACAATCAATCAATTCAAAACTCAACAAGAGATGTTTTGGCGCTGAAATTCACAATGTGAAAATGACATGCCGCTTTTTTTATTTTTATAGGTTTTGACCTCTAACCGATATCGGTTAAGTTGTGCCCTAGAATACCGATATTGGTCTTTCAACCGATATTTGTCACCCCTTGATATGGGTTACCCGCTTATTTTAACCTAACTCCTGCCCTTATCAACCAATCTATGTTTTCACCACATCACCTACCCCCGGCTTTGCTAAATATCCTTTTTTTGAATTCATCGGCCCGACCTAAGGCCACAACTCACCAATCGGCCCGACCCAAGGCCGTAACCAATCAATCAGCCCGACCCAAGGCCACAACCAACCAATCGGCCCGACCCACGGCCGCACCCAACCAATCGGCCCAACCCACGGCCGCACCCAACCAATCAGCCCGACCCAAGACCACACCAATTAAGTACCTCAACCGAGGCCCGCAAATTATGATTCTATCCACCCATCATGTAGCTATTTGTTCAATCGAGCTCACTGTTCGTGTTTTAGCATGACTAGGATACTTGAATTGATCAGCCGACCAGCTTTGCCTAGACCGAGACCATGACGTTTATCTCAACCAAACCAACCATTTGGTACTGCCGAACATGCCTAAACATTCCGGTACCTTACCCGTTATATCCCCTAGAGCTACTTCCTATGCCTTGGATACTAGGATTATATCAACCTTGTTTGGATAAACTATCGACCTTTGCCTATGAATTGCTTGTTTGCTCTTCAAATCGTGTACCCTAGTCATACTACTGCATTTTAACATGCGTCTGCTTCCTTGAAATTAACCCACCATCTTACCATCATCTCATCATCATTCATCCTTTATCAACCCTATCCCTTATTTCACGTCACCTCAATCTATGATAGATTTGAGGAGGATTACCTATACCCTTAACTGGAGCAACCACTTCTTATTATTTTCAGTGCAGCTTTACAAGACAAGCTACACGACAACAAGGGGCAAATGTAGACACCAAATTTGAGTCTTACGACGCCCGTGCCCCGCATCTAGTCTCGTAACCTAACCCTACCTCACCACCTAAACCTTACACACTTAATTATATATTAATTACCTTATAATTAATAAATCCACATCTCCAACCCTGCCACCTCACCTCGCCACCTCACCATGACCTAGCCCTAACCCTAAACTAACCTAATTAAGACCTATAACTTGGTCCAGACCCACACCCATGACTCATCACCCCTCACCCACACCAAAACAAACCTAATAATGACTTGACCAAGCCCACAACTGACCCCTTGGGAGAAAAGGAGGGAAAGTTGGCTATTTTACTAAAAATAGCCAACTTTGACCTAACCGACATCGGTCCCTATGTGACCAGCATCGGTTAGGTAACCACCATCGATTCCTTGTAAATTACCTCCCCCAACCAAAACAAAGGGATCCGAATTCATTTTGCAAGAGAGGCACAAGTGAGAGAGAGAGAGAAGAGGTTGCAGAGAGGAGTATTGAGCCGAAGACTGTAACTGAGCAACTAGATCATAGTCACACTCATCTAAGCATTGGGAGAGTCAGAGGATAGTTTCATCATCTCACTTCCGATTTCCATATCATCCCAACTGAGCCTTGCCTTCGCCATTGCATTCTTTGGACGTGCATCTACATCAGAAACTAGTAAGTAGTCTCTTTTATTACCTTATATGCTTCTATACACTACTTTGTGAACTTTTGATTCATAGTTATTATAAGCTCACTCTGGATCTACCATATCGGTAGCAACTCGCACCTAACCTTCATTCATCCATCTCTATATTTCCCCAAAGACAACTTTCTTACTCTCTAAGTCTTCTCTATCACCCTAGTACTCCCCTCAACTATCTACGAACCTTCTAAACCCTGTAACCACCTTACAACCAACCTCCATTTAAAAGCCCCTAAATCACTGCCCCTACCGATATCGGTTATCCCCTACCAGTACCAGTTTTATAACCACGGTCGGTTATCCAGTGACCAGCATCGGTCACTGTGACTTATACCAAAAACCAACCTTTCACCTATTTACCTCCAAACAATCTCATATCCAGCCTTGTTTATCCCTGTAACTTGATCTGAACGTATCAATAAAAAGTGACCAAACAAACAGAATGACATTTTATTATTGGTAGTTTAGTCTCTATTGCTTTTACTAACGAGGTACCTAAATTGTGATTTCATAATAGCTTCTTTATTATCATTTGCATTAATTTGTATTAAAAGGAAATCTGACCACCTTTGAAAGGAAGTCTAATATTTCCTAGGCCCAAGGCAGTTCCCTCACTTATTGTTTAACAAAAATCTGGCGGTCTTGCATTCTTATTTACAGTAGTCCTTCCTAGACAAAAAGATCTCTCTTCACATCGGTCGATCTCTACGGTACGTGCATGCCTTCCTATAACTCACAGGTATTCCTCCTATCCCTAACCCTTATTTGTTTCTCAAGAGAATGAAAAGATAGAAATAACTCTATTTTGGAACAAAATTTTGTGTGAAACATTTGCCAACTCACCCACTCAACTAGTGCCAACTCATCCCAAACACTCGACACAATCAATTCAAAACTCAACAAGAGATGTTTTGGCACTCAAATTCACAATGTGAAAATGACATGCCACTTTTTTTCTTTTTATAGGTTTTGACCTCTAACCGATATCGGTCACCCATCATGTAGTCAAGTTTGTTCAATCGAGCTCACCTGTTCATATTTTACCATGACTAGGATACTTGAATTGATCAACCGACCAGCTTTTCCTAGACCGAGACCGTGACATTTATCTCAACCAAACCAACCATTTGGTACTACCGAACATGCCTAAACATTCTGGTACCTTACCCATTATATTCCCCTCGCATTTACTTCCTATGCCTTGGATACCAGGATTATATCAACCTTGTTTAGATAAACTATCAACCTTTTCCTCCGAATTGTTTATTTGATATTCAAATCGTGTACCCTGGTCACACTACTACATTTCAACATGTGTCTACTTCCTTGAACTTACCCCACCATCTTACCATCATCTCATCATCATTCACCCTTTATCAACCCTATCCCTAATTTCACGTCGCCTCAATCTGTGATAGATTTGAGGGGGATTACCTATACCCTTAACTGGGGCAACCACTTCTTATTATTGTTAGTGCAGCTTTACAAGACAAGCTACACGACAACAAGGGGCAAATATAGACACCAAATTTGGGTCTTACGATGCCCTATGCCCCGAATCTCATCTCGCAACCTAACCCTACCTCACCACCTAAACCTTACACAATTATTTATTAATTACCTTATAATTAATAAATCCATATCTCCAACCCTGCCACCTCACCTTGCCACCTCACCATGACCTAGCCCTAACCCTAAACTAACCTAATTAAGACCTATAACTTGGTCTAAACCAACAGCCATGACTCATCACCCCTCACCCGCACCGAAATGAACCTAATAATGACTTGACCAAGCCCACAACTGACCCCCCGGGAGAAAAGGAGGAAAAGTTGGCTATTTTACTAAAAATAGCCAACTTTGACCTAACCAACATCGGTCCCTATGCGACCGGCATTGGTTAGGTAACTGCCATCGGTTCCCTGTAAATGACCTCCCCCAACCAAAACAAAGGGATCCAAATTCATTTTTCAAGAGAGAGACAAGTGAGAGAGAGAGAAGAGGTTACAGAGAGGAGTATTGAGCCCAAGACTGAATTGAGCAACTAGATCACGGTCACACTCATCCAACCATTGGGAGATTTGGAGGATAGTTTCATTAGCTCACTTCAGATTGCCGGATCATCCCAAATGAGCCTTTCCTTCACCATCGCATTCCTTGGATGTGCATCCGCATCAAAAACTATTAAGTAGTAGTCTCTTTTATTACATTGTATGCTTCTAGACACTACTTTGTGAACTTTTGATTCATAGTGATTATAAGCTCACTCCGGATCTACCACCAGCGGCACACCGCACCTAACCTTCATTCATCCATCTCTATTTTATAACCACGGCCGGTTATCAAGTGACCAAGCATCGGTCCACGACGGCCACCGTGACTTATACCAAAAACCAACCTTTCACCTATTTACCACCAAACAATCTCATATCTAGCCTTGTCTATCCCTGTAACTTGATCTGAACGTATCAATAACCAGTGACCAAACAAACAAAGATGACATTTTATTATTGGAAGTTTAGTCTTTATTACTTTTAGTAACGAGGTACCTAAATCGTGATTTCACAATAGCTTCTTTATTATCATTTGCATTAATTTGTATTAAAAGGGAACTGACCACCTTCAAAAGGAAGTCTAATATTTCCTGGGCCTAAGGTAATTCCTTAACTTATTGTTTAACGAAAATCTGGTGGTTGTTATCCAAAATTCACCCCCAAGGTAAATTTGTATAACATGCATCAAATTCTTTAGTCCCAAGCAATTATATTGATTCAAGGCAAAGCATCATGTTGCTGGGGTCCCCTCAGATTTTTTCTAACTCCCCTGGCCAAGAAAGAAAGAGCAAGCTCTGAAAAAATGTGGAAAGGTTGCAGAAGACAGGCTCGGGCCAGGAAAAAATCACGAAAAATGGCTAAGTCTTAGTCTCCGGGACAGCCGGGACAAAAGTACGCGAGGGACGCGTGGGACGCAAAAGCGTGAAATGGGCGAAGGTTCGTCCGGGACAGCCGGGACAAAAGTACGCGAGGGACGCGTGAGACATGAAAGCGCGAAATGGGCGAAGGTTCGCCCGGACAGGACAAAAGTACGCGAGGGACGCATGGGACGCGAAAGCGCGAAATGGGCGAAGGTTCGTCCGGGACAGCCGGGACAAAAGTACGCGAGGGACGCGTGGGATGCGAAAGCACGAAATGGGTGAAGGTTCATCCGGGACAGCCGAGACAAAAGTACGCGAGGGACGCATGGGAGGTGAAAGCGCGAAATGGGCGAAGATAGAAGAGGAAAAGTCAACGTTTGACCTGCGAAACTTCAAACGGCCATAACTTTTGACTCCGAGCTCCGATTTTCACAAAATTGACTTTCTGGAACGAGCACGACGTCCTCTACGCCACTGAAACTAGATTTATTATTTTTAATGAGGGTAGATATATTTAATTAAGAGAAACATATTCGGCTCCAGTCAGTTAATGTTCATTCCCGTCAAATGACAGAAAATGCCTCGCAGGACCCAAAATATTTGCCCGCTCTGTAAGGCCATAAATTTTGCATTTCTCAACGAAATTACACAAAATTGGTATCGTTGGAATCATGGTTCTAAGCTCAATGCACAACAATCAAGAAATTCTGGATTTGATTAGAAATTAATTGAGTTTTTTAAGAAAACGTGGCCAGGTTCAGAACAGTGTTTTATTTGGTAGCTGGGAGTGCAATTAAGAGGCATGGTCATCATTCTTTCTCTGCTGCAGCACATGGGACAGTATGGGGAGCCTTTTGCAAGTAATATACAATCATTTCACTCAATTTAATGCTTCTTATAGGTGGTTGAAGGATAGATTTCGGGATTTCCATTTTCCCTTCTCTTCTCCTTCTCATTTTTTCTATAAATTGGAGTGTTGGGCTCATTGTAAAGGGGAGAGTTTTTGGGTAACAAAGCTCTGCCAAAATTGCTTTGTGAAGCCAGTGTGTTGCAGGCCCTTGTAGTGGACTCCTTACATGGTGATCCAGGCCCTTATCTTGTAATAGACTGAACTGTGCATACCAGGAAGCAATAAAATACAAAGTTTGTGGATGTATCTTCCCCTGCTGTGTTTTCTTGCATTCTTCTTGCCCCTTTTATCTTTCTACAAGAATATTATGTCTATTGTTATGTTCTTGCAGGAATTCACTAACATTTTGTATGCTTGGAATATTGTTGTGAATGCATTTTGCTAGATTATGGTGAACTGTCATCACCTCTTCTAGTGTGCACTTTGCCTCTGTATTTCACACTTTTGGAGATTACTCTCACACCCTCCTTTTCTGGTGTATCACCGTTTTAGTGTAGGTTTTCATTTTATGCATTCTCTCTCTCTGGTCCCTTGGAATTTTAGATTAGAATAGCTAGTTTCTCCTGCATTAGAGTAGATTGTGGCAGGTAGTTTAGGAGCAAGAACCAGCTTTCTCTGGAGGTCTATCTCAAGTAGCAAGTCCCACAACTTGGAGATAGTACCCATGTTATCCAATCACACTGTGAGTTCAGGTATATGCACAGGGGTGCTGTGATTCGGTGATAACAGTTCTGGCACGCCCGGTGGGACCTTAGAGGTCTTTAATTTCATTGCAACAAGATTGATGTGCACTTGTTGTAAGTTCCAGCTTTGAAGGAGCTTTAAAATCGCACATCTGGCGACTCCAAAAGAGGCATAATCCACTGGTTTCTGCAGTCCAAGCCTGACAAATTTATGAGAAGAATACAGACCAGGTCAAGAACTAGGGAGGAAGGATTGTTTGTTTATCTGCATCTATCTCCAGGCAGAGAAAGAAGGGGAAGAAGAGCTCAAAGATCTGCGTCTCCACCTAATAGAACTTTGTCTACACCTCCACCTGGTAGACCTTTTCTCACATCAACAAGGGTTCTCAAAGCCAATCAGAATGGCGCAACCACTAAATCCCTTTGTCAATTTCAGCGGCAGCCCACTTGCCCTCAATGCACAGAATCCAGTTCCAATTACAGCATTGAAGAACATTCCATTTTTCACTGGAGAAAATAGTACCACTCCTGGTGATCATGTCAAAGACATTGCTAACATCTGTGTAATCCATGAGATAAATAAAATGGATGTGGCTGTCAAACTGCTAGCATCATCGTTCAAAGGGAAGGCATTGTAATGGTTAAGAAGCCTTGAAGCTGGTTCTATCACAAATTGGAATCAGTTGTGCATAGTTCTCCATGAGCAGTTTGGAGAGAAGGGAGACAATTTGTCTCTTCTAGAACAATTGACAACTATCAAGAGAGCCCCCAATGAGTAGCTGACTGACTTCAACTTCAGATTTCAAAGGTCTTGGGATAAGATTCCAGTGGCAGTCAGGCCAACAGCAGAAGGTGCGTTTCTATACTATCTTAAAGCTTTGAATTCTGATATTTCTATGTTAATTCAATCTATGGGAGGCACAACCTTACCTGCTGCTTATAGCATTGCCATTAGGGCTGAAAACTGTCTTATTCAAGCTGGTAAGCTAGCTCCTAGGCCTCCCATGCCCTTGTATCCAAACCTAGAAAATCCAAGCACTAGTCAAGCACCCACTTTGGCTCCTATTCCCACCCCTAGAAATCAAAGTTCAAATGAGACTTCTACCTCATCCTCTAGTGCTTCAAATGAACTCCAAGAGGTCATGAAACAATTGCAAAATTTGGGAAATGAGCTAGTTACTATCAAAAGACAGCAAGCTCAAAGTACTAGACCATATCAGCCTCAAGCGCAGTACCAGGCTAGGCCCCCATACCAACAAAATAGGCCACCAACTCAGGCTGCAAATCAAAATCAGAATCAAGCAAGGCCTCCTGCCAACAGACCATTTCAGCCCTATAATCCCAATGTTGCATCCACATCCAAAGCTTTGGTACCGGTGCAAAATAATATGGCCCAAGAATATGATTGGTGTTTCCCGTGTAGTCAGCCACATAACCAATCAATGTGCTTTAACGGTGCATTAAATCAGGCCCTGATGGTGCAAACCATTGGTGGGTCGCAAGAGTCCAGCCACGAAGGAGATCAGCAGCAGGAAGCACCTCAGCAAGAAACATCTCCGAACGAAACTACTCTTGTCAATTGGCAGGCTGAAGATTTCTGTGGTATGAATCAAATACCCTCTCAAAGTGTTGCAGCCAACACAAGGTCAAAGAGGAGAAATTTGGGTGAAGAACAGCCATTGGCTTCAAGTAATCCACAAGCCGCTGGCAAACAAACTGTAGATCCAAACATGCAAGGAGCATCCATACCAGCTCCTAAACCAACTCAGATGCCAGCTGCTGCCGCTCATTTGCAAGGAATGAACGTGCAGGCCAAGGGAAAGCAGAGGGATACTTCATCTCCATTCAGTATCATTGATCAGATGAAGAAGACAAATATAAACATATCCATGTGGGAATCCCTATCTATCCCAGGACAGAGAGATTTGCTACAAGCTGCCATGAAGGACTGGTCAACTTCAAATCAACAGGTCCAAATGCAAGAGAAGGTACTCACAAATGCTACCCAGCCTGAAGGAGATCATGGAGGATAGCAAGGTAAAATGTTGAAGCCCCCTCCATTTTATGTTTCATTGATCATAGGAGACAAGTTGGTACATAATTGCATGATTGACTCTGGGGCAAGTAGTTCAGTAATGCCAAAACAGATAGCTGACCAGTTAGGGCTTCAATATGAAGTCGTCTCCAAGGGTGTAGTGCAATTAGACGGGACAGCAGTGACAACGGTTGGAGTAATCAAAGGTTTGAGCCTCACACTGCACGCATGTCCCAACGTAATAGTGTTACAAGATGTGTCAGTCATAGACCTGCCACCACTCTTTGCATTGTGCTTGTCAAGAGACTTCACTGCTAAAATTGGAGGCTATCTTTCGGTGGATTGGTCACACATGTTGTTCAGAACAAGGTATGGAACTAAGGCCACAATCAGGTCTGAACCTATTGCAAACTTTCACATTGAGCCTTACACTCCAAGCCAAATCAATACCAACTGTTCAGTGTTTGATCAAGAAGATTATCCAAGCACTGATGAAGCTGACACCAAAGTTGGAAGCATCCCAGATTTGACTCTTGATGAATGGGCAAGCAAGGTGCATGCTTTTGATCCTTATCAAGAAATAGAAGAATCTGAGCTGGGAGTCTATTGTTTACATGAAGAGAATCAACCTCTTCCTAGCATCACCAAGCCAGATCATAAAGACAAGAATGAAGTATGGCAATTGTTCTTTGATGGGTCAAGGAGTAGACAAGGTGCAGGAGGAGGAGCTATGCTCATTTCACCACAAGGTATAAGGTACTACTCAGCCTTCCATTTCCAGTTTTCCTGTTCAAACAACACAGCTGAGTATGAAGCTTTAATTCATGGACTGCACTGGGCAAAGAAGAAATGCATCAGGAATTTACAAGTGTTTGGTGATAGTGAGCTGATCATAAACCAAGTCAAAGGAAAAATGCTGCCAAAAATGATCTGTTGAAGAACTACAAAAATCGGGTATGGGATCTTATTGAAGATTTTGAAGCTTTTAGCATCATTTCCATCCCAAGAAAAAGAATGAAGCGTTTGACGGTGGCAGCAATTGGGGCTGCGTTTGATGTCGTAGAAAGTATCAAAAGTGAGAAAACTCAGCCTCATACCAAAGTGGTTGTGAGACCAGCTGTTCCAGATAACAACACAAGTTGGCAAGTCTTTGAGAATGATCAGCAGATTGTTAATTTCTTGCAAGAAGAAGCTGAGTTCTCCATGAGAAATCAAGACAAGCTGGAGCAGCAGTATGGTGACCAAGTGGTGCAGCTGAGGACTAACAAATTACCAAAAGGCCTCATAACCTTGGAGTCAATCTTCAACCCGAATGATCAGTTCCGGAAGGAGAAAGCGAACATTCAAGTAAAGGGTGAAGATTCAGAACCTATCTTAGTAGATGAAGGCAAGACATTGCAAATTGGCAAAGTAAGTACTCCACAAGAGAAATCTGATTTTGTTCAGCTTTGTC
Source organism: Taxus wallichiana var. yunnanensis (assembly GCA_018340775.1). NCBI lineage: Eukaryota > Viridiplantae > Streptophyta > Pinopsida > Cupressales > Taxaceae > Taxus > Taxus wallichiana. Next base: position 671,761,245 of record CM031237.1, on the reverse strand, counting down.
AAGAATTCCCAGATGTCTTTGCTTGGACTTACAAAGATTTAAGAGGTTTCAACCCAAAGTTGGCACAACATACTATTGAGTTGGATCCGGAATCCAAGCCTGTCAGGAAAAAGCAAAGGCCAGTAAATCCTCATATCGAGCCTCTCATGAGAAAAGAGTTAAGCAAGCTCATTGAGGCTAGTATCATCTTTCCCATCAAACACTCAAGTTGGGTTGCAAACTTGGTACCAGAAGAAAGAGAAATGGAGAAATAAGATTGTGTGTGGACTTTCGTGATATAAATAAGGCATCACCGAAAGATCATTATCCGCTTCCATCAATGGAACAAATACAGGAGTTGTAGCTGGTTGTAAAGGTTTTCATTGCTAGATGGATATTCAGGATATAACCAGATAATGGTAAAGGAAGAAGATCAATTCAAGACAGCCTTCACTACGAAATGGGGCACGTATGCTTACAAGAAGATGCCATTTGGACTGTCAAATGCTGGAGCAACATTTCAATGAGCTATGGATATGGCATTCAAAGGCTTAATCAACAATATAGTGCTGGTATACCTAGATGATATCACTGTCTTCTCAAAGAATGCAGCAGACCATCTCTTTCACCTCAGGCAAGTGTTTCAGAGGTGTAGAAGGTTCAAGTGTCATTGAATCCAAAGAAGTGTATATTCTTGGCACACGAAGGCAAATTTTTGGGCCACATTGTCTCTAGGGAAGGGCTAACAATTGATCCTGAAAGGGTTGAAGCCATCCGAACACTTCCATTGCCACACCACAAGAAATCTCTCCAAAGCTTCTTAGGAAGGATAAACTTTGTCCGCAGATTTGTGCCTGATTTTGCCGCTCTTGTGAAGCCTCTAACAATGATGTTAAAGAAGAGTCTCGCATTCAAATGGACAGCAGAAGGAAAAGAGAGTTTTGAAAGCATCAAGCATGCAATATCACAAGCTCCAACTCTTATCAACCCAGACTTTTCAAAGGACTTCATGTTGTATGCGTTTGGAGGATCAGATACAATCTCAGCTATCTTGACACAGCTGAATTTGACAGAGAAGGTTCAGAGCAGCCCATTGCATTCTTCAGCCAAACCTTGGAAGATTACGAAATAAAGTATTCTTTCATCGAAAAGCATGTCCTTGCCGTTATCAGAAGCTTGAAGAAGTTCAGACACTTGGTCTCAAACAATAAGATTCAACTGCTGGTGTCTCATGCTGGTGTTAAGGACTTCCTCCTAAACAAGGATTTAAACGAGAAGAGAGCAGGTTGGATCACTCGGGTGATGGAATATGATATTGAAATTAAAGTGACCAAGCTAGTTCGTGGCAAAGGCTTGTGTGAGCAGCTCGCATCCAAACAACCAGACGGGTCAAAAAGTGAAGAGGATGTTGTCCTCCTACTACAGAATGATCAAGAACAACCAGCTGATGATGCACTCATCCCATGTTGGACTCAAGACCTTGTGCATTACCTCCAAACAGGCCTATGCCCTCCAGAAATGAGCAAGGCAAAGAGGAGATACTTCAGATTACAAGCCATTCCATATGTGCTTGTTGATGGAGTTTTGTTTAAAAAGACATCAATGGAGTTCTATTAAGATGCGTTGGAATAGGTCAAGTTGAGAAGATCATACACGAGTTCCATGACGGGGAAGCAGGAGGCCACTTTGCTCCACGAGTGACAGCTCTCAAAATCATGAAAGTTGGTTACTATTGGCCTACTGTGTTCAATGATTGCTACTCATGGGTCAAGAAATGCAGGAAATGTGCATTCTTCACAGGGAAAGAAAGGTTAGCAGCGCTGCCCCTTCGTCCAATTTCAGTGGATCAGCCATTCATGCAATGGGGATTGGACTTCATTGGGGTTATCAATCCCAATTCAAGTCAGGGCCACAAGTGGATACTTACAAACGATAGACTATTTCACCAAGTGGACCGAAGCAGTGGCACTCAAGGAGGCAAATGAATCTAATATCTTAGATTTCTATGAAGGGATAGTCACGAGGTTTGGTGCCCCTGCCACTATCATATCAGACAATGCATTGGCATTCCTTGGCACAAAGATCACTGAATGGGCTGTCAAGAATTGTGTGTATCTCAGCACTTCATCAAACTATTACCCTCAAGGTAATGGCCAAGCCGAGTCTACAAACAAGAACCTACTAAGAATCATCAGGAGGACTCTGGATGAAAATCAAAGAACTTGGCACGCAAAGCTCAAATCAGCCCTATGGGCGATAGGATCACACCCAAGAGGTCTACAGGAAGCTCTCCATACAAGCTTGTGTACGGGAAGGAAGCAGTTCTACCCATATCACTCGAGTTGCCAGCATTGGAACTCATGAAACAGTTGGAACTAGCTGAGTTTGAACCTATGGAAATCAGGTATGCAGAGCTGATGGAATTAGAAGAGACAAGAGAGCATGCAGCCCAGGCAATAGAGAAGGATCAAGCCCTGATCAAGAAGACTTTTGATAAGAAAGCCAAGGCTAGAACTTTCCAAATTGGAGATTTGGTGTTGAAATGGGATGCAGATCGTGTAAAACCAGGAAAGCACTCCAAGTTTGATGCCATCTGGAGTGGCCCGTATATGATCGTTGAACGCAAAGGTAGCAATGCTTTCCGACTGGCTAAGTTGGATGGTGAAGAATTGCAGATTCCAGTCAATGGAATCTATCTCAAACGCTGCTACTAGAAAGATAGCTTCTCATCCTTGTAAATATTAATTTAGATTTTCCATTCCTCTAAGTGCTTATGCACATTGTACTGCTGTTAGAGTAGTTTTTATTTCCCTAAGTGCTTGTGCACATGTCCTATTGCTTCTAGTATGTGCATGTTTGCAGTTCATCAAGCTCCGGAAAAGAATTTGTCGCCATGAGAAGACCAGCTCAACAAATGTCAAATGGCTCATTGATACAAGCTTTCAAATTTCAGATCAGCTGAGAGATTATCAAACAGACTCCATGCCCAATGGATTGCTACAAGCAGCTGGCCGTTCTTCATCTGGCAGGCAGATAACCCCGCTGAGTCGCAAATTGTTATCCAAAATTCACCCCCAAGGTAAATTTTGATAACATGCATCAAATTCTTTAGTCCCAAGCAATTATATTGATTCAAGGCAAAGCATCATGTTGCTGGGGTCCCCTCAGATTTTTTCTAACTCCCCTGGCCAAGAAAGAAAGAGCAAGCTCTGAAAAAATGTGGAAAGGTTGCAGAAGACAGGCTCGGGCCAGGAAAAATCATGAAAAATGGCTAAGTCTTAGTCTCCGGGACAGCCGGGACAAAAGTACGCGAGGGATGCGTGGGACGCGAAAGCACGAAATGGGCGAAGGTTCGTCCGGACAGCCGGGACAAAAGTACGCGAGGGACGCGTGGGACGCGAAAGCGCGAAATGGGCGAAGGTTCGTCCGGGACAGCCGGGACAAAAGTACGCGAGGGACGTGTGGGACGCGAAAGCGCGAAATGGGTGAAGGTTCGTCCGGGACAGCCGGGACAAAAGTACGCGAGGGACGCGTGGGACGCGAAAGCGCGAAATGGGCGAAGGTTCGTCCGGGACAGCCAGGACAAAAGTATGCGAGGGACGCGTGGGACGCGAAAGCGCGAAATGGGTGAAGGTTCATCGGGACAGCCGGGACAAAAGTACGCGAGGGACGCGTGGGACGCGAAAGCGTGAAATGGGCGAAGACAGAAGAGGAAAAGTCAACGTTTGACCTGCGAAACTTCAAACGGCCATAACTTTTGACTCCGAGCTCCGATTTTCACAAAATTGGACTTTCTGGAACGAGCACGACGTCCTCTACGCCACAGAAACTAGATTTCTTATTTTTAATGAGGGTAGATATATTTAATTAAGAGAAACATATTCGGCTCCAGTCAGTTAATGTTCATTCCCGTCAAATGACAGAAAACGCCTGCCAGACCCAAAATAGCTGCCCGCACTCAGAAGGCCATAACTTTTGCATTTCTCAACGAAATTGCACAAAATTGGTACCGTTGGAATCGTGGTTCTGAGCCCGATGCACAGCAATCAAGAAATTCTGGATTTGATCAGAAATTAATTGAGTTTTTTAAGAAAACGTGGCCAGGTTCAAAACAGTGTTTTATTTGGTAGCTGGGAGTGCAATTAAGAGGCATGGTCATCATTCTTTCTCTGCTGCAGCACATGGGACAGTATGGGGAGCCTTTTGCAAGTAATATACAATCATTTCACTCAATTTAATGCTTCTTATAGGTGGTTGAAGGACAGATTTCAGGATTTCCATTTTCCCTTCTCTTCTCCTTCTCATTTTTTCTATAAATTGGAGTGTTGGGCTCATTGTAAAGGGGAGAGTTTTTGGGTAACAAAGCTCTGCCAAAATTGCTTTGTGAAGCCAGTGTGTTGTAGGCCCTTGTAGTGGACTCCTTGCATGGTGATCCAGGCCCTTATCTTGTAATAGACTGAACTGTGCATACCAGGAAGCAATAAAATACAAAGTTTGTGGATGTATCTTCCCCTGCTGTGTTTTCTTGCATTCTTCTTGCCCCTTTTATCTTTCTACAAGAATATTGTGTCTATTGTTATGTTCTTGCAGGAATTCACTAACATTGTGTATGCTTGGAATATTGTTGTGAATGCATTTTGCTAGATTATGGTGAACTGTCATCACCTCTTCTAGTGTGCACTTTGCCTCTGTATTTCACACATTTGGAGATTACTCTCACACCCTCCTTTTCTGGTGTATCACCGCTTTAGTGTAGGATTTCATTTTATGCATTCTCTCTCTCTGGTCCCTTGGAATTTTAGATTAGAATAGCTAGTTTCTCCTGCATTAGAGTAGATTGTGACAGGTAGTTTAGGAGCAAGAACCATCTTTCTCTGGAGGTCTATCTCAAGTAGAAAGTCCCATAACTTGGAGATAGTACCCATGTTATCCAATCACTTTGTGATTTCAGGTATATGCACAGGGGTGCTTTGTGATTCGGTGATAACAAAGTGGTCTTGCATTCTTATTTACAGGTAGTCCTTCCCAGACAAAAAGGAGCTCTTCATAATTAGTCTAATCTCTCTACGGTATGTGCACACCTTCCCAACACTCAACACGTATTCCTCCTAGCCCTAACCCTTATTTGTTTCTCAAGAGAATGAAAAGATAGAAATAACTCTATTCGGAACAAAATTTTGGGTGAAACATTTTGCTAACTCACCCACTCAACTAGTGCCAACTCAGCCCAAACACTCAACAAAATCAATTCAAAACTCAACAAGAGATGTTTTGGTGCTCAAATTCACAATGGAAAATGACATATCACTTTTTTATTTTTATAGGTTTTGACCTCTAACCGATATCGTTAGGTCGTGCCCTAGAAGATCGATATCGGTCATGTAACCGATATCGGTCACCCCTAACCGATATCGGTTACCTACTTATTTTAACCTAACTCCTACCCTTATTCACCAATCTTTATTTTTCACCACATCGCCTACCACCGGCTTTGCTAAATAGCATTTTTTTGAATTCATCCGCTTTGACCTAAGGTAGAACTCACCAATCGGCATGACCAAGGCTACAACCAATCAATCGGCCCAACCCAATGTTCACTGAACCCGGCCAATCGGCTCGACCTAAGGCCGCAACTCACCAATCGGCCCGACCCAAGGCCACAACCAACCAATCAGCCTGACCCAAGGTCGAAACCAATCAATAGGCCCAACACAAGGCCGCAACCAACCAATCAGCCCGACCCAAGGCCGCAACCAACTAATCGACTTGACCCAAGGCGCAACCAACCAATCGGCCCTAACCCACGGCCACACCCAACCAATCGGCCCGACCCAAGACCGCACCAATTAAGTACCTCGACCGAGGCCCACAAATTATGATTCTATCCACCCATCATGTAGCTGTTTGTTCAATCGAGCTCACTGTTCATGTTTTAGCATGATTAGGATACTTTAATTGATTAGCCAACCAGCTTTTCCTAGACCGAGACCGTGACGTTTATCTCAACCAAACCAACCATTTGGTACTGCCGAACATGCCTAAATGTTCCGGTACCTTACCCGTTATATCCCCTGGAGCTACTTCCTATGCCTTGGATACCAAGATTATATCAACCTTGTTTGGATAAACTATCGACCTTTGCCTATGAATTGCTTGTTTGCTCTTCAAATTGTGTACCCTGGTCACACTATTGCATTTCAATGTGCGTCTGCTTCCTTGAACTTACCCCACCATCTTACCATCATCTCATCATCATTCACCCTTTATCAACCCTATCCCTGATTTCACGTCGCCTCAATCTGTGATAGATTTGAGGGGGATTACCTATACCCTTAACTGGGGCAACCACTTCTTATTATTGTCAGTGCAGCTTTACAAGACAAGCTACACGACAACAAGGGGCAAATGTAGACACCAAATTTGGGTCTTACGATGCCCTATGCCCCGCATCTCATCTCGCAACCTAACCCTACCTCACCACCTAAACCTTACACAATTATTTATTAATTACCTTATAATTAATAAATCCACATCTCCAACCCTGCCACCTCACCTCGCCACCTCACCATGACCTAGCCCTAACCCTAAACTAACCTAATTAAGACCTATAACTTGGTCCAGACCCACACCCATGACTCATCACCCCTCACCCACACCAAAACGAACCTAATAATGACTTGACCAAGCCCACAACTAACACCTCGGGAGAAAAGGAGGGAAAGTTGGCTATTTACTAAAAATAGCCAACTTTGACCTAACCGACATTGGTCCCTACGTGACCGGCATCGGTTAGGTAACCGCCATCGGTTCCATGTAAATGACCTCCCCCAACCAAAACAGAGTGATCTCGAATTCATTTTGTAAGAGAGGGACAAGGAGAGAGAGAAGATGTTACAGAGAGAGGAGTATTGAGCCCAAGCCGTAATTGAATTGAGCAACTAGATCACACGGTCACACTCATCCAAGTATTGGGAGAGTTGGAGGATAGTTTCATCGACTCACTTTTGATTGTTGGATCATCCCAACTGAGCCTTGCCTTCACCACTGCATTCCTTGGACCTGCATCCACATCAAAAACTAGTAAGTAGTCTCTTTTATTACCTTGTATGCTTCTAGACACTACTTTGTGAACTTTTGATTCATAGTGATTATAAGCTCACTCCTAGATCTACCACCCGGCAGCACCCTACACCTAACCTTCATTCATCCATCTCTATATTGCCCCAAAGATAGCTTTCTCACTCTTTGAGTCTTCTCTATCACCCTACTACTCCCCTCAACCATCTACCAACCTTCTAAACCCCATAACCACCTTATAACCAACCTCCCTTTAAAATCCCCTAAATCACTACCCCTACCGATATCAGTTATCCCCTACAGTACCGGTTTTATAACCACTGTCGGTTATCCAGTGGCCGGCATCGGTCACTGTGACTTATACCAAAAACCAACCTTTCACCTTTTACCTCCAAACAATCTCATATCCAACCTTTTTATCCCTGTAACTTGATCTGAACGTATCAATAACCAGTGACCAAACAAACAGAATGACTTTTTATTATTGGTAGTTTAGTTTCTATTGCTTTTAGTAATGAGGTACCTAAATCGTGATTTCGCAATAGCTCCTTTATTATCATTTGCATTAATTTGTATTAAAATGGAACTGACCACCTTCGAAAGGAAGTATAGTATTTCCGGGAAAGGAAGTATAGTATTTCCTAGACAAAAAGAGCTCTTCAGAATCGATCCGATCTCTCTACAGTGCGTGCACACTTTCCCAACACTCAACAGGTATTCCTCCTAGCCCTAACCCTTATCTTTATCTCAAGAGAATGAAAAGATAGAAATAACTCTATTACGGAACAAAATTTCGTGTGAAACATTTTGCCAATCTCAGCCCAAACACTCGACACAATCAATTCAAAACTCAATAAGAGATGTTTTGGCGCTGAAATTCACAATGTGAAAATGACATGACATTTTTTTTATTTTTATAGGTTTTGACCTCTAACTTCGATATCGGTTAGGTCGTGCCCTAAAAAAGACCGATATTGGTCTTCTAACCAATATCGGTCACCCCTAACCGATATTGGTTATTTTCTTATTTTAACCTAACTCCCCGCCCTTATCCACCAATCTCCATTTTTCACCACATCACCTACCCACGGCTTTGCTAAATAGCCATTTTTTTAATTCATCGGCTGGACCTAAGGCGCTGACCCACCCAATCGGCGCGACCCAACACCGCAACCAATCAATCGGCCCGACCTAAGGCCGCAACCAACCAATCGGCCCGACCTAAGGCCGCAAATCACCAATCGGCTCGACCAAGGCCGCAACCTATCAATCGGCCCGACAACCAAGGCGCGACCAGGCGAATCGGCCCGACAACTAATCGGGCCTCGACTCAAGGCCGCAACCAACCAATCGGCGGACTCCACGGCCGCACCCAACCAATCGGCCCAACCCACGGCCACACACAACCAAACGTCTCAAACCAAGACCACACCAATTAAGTACCTCGACCGAGGCCCACAAAGCACGATTCTATCCACCCAACATATAGTTGTTTGCTCAATCAATCTCACTGTTCATGTTTTAGCATGACTAGGATACTTGAATTGATCAGCCGACCAGCTTTTCCTAGACCGAGACTGTGACATTTAACTCAACCAAACCAACCATTTGGTACTGCCGAACATGCCTAAACATTCCGATACCTTACCCATTATATCCCTTGGAGCTACTTCCTATGCCTTGGATACCAGGATTATATCAACCTTGTTTGGATAAACTATCGACCTTTGCCTATGAATTGCTTGTTTGCTCTTCAAATCATGTACCCTAGTCGCACTACTGCATTTCAATGTGCATCTACTTCCTTGAACTTACCCCACCATCTTACCATCATCTCATCATCATTCACCCTTTATCAACCCTATCCCTGATTTCACGTCACCTCAATCTATGATAGATTTGAGGGGGATTACCTATACCCTTAACTGGGGCAACCACTTCTTATTATTGTCAGAGCACTTTACAAGACAAGCTACACGACAACAAGGGGCAAATGTAGACACCAAATTTGGGTCTTACGATGCCCTGTGCCCCACATCTCATCTCGCAACCTAACCCTACCTCACCACCTAAACCTTACACACTTAATTATTTATTAATTACCTTATAATTAATAAATCCACATCTCCAACACGGCCACCTCACCATGACCTATCCCTAACCCTAAACTAACCCAATTAAGACCTCAACTTGGTCCGGACCCATACCCATGACTCATCACCCCTCACCCACCTTTGAAATAAACCTAATAATGACTTGACTAAGCCCACAACCGACCCCTCGAGAGAAAAGGAGGAAAGTTGTCTATTTTACTAAATATAGCCAACTTTATCTAACCGACATCGGTCCCTACGCAACCGGCGGCGTCGGTTAGGTAGCCACCATCGGTTCCTGTAAATGACCTCCCCAACCAAAAAAAGGGATCCAAATTCATTTTGCAAGAGAGGAACAAGTGAGAGAGAGAGAAGAGGTTACAGAGAGAAGTATTGAGCCCAAGATCAGAATCGAGAAACTAGATCACGGTCAAACTCATCCAAACATTGGGAGAATATGAGGGTAGTTTCATCAGCTCACTTTTGATTGTCAGATCATCCCAATTGAGCCTTTCCTTTGCCACTACATTCCTTGGACCTGCATCCGCATCAGAAACTAGTAAGTAGTCTCTTTTATTACCTTGTATGCTTCTAGACACTACTTTGTGAACTTTTGATTCATAGTGATTATAAGCTCACTCCTGGATCTACCACCCGGCAACACCCTGCACCTAACCTTCATTCATCCATCTCTATATTGCCCCAAAGACAGCTTTCTCACTCTCTGAGTCTTCTCTATCACCCTACTACTCCCCTCAACCATCTACCAACCTTCTAAACCCCGTAACCACCTTACAACCAACCTCCATTTAAAAGCCCCTAAATCACTGCCCCTACCGATATCGGTTATCCCCTACCGGTACCGGTTTTATAACCACGGTCGGTTATCCAATGACTGGCATCAGTCACTGTGACTTATACCAAAAACCAACCTTTCACCTATTTACCTCCAAACAATCTCATATCCAGCCTTGTCTATCCCTGTAACTTGATCTGAACGTATCAATATTTAGTGACCAAACAAACAACATGACATTTTATTGTTGGTAGTTTAGTCTCTATTTCTTTTAGTAACGAGGTACCTAAATCATTATTTCACAATAGCTTCTTTATTATCGGTTGCATTAATTTTTATTAAAAGGAACTCGACCACCTTTGAAAGGAAGTCTAATATTTCCTAGGCCTAAGGCAGTTCCCTCACTTATTTTTAATGAAAATCGGTGGTCTTGCATTCTTATTTACGGGTAGTCCTTCGCAAAAAAAAAAAAGGAGCTCTTCACAATCGGTTTCGATCTCTCTACGGTATGCGCACACCTTCCCGAACTCAATAGGTATTCCTCCTATCCCTAACCCTTATCTATTTCTCAAGAGAATGAAAAGATAGAAATAACTCTATTCGGAAAAAAATTATGTGAGAAACATATTGCTAACTCACCCACTCACCTTCTTATGGTGCCAACTCAGCCCAAACACTCGACACAATCAATTCAAAACTCAATAAGAGATGTTTTGGCGCTCAAATTCACAATGTGAAAATGACATGCCGCTTTTTTCTTTTTATAGGTTTTGACCTCTAACCGATATCGGTTAGGTCATGCCCTAGAAGACCGATATCGGTCTTCTAACCGATATCGGTCACCCCTAACCGATATCGGTTACCTACTTATTTTAACCTAACTCCTACCCTTATCCACCAATATCCATTTTTCACCACATCACCTACCCTCGGCTTTGCTAAATAGCCTTATTTTGAATTCATCGGCCCGACCTAAGGCCACAACTCACCAATCGGCCCGACCCAAGGCCGCAACCAACCAATTGGCCTGACCCAAGGCCACAACCAACCAATCAGACCGACCTAAGGCCGCAACTCACCAATCGGCCTAACCCAAGGCCGCAACCAATCAATCGGCCCGACCAAGAAAGCTCACCTAACCAATCAATCACGACCTAGGCTGCAACCAACCAATCGGCTCCGACCTATCGGCCGCACCACAACCAACCAATCGACCCGACCCACGACCACACCCAACCAATCGGTGACCCAAGACCACACCAATAAAGTACCTCGACCGAGGCCCGCAAATTATGATTATATCCACCCATCATGTATCTATTTGTTCAATTGAACTCACTTGTTCATTTTTAGCATGACTAGGATACTTGAATTGATCACCAACCAGCTTTGACTAAACGGAGACCGTGACATTTATCTCAACCAAACCAACCATTTAGTCGCCAAACATGCCTAAACATTACGGTACCTTGCCTATTATATCCCCCCTGGAGCTACTTCCTATGCCTTGGATATCGGGATTATATCAACCTTGTTTGGATAAACTATCGACCTTTACCTATGAATTACTTGTTTGTTCTTCAAATCGTGTACCACGGTCACACTACGCATTTCAACGTGCGCCGCTTCCTTGAACTTACCCCACTATCTTACCATCATCTCATCATAATTAACCCTTTATCAACCCTATCCCCGATTTCACGTCACCTCAATCTCGTGATAGATTTGAGGGGGATTACCTATACCCTTAATCGGGCAACCACTTCTTATTATTGTCGGTGCAACTTTACAAACAAGCTACACGACAACAAGGGGAAAATATACACACCAAATTTGAGTCTTATGACACCCTGTGCCCTGCATCTCGTCTCGCAACCTAACCCTACCTCACCACCTAAACCTTACAAACTTAATTATTTACTAATTACCTTATAATTAATAAATCCACATGTCTAACTCCTCGCCACCTCACCATGACCTAGCCCTAACCCTAAACTAACCTAATTAAGACCTATAACTTGGTCCAAACCCACACCCATGACTCATCACCCATCACCCGCACCGAAATGAACCTAATAATGACTTGAACAAGCCTGCAACTGACCCCTCGAAGAGAAAAGGAGGGAAAGTTGGCTATTTTACTAAAAATAGCCAACTTTGACCTAACCGACATCGGTCCCTACGTGAACGGCATCGGTTAGGTACCGCCATCGGTTCCCTGTAAATGACCTCCCCCAACCAAAACAAAGGGATCCAAATTCATTTTGTAAGAGAGGGACAAGTGAGAGAGAGAGAAGAGGTTGCAGAGAGGAGTATTGAGCCCAAGACTGTAACTGAGCAACTAGATCATGGTCACACTCATCCAAACATTGGGAGAGTTGGAGGATAGTTTCATCAGCTCACTTTGATTTCCGGATCATCCCAACTAAGCCTTGCCTTCACCACTGCATTCCTTGGACCTGCATCCACATCAAAAACTAGTAAGTAGTCTCTTTTATTACCTTGTATGCTTCTAGACACTACTTTGTGAACTTTTGATTCATAGTGATTATAAGCTCACTCCTAGATCTACCACCCAGCAGTACCCTACACCTAACCTTCATTCATCCATCTCTATATTGCCCCAAAGATAGCTTTCTCACTCTCTGAGTCTTCTCTATCACCCTACTACTCCCCTCAACCATCTACCAACCTTCTAAACCCCATAACCACCTTATAACCAACCTCCATTTAAAAGCCCCTAAATCACTGCCCCTACCGATATCGGTTATCCCCTACCGGTATCGGTTTTATAACCATGGTCGGTTATCTAGTGACTGGCATCGGTCACTGTGACTTATACCAAAAACCAACCTTTCACCTATTTACCTCCAAATAATCTCATATCCAGCCTTATCTATCCTCGTGAATCTTGATCGAACATATCAATAACCAGTGACTAAACAAACAACATGACATTTTATTATTAGTAGTTTAGTCTCTATTGCTTTTAGTAACGAGGTACCTAAATCGTGATTTCGCAATAGCTTCTTTATTATCATTTGCATTAATTTTTATTAAAAGGGAACTGACCACCTTTGAAAGGAAGTCTAATATTTCCTTGGCCCAAGGTAGTTCCCTCACTTATTGTTTAACGAAAATCTAGTGGTCTTGCATTCTTATTTACAGGTAGTCCTTCCCAAACAAAAAGGAGCTCTTCACAATCGGTCTGATCTCTCTACGGTACGCGCACACCTTCCCAACACTCAACACATATTCCTCCTTGCCCTAACCCTTATCTTTTCTCAAGAGAATGAAAAGATAGAAATAACTCTATTCTGGAACAAAATTTCGTGAGAAACATTTTGCCAACTCACCCACTCAACTAGTGCAAACTCATCCCAAACACTCAACACAATCAATTCAAAACTCAACAAGAGATGTTTTAGCGCTCAAATTCATAATGTTAAAATGACATGCTGATTTTTTTCTTTTTATAGGTTTTGACCTCTAACCGATATTGGTTAGGTCATGCCCTAGAAGACCGATATCGGTCATCTAATCGATATCGGTCACCCTAACCGATATCGGTTACCTACTTATTTTAGCCCGACTCGCCCTTATCCACCAATCTCCATTTTTCACCACATCGCCTACCCACGACTTTGCTAAATAGCCTTTTTTGAATTCATCACTGACCTAAGGAAACTCACCAATCGGCCCGACTAAGGCCAACTTGACCAACTAACCAATCAATCGGCCTGACCCGAGGTGCGCAACCAACCAATCGGCCGACCTAAGGCCGCAACTCATCAATCAACCTGACCCAAGGCCACAACCAACCAATCACCCCGACCTAAGGTCACTGTAACCTAATCAACCAATCGGGTCGACCCAAGGCCACAAACCAACCAATCAGCCCGACCCAAGGCCACAACCAACCAATTAGCCCGACCCCCACGGATGCACCCAACCAATCCGCTCGACCCAAGATCGCACTTACTAATTAAGTACCTCAACCGAGGCCCGCAAATTATGATTCTATCCACCCATCATGTAGTTATTTATTTAATCGAGTTCACCTATTCGTGTTTTAGCATGAATAGGATACTTGAATTGATCACCCGACTAGCTTTGCCTAGACTAAGATCATGACATTTATCTCAACCAAACCAACTTTTTGGTACTTCCGAACATGCCTAAATGTTCCAAAGACCTTACCCATTATATCACCTGGAGCTACTTCCTATGCCTTGCATACCAAGATTATATCAACCTTGTTTGGATAAACTATCGACCTTTGCCTATGAATTGCTTGTTTACTCTTAAAATCGTGTACCCTGGTCGCACTACTGCATTTCAACATGTATTTGCTTCCTTGAAATTACCCCACCATCTTACCATCATCTCATCATCATTCACCATTTATCAACCCTATCCCTGATTTCACGTCACCTCAATCTATGATAGATTTGAGGGGGATTACCTATACCCTTAACTGGGGTAACCACTTCTTATTATTGTCAGTGCAGCTTTACAAGACAAGCTACACGACAACAAGGGGCAAATGTAGACACCAAATTTGGGTCTTACGACACCCTGTGCCCCGCATCTCATCTCGCAACCTAACCCTACCTCACCACCTAAACCTTACACACTTAATTATTTATTAATTACCTTATAATTAATAAATCCACATCTCCAACCCTACCACCTCACCTCACCACCTCACCATGACCTAGCCCTAACCCTAAACTAACCTAATTAAGACCTATAACTTGGTCTAGACCCACACCCATGACTCATCACCCTCACCCGCACCAAAACGAACCTAATAATAACTTGACCAAGCCCACAACCGACCCCTCAGAGAAAAGGAGGGAAAGTTTACTATTTTACAAAAATATCCAACTTTGACCTAATCGACATCGGTCCCTACGTGACCGCGTCGGTAAGGTAACCCCATCTATTCCCTATAAATGACCTCCCCAACCAAAACAGAGTGATCTAAATTCATTTTGCAAGAGAGGGACAAGTGTGAGAGAGAAGAGGTTGCGCAGAGAGGAGTATTGAGCCAAAGATCAGAATCGAGCAACTAGATCATGGTCACACTCATCCAAGCATTGGGAGATTCGGAGGATAGTTTCATCGGCTCACTTCGATTTCAGATCATCCCAACTAAGCCTTGCCTTCGCCACTGCATTCCTTGGACCTGCATCTGCATTAGAAACTAGTAAGTAGTCTCTTTTATTACCTTGTATGCTTCTAGACACTACTTTGTGAACTTTTGATTCATAGTGATTATAAGCTCACTGGATCTACCACCCAAAGAGCACCCCGCACCTAACCTTCATTCATCTATCTCTATATTTCCCCAAAGACAACCTTTCTCACTCTCTCGAGTCTTCTATCACCCTACTACTCCCCTCAACCATCTACCAACCATCTAAACCCCGTAACCACCTTACAACCAACCTCCATTTATAATCCGCTAAATCACGCCCTCACCGATATTGGTTATCCCCTACTGGTACCGGTTTTATAACCATGGTCGGTTATCCAGTGACCGGCATCGGTCACTATGACTTATACCAAAACCAACCTTTCACCTATTTACCTCCAAACAATCTCATATCCAACCTTGTCTATCCCTGTAACTTGATCTGAACATATCAATAACCAGTGACCAAACAAACAACATGACATTTTATTATTGGTAGTTTAGTCTCTATTGCTTTTAGTAACGAGGTACCTAAATCGTGATTTCACAATAGCTTCTTTATTATCATTTGCATTAATTTGTATTAAAAGGGAACTGACCACCTTTGAAAGGAAGTCTAATATTTCCTGGGCCCAAGGCAGTTCCCTCACTTATTGTTTAACGAAAATCTAGTGGTCTTGCATTCTTATTTACAGGTAGTCCTTCCCAGACAAAAAGGAGCTCTTCACAATCGCCTCGATGTCTCTATGGTACATGTACACCTTTGCAACACTCAATGTATTCCTCCTAGCCCTAACCCTTATCTGTTTCTCAAGAGAATGAAAATATAGAAATAACTCTATTCTAGAACAAAATTGCATGTGAAACAGAAGTATTGCATCATTATGTATTAGAACATGAGCGCACGTATATTATGGAAGAAGCTCATGGTGGAATTTCAGGTGGCCACTATATCGGTGATGCCACTACGCGTAAGATTCTACTCATTAGATTATGGTGGGAGACCCTATATAAAGATTGTAAGGAATTTTGTAAGGCATGTGATCATTGTCAACATCTTAGAAAACTAGGTCAATGAGATGAAATACCTATGAGACCTATTACTAGTGCATAACCATTTGAGAAATGGGCTATAGATTATGTGAGTCCTATTTCACTAGTTGTGCACATAACTGGATCGCGCTACATCATAACTTGCAGACTATCGATAAGGTAAGTGTATGAAAGCACCTACAAAAGATCAGTAAAGTGGCTACAATGACCTAATTTCTATGGGAAAATATTATTACAAGGTATGGATGTCCTTTAAGTTTGACCAGTGATAGGGGCACACATTTTCTTAATGAGACAATCAGAATTTTATTGGATGAGTTCATGATTACACACCATAAGACTGCACCCTATCATCCTCAAGAAAATGTTCCTACTAAGGTCTTAAAAAAAAATTGAGCCAGACATTGAAAAAAATATGTGATGTTGGAAGAAAGGATTGGGATGATAAAGTATCTCGCAGACTTTAGGAATATCGGACAACATATAAAAGGTTGAACAAAGCCACACCATTTCGGTTAGTGTTTGGCTCAGAAGCATCTCTCCTATGGAATTTATGTTACCTTCTTTGTGTATTGCATGCTCTAGAGGTCTAGCTGATGAGAAAGCTTTATAAGAACGGATTGAAAAGATAATTAAGTTGGTTGAGTGACGAGCCATAGCAAGTTGGATTCAAAAGCAAGAAAAGGCCAAGCAAAAAGTATGGCATGACAGAAATATAAGGGACAAGAAGTTTGAGATTGTAAAAATGGTGCTTCTTTAAGAATTTAAGTTCTTACACCATCCAGGAAAACTTAAGGTACATTTTTTGGGGCCGTATGTTATCACTTATATCCTTAAAATAGGCACTTGCTAGTTAGAAGCACTTGATGGAACATGGCTACCCGATTACTTCAATAGGAGTAGGTTGAAGCCCTACTATAAATAAGTCTTCTTGGTGTTTGTAATAAGGTAGTATTTCCATTTAGATTAGGTTTTCAATTCTGCATTCCCTTAATTTGTTCCTTCTTTGTTGCTATGCTTTGTCAATTTAGTTGGTGAGTTGTGGAATAAGCATGTTTATGTGCTAGAAACTAATTACTATTTGAAGAATTTTTATGCGCAGAGGACTGCACATACTTTTAGTGTGGGGTGGTTGTTGGTATCCAGGTACAAGATTGTTGGAATTAAATGATGAAAGGAATAAGCTGCTATAGGTGTTATTCAAGTCAAAGGATTGCTTCTAAAAAGTGACCAAAGATGGAGATGGATGAAGGGATAGTATAACGTCAGTAAGCAGAGGCCATAACAACTACCAGTGGAAGGTGCAATGACAAGGTACTTGGGCACAAGGAAGAGAAGCTGAAGAGAAGTTTGTGACTAGAGGGTAGGAAGGCATGCTAGAAGGTTATAATCGGGGCGCAAAGATGTACCATGTGGAACAACCGAAAGTGGTCAATAAATGAAAGGACATTGGATAGGTAAAGGAGCAATAAATGCATGAAAAAACTAAAAATCTATATAAGGATGGGATAGGAGTTCATTCTTACCGTTGCAATTAAGAGAATTTGACAAGAGCTAAGTGTGAAGAGCCAAGAAATCGTGTTAAGTTACAAAGAGTGTGAAACTAGACGTGGAAAGGAGGTTTGTATAAAGGATAAGTTTGTGTTCCCATAGGAGAAGGGTTTGAGCGAAGAAGGTGCGTTATAACCAAGCTAGGGCATGAAATTTCCACTAGGGCACAAAGATTTGAGCTAGGATTTGAGTTGCACATTGCAGAAGTCAAAATATGAGTATTTTTAGAGCATTGCATGTTAGAAATGGCACCAAAGAAGGTAGTTGCAGCAGGATTTAAAGGAACTCAAGAAGTCATATCAAGAGTTGAATATTTGTACAAAGGTCGAGGCTATTATAAGGACCAGGACCATTTTAGGAGATAATGAGGTCTTGAAGGCCATGAAGGATGAAACATTGGGATGCATAGAATGGTTAGCACTTGTTAAATGAAGCGTGAGGCCCTTACAGTGCTCAGAACCACATAGGGAAAGGTTGAATGAGCTTGACAAAATCATCACTCGAATATGGACTTGTTGGAAGGGAGAATGACTGGAATGTCCAACATTGTGTTGGTCCTACAGTAATGAAAAAGGATAGATTTCAAGAGATGAGTTAAAATTAATTACAGTGGATATTCCGAGGAGAAGGCAAAGGCCACACTCGGTGGTGGCAAACATTAGAGGTGGAAATAAAAGAGGAATATCTAGAATTGATTATTCTAGTGATAGAAGAAGAAACTACAGGTTTAAAAAACATTCTTTCATTCATCCAAATTTATTCTATTCTTTTATTCATATTCTTTCATTTGTTTTGGAGACAACCATTGCCAAGGTGGCAATGAAACTACTTGTATGGTAATGTTGATTAGGTAGACCCCGGCACTTAGTAAAGAAAATACAGAAGGTTTGCACAAGAGAGTAGAGCTCATTCAAAGGCACGGAAGTATCAGAAAGGATAGCGCGTGAGGAATGGAAACAAGTTCAAGAATTAGTCATTTTCATGACAAGGATCTATTTTTATAGATAGTGTGCGGAGCACTCAAACCGATTAGATACTTGCATGTCACGCATTGGCTATTTTTGGAGAATCAAATACGAAGCGCTTTGCATGGACACAGGTCAGAAATAGATCTTCTACTATCAGTTAACTAATAGTAGTCTAATGTTAGCTTGTTGGTGGTGAATCACAAGACTTCGAATGTCTACAACTTGATGGGTTGAGACTCTCGGTGTGATTGCATAACATGGAGCTTTTCCCAAGTGTGGGACCTTGTGAATCGGAAAGCTCTCCGGATGAAGGTTGGTTCCTATTCTCTCTGTTCTGAGATGCACACATAAAATCCGAGAGGGTTTACTCGAAACCTAATCTAACTTACCAAGGAGACAGGTAAGAAAATGCACAAAAAAATAAACCTAAACTAACAAAGGTGATGCACTAAGGAATGAAGAAACACCTGTCTTGCCAATAAACACAAACCATTAAAATACAATGCAAGATCATGCACAGATAACTAGATTTGTAGTGAAAGATCAGGAGGATGCAAATGAACACAAAGAGGGTTGGGAATCATCCACAGACATGTATTATTTTCTCCAAATATTGATACAATACACTACAAAATGCCAAGAGGCAAAGTTGCATTATAGTTTTAGATGAGAGGTTTGAACTCCAAAAATTCACCTGCCAAAGAGAAGAAGGGAGGGGAAAAACAAGAATGTCCAACCTTTAGAAAGAAGACCCTCCTTAGAATTTATAGAAGCATGAGAAAGAAAAGAGAAAGGAATTCCAAATCTACCCCAACCACCTCTAGGTTGCATTTAATTCATCTCATTATGGCGGTAGGTGAGAACCTTAGCAAACCCAAAAATGGTGAATTGTATTTTACATTTTTAAGAACTTGTTCTCACCCAATTAAAGATATCCAATCATAGTTGGACAGAGAGGACCTCGTAATATTTCTGAAAATTCCAACCTTACATGAATCCGAGATTCCTGTGGAAAGTTATGGCCATTTGAATATATGCGTCAGGGTTTACTTTCTGTCGGGGTGTCAATGCTCAAAATGTTGCGCCTCCTAAAGATGTGCCTTGGTGCATCCATCCTCATGTCATCATACTCTTACGTGCACCATAGGCGCTGAAAATTCCATGTCGACATTTCCTACTCTACGCCTCTAACCTACACCATGGGCACAAATTTTTCCATGTCGACATTTCCTGCTCTGTGCCTCTAACCTGCGCCATGGGCGTAAATTTTCCATGTCGACATTTCTTGCTCTGCGCCACTAACCTGTGCCATGGGTGCAAATTTTTGCATCTCAACATTTCCTGTTGTGCACCCCTAACTCGTGCCATGGGCGCAATTTTCCATGTTGAAAATTTTTTGATGTGCACTAGAGGTGGTTGGTGATGCAATAAATGTCAGGTTTTTGACCATGCAATGCACTTTCAAAACCCGAAATGAAGGATTTTGATTTTCCTTTATTTCCATATTCTTTTGCTCTTGACTATATTTACCGGGGGGGAGATATATACAACAAGCACTGATTGCATGTGTGGATTTTTTTGTAATGGTGTGTGGCTAGTAATAGCATGTAACCTATTTTGGGATTAGATAAGTAGTGAATGGAAAGTCCCCACCCTTATAAGTATGTAGTAAACTATATAGTATAGAGATATGCATACATGGAGATATAGTGAGATTATGTTGCTAAATTTGTTATGCGCATGAGCGCGTATGCTATTATTTTAATGAAGCTTCTATGTATTTACTGCATGTAATATAATGGAGGATATTAGCTAAATCTAAGTGTTAGTTCTATGTGTATCTTAATCTAGTATGTTCTTGATTTCATCATGGTTAATACTTAATTTTGTTCTCCCTTAGATATAGATCAGGCATGCTATGTAGAATGATGTGTTAGTATTGAACCGCATGTGTTAATTCTTCATCGTGCTAACATTCTACTACAACAACCCTAAAGAGGGACCGGGTACCTTTGCATGCTTGGGTGAGCTCTCAGTCTAGGCTAAGTGATGTGCTAGCGCATCTAGGGTATTATTGGGCTTGTATTACTGAATTCTAGGCTACATCAGATTCCATCACCTACAATGTTCTTGTTTTTTTTGAATAATTTGGGTTTTTCTACAGTTTAGACTCATGGTTATCTCTTTGAAAGGGTGTTAAATTCCCTCCTTTAACTAGTAAATCCTTCTCAATTTGGCTTCCTTTCTTAATAACTTCTTTGAAAGTTTTTACACAATGCATTTCAAGTGAAAGATGATTTCAGGATGCAATTTTAGTATAAATATCTCGACAAGTTGTTTCTCCGGAATACAAAGCAAGGGAAGTGACTAGATAACCCTCACCATCATCAGACGAAACCAAATAATTTTTTTATTATTACGTTATTTGGCATTACGTAGGTCTAACATAGTGATGTCACTTTCCATATTAAATGAAAAGTGGCACAAAACTTCTCATCCGATTCAGAAAATGTGAAAACAAACCTTTTGGTAATATGAAGAAACCATTCAAGTTCTTGGCCTCCAAGACTACATGGGAACAAGCGAATAAGATAGTTATTGTTATATCCAATTTCCTGAAAAGACATGAAGAATTATTTGACATGATCACATGGATCACCTTTAACCCTATATTTTTAAATTTAGGAAATCAAAGCTATGAGGAAAGGGCATACGCAAAATTTCCCGATCAAAAGGATACGAGACATAGTTCTTTAAATCGATATTTCTTCATCGTGTCAAAGTGTTATTTTATTACAAACTTGTAAGGGAATTTTTCATGGATTGTCACTCTTGGTCAAATATATGACCATGCAAAGGTGTGGCAGGTATGTATATGTGGTTATAATTTGATGTTTCACCACCATGGTTTTTCAGTGTAAAGCTCATTATATGTGACCTTAGGTTTCTCATTACGTGCAACTCTACCTATGTCTCTATGGACATGGGAAGCTAAGTTTTCCAATTGATGACTAAGGGATTGTAATTTTTGTTGAATAGTGACCTCATCATTTTGGGGTTATTCTTGAGTTTCACATGAAGGGGTTGTTCATGATCTTCATTCTCACCTCTATCTTCATGATTAATTCAAACGAGTAGTATGTGATAACCACTTATGTTTTTAGGAGGTGCTTCTTCTTCATTATTATTTCCTTGACCAAAAGTAGAAGCATGTCCATGGTTTAATATGTCATCAATAGATCAAAGGGGACATTCTACTTCTTCTTCTTCTTGAACCATGTTTGTAAGAATAGTATGGTCAAATTCAGGTGGCAATCTAGCCCCTAATTCTACAACTCGTACTAGAACTTGATCTCTATTTTGGAAAAGGAAGTTGTATATATGTGTCGATCAAAATCAAAGTTATCCCAAGGATTTTTCACCTCATCTCCACTATGGTCAACCAAGTTTTTGTCTTCAAGCAATGGGCCTAAATTTTTACCAATGAAAGGATTTGATCCTAATCTTCTATGTCCCATTCTTGTAATAGGAGGCATAATAGGAAAAAATTTTCTAAGGTTTGAAAAATGTGTACAAGTACTATAATGAACCTAGGAAAAATCAAACAATGTGATAGCTACGAATATCACAAATAATTTCAAAAATTGAGGAAAAATTGAATAGCGTAACAACTATAAATTTTCACAATGAACTTTCCACGGTGACAATAATGTACGATGAAAGCTTGCCAAGGAAAATCTAAAGAAGTTCCGAACAAGGGATCAATCATAAAATAACCTACTCCCTATGTCTAAATTTTGTCTCAAATATTTTTTTGATAAGATAACAACACAATTTCAATATTTAAATCAATTTTTGAATAAACAATATTTAATTATTAAAAATGGATTGAAGTGATTTCAACAGTGTAACAATACAAGGTATAAACTTAAAACAAGATTAATAAAAACAAGGTCCAAGTTCTGAAAATGGAGGCTACAAATTTGAGCAGAGTAACAATACAATTTGGATACTTTAATAAAGTGTTAGGAAAAACAAGATGTTAGTATCAAAAATATATTGACACAATGTGAGCAACAGAAACTATAAGCACCTTCCAAAACTATATTCAATGTTTGAAAAAAACAAAGTCTAAGTATAGCAATGAATCGACACAATGTGAATAAAGATAACAATACAATTTAGACACTTATATCAAGTTTTAAGAAAACAAGATGTAAGTATCAAAAATGTATTGATATAATGCGAGCAACATAATGACACAAAGGGAAATCAAGATAGGATAACCTTTACAATGATACGTCTCAATATGAATGTCAAGAAAAGGCTACCAAAATATGAAGATGTACCAACACACTTTCAACACTTACATCAATGTCACAATAAAGAGTGATGTAAGTGGGTGAAAAAGTGGTGGACACAATCTTGGAAGAACTTTTGTTTCTTTATTTTGACCAAAAATGTCAACAAGAAAACAAGGGAGATAGTACAAGTGGTGATGAAAAATATGTAGCCCAACTTTGGTAGAGTTTCACCTTGTTCGATAACAAGGTAGAAACTAGGACAAATTTTTACATTGTAAGTTTCGTGATGAATAACATGCGGTGAAAAATTCAATAGACTCTCCTCTTGTTTGAACAAAAATGTTTTGACTCCAAGGATTTTTTTCATTGTGAAGGCTCTTTAAAACATAATTTGATAAATATAGGTTGGCCCCAATGCCAAATGGCTACCTAGGATTTTGTTCTCAACACTTTCCAATACTTGTCTAAGAGAGGTATGCTTCACTAGATAACTCCTACATAAAGGACCATTACCCCACAATCAAATTAATGAAAGAGGCCTCATGCAGAAAACTTGAAGCATTCCTCATGGGTCTTTCTAGTTAAGTAGGTAGTGGGGCACTTCCCATTTCATCAATGAGTTCCCTCGGTGTGTTGACTACTTTGGAGTTCCCTGTGGTAATCCTAATAATGATTTTTATGGCTTATGTCAAGATACTTACCACAGTTTAAATCAGATAGGTTTAAGCCCTTATCTGAAAATGAAAATGCAATGTTTTGAATGAAATGGTGTGTTTTTTATCTTTGATTAAAAATGTTGTTTGGCACACCATTGGAAACTTGCACCTGATGTCATTAGTTTTTGTTTCAAAAATATTTTTTGATAGGCATATGGTCCTACACTCAACGTTTAGTAGTTTTCCATGAAACCCACAATTTTTTGGAAGAGTATCAAGATCAATTTTGGTTCTCAAGATCTCCTGAAGGTGCAAGATAAGAACATACGTGACATTTTATCCAACTATTTAAAGAAGGTAAAAATTAAATCAATGATAAATTAAATGCTTCAAAATATAAATTTCAAGTAACACAAATGTGATAATGTTAAAATGTAACATCCTAGCCTAATCTAATGTTATAGGAGCAAAGACATAAATACAATAATGCAATAAATAAATTACTCAAGCAACTAAGCAAGTGAAAGATGAAACCCTAATGTGTAAGAGAGGGTTAAGAAGTACTTAGCATATTCGGCGAAGGTGTGTGACTATGTCGTAGTGTAAATTAGGTAAACATGAGGAAATGACCACAGAGAAGCCTGAGAAAGTACACATAAGAGCTCTCTAACTAGACTAGGCACCTAGTAAAGCGATATGGGGCACATGTGGGTGCCCTAGTCTAAAATTTGGTCACCCTGGTCTACGGAAATGGCTTTAAAACCTCCTATGGCGTGTCACTCAATGTTTTCCTATATTTACTTCTTGTTGCATTAATGTTTTTGAAATGTGTTGGGTTTCGTTGTAAGAGATGCAATAAAGAATCACCTACAAAACCCTAGACAAAGCATCAAAACCCTAAAAATAAAGATGCATATGAAGGGGTCGGACTATCCTTAGCGGCCATAATGGTCGACTTACTAACTAATCATTGCACTACATCTCGACCTATTTTATTTCTAAGTGTGTGTGTGTGTATATAAATCGTTCCCTAGGTTTCTCTTGTGTCAGTCACACTTTGTGAAGTAGCGAGAAAATAACTAGATGTAGAATGTAGTAAATTTGTGCATGGAAACAATAGACTCCCCTCCTATGAATTTTGATGTAGATGAACCAGCCTTACATACCTTATGATGGAGCTAGATGGATGCAAATATAGCTTTGAGTGCCTTTAATGGATGTAACTTTAGATGGTGATAGTAGTGCTTAGTCCCTCATTATAGTCACATAACTTTATATTTATATGGTTCTCTTTACTCTAATTTTGTAACTAACCCAAAATGGCCAACTACCAAAAATATAGAAAGCTAAAATGGCTAGAAAATTCCCAAAAGGATATAGTAAAGTACAAAGAGAATCAAGGCACACTAGAGGGTAGCAGGGCACTGGGGTGCCCTAATCCTATTTGGGTGCCCGGTAAATAGGAAAAATGTAGAATGATAATACTGAGAATGCGAAAGTGCAGTGTAAGATCAAAATATGACAACAAGGAATGTAAAAATGGCCAAAGTCATGGGTTAATTATTACTCTTTTCACTCAAGAACCATATGAATAGTAATATGAGACCGTGACTAAATAATGACTCAAAGTGTGTGATTTAATGTCTCGCAAAATGTTATAAATGAAGACCAAAGTTTCTTTTGATTCTCAAGATCGCCCAAAAGGCGAAAAATAAGAGCATACACAAGCTTTGATCTAACTTAAGTAAAATGGAAAAACTACATTCATTAAATCGTTTAAATGTGTTAGAAAAATGATTTCAAAAGTAAAGCTTGTAAAATAAAAGCTAGAAAACTTGTAAAAATAGTTGGAAACCCAAAAATCAAATGTTATAAAATTTGAAATTTGAGCCCAAATATCCACACAAGACATTAACACATGAAGACTAACACTAGCACATGAAGGGATGACGGTAGTGCAAAGAGCGTCTACGCTAGCACACTAACATGAAATACTAGTGCACGAGAGGACAATGCAAATGCACTTTTGTAGAGATGAAGAACACATATCAACGGTAGTACATTTCTAGAGCTCGGTAGTGCACATAATAGCTATACTAGTGCATTAATAGGAAATGTAAACATATTTCCATAGAGGTGGAAAACATAGGTAAACAGTAGCATGTTTCCAGAGAACAAAGTATTACAAAGAGAAGTTATGCTAACACACAAACAGAAACACTAGCGCGTAGATAGCCACTTAGATGCAGATAGGATCAATGCTAGTGAATAGAAAAGCAACACTAGCACATGAAGAGAAATGCGCAGACACATATATGGTTAACGGTAATACATGGAGCTTGTGTCTCTTCAAGAACACGTGAAAATGACCAAAAAAATGTCAAAAAGCTCAATTTTTTGTTGATAAGCTTAAAATTTGGTAGCACTTTACCTCCTTCAAACCTACAAGGAACACTCAACACAAGAAAACTCAACAAAATATGTTAAGAAATACAAGTTATATCAACATGTGCTAAAAATAGGTTAGTATGCAAAAATGAAACTTAACTACAAAAATTAAGAAATGTGCATGAGACAAAGGAGTGTCCCACCGAGCGTGCCATATGTATGCAAGTGAATAAACCAAGCTAAGTTACTTAATGAAAACTAACACCACATAGTCTCCAAAACTAAGCTAATCTATCAAAGCACCATGATAAAGCTATGTAAGGGAAAAACTAACTAAATGCATCCAATTAAACATGAAACACTAAGCCATCCCTTGTTATTTTTGATGGGCTTTCTAAATTGTAGTTGTTCCTTTTGTTGAACTGATCATGATTATGAGTGATCAAAGGAAGGATATCTCCATGAAGAGGAAAGGATCTCACCAATATGGCTTAATTTCCATGTATGGTTCTTCCTTTACTACTATGCAAGTATAGGATAGAATGGATATTAGATCAATAAGCTTTTAAAAGTAGAAATACTTTTATCATGTGCATATAGTGTACAAATGTAACACCTTGGTAGAAGGTTGGAATGGAGGTACTAGGTTTTTTATATAGCTTTCCAATTTGGGAGAAGCTAGAAACCTAGAGAATGTGGGGTAAAGATAAAGTAGAATTAGAAAGGGATAAGCATGATTAGAATATATTAATTAGAGATTATCACCTCATGGGAGTTGGAGGTGATTTAATTAATCAACTAGGATTAATTAATAGGCCAAATTAAGCTTATAGAATCCATTTAGAGATGATTTAGAAGGAAATTAGTAGAATTTGAAGGGTTTGAGAGAGGGATTTAACCAATAAGAAGGTTTATTGATTAAATACAAGATTAAAAGGATTAATTAACTAATAATAGTTAATTAATTAATTAAAAGAGGATTATAACTAACGAAGTGTCATTAATTGGCATCCAATATGAAGGGAATCTAATTAATAAATGAAGTGGTGTTAAGTGACCAAAATAAAGGGGAATGTTAGCTAGTTAGCAAGAAATCACTAATTATAACAAAATGACAGAAGGACGATAAACAATGCAATTTTAATAGTAAAATTGCGTAGTCATATTTAGGTGTCTATAGATAGTACCAAGAAGAGGGGGTGGACACTCTCAAGTTAGTGAAAGTGGAAGAGAATGAAGGAGAAGAGGGAAGAAAAGAGCACCACCATCCAAAAAAACATTTAAACTTTCATTTTCATAAATCGCAATAGAAATAAGACCCTACAAAGTGAGAAAACATACAAAGATACCCGAAAATGAATGAAAAGGCAAGAACATGCAAGAAAACACAAGCTAGGGTAGAGAGTATCCACAAAACATGAATTTTATTTCCTTAGAGAGATGCAGAGTATATTATATTACATGAAGAAGGTATAAACACATTACATAAGCTCATATATGAGGTTTGTAACTTATAAACACTTGGGAAACACTCTTAATGAATCCTTTTCATTTCAAGAGGGTCCAACACTCGATGAGTTGATTAAATACCATTTATAAATAACTCATCCTCTATAATTTTTTAGGCCATTGAGATTATTTCCTTGAATTTCCTATTATATTTTTGACCATTATCATCATAACCTGAACTTATTAGCATGAATATTAATTAATATAGTTATGGCTAGTTATCTTTATTTTGTGGTATTTTGAGTATGAATTTATTCTTATGGTTGCAATAAGTTGTTTGAATGATGTTTTGTGTGATGCCACTCTTGTTTCATGAAACTTGTTATATACAAAGAACTTGTATGCAACAAAGGACCCATCTCGCAAAGAACTCATTTATAGCTACTGGTGACTCACTTATAGCCAAAGGACTTGTCCGCATCAACCCATCTACTGCAACCAAATAATATCACCTACATCAAAGGATCCATGATTATGAATATCTATAGGAACATGAAGGATGACACTCCAAGTTTGTATGTGTCATGGAAGAGGTAGTTACAAACTAGAACATGAGAACTGAAGATAACTCAACAATAGATCTGACTACTTATTACAACTCACTGAAGAATTGATTGATCAGTTAAATACATGATTTTAAGAACTTAACGATTACTTGAGTTATGTATTTGATATCTGGACAATTGTTAGTTAGTTCCATTACATGTGTTTAAACTCTTGTTGTTCTGTTTAAGATCTTCCACTTGTTTCATTGAAGATCTTTTACTTAGTCTGTTTGAACTCCTAGTTGAACTCTTCTTCTCACATTTTGTTGTAATTGAGGAGTATAAAAGAGAAGGATTAATTTTGGGAATGTATCAGATGTATATCTAGATGAAGAATTAGAGTATATAGGATACGCGGATAAATAAGTTTTTTTTTCCTAAATGTAACCTTCATATCAATTCAATAAAATAATATGAGTTTTGTTCAATAACTTCTAGGTACAAGCCTTAGGAGGGATTAGCACCCAAGGCAGGGTCCACTTTTGGTCTGCTAACCCCCTCCATAGTTTGTTTCTTTGTTTTATTGCATGGATAGACTAGAAATCAATTCATTCCTTTATCTACATTCTAAATTTGTAAGCTTTACTTCAGTTATAGTATTTGGAAGCTATTTACTTTCATTTTGAGTTTAGTTTGTTTTCAAGCATTTGTATTTCAATCATTATAGAGACATCAATTTCTTTCTTTATCTCCTGAATCCTCAGAATCGTGAATACACCACTTTGGTAATATTGAAATTTTACATCCCTTGTTTTGATGATTAAATGATTGTGGATTAGTGAATAGCATATTAATTATTGCAAATTAATTTGCACCATCAAACACTTACAAATGAGAATCATTTTACAATATATAGAAAATGGGAGAGAGAGAGAGAGAGAGAGAGAGAGGAAGGAAAATAGAGGGAAATTATTATTCTAAGTTGTACCCACCAACAAAATTCAGTGAATATTTGAAAATAAGCATGGGAATCTTGCCAACCCCAGTCCCCCATGATATATTACTTGTTGGAGAAGGTAAGAGCCCATACTTCATTAAAAATGGTAGTTGAACCACCGGAACCACATATTTAAATGTTGAGACTATTTTTTCTTTTTTTTCTCCCACCTAACTCCATCAACCTTTAAATTTCATGATTCCAAGATGAAGTTCATGATGAGACCTTTCCAACAAGACCAATTTTGTCTAATTTGGAAATATGTGAACAAATTTATGGCCATGTGAATTTCTAGGGCTCAAGAGGAACACAACACGCTTCCTATGGATCCCGACAAGACGATTTAACTATTTACTACACTCGGGTGGATAAAGCACATGGTTGGGGAACATAATGAAGGTTGAAACTATGCATTGTGTACCTCGTGGACTGACTCACCACTTCGCCGACTACCTCGTCCATCCCGCCCGCTTTTGGTTGATTATGTCACCCAATCAGTGAACTATTGGAGATTTAGAACAATTCCACTGGTGTCGGTTGTGACCAACTTATTCGACCTTCCCTGAATGAAAAATTCCCCAACCTCTCATATAGATGATGTGGTAATGTGGGAACATGAAGAACAAGAGGAGTTCCTCATGTTCCGCCAAGGGCCGATTTGGCCGACTTATTACATTTTTCCCCACTTTCTTCAAAATTTGGCTAAGTCCTTGGTTTGGGGACTTGGTAAGGTAGAGAATAGGGCCCTGAACCATAATTTATCCCCTTATTGATTATTTTGTTGCCAAATTTATATTGTTTGACCTATTTGAGTCCAAAAGTGAAAAATTAAGTTGTCAAAATAGCTTGGGGGTATTTTGGGTAACAAGCATATTCTCACCAACATTAACCAAATTAGGTCGACAACCAATAAAAGAAATTAACCAGTAATCAATTAGTAATACTAACGAATTGGAGATACAAAGTTCTATGAATTCATTAATCAAAGACACAAAATTCTTTCTTGGTTTTACACTATTACAATGCTTGCAAAGTTGGAAGAGAGAGAGTGAGAGAGAGTATGAAAGAACATAGGAAAAGAGATAGAAGAATGTTGCTTTATTGATTAAAGTACTAGTGAAATCCAACAACTAACAACAATCAACAATTTCTAACCCTTTAGAATGGAGAATCGATTCCAATTTATAGCTTACAAATGTCTCTTCCTCTCCCCCCATGTGACAGCTTCATCTCAACACCACCTTTGACCTTTCAAATTCCCTAGAGTGAAATTAAGTCCTTTCTTATTTTTAAAAATGGACTTTTACAATGCAGCATTGAGTCACCTAAGTAAATGAGATGAAAGAGTGAAAATTACATTCACAATTAAGAAATATAATGTTAGAGAGAGGAAGGAGAGAGAGAATAAGATAGAGAAGTGAAAATCTAGAGACGGGAAACTTCTTGTTGACAAAGAATATGCTTTTGATGGATCTTCAAGGAAATACTTTACGAATGAGATTCTTGGCATCCGAATACTGTTGAATCGAAACACTATGATTACAATCTCCTTATACTGTGAGATATGGACACATTCAAGAGCATTGAATGATGGTTTTAAAATAATGTAATGATATCTCGCACCGACATGGGAACATTATGATCTTCTTTGATCACAAGGTAGGAGTTAGGACATATAGATCACTACCTTACTCTTCTTGTCCTCGATATTCACCTCTCGTGAAAAATATTTTCTTTTCTCGAATGGAATCAACTTCAAGATGCTCAAAAAATTTCTTTCTTTTCTATTACTCATTAAAAAAAATTGTTTTCCATATACAATAATTAGTCTCGTCCTTAACTAGAAGTGTATATTATGAAACCATGAGTTTGTCCAGTCATCATGATGTTTAACAACTATCCCAAACCTATCCAGGGATCTTTCTCTAGTATTATAGGCTCAACATCATTGTTTCTTGATTGATATCCTAACACTTACTATTTTTTAGTAATTCTTAATGTAAAATTATATTTTTAGTCACCGGTTGCTCAATTTGACACTTTTGAGTTTTCCGATGTGCATGTGGCAAGGGAAACTCTGAAAATGAAATGTTTGCAACACTTACTATTTATATATTTTGATGATTATAAAGGATTACTATTTTAGGAAGTGGGTTTTCCAGTGTTGAAATGGAATGAGATTGGTATCAAAAAAATTATTTCATAACAATGCTTTTGCTACCATGTTTAGATAATTTAAATTGCCATAACTCCATAAATCTGAAAAATGATTTTTTATTTCGGGAAAAAAATTTCCCATTGAAAATAATGTTAGCCACCATTGGATGCAAGGTTGGACTCATTTGAAAGGTGTTTTTGAGAAATATCTAATGTTAAAATCTCGTGAGGATCGTACATTCAAGTTTGTGACCTCTTACGTGCAATAGTGATGACTTGCAAGTTGTCAAGAGAAAAGCATCATGGGGGAGAAATTTTTATGTCCTCTATGTCTCTTTTCAATTTGGGGACAATCCAATGGTACATGGATTTCTCAAAAATTCACCAAGGGGGAATTCATCATAAAAAAAAAAGTGGCTTATTTTTTCATTATGTTCCCTAACCACTTAATTCACAAGTTTTAAGTGACAAAAACATAACATGCATAGGGGGCACACTTTTGTGTCCCACATGTCCCTTTTGAACCTTGAGGACAATCCAAGGGGACAATAAGGGTGAAAAAGTACAACAAATCCTTTAAGTGATGTTGACATCATCATCCCAACACAAGATTAGAACACGTAGCTTTCATTTTCTGCCCCGAGAGAGAAAGTTGGAGTTAAGACATGAAATATTATATGATTTTGACTCAAAATAATCCACTGAGTTCATCCCCACTATTTTTAAGACTTGATTCAGCTTTCAATTTTAATTTTGGCATAATTCAACCTTTAATCATGAAGGAGCAACAACAATGACTTAAGCTATCAAAGAAAATATTGACGACTTAGGCAAATATTTGTGTTTTATCATGTGGCTAAATCCAAGAGCTTTCCATTAATTATTTTATGAGCACCCAAATTGTCATGGAACTCCCGTAATCTTCGAACAAGTTTACTTTCTTTGTTAGAGCCTTCATTCCATGTGCCCAAAATGACCCGGTTTTTCTTAACTTGTTCGACATCATCTCCACATATTTTCACTAAAATTCCTCGATAACATCATTTCTATCTTGCACATATTCTATGGGGTTTGTAAGCACCCTCACTATCCAATGTGAATAAAGGTGGTAGGGTTCCCCTCCTAAAAAATAGTGGACCCCACCGGTTATTAGAACCCCAATCTGGGAACATTATGTGGGCCCCACATCGACCGTCAAAGACAGGAGGCTAAAACCAAATTTTTCATGAGAAAAATGCCACTTTTCATCACCAAATTCATCCACTTGTCACGTTCACATCATGCCACATCATCTATGTGCAACATGTTGTTTTATTATTGCTAATTGGAGAGAAATTTCATGGGTCATATCTTTTGCATATGACATTTATTTTTCCACATTAAAAAGGCATCGAAATCTCTCAACGAGCTATTTTTTATGCAAATAGTTTTATGACTTGTGTAGACCATATAACTTATGTGTATCCTTTGAATCAATATACCCCGAATGGGATTTTTGAAGAGGCTTTGGGGCTCTTTTGTATTATTAGAGATGACCAAGCTATGGAGGAGGAGCTCATCTAGATCTTGTTGTGTGTAATGATCCAGGATCATATGGATCTAAAAATGACTTCACTTTGGGTAGGTCTAATGAAATATTATAAGTTATATTTCTTATATACAAAATGGAAAGATTCCCCACCTATTATATGCTTAAGGAAAATCTTGTTCTTAAATTCGTTAAAAATCCCTTCGAATAAACATGATATACACAAACTCAATTAATTTCAAATAAAACATCATGTATCTAATACTTCCTTTTCCATTTTATTTTCATGAATTTTATATAGTATACAAGATAAAAATAGTGTAAAGTTGTGTGTTTTCATGCACTAGTTTTTCTTGGTCTTTACAAGTATTTTTGAAAATTTTGAATCTTAAGTACACACAACTATTTGCACACATCTGTCAATATTTTTAGAAGAAAAACAAAAGTGCTTAAAATATATATAGATTGTTACTAAGAAAAAGGATCAAAAAGAGGTAAAGATTATACAATTTTTAATGTTTTTATAAGTTTGTGAAAGACAACATGCTTCATCATCACTGGGTATTTGCATTAGCTACCTAAAGGATATGGAGATCCTTTGCATTTATAGGAAATCAATAGTGCAGTATGCAATGAATAATTCCACTCGTATTTTATTTTTAATATAATGTTATCAAGATCTAGGAGCACGAGGGGACCACTTAAAACTAAGATATAATATTTTTTGTAATTATTCTCTATAAGATTGCATATTCTTAAATCAAATATGCAAGTATTTTTAAATATAATGTTTCAAATATCTTCAACTGTAAAATCTTCTATAATTTATTCTTACAAAATTTCATGCACAATTTTTTAGAAACATCGCTAATATCCATGACATAGTATTATAGTTTTATAATTAAATTACGGGAAAAAAAAATCAATGAATATGTGTATAATTGTGTGTATGTATTACATAATATAAATAGTGAGATAAATTGGAAATTAAATAACACAATGACACAAGATGTATTGTGGGGAAACCATGAAGGTAAAAACACCACCAAAGAATGCACATGCAGTTTTATTAAATATGAGAAACAATGTCTGAAATTTATAGACAAACCCTCCCACTCACTTCTTCAATTTACAATATTTTAATTCACAACAATATTGCATATAAACATGTCAATTTCCAATGGATCACCCCTTTTAAAATGGTGGGTGATTTGGTTCACTTTGAAATGCACCCTTTGGAGAATGGTGTGATAACTCTCCTTTCAATTGACAAAATGGAAACACTCATAGGTTGTGGGTGACCTGTATGTTGGAGTGAGTCTCTAGAGAGGGCTGGTTCCCCTAGTGCAACACCTAAACTAATTATATCTCCTAAGGCTAACTCTATTCTACCAAAAACTGAGAAAAGGGAAAAGGAAAGGAAAGAAAATAAAAAGAACTAAAAATGGAGATGATACACAAAAATGTTTTGATAACTTTAGACTTATTTGGATCACACATATAAAGTAAGAAATCCATACACACCATACAAAAACTTTAAGTAGTTGATTCAAATTGAAAGTGATTCATAAAAGGGTTTGGAATGAATTGTCACAATATAAGAGGGGCGACAGATGGCTCCACAACAAAACCTCTTGCAAACAACATGTCAAACAAAATCTATAACCTATAAATTGACACAAGACTGTATAAAGGCATGAGAGATTTGAATTATAAAACAAGGATAGACAAGTATCACAAAATAAAATTAGTTAAAACAAAGTATGCACTAAATATAGATTGTAGAAGGTAAAACACAACTACTTTATTGCTCTAAGAGGTGGAATAAACACAAAGAATCACTCATGACCCTTTCTTTCTCACTCAAAAAGATTGAATTTTTCCAGAAATATGAATGAAGAATTCCAAATGTTTTTACAATGTTTCCTTGATTTTTATAGAAATCTCAGAGAGAAGAAGAATAAGAAAAACCTAGACATGTAAATCTGACTTGTAAAAATAGGATAAAACCTATATTTGTTTTTTCGTCCCAAAAGTAACTCTTACGTGAGAAAAGCATGCATTCTTTTTGTTTTATTTTTATCTTTTTTCTCAAACATAACTCTACATGTTAACAATAGATTTTCCTTTGTTGTTGCATAATTTTATCTATTTTTAGATCTTCTAGATGATGAAACAAAGTTTTTCTTTCATGTTTTTATCTATTTTTAATCTTCCACATATCCATAATTATTATTTTTTTCATGTATTTTCCTACGAATGTCTTTAAATCTTGAATAAAGGATATAAAATTGAAGAAAATCGAGATCTTTCCAACGAGACCAATTTTGTCAAATTTGGAGTTGTATAGCAAAATATATGGCCATATGAAGTTTTGTTTGTCGTAATGCATAGGAAAACGACATGTCTCATCTTTTAATTGGCTTGGGAATAGATCTTGCTTACATGTCTTCTTATTTTTCCTTTGAAAAATGAACCGATAAAAATACACCACATATGTAAAATACTTTGCAGTTTCAGCCTATATCAGCTTTTATTATGAAGTACGAACCAATCGATATCTCCACATATCGTCACATTGTCGGTTCCCTTTCTTTAGTCCCTTTGACCGTTTGCTAAACCTTAGACCAATAAAATGATGCCATGATCCTTCACAAATTATACCTTAACTGGTTTTTGCAAAATTTGAACCAATAGAAAATCCCCATGCACCTATTTGAATGAACCTTGTCGATTGCACAAAGTGTGAACTAATAGAATAGCTCCATGAATCCTCGCGGTGTCAATCTATCCGAACCCTTGACTTCCTTTTGCGAGCTACTAGAAAATCTCCATGTATCTACCTTTACCACCCTTGACCTACAATTTGGAATACAAAACCTATAAATCACGGTTAATTCCACAACCTTCATGTCCGCAGAGTTCATCTCCTTAAAAGTTGTCGGAGCAGAAACATGTGCACCACCATTCATGGATCTTTGCCATGTGTCAACCCTTGACCACGTCACCTTTCTTGTTGACTTTCTAACCGATTTATCCCCTAGACCCAAAATCCTATAAATTATGGTTAATTTTGTGACCTTCACATCAACTAAAAATAATGAGGAGCCCATAATCTTGCCACATGACCTGCTACCTAGATGCTTCAATTAAATTTGATGATCTTATGAATGTAAAGATTTTTTTAAATGATTCAGCCCATTTAAAACCTTATTCTTAATATTTTCACAATTATTAAGTCTTCATCTCATGTAACCCATCCATATAAGTCATTCCCGGGGAACTCATTCTGCTCAAATGGTTGAATGTAAGTTATCTAAATTTAACTCAAGGGAAAACTTAGGATAATATTTGACTTTGGGGAAATTTTCCTACTAAATTAAATGATCATCATCCTTCCACATCCATTGGGCATGGAGTCAATTACTAAATGCTACAACCTTCTTGGAATAGTAGGAGTGAAAAAAATGTGCTAAAAGCACTTATTAGACAACACACAATCAAAGTGCATGAGGCACAAAGAAAGGAACTACTAAAAAAAAATGTGCATGAAGTCACTTAGGAAAAGTAAACATAAAAATCTACTACAAGGGTGAAACATCCCTCAAGTAACAAGGTTTGAGATACATCCCATTAACTGGGATGGGAAGCTCATCACCATTTAGTTTAGAGAGATGAAAGGCATTGTGTTGTTTGCAACTTGTAATCAAATATGGTCCACTCCAAAAAAGCATCAAACTTTGTGTGTCTTCCAGGATTTTTCTTTCTTCATCCCACTTAAGCACAATGTCTCCCTCTCTAAAATTTCTAGTAGATGATTTCTTATCAAAATACCTCTTGACTTGTGCTTGATGAAGTTCCATTATTGTCATTACCTTGTTTATTATTTCTTCCAACTCCATTAACTCTATAAATCTGATTTCCATCGAATCTTCTTCCATCATCTCCATTTTTTTAATGAGGTCTAGAGCTGGTAACTCATTAGAAATAGGAAACCTTGCTTCTCTACCATAGATAAGCATGAAAGGAGAATTATCCAATTGATCTTTTAGGAGTAATCCTATCAGCCCATAAGGCTGATTTCAACTTTGTGTGCCATGATCTTTGATTTTCTACCATAGTTCTTTTTGATGATTCTAAGAAGATTCTTGTTTATTTATTGATTGCCAAGCCATTCCCTTGAGGATAATAATTGGAATATGTTGATAGATGAATTCCAAACTTGACTACCCATGTATTGATTTTTCTCCAAGGAAAGATAAGGCATTATCTGAGATTATTTTGTAGGAACACCAAACCTTGTGACAAGACTTTCATAAAAGTATAAAACTGATGTCTCATTTGCTTCTTTTAAAGCCATTATTTTATGTCCATCTTGTGAAGTAATATGTAGTTATGAGAATCCATTTATGACCTACACTAGAAGGTGGATTAATCATGCCAATAAAATCTAATCCCCATTGCATGAAAGGTTGATTTACCTAAATGGGTTGAAGAGGAAGAGTTGTTAAAATTAAATTTTGTTTCTTTAAAAAATGGCACACTTGGCACACTTCCTTACCCATGCATGAGAATATTTGAATAAGTTTGGCCAATAATAACCATCTCTCATAATCTTCAAGGTTGTAGCTCTTGGTGCAAAATGGCCACCAGATGAAACCATCATGAAATTCTTCTCAAAATATGCTCAATCTGATCTAAATCAATGCATCTTAAAAGAACTCCATTCACATATTTTCTAAATAATATATTATCAACAAGAACATAAGGAATGGAATGTAATATGAAATACCTCATTTTTTTCTTTGTCTAAACCTTGTGGGAATTTTCCATTTGAAGAAAATGGATCATTTATTGAGTCCAACTTTGAAGCAATGAAGGAACTATTAGATTTGGATCATCTTGAAGTACTAAAACTTGATTTTATCATCATGAAAATCTAAAGCTAACTATTCACACAATCCTCTTCCTCTAACCAACTTAGTGACTTTAATATCAACATCATATTCCATCACTTTTGTGATCCATCTTTCCTTTTCTCATTCAAATATTTTCTCAAAATAAATTCTTTAACACTTGGATGAGAAACCATAAATGAATCTTGTTATTAGAAAGCATATGTCTAAATTTTTGAGGATCTAATACTTAAAGAATTTTTTTCTCAATAAAGGAATAATTTACCTCATAATCATGTAGCCTTGACTAAAAAGGAAATTGGCTTCTCAATTTCATCATCATTTTCTGATGCACCAACATAGCTGAGATTGTATAAATTGACTCCAAAAGCATAAAGAATGAATATTTTCTAAAATTTGGATTAGTGAGAGTTGGAGCTTGTGAGATGGCATGTTTGATTGCTTCAAATGCATTCTTTCCTCTTT
Organism: Taxus wallichiana var. yunnanensis; assembly: GCA_018340775.1. Classification (NCBI taxonomy): domain Eukaryota; kingdom Viridiplantae; phylum Streptophyta; class Pinopsida; order Cupressales; family Taxaceae; genus Taxus; species Taxus wallichiana. Next base: position 671,723,123 of record CM031237.1, on the reverse strand, counting down.
TTCCAACTGAAAACCATGTTCTTCTTAAGCATTGAGGTTAGTGGCTTTACAAGATTTACAAAATATGGAATGAATCTTATGATAAAATTAATTCTTCCCAAAAAAATTTATAATGCCTTCTTATGATTTGGCAAAGATAAGGAAAAATTGCACTTACTCATTCTGGATCAATTGTGAGACCTTCTTGGACATAATATGACCAAGTAACTTACCCTCATGGATTGAAAATACACACTTCTTTGGATTGAGTGAAATACCATATTTCTCTGCATCTCTCAAAAATGTGTTTAAGATGTATGATGTGATCTGACATGTTTTGAAAAAATAGTTATATCATCAAATAAATAAGAACACAAGTATTGATTAATCCTTGAAATACCAAGTCCATTATACATTGAAATGTAGCTCCTACATTTGACAGTCCAAAGGAATTTTCTATATGCATATGTGCCCCATTTTGTAGTGAATGTTGTCTTAAATTGATCTAATTCTTGTACCAAAATATGATTATAACTGAATAGCCATCAAGTAATGAGAAACATTCTGAGCCACTTACCTCTACAAAATTTGTTCCATGGATGGCAGATGGTAATGATCTTTTAAAGAAGCTCTATTTAAATCTCTAAAATCTACACACGTATTTTCCATTATTTTTCCTTACGGGAACCAAATTGGCAACCCATGATGATTTTGATAGGAAAATAATGTTATGCTATCCTTGATTAACTTATCCAACTCTTATTTCATCAATGGTTCAATTTTAGGATTGATGGTCTTTGCTTTTTTCTACTGGTTTTTTTTTAATCCAATTTATGGTATGTTGAGCTAAATTTGGATTAAAACTTTTAAATCACCATAGTTCCATGTAAAAACATCATCAAATTCTTGAGAAAGTTGAACAAAAGAAATCCTTTCATCATTATTACATACCTTTCCCACTTTGAGTGCTTTTTCATTTCTAATGTTGATTGCTTCATAATCCTCTTGTTTGATCATCATATTGGATTTTTATTTTCTAGCATGATCATATGTGTTGAAATAGACTCAAGAGTAATCAATTCTTGAGGAATTTGTTATATTTTAGTTGAATAATTTGATTATCATACTGTTACTATTTAAACCTTTCCTGATTTTTGATGAAAACTCAACTTCTTCTTGCAAGAAATTAACAATTTTTCATTTGATTCAAACACTTGCCAATTAATGTTGTTATCTGGAATAGAAGGCCTTACCACTATTTTGACATATTTATGATCTTTTTCCTTCTTTTGATTTGATCTAGAATATCAACTTGAGCACCAATAGCAGCCAACCTATCTGCATGTTTGTTCTTCACTCTAGAATAGATTGAATATTAAAAGCATCAAAGTCTTCAATTAAATCCCATACCCTTTTTTTAAGATCTCAATAAGTTGTTCTTAGTGGTACTTTTCTCTTGATTTGATTAACCACTAACTCATTGTCACTAAAAACTTGCAATTGCTTACTTTTCTCCTTTCTTCTTTCCCATTGAAGACCATGCACAAGAGCTTCATACTCTGTTGTATTGTTTGTGCAAGAAAACTGAAATCTCAGAGCTGAAAAATACTTTGTCTTTGTTGGGGAAATCAACATGATTCCTCCACCTACTCCATTTTTCTTCTTGATCCATCAAAGTATAATTTCCACAAACCTTCTTCTTTCTGATTTGTTTTGACAAGGTTAGAATAATAACATTTCTCTCATGCAAAAAATATAATCCAAGCTGATTCTTCAATATGATATGTCATGGATCAATAGAATGATTTTTGAGTAGCCCATTCATCAAGTAATAAATCAGGAAATTCCTCTAGAAGTGTGGTTGGTTGATGGTCGATTGTCTAGTCTTCTTCATCTATGATCATGCAATTTGAGTTAATGACACTAGGAACATAAGGCTCAATGTGGTGTTTGAGTATTGGTTCAGATCTTATGGTAAATTTGGTGTCATATCTTGTTCTAAATAACATATGAGACCATTCTGATGATAAATAACCTCCAATTTTGTCTGTGAAATCTCTAGAAAGGCATAAGGAAAAAAGAGGAGGAAGATCAATGATGAAAACATCTTGAGGAATGGAGAAGTTGGGGCATGCATGAAAGGTTAAGATCATATTTATAATGACTCCAAGAGTGGCTACCTAGGTGTTCCATCAAGATGAACTACTCCCTTAGAAAGAGGCTCATAATCTAAACCAAGTTTGTCAACAACTTGTTTGGGCATAACTGAACTTAGAGGATCTAGAATCAATCATGCAGTTGTGAACTAGATTCTGACCTATGATCAATGAAACATAGAAGGGAGGTGGCTTGACACTCTTATTTACTTGATATTCCTTTGGATCAAATGTGTTTGTGAGCACAAACCTAGATGGTTCTTTGGATGGTTGGCTAGAAATATTGAGATTTGACAAAGCTTCTTGTAAAAGATATTTTTTTCAGGAAGTGACAATGTATCCCATATTGACATATTAACTTTAGTTTACTTCATATGCTTAAGGATATTAAAAGATGGGATATTAACCTTCTGTTGTAATTTACTAATAGCAACACCTTGTTGAGTTTGAGGAATGGGAACCTCTTGCTGACTTGGAGACTTTGTAGGATGATATTTTTATTACTTTGTTGATTTGAGATTGAAAAACCAACATGTAAAATGGAGATACTTGAGAACTCTTACCAATAGGTTTCTCCACTTCTAATGTTATTTTCTTAGACCTTGTGTTGGCTGCCACAGAAGTAGAGTTCTAATTATCGAGTTGATTTATTCCATAGAAATCATCCTCTTACCAATTAAGGAATGTATCATCACTCGACACTAATTATTATGAAACTTCTTGTTGTGGTGGAGCCTCAACTGATGAACTTTATGACATAGCAATTGTTTGCACCATAAGTTTTAGATTTTGAACACCATTAAATCATGAGTTCCGATTATGAGGATGTGTACATGGATAACACCACTCATAATCTTAGATCAAATTATTTTGAGCTATAACAATTACTTTGGATGTGCTAGCAGCATGGGGGTAAATTGTTTGGAGAGGCTTTGGATTGGAAAATTAGTTTGAGCCTTGCAGATTTGGTTGAAAAGGGTGTTTGTTTTACTGATTGTGAGGATAGTAAGGTCTGAAAATCTGACTTTAGTGCCCTTTTATAGTAACTATCTCATTCCAAAAATATTTTAAAATTCCCTTTAACTCTTTCAAATCACTTGATTGGACTGGGTTGCACTAGTTTGGATCAAAGGTGAGAATTATCTATTGGGATTAGAGCTATAGTGGGTACTTGATGAAAAGTGGGAGGGGAAATCTCTGGAAAGATGGGCATAAAGGCCTTGGAAATATCTTACCCGCTTGTATAAGATTATTTTCAGCTCTAACTATTATATCATAAGCATTAAGGAGTGCCCCTCCACCCATTGATTGTATCATCATTGAAATATCAGAATTCAAAGCACTTAGATAATACAAGAAAGCATTTTGAGGAGTAAGCCTTACCACTTATAGAATTTTGTCCCAAGTCCTTTAGAATTTATAGTTGAAATCACTCATGAACTCTTGTGGAGCTCTCTTGATAGTATTCAATTCGCTCAACCAACAAAACATGATTTGATTTATCCTCAAAGTGCTAGCAAAATAATTCTCCTAGTTGATCCCAAGTAGTAATAGAATTTAGTGGAATTCCTCTTTACCACTATAATGCTTTTCCCTTGAAAGAAGATGTTAATAATATGACTGTGCAACATCATCCCGATTTATGTGATAAATGGATCATATATTGGCAACATCCTTTATATGTTCTATGTGTAATGTCCGCCTCAGACACCAAAAACACACTAGGAATGACTAATTTTTTTGGGTAATTTTTTTGTTAAACTAATTAATTAAATTTAGCCCTTTTAAAAAAACATATCCCATTAAGATTTATCTTATAACAATTTATAAATTAGCTCAAAAATTAAATAACTCATTTGCCTCTAGAAAATCCAATTATTCTTTTCAGTTGAGCTTACCAAGGTTACTTTAAAAGTTACTACACCCTTTTTAATATTTATTAATTTTCCCTTTTTATTTATTTGCTTGCCAACCCCTCTAAAAATTTTCCTCCCATACCCATAAAGTGCTCATGACTTAAAAAGTGTAGGGTGGACTATGGGCCCTTAGATCTAATCTAATCTTGGCCCTTGATTTCGAATTTACCCTAATGTTGCCCTAAATTTCTCTATGTTTCTCTTTTCTTTTCCATATCATTTTCTCTTCTTTTTTTTTTTTCTTGTGCAGTGGAGGAGCTATGGATGCCTGGTTTATTCTTATTGTATTTGTTTGAGAGAAGCCAAGAAACAAAACCCCTTTTTTATGTATATATTCATTTAAAGAATGTTGTGGTCTGCGGATTTAGGAAGAGGGGTAGCGGTTTGGAGGCGCAAGTCAGATTTCTTTGAGGGGAGGGGACGTGGGTGAGAATTTGGAGGTGGGTGTGTGGGGAAGAGGTCTGCGTGGAGGAAGAGTGTGAAGGGGGTTGCGTAGTGGGCAGAGGCGTGGAGGGGTGTGGGCGGCGGTGGTACGGGGGAAGGTGGGTGTAGTTGGTGGTGCAGGTATGGTGGTCGAGGAATGGAGGTGCGGGGTTTGGTGCCGGTTGGAGAGTGGTGAATGGTGGAAACCGTGGGAGGTTTTGCACAACCCGTAGAAAATTTAGACTATTGTTGTTTTTTTTTTTAATTTATTTATTTATTTATTGCTTTCAAATAAAACGTTTATTAATGTGTGTGTGTGTGTGTGTGTGTGTGTGTGTGTGTGTGTGTGTGTGTGTGTGTGTGTGTGTGTGTGTAACACAATAATTTTGTTATATTACCATATGTAAATTAACATATACATATATATATATATATATACACTAATATTTCCTAGTATGATATATATAACCAATTTAACATATAGAATAATGGAAATGCTATAGAGATGTAACATATTTACACTACATAATATAAGCTCAGTATTAAGTATATATATACGAGATGTACATTTATATCACCTACAACCTTAAAACTATTTCAAGCGTAGATTTAATAGAGTATGTTTTAGATATTGTTATGTCACACGAAATTTACACATTCCTTTCCCACATGCTTACATTCGGACAATATATACTATTATATCGATTTCATTTTGATTATAAGGAGAGGGAGAAAACTAATTGTATTATATTCACCAATATTTCACAAACAAGAATAAGAAGAAGAAATGTATTTTAAGAATGGTATTTTATTCCACATTCAATCAAGTTATAACATTTTACAAGAAGGAACATAGATCAAAATAACAATATTTCCGATAAATCAATTTTTCCTCCAAAATGGATCCCCATCAAAAAATTATTATTATTTAAGAGATTTTTCAACTATCTTACAAGATTTCATTTTCAAAGGTTTAAGTTCAAAAATACAAAATATACTCAAATACATAACTACTCAAGAAGGCTTATTACAAGATTTAAGAGGATACAAAATAATAATACAAATATTGTATGTTCAAACCACAATCCATATCCCACCATGAGAGACTTACAAAGGAGTAATACAACATGACATTACAATAACCAAATGAGACCAAGAAGGTAGAACTCTTCAAAAATTGGGAAACAAAGTGCCAAGGTATCCAAGAATTCTCCACCATTTTCAAACTTGAGCTCCCACTTTGAATGCATTTCAAGGAACAAACACAAGGAGAAAAAAAAAACTTGTTTAACCACCCAACCTTTAGGCATCATTACATGTCTTTCCAAGGTTGGAAGGCATGCTATCCTCCCCCAAGCCCATGAGAAAGAGGAATACTATCCACAACTTTGCACAAGGGTAAGGAAGAACAAACCAATATTACATTCACATAAAGACAAGACAAATATTGAGACAAATACCAATTTTGCAAAGATGAAAAAGAGGAGAAACCATGTTCTACCTCTAAAATGGGGAAGAGAAGAAAGAGATATCCAAAATTTCAAAAGTGTAGTCAAAATTGGTTGCACAAAATAATGATCTCCACAACCTCCTTATTCCTCCAAATTCATCAAACCCTCCTTATTTCTCCATCCATTCACCAAAATCCTTCTTGGGAGTATTTTTAAACCCAAAGTGTTTCCTCTTCAAGAATGGGGAAGAGGTTCAAACCATATGAACCACCTTCCCCACCTCAAACCATTTAAGGGGAGAAACAAAAATCCTACATGGCTTGCCCATCAAGCCATGAGGATTGAGAGAGAAAAAATCCCTCTCCCTTCCCCACAAACTCCAAAACCCCATCATGACATATGATGGGTGGAGCAAAATAAAATCAACATGCAACAACACACATTTTAAATAACCAAGACTAATATCTAACATGATATAAAACACACAAATAAGCTCAAGGAGCCTACCTCCAAAAGCTCTCCAACTTCTAACTTTTCCACTTCTTGACCCAAGCAAGCTCTAGCTCCAAAATCCACAAGCCTCCAAGCAAAAGCTCCAAAAAAGTTCTCTTCTTTCCCCATGAGGGAGAATTTGAAGAGGAGCCAACAAAAATCCTCACAAATGAGGGGGTGACATGTGTCACCCCTCTCTTCCCTCAAGGTCAAAGATTCCCAAAATAAAAGGGAGAAAGGATAAAATAGCTTTTAACCCTCTTCTCCCAAATTACTCAAAATGAACAAAAAACAAACTTGTGCAACTTTTAACAAAGCACACTTACCCATCCACCTTACATGGATGTGACCAAATGAAGGAAAAATGGGAGGGAAACTCCCTCTAAGCCTTGGAAATAAGCCCCCTACCTATTAGGTAGGGTCCAAGGGCCCATTTTCATGCTAAGTGAACTCCCAAACTAAAAAGGGGTCACTAAAAATGCCTAAAATAGCCCAATTTCGGGTTTGGCACATTTGGGCACAAGGGTAGAGGATGTGGGGCCCACCCAAGGGTTCACATGTGACCCTAATCCCCTTTAATTAAATACCACATTAATCAAACTCAAAACTTAATGCAAGTGGGGCCATTAAGTCCCCAAAACAAGTTTACAACACAAACTAAACACCCTAAGCAAGATTAATATTACAAGACATATTACATTACAAATGAGGGTCACTCATGGTGCCCAAAACAATAAACTCTAATACTAAGGCCTCATACAGTAAACACGGTTAGGGCTTAGCCCATGGGCTGCTTGTGCAAAATTGTGTAGCTGGCCTGAATCCCACGTTCTCTTGTGACCTGTCACCTGCACACTCATTGCACACATTAAACACACCTGTTTGATAAAATGTGAATCAACTAATCAATAAGAAGTCAAAGAATTTTATGCTAGCATATCATCATTCTGGAATCGAAAATGTGACAACATGCATAATTATACACAATCCACCATGAGTTAGCCATAACGATAAAGTGACATTCATCCATAGAATCCAAACATGCAATCAAACTGAGTATCCATCAAATATAAATGAGGTCCGAACAACATCATAATAGTCAGTATCCATGACATCATAAGATAAGGTGACAACATAGTAATCAAGCTAAATTGGCGTTATACGCCTAAATCTCCATACATGTCTAATAAGATCAAATATCCTAATGTAATGTCCAAAATATATCAAATCCCTGCCGAAACATGTCTATGAGTAAAAGGAACAACAAATAACTGAGGCTATAAAAATGTGGGCACTACACTATGGGTGTGAACTAAGTTTCACCAAAAAAAAGGAATGATCTAAAGGGCATTATCTAGAATGTCATTATCTTGAGCTAGCAATAATAGGCTACAAGAATTGAAGGGAACAAAAACCTAATTTCTTGGAATGACCATATTCAAAATAAAATTGGTTATGGAAACCTTGGGAAATAAAACTATCCTTTGTGGAGTGGGAGGAGCCTTAAGATATGGTTTGGAACTTGAAAATATGCTCCTCTTAGCTAAATTCAAAGGTAATTCAATGAAATCAAATGGAATACATTTTGTAGATGATCTGGTTGTAACCTTTGGCATGAAATATGCATTGATCTGCTACCAGGATGTGCTTAAACTGATGGAGTCACCATATGTTGAATGAAAATGTCTAAAACACTTATGTTTTTCAAGAATAACATCAAATTATTGACAAATTCTTTGTTTTGGTCCCACCGGGCGTGCCAAAAACTGTTATCACTTTGAAATGCACCCTTTGGATAATGGTGTGATAACTCTCCTTTCAATTGACAAAATGGAAACACTCCTAGGTTTTGGGTGACATGTATGTTGGAGTGAGTCTCCAAAGAGGATTGGTTCCCCTAATGCAACAACTAAACTAATTTTGTCTCCTAAGGCTAACTCTATTCTACCAAACTTACCAGAAAAAAAAAGAAGGAAAGGAAAGAAAAAGAACTAAAACATGGAGGTGATACACCAAAATGTTTTGAGGACTTTAAACTTATTTGGATTACACATATGAAGGAAGTTGTACGGAAGAAAATCAACACATGACTTTCAACCACACTCGACTCCCCGAGGTCATGCCGAGGCAGCTGGCGAGAAAATATGAATGGCTAGGTGGTAGCGAATATGGTGATGGATGATAGTGTGCGGATAGGTTGTCAAGGAAATGCAACACCTATAACTTGCAATGGTGGGATCTGCTCATCAAGCGTGATGAAAGCCTCTCTAACCTAGGTGGCTTGAATGGAGAAATTGGAAAGGATGGAAACACAGAGACTCCAGTCAATATCAAGATTCGAAGATATCTTGTCTATTGGTTGTGGAACTCATGGGAAATTGAATGGGGCCTCATAAATTTGTCCAGAAAAGGTCATGGAACAATTAAAATTGAGAGGCATGATTCAGTTCAGCTCTATGGGCGGTTGGCGGGTTTGGTCCAAAATGAGAGGGCTCGATGAGCTTCTTCATTTAGAACATTTAATTGCCTAATGATATCGGGAAGCAAAGTGGAGAGGTTTGAAAGACTAATTCTCTCAATCGGTGTCTACATCTAATTGGTTCTCGGTTCTGTTTGTTTGGGGAACCATAGGATCACAACCATAGAATCTTTCTGGTCATGGTCCCTCTATGGTCATAATAATGATCAAGACCCTAAGCCCAAGGGAGGTTAGGCAATCTACGCCAAAGCGCGGTCCAATAATTATAAGCCGATCAACCGCAATGTTTAGCATGTTGATTTGTTCTATCTTCTTGATGTATTGGGTTGCGGTCTTAAGGACAAGAAGACAGATGATCGTATCAATTTCCATGAGCGATTCAGTCTGTTTGGTTGCAGGACTAGTGGATCATAGCTGAAATTTTTTTCTTGTTGCAAACCTTTGATGGTCATATAGATGCTCAAGGTAGTATGTAATTTGGTTGATTCGACCAATACTCAAACACTTTATCATCTTCAATGTTTAATGTGTCTAGTTGTCGGTTGATTCTTTGTACGTCCCTAGTTGTCTTGAAAACGTTGTACCTAAGGCCTTGATCTATGTCTGCAAGTGGAACTGGTAGGTTTGGTTGTGGTATTACCGGTTCGAAGCTAAAATCTTTAGGTTCTTTGGGACCCGTAATAGTCATATGAAATGTGATTGCATCTAATTTAACTAAAGCCAACTAATGAAGCAAATCAAATCTAAACTATGTTTTTGTATTTTCCAGGATATAAATGAACAAAGCAAATAAACAATTAATCTAACAGAGGAAATATTTTTGGACTGTTTTTCTGATATTTTAAACAATGCTTCTAATCTAATGAATGAAATCTAATACAAGTAATCAACCAGATGTAGTTGACTACTTGTGCAAGTATGTGAATCTAAATCTAAATAACTAATTAATTCAATCAAAACCCTCAACCCTACCTCAGAGGTAAGGAACAAATCACAGCTTCTCGGAAGCTATTGTTCCCCACAACTTCCTGATAATGTTGAAAGCAAGCTTTCTAATGATTTGATCTATTTTCAATTGTTTGAATAATCGAAATGAAAGGATTTCACTACTCTATTTGATATGGATTTGTACCAAATAAACAATTTGAATAAATGAAGCAAAACAAACAAATAATTCCAACCTGGATAAGCAAGAGCTTTGGAAAATCTAGTTGTATATGTGCTTGTCCCCTCAGTTTATCCTTTCTTTCTCTATGTGTCCATATGATTCCAAGGAATTAAGAATGTAAAAGAAGTAGAAGAGAAGGCACTTGAGCAATGACAGCTTGAAGGCAATCTGGTTGTAATGCAAGTGGAAGAGGGATAGCACAAGTGAATAGAGCTTGGCTATGCAATTTCCAGCAAGATTATGACAGCAATACTATGCAAGATACACAAAATTCTTAGGCCATTTGCTTGAATACAAGCATTGAATATATAGAAATTGGTTGGGATGTGCCTTCATGCACAAGGTAGCCTTGGAGTGCCAAATCATTGGGTGAAGAGGTAGTTCAAACTAATTAAATCTATTTAAAAATAGAAGAGGGAAGGAACACCATGCAATCAAGACTATTTTTAGGCAATTTGGTTCACAAACGCACCTTGGAAGTCAAGTTAAGTGAAATCACGCGTGTTAAAACCACACATGAAGAGTTCTAGAAAAGTGTGCAGGATCGCCACCACCGCACGGGGTGGCGATTCAGAACCATTGCCTAGGCGGGGAAGTGGTCCTAACACTAAAGGCCAAAACATGCATAGAAATGAGCGGGAAGCTAGAAGAAAGCGTGGAAAAGTTAAGGATGTCTAGGTTACAAATATACACTACGGATGAGCTTAGGAACTCAAACACCTTCTAAAAGGACATGAATCATCACTGGGGACTTTTGTAACCATTTTTCGACAATGTAGCACATGTAATTTTGGGTGCGTATAGAATCCAAACACACCATACACAAACTACAAGTACTTAATTCAAATTGTAAGTGATTCACAAAAGGTTTTGGAATGAATTGTCACATGATATAAGAAGGCAAACAGATGAATCCACAAAAAATCTTACAAAAAACTTGTCAAACAAAATCTATGACCTGCAAATTGACACAAGACTATATAAAGGCATGAGAGATTTAACTGATAAAACAAGGATAGACAAGTATCACAAAATAAAATTAGTTAAAACAAATGCACTAAATACAGATTTATAGAAGGTAAAACACATCTCCTTTATTACTCCAAGAGGTGGAATAAGCACAAATAATCACTCATGACCCTTGCTTTCTCACTCATAAATACTTAATTGCTCAAGAAATATGAATGAAGAATTCTAAATGTTTTTACAATGTTTCCTGGATTTTTTATAGAAATCTCATAGAGAAGAAGAATAAGAAAAGCTTAGACATGCAAGTTTGGCTTGTAAAAATAGGATAAAAGCTTTTTTTTTTTCTTGCCCCAAAAGTAACTATTCGTGAGAAAAGCATGCATTCTTTCTATTTTATTTTTATATTTTTTTCTCAAAAATAACTTTGCATGTTAAAAATGGATTTTCCTTTGTTGTTTCATGTTTTGATCTACTTTTAGATCTTCTAGATGAACGAAACAAGCTTTTCTTTTTGCTTTTATTTATTTTAAATCTTCCACATGACCCTAATTATTATATTGCATGGATTTTCCTATGAATGTTTTCAAATCCTGGAATAAAGGATATTAAATTTAAGAGCAAGTTGAGAGCTTTCCAATGAGACCAATTTTGTGAAATTTGGAGTTGTATAGCAAAAGATATGGCCATCTAAAGTTTTGCTTGTCGTAATGCACAGAAAACGACATGTCTCATATTTTAATTAGCTCGGGAATAGCTCTTTGATTATGTGTCTACTTATTTTTCCCTTTTAAAAATGAGCCCATAAAAATACGTCATGAGTGTCAAGCCCTATACTGCTTTTATTATGAAGTACAAACCAATTGGCACTCTCTAGATATTGTTGCAGTGTCGGTCCTTTCTTTAGCCCCTCTAACCATTGTAAAATTTAGACCAATAGAATGATCCGTGATCCTTCAAAAATTAAACCTTAAGTTCTCTTTATGAAATTTGAACCAATAAAAAAGCTCCACACACCTATTTGAATTAACCTTGTTAGTGCATGAAGTGTGAACTAATAGAATAGCTCAATGAATCCTCGCGGTGTCGATCTGTCTAAACCCTTGACTACCTTTTGTGAAAAGTGGGCTAATGGAAAATATGCATGTATCTTCCTTGACCACCCTTGACCCCTTGTTGAACGAAAACCTATAAATCTCCGTTAATTTTGTGACCTTCATGTCTACGGAGTTTATCTCCTTGAAAGTTTCCAAAACGGCAACATGTGTCCATCATTGCTCATGGATCTTTGTCAGTGTCGGCCCTTGACCCTACCACTGTCTTGTTGACTTTCTAACCTCCCTTGACCCAAAATCCTATAAATCGTGGTTAATTTTGTGTCCCTCATGTCTCGCAAAAATAATGAGGAGTGCGAGAATCCCACCACGTGGCATGCTACCAGGTGCTTCGGTTAAATGTGATGACCGTCTAAATGTCCCATCTGCTTTTAAATGATCGAGTCCATTGAAAACCATGTTCTCAATGTTTTTCACAACTACATTCTTCAGCTCATGCAACCCATCCATATAATTCATTCCCAAGAACTCGTTCTGCTCAAATGACTCGAGTGTAATTTATCTAAATTTAACTCAAGGGAACACTTAGGATAACAATTACATGCTCCAACACACTCTCATATTTGGCCAAAAGTATTTTTTTGCTAGTTATACTAATGTCTTATCCAATACAAATTTCCCTTCTAGTCTTTTGTTCTTCTTCTCCTTGATTGAATTATCATGCATTGATCCTCAAAGAATTCATAATTATATTACTTTGAACAATAGGCATTCTTGCACAAAATATTCCAGCCAAAATTTCCTATCAAACCTTATAGGTGATGTGCATGCCTCCCATATTGGTTGAAGTCTTCATCTTCTCATACAAATATTTGATATATTTGAAACCCACAACTTCCACTTTCATCTTTTCAACAAAATATTGTGCCTACTCAATGCATTAGCAACTCTATTATTTTTCTAGTATTATCATTCAACACAATGGTGTATCCTTTTAGGTAATCTACCTACTTCATATATCTTTGGTTCAACTTTCCCTTACCATTTATGAATCGCAACACAATGTTCAAGACAAAACATAAACTCTTTTGACAACAAGTAGTGCCTCCACTTCTTGAGCATTTGTACAACTATATAAAAACCATGATCATACACATTAACTTCTTCGCATCATTCGGTTTATCAATGAAATAATCTATCTATCTTCCTTCTTGACTCAATACTACATTAATTTCTACACCATTAGCATCACAATCTATCGGTTATACTTTAAAAAAATCAAGTAACACCAACACTAGCTATTTAGTTATCTTTCTCTTTAATTCATGAAAAATATTTTTTTGGCATTTCTTCATAAAATTTCATTTATATCCCCTCATATGGCCTTCATGATAGGTGCACATGTTCCACTAAATTTTCTAAGGATCTTGCAGGTAAAAACTTTCCAATCTAAGAAAATTGTGTAGTTCAAAGTACTCCTTAGTGATGGCCACTATGTTACTACGTAAACCTTATTTGGATCCATTTTTAAATCTTCGAGGAAATCACAAATCCCAAATACATGATCCTTTATGGTATGAAATTGTACTTTTTCAAATTCATTAACTTCTCCTCTAGCAACCACCGCAACACTTGTCATGTATGCAAAAATGTTCTTCTCACCTCCTAAAAATCAAATTGTTATCTAGGTACATGATCACAAAATTTCCCAAAAATGGTTTCAAAACTTCATTCATCAACCCCATGAAGGTACTTGGTGTGTTACTCAACCCAAATAGCATTACAAGCCACTCATAAAATTCTTCTTGTGTCTTGAACACAATCTTCTAGTCATCACTTTCTCTTATGTGAATATGGTGATATACACTCTTCAAATAAATATTGTTAAAATATCTTTCTCCACTCAAACAATCCATGATGTCATCCATATGTGGCAATGGAAACCTATAATTGATGGTGATCTTATTTATTTCTCTAGATTTTGTACACATATGTCATTTGCTACCCTTGTTTGGTGCTACAATTGTTGACATTACTCACAGGCTCAAATCCTCACTGATCATCCCTCTATCCAATATATCTTTAAATTTATTTTATATTTTTGCATTCTCTTACGAAATCATCATGTATGTCGCCTTGTTTGGAAAACTTAATCCTAGGATTAAATCCATGTGGTGACTTATGTTTCTCATAGGTGGTAACCCTTCTGGTAACTCACTTAAAACTACTTCGCAAACTATCCCAAACATGTCTTTTACTTCACGCACCAATGTTTCATCTCTCTTAGTCATCATACTCATGATTTCCTTTTGCATGCATTTCACTATCAACACCAAATATATAGTGACCTCACTCAGAACTACTTTCCTAAAAGCAATAAAATCTTTGGTCCTTGCTCCACTCCCTCACTCTTTTCCCACATTGGGTTCAAAATGTATTTCTTTCCATATTTCATCACTTTGTAAGTGGTTATCGTCCATCATAATGTGTCTTACAATCAAATTTTCATGCCCTTCCAAGTGGTACATGAAATTCTTCCATAGGTAGTATGACGTACATAAATTCATCTTCATATGCCCTATCTAGAGCTTGACCATACATTTCTCGGTCACCAAAAGTTGGTGTCCCTTCTACAACCATGAAACTTTGTAGGGATTAGGATGCTCGATCCTCTTCAACCCCAACTTATCCACCATCACTTCGCAACCAATTTATCAATGTTCTCGTTGTCTACTATCAACTTGCAGACTTTACCTCCTAACTTATAAACCATATTGAACAAAATATTCCTATGTTTAAGGCCAACTAGAATTCTTTTATTGGTTTCAAAAATACACGCTTGAACATCAATGCCTCTTATGTCTTTGGGTCTTCTCTACAACTAGACATATCATCTTCACCATTTTGCAAATGCGCACACTTGCATTTCTATTCTAACCATCACTATGGGTATGCATGCACTCGAAAGCTATATGCCCTATTTCTCCGGACTTATAGCATGTGTCTGAATTTGTGACCTCTTTTGCATCTTAAATATCTTCTTCCCATAGATGTATTTCCTCCTCTCAATGTTCTTTCATCATGGGGCGTTAAATTATCCATTCCTTCATTATGTGAAGAGTTTCCCCTGTCGTTACCATGTTCCCATTCTTGCACCACCTTTCCTTTCTCTTGCACAAAATTTTGCTTCCTTTTGGCATCTTCTCCTTCACCTTCAATGTATATTGATAGGATTCCTTTACTAAATGCATTTGGATCATTCCAAACTCATCTTGAATATCAATCCATAATCCATTCATATACTTGGAGATCTTCTCCATATCATCTTCTACATGCCATGTTCAAATGGTTAGTCAATAGAACTCTTTAGTGCACTCATTCATAATAATCTCTTTGTCACAAATTTTGTAACTTATTAAGCAAATAGAGTTCGTAATCCACAAGAAATAATTTTTCCTTGAGCTTTGCTACCATCCTATCCCATGTTTAGATCTTTAAGTTACCTCTATGCACTTTTTCTATCTAGATATGCTCCCACTAAAAAGATGAATTTTCTTTCAACTTCGTGTAGGAAGATTTGAATCTCTTGGGATCTTTCATATCCTCGTACTCAAATATTTTTCAATTTCCATTATGATCTCCTCTGGTTTCATAATAACTTGGGGTATCCAATCTTGGCTTGCTCCCCATCCTACCAATTGTGCATAAAATCCTATCTTTTGCCCCCGTCTTATGTATCTTATTCTTCCTCATTCATGGATTATGCTTTTTATTGTATGGGTTTTGCTTCATTGTTACTATGATCTTCCACAACAACACCTTGGCATTCTAGTGCTTCCATAGCCTTTAAATGGGCTTGTATCGTCCTCATTAATTCGATCAAGTCGTCAAGTCTTGTGCCTTGGTCTATGTGACCTCTTACAACATTTCTTATGTGTGCCATTTTATTTCCTCAAAAATGCAAGATCTATGAGCTCCGCACTTTTCACACCTTCTTCCCAACAATATCCTTATTGGAAGATGTCTAGAACAATTTTCTACCCACACTTGCAAATGTGGAAAATCATCAATTTGTATTATCCAATCATCACACCTTCTACCCAATAGTCGCATGTTGGAATATGTCCACAACAATCTTATACCCACAATCGTAAATGTGGAAAAATGTCAATATATTTCATGTCTCAATTTGCAAGGAAAGAAAGCCTCTTCTATATTAAATAATGCGAGACGTGGTTAGGGTGCCCAATGAAGAGCCTCGTAGAACATGTAACCCTCATAGTTTCACATGAAAATGTATAAAAGATATATTTGAACATAAATTAAGTAAATGAAACATAATGATAAGATTTAGTCAATTACTCAAAGGAATAGCACACATAGATCGATCACCAACAATGGAGTCTCAATAATATGTTAATAATAAAAATATTGCACTCAACCTATTTTATATCTAAGCACTCGATATGAGCTTAAATATCTCATCTCTCTCTAAACTCTTTTCTTCTAGGGCAATTGGGATTTGTATATAGAGGCATGCAAGCCACCTAAGCTGTTATATTGAACTCAACCACACACTACCATTAGACTCCTAAAATTATGGGAAATCACAAAGACAAGGCCCAAAGGACCCATCACAAGACTCAAAGCATAGCTAGTCAATTTTTTTGAAACTTTCACGGTGCCAATGTAGCTCCATAGTTATTTGTGGCTTTGAGACAACATCATGTAGTATTTCGTGGTTTTAATTAGTAATTTGTGGATTCCAAATGTAATTTTATTATTCAATTAGCTAGTACTTCATGGCTTTTAAACGGATGTGTAGTGTTTCGCGTATTCAACTAGTATTTCATGCTTCAACATAGGCTTGTGTGGTCTCAAGCAAAGCTTGCGTAAACTTCCCTTAATCTGACAACATGCAACACAAAATCCCACACAAGCTACTCTAATATTTTGTTGTTGTAGGATTGCTTATGAACTCAAATGCCCCCATATCATCCTCTCACAACTAGATTGTGTAATGACCTCATCCTCTATCTTGATACCTTCCTTGGCCTCGAGGACTAGGAAATTGTTCTTGTGCCAAAATCACCATCTTTATATTTTTGTGCGGAGTCATAAGATTTTCTTCTTCAACCTATGGATTTCTTCCATCCAATGTTCTTCCCACAACTTGTACAAGTAGGGAATTTTGGACACTACCTCGGTAATAGTTGATTACCTCACACTCAAAGAAATTTCCCAATACATGTCTCTCATTCCCTTATCCTTGTCTTCCCCTTCTAAAAACCTACATGAACTCTCACACCTTCATTTTCTTATTTCTCCAATCAATTAAAAGTTTGAAGTGTCATGTGTAGTGTCACAAAGATTACACCATCATGCCACCTCAACTTGTTTGACCTTGTGCAACATTGGGTGAGTTAACATTTCATGCATTAGGGAACATATTTCACACGCATGATTGTTGAATGGACCCTCTTTCTTAATTAGTTATTCCTCATATCTCCCTCCATCTCAAAATCAATGCACCACAATCCCTTCTTCATTTCTTACACAACTCCGTGGAGGTTAACCAAGAAGTTGTAAAGCCATTGAATAAAGCTACACTTCCAAAAGTAGATTAATGTCCATATCAAAATTCTCTACCCATAATGCATTATCTAAGGCCTCACATGACCCTAGAAATTCTTCATAGTCGAGTTGCCTTTGAAAGCGTGCCAATAATCCTTGAACAAGCCATTGTGCATATTGTAACGAATGAATGTTATATGAAATTTTGGAAAACAATGTTTTAGATCATGCATATATGCACAAACACTTTTCATCTAATCCTACTCAATTTCTTTCGTTAGTAAAATGCTTTCTTGCTCAAACTTTGGAATGTGGAATTCATTTAAAATGCATATTTAAGCACGTCAAAATTAGTTACGATTTGATTTGGGTCATACTTCATGTAACAAATGTGCTCGCTCTTGCAACTCAACGTCATTGCAAAAAGACACTACATCTCTAATGAAGTAACACATTTAGCTCTCCACACAAGTTCACACTTATGAACATGCCTATAACATCTTTCATGCCTTTGTATTATGCCAACTTTAGATTTATTTGATAAAAAACTTGCAATTGCTTTGAACTTGGGACACTCATACTTACATTCTACATAATAGGTGTCATTCTACCGCCGATCCCCATGGGCATAATTACTAAACTTTTCGTGAATTGCACTACTTTTCCCATTGATCGAGACTATTTGTGTAACGGGTACAAGATTTGTGTTGATTGGAACACTTGCCACTTGTATTGGACTTGAGAGGCCAACTCCCAAAACTCCAACACTACTCACCATCAAAAATCTTTTAGTCCACTCCAAACTTCCAATGGGCACAAGAATATACTTTCCATCCCTCATTGTCGATACTCCTTTTCTAATCTTAAATCTTGTTAAATGCTCCTCTCGAAAGCTTCTTCACTATCTAAAATAAATTTTACCCTCACACACTTCCACCTTCAACAACTCTTCTCAAAGAATTATGTTGTGCATTGGCATCCACCAATTGTCGGCTCCATTTGGGGTCTTCTAAATTTGTGTACTCATCTTCTTCCACATGGATTTCATCTACTTCAATCTTATCACCCTCACCATCCTTCTCAATACTCTCCTCTTAGGGCGAGTCTTCAAGACACAAGTCATCTCCATACCATCCACGCTTATTGCGGGTTCCAGAACAAGTTCCTAAATTGACTTCCCTACACTCCTAAGGTCCCATAGTTCCATCTCTCACCATCGAGTTTTTGTGTACCTCTTCAACCTTAGCTCTTTTCAGTCATATTCTCCATCGATTCTTACCATAGAAAACTCTAATTGTCACCTTCAATAGCTTTAACCATTGTACAATAGAAATTTACCCCTCCATGTTCACTCTTTCAAACACTAGATAAACAAGAAGCATCTTAATCCAAAGCAAAATATCAGTTAGGAAAAATCTCCTAAGCTTTTGCAAAAATTTGAATTATGCTTGCTTCAAACAAGAATACATCATCACCACAAATTCAAGCACATAATTATGCAAAGTACCTCTCCATCATACATCAACAACTTTGGTCCACACTTTGCATCGGTTTGAGTCAACCTTTCTACCCTTGCATCAATCCAACATTTAGGTTTTGCAAGATCATGCATCTTTCCAACAATAGAAGCAGCAATCCACATGTAATGGTGCTCAAGGAACACTACAAAGACCACTTAATACAAATAATTGTATATCTCATCCTACAACCAAGCTTTAAGTCTATGATTGTCGTGTCCCGTTGTCCTAATAGCAAATTTCAGTCTTATCTCAAAACCAAACCTCAATTGGCTCTTACATTACCCAATCCATCAATAATTGGGCCATGCTCACACCTACTCTTCATGGCAAAATTAAACTAGGTTCAGCAACAAAACCAAATGTTATCCTACTTTGTGCATCAAAGAGAATGACTTAATTTGCACGAGCACTTCCAATCGAGCTTTCACTTTAAGGTCTCACCGAAAGCACAATAAAGTAACCATAAGGACCTTATATTGGGAGAGAGACATACAAGGCCTAAACATGCGCACATGCTTAACACAAATACCTTAACTCTAACCCTAACCCACACCAACCTCTTGAAACACACAAATGACAACCATTTCAACAGATTTATCCATATTTATGCAATTAAACTCTCAAACACACTTGATATATGCAAAAACACTTCAGTCTCCATCAATCTCATCAAAGGTTCCTATGATTATATCAATCTATACATAATCATACTCAAAATCATTAATCTAAAGCTGATTTACAACATACAAGTATATTAGCACTCGATTATACATGAAACCCTTATAATTCTTATCCTCCAAACACTATCAAAACATCCCAAGATTTCGGTATTTGCAAAAACACTCTACAAATTACTCTCAACAACTTATGACTACAATTACAATAATGCTTTACATCTAAAGATTTACACATTAAACACATTCTTGCAAGTTTCTTCAAATATTCTCCTTTCATAATCTTCTCCCTTTACCAATGCATCTTTAAAAATCACCTCTAACATTCAAAATCATTGAAAGCATTATAATAGCCACGAGTCATATGTTATGACTAGAACTTCAATGGTTGAGGAAACTACTTCTTTATTTGTACCTATGTTGCAAGCCTTCTTATTGCTTGGCCCACATGGGGTGAGCCGGAAGAAAGATGAAATCATATCGCCTGTGGCAGCCTTGATCCTAAATTAGTGTCAAGGGAATGATCAAATATCTCGTTAGAGAAGCATTAGCCATCTTTGATCCTCGTAATCAAAGAAGACAAGAAGGGAGTTATGAAAATCTCTGGAAAGAATCAATCCATAATCTTATGGTAATGAGAACATCTTAAAAAAAGAGTATTTTTCTGTCTCCAACTCATAAAAAAACAAATTCCACAAATAAGGTGTTGCCAAAGATTGCGGAGATGTCTGAATGCAAAGCTAGAGAGTGGACGCTAGACACAAGAAGGTAGCCCTTAAATACATGTCACTTTGGTGCCTAGCATACCTTAAACACAGCATATGCAATTGAAAACAAAAGTACCCTCCCATATCTTAAGGCAATGTAAATTATTCAAGATTATGATATTTTAGTGCATTATTCAAAATTGTGTTTAATGTGGCATAACTTACGTGGTGTATATTGTGACGCTGAAGTTGTGAAATGTGTATTTTGCGAAATTACTTAGGGAAGGAATAAAACAACCTACAACCAAAAATGTGAACAAAAACAATGTTATTTTCATTCCCCTCGACACTGATTGTAGCTTACAAACGACATAAAATACAAATCTTTATAAATAATGATAACCTGCTTTACTTCAAGTTTATAAATCTTTGTAATATTCCTCATCTCCAAACTATAGTGACCATTCAAAAAAGCTGAGTATTTGATCGCATTGGTTTTCAAAATAATTGATAGTAGTAATCCATCAGAATGCTTTTAACTCTAGTCTTTTATTATTGATTCTGGGCCATTAAATCACAAGTAATGGCAATTTTGGTTCATCAAATCCTAAGCACGTGTACACATTACAATGGAAGTTCACGAGGTGAAAGGATAAATTTGAGGATTGCTTCTACTTCCTTTTATAAAGGTGGTCTCCAAGATTTGGTAAAGACTTATTCCAAATCTTATGGGTATTACATAAAGTCCTACTAAGTATGGATTTACAGTATACACCCGGTCTTTGTACACAATGGAAAAGCTAGAAGAACATGAGAATCTAATGAATTTAAAACCATATGGACACTTTAGTCGAAGGCCCTCAAAATTTAAAAAAACTAGCAATTGTGGAAGGAACAAATGACCAGGCCACTCCGGTGACAGCAGTTTCTTCCTTGCATGTAGATAATAGGCCGACAAAAAATATATTGTGATCTTTTTAATCACTAAAACAATTAAATTTACACACACATGAATGCACTCGTCACCATGTATGTTAAGAAATGCACACCTCGCCATGAAATTTTTAGTAAACCTATATTTCTAAATGAGAGTGCATAGCTCAATCTTTTATTCATCTTGTATTCATTGTACTCTTTAGACACACCCTCCAAGACTTGCCAATCATCCCAACATGGAAGTAAGATTTCAAGTCTAATGTATTGTTAAAACAAGCTAATTAGGTGTCATTTATCCTGTGTCTATCATGGGGAAAGTTCCTTAGAAATGACTGTTTTCCATTTCTTTATGCTTCAGTACATGGATGAAAATGGGAAATAGAAGTCAAAATACTGAAGTATGACACCTTGTGGTTTGATTTTGTTCACGAATTGAACAGAAATTAGGGGAGCATTTCCTGTGTATTTGGTACAATGGGATTTCTATATTACATGAAAGTCAAATATTCAAATTTATATGACAAGTGAGGAATCTTTTCCAAAAGGGCTCTTGCGATACCAGGTACCTAATGATAATGGCATCAGCTTCAGTGTAACTAAGAAGCAAATATTTGGCGAGACATATCCCTGCAGCAATGAGTTTGGTGGCATGAATTTTCTCAGTCATGTCCAGCTAAAATACAAATGAAATAATTTATCACACCATCAGCCTTTTTCCATATATTAGTAGCTTATTGGGTTTTCCCAGCGCCAGTTCCATGCCCCTTCAAACAACACCTGCACAGGCATAGCAAGGAAACCGTTTTCCCTAAACATCTTTTTTTTTTTAAGCACAAAGTGACTAATTAGCAAAAAGGAATATTATAGCAATTAAGCCTTAAAAGCCAACAGTTCCAAAGTACCCCTCCCTTTTCATTCCTGTGGTTCTGAGACTGGGACAATGTAAACTCGGAAACCCTGTGCATCTATATCTGCCAACTTGAAAAGTTCTTCATAAAGCTACAATCTGCCAATGGCATTCAAAGTCAGATGTGGTCCGTGGCCAATCATCCCAGTATTCTTAATTGCCCCTATTCCCACCCCTTGAGAAACTTCAAGCAAAAAGAGTGATTATTATTTTGTAAACCATAATATAGTTTGTCAACAGCAGAAACCTTAAAAACTAAAAAGGGCATTGGGAAGAAAACCATAAATTGTTGAACATAATGAGACGAACCAATTAATCCTCAAAGCGAAAAAACAGTTAGCATTCATTTCAATAGATAGTAATAACATAGTTATAGGAGGTAATCAAGCAAAAAGGTTTTGCAGCTTTTAGTATTGATCAAAAAAATAGTGATTAGAAACCTGAGACATCACCTGCTGATTGGCAATTCAGAAGAAATTGCTTCCTTACAAGTGCAAAACACATGAATGTTTGTATATATGATATATCATAGTATACTAACTACAATAATATAAAAAACTTAAAATAGCTGTGCAACCGAAGTACACAGGAACATTGACAATTAACCTACCAAATGCCAAATACCATTGTAAATAGTCAGTTGTTATGAAACAAACAAAAAAACAATGATGCAGAGTCCAGCTACCTAAGATGAGCTGGAATAGAATCAGTTGCCAACTGATTATCAAATAACACAATGTCCAGCATGACAAACCCAAACCCTAGCATGCTCTCATTCAAAATAATCACTCCATCAAAAGTCTTTGCAGTTTGTACACCAGCAAATCCGGTTCCTAACCAACTTTATAGATACCTGCACATGAAAATAAAATTTACAAGAAAAACCATTCTAAATGACTGACCAGTTGTAGACTAAATTGAGCAATATGAAGATATTGATAATCCAATAGAACTAGTAGACAGCTTGCCTTTTCAGTGCTCAAAACTGTGGCCAGGAGAAACAGACTTAATAAGTCTTCGGCATTTCCTGTTGCTCCGACTAGAATTTTTTTCCCGGGACCTATGGTCTCCATAAACATACTCCAATAGTGAATCTTCAGACGAATCAGAAGCAGCTGTTTGGCTATGCTGGTTAGTTCTCATCTTTTTATTTCTGTTTTCAACTTCCTCGTTGTTATTGTGCTTTTTATACTGCTTTGATGCATCATGTAACTCAGGTTCTATTTCATTTCCCTTTCTCTGATGCTTTTTTATTTTTGACACTTCATTATCATCAGGTGCCTTCTTTTCCCTCTTTTGCAATTTCTTTTCATCCAGTTCAGAGACATCAACATATCTCTTTTCCTTTCCATGCAATTTCCTTTTTGTCATGTCCCCATCATCATCCATCATACTTCCATTTGTGTGCCGTTTCTTCTCTTTAGTGTCCTCTTCACTGTCATAAGCTGACTTCCTATACTTCAGCATATCATCAGATTTTGTGCAGACTCTTGCATTGTTAGTGCAGTTGTCATTATCCTCCAATCGAGACTTCTTTCTTCCAGCCCTGTATTTGGCATTGTCTTCCCTCATTCCCTCCTCTGGTTTAGTTAGAGTTTTCTTACAACTTTCTGATTTTATGAGGTCCTTAATTAACTTATCTTCCTAACTACTAAATCCTGATGTAAGTCAGTGGATTTGGCCATGCACATCTTGACCTCATTTTCTGGTTTCCGTGAATACAACCTGAGTTGTTTTGAAATGTCCTCATTCTCCTTAACATATTGCCTTGGCTCCTTGGACAAGGATCTTGATAGCCTAGAGCGATGAGCTGATTTGTGCTCTTCTTTAGGCAGTTTAGGAGATGACTTTTTTCTTTATAATATCTAGGGGATATGGAGCGAGTTCGAGGTAACATTTGTGTCTTACTTTGGCTCCTACTCCACACATTTCCAGAGAACGGATTCCGTGGTCTTCCCCATTCCTGCCTGCCATGATACTTCTGGTAATTATCCCGACCACCTCTGTAATGATAATTCTGTTCGCTGCTAATATTTCTGTCACGGTGGTGAGGTCTCAAAGGTAATCTGGAGTGGCGATCTCGCTGATAACCAATCATGGGTGAGCGAGACCTAGAGTGCTGATCACGCCGATACCTTATTGGAGACCTTGATCTAGAGCGTGATTTTGCACATGACCTCATCGGAGAACTGCAGAAGGGGAAAAAAACCTTTGCAATTAAAAAATGGATGCATACAAAAAGAACATACATCTAATGAAATGAATGATAACTAATTACACATATACCTTGATTTTGGATTCGTAGTTTTATCATCAATACCGTCTCCATCTACTTTCAATCGTTTACTTATTTCAGCAGCCCTGGCAGAAGCCATCTCAGTTGCAGACTTCATAGATGCGGCCCGGCTGGCAGCCTGCTGTGAGGCCATTGACTGCTGCATAATCAATGCCTGTTGAAACTGCAATTGCTGCATTGCAACTGCTTGCTGCATCATCAGTGGCAGGGGTGGATGCTGAACAGAGTTAGTAGTTGTGACTGCAACTAATGTCGGCTTCTTCAAATGAAGAGACTTGGCCATTTCAACATCCAAAGCCCGGCCACTAACTTCCATTTTGTTAAGCGCTAATGCAGCTCTGGCTTCCTCTGGTTTGGAGTATTCTACATATGCCAATTGTTTTGAATCCACTATCTCACAGTGAGTAACTGTTCCACAATAACGAAAGAGCTCCCGTAATTGTTCTGATGTTAGAAGTGGACCAAGATTGCTGACTTCAACTGTTCTTGAAATAACATCACCATAATCTTGGCCCTTTTGTGAAGGGCTGCCACCTGCACAATCACAAAACAACGATGTGATGATGAGGATTACAGGCTAAAGAAAAACACTATAGGATGAAAGTAACTTTCAGAACAGGAAGATGGTAAACTTCCATGGTAAACACCTTAAATTTAACTAAATAAAGACAATTTAGCTAGAAGATAGCATTAAGAAAGTTTTGAAACACTGATATTGCTCAACTAGCTGAAAATAGTAAAAAAGCAAATAAGAACAAACTACGTTGCCAGGAAACGGAAATGGGTCCGAAACACAGGAACACTGATTTTCAAAAACACTTGGATACGAAATGGCACAGAAACGTCCGTACATTATGTGTGTGTGTGTGTGTGTAATACTCATTTTTAGTCCATAAAAGATAAAGCGCTCAAAAATAATAATATAGTATTCATAGATGAGAGTGTGTTTTAACGATAGTTACCATGTTCGAAAATTTCCAACAGTTCGAAAGGGGAAAAAAGTTTGGAAGTTCAGACTTTTTCAAAAGGTTCGGTTCAGTTCGGTTTAGAAAATTTACAAATATAAAATAAAAATAATAAATACTATACATATATGATGATATTTGAAACGAAAAACCAATTACACATAATAATAAATAAATATATTTAATACAACGTTTTTCCTTTACCTACTTAGGTATTAGTGTTTCTTCTTTTGTTTTCGTTTTCTGTTGAAGTTCTTTTAATTTAAATGCTTTAATTTTTTAATTGAAAAAAAAAAATGTTCAACCGAACTTGTTCGGTAAGTTTGTTCAGACCAAAAAGTACAGTTCGAACCGAATTTTCACCAAGTTCATAAGAACATGGTAACTAAGGTTTTAACATTGCATGCAGTGCATATATATAGTTTTAAATTAGTGTCTTCTACAAGTTTAGGGTTTAGTTTTTAATTTTAGTGTTTCTGGAACACTTACATAACAGAAATGTCCAGAGTCCAGACACAGGGATGGGGGCCTGAAGCGTTTCCCAGCAACATAGTGAACAAAGAAAAAATTGCTAAAACAAGTCACATAGAGAGAACTCATCTCAGACACTCATAATTCCAAATAGGCATACTTAATATGAACCGAATATGTGCCACAAGATGCAGTTCTAAAAGTTATTGTTCTGAATTGCCCCACTAATTTTGTCGGCTAAAACACAAAGCCCTAAGTATATTAAATTGTGACTTTCATGAATCAAAAGACTCTAGAAGAAGTCACCACGGGATGCTAGCTTCCCCAAACAAAAAAGGTAATTTTTATAATATAGCAAATACTGTACGCTAGTCACTTTTATGCATATGAAAAAGTAAACTGATTCTTCTACTATAGAAAATACCATATGCTGGTCACCCTAGCCAAAAATATACACAATAGAGCAAATCTTTGCAAACAAATGCATACTTCACGCAATATAATAAAGTCTTCAATTAAAAAAGTGCATACTGCAATGGAATATTTACAAAGATTCTTGTCAACACAAACAGATATAGCATCAAAGGTAACATTCACAATTTGATTGATCTGAAGTAATATTTTATAATAGATGGGAAGATAGCACAAATAAAGGCCTTGATATTATTTTTGATACAAAAACAATTATTTAAATATAAAAACATGTGCACATAAACTAACTATGGTGCAAACACATTCAACTGAAAAATACACAAGTCTTGTTCTATAGAAAAGCATTAGAAAAAACTTCAAAATACCTCATTCAACACGGTAAAAAATGTAAAATTCTATGGTAAGCAGAAAGGGGCAGCACAAAGTACCGTTATAAGGTATGGATTCATGCATGCATACTAATGTGAAATTACTGCATTACAATCACCATGCTTCACATTGGAGAATGCCTTCAATGGGAATGGAAGAGATGGAACATGCTATAACTTCACCTGCTTAGCTTCATCGGTGTACTGACTTCAGAATTTACAAGCGCGTAGATATTTGAGAACATTTCTGATTGGGAAAATCTTTCAAGAGTCGCCATTGGGTATAGACAGACCATTTCTGATCTCCTGTGAACGTTAAAAATGACTTCAATTACATTTCTAGCTAGCTATCTAAATAATAGATACATTTTTTCTACCAAAAAGCAGCAAACTGTGAAGATACTGCAAGCTTATAGATGAAGGCACTCAAAATATATCATGAATACAGAGAAAATTAATTATAGCGAAAAAGAAAAATTACAGAAGAGAACTTCAAATTGATATGTCAGCATGGTTATATAAATACAATAGAAATGAACTTAGAGAACCCAAAAGGGTAAAAAGTACCAGTTGATTCAGCTGCAGACTGAGGTTGAGCTTGCGCTTGCGCTTGAGCAGCATGAGCCTGAAGTGCTTGTGCAGCAACAATAGTCTGCGCGGCAGCCATGGCAGCTGCAGAAGGAGCCATAGGCATCTGGCTTAGGCCTCCCATGGTGCTTCCTGCTGCCAATGCAGCAATCAACTGATTGTAAGGTGGGTGATTAAACTTGCAATCATTTCTTTCACACCGTCCATTAAGATAAACTCGACACACTTCCCCAAATGATGCTCCCAAACCAGGCAAAACAGCTCCACCAGACGCACTGGGAAGAATGCCAGAAATCATCCCAAGCATTCCTGAAAATAATCCTGACGTTGTCACAGGATAGTTAGGCATGCTTTGATTTGGAAAAGAAGAATTCAATGTGTTTCCAGATGCATTAAACAAACTAACATTTACAAGGCTGCCAGTGCTGAAGAAAACAGGAAAGGGCTGCCCATGATCGGTCTACCATTACAATCCACATGTACCATATAATTACCCCTCTTCCCAACAACGTAAGTCACTGCATATGTCCCGTCCCCATTGTCCTTGACCACTGCATCCTGTTCACTCCCTCCAACACCAGGGTCAGGTTTAATTTTGACTCGAATTTGAGCACCACCATGGTGCATTTTCGTTCCATCAGAATCCTTTGTAACAACAACAAATGAAACAGCAGTACAAGCAGCTCCACCACCAATCCCAGTTCCAGCAGCTACACATTTTGATGGGTCAATAGGTCCAATTGGTTTGGTGGCCACCCCATCAGTCTCATCGTTTTCGCTATCGGACAAATCAACTTCTTTGATGCCAAATTTTGAAACATCCTTGAATGTGGCATCAAAAGCAGCACGGGCTGCTGCAGCTTTTTGCTCTTCGTTCTTCAGCCTTGCTTCCTCAGCCTGTTTCACCCAAATGGACCGAGCAACAATTGCTCCTCGCTCAGCCATAGTTTTTATCAAAGCTTACAATCTGTCCGTTGAAGCCCCGTCTGTCGGCTTAGTACAGAAGTTCGGGTTCCCTGATCACCTGATCAAATCCTAATGCAGGTGGGATACCTCTTCTTTTCTGAAAAAAGTCACTGGGGGTTTGCTGCATGATCGCAGAATACACGCACACAAAAAAATAAAATTAAATGTTTTTGGTATATGCATCTGTTTCAAGAACCAGATCGCCTACTCAAGACTAAAAATTTTCCATAGCAGATCTGATGAACAGACCCTGAGAAATCCAAACAAACTAAATGTTACCAGACCATTTCAACCATTTCCCTAACGAAACGCCAAAACAGAATAACATAGAAAACAGTGAGACCCGCCACAACATCCCGAACCCTTATGCTGCGTGTTATAAAACCATGTTGAAATAAACAGAAAAATCAATATTACATGTGCAGGACACCAAAAAGGTCTCGCAGAAAACAGAAGATTCATTCTTGAACTAAAAGACAGCATTTCTTGGCACGTGCTTGCAAAATCCACATGAGAAATCACAAAAATAGGTCAAACCCAATGTAGATAACAACCCTGAATAGTCTAAATTAGTAGTAAAACTAACACCCGCGTCCAAATAACAGATTCGCCGGAAAAGAAAACTGGAATGGGGGAATACTGTGACTCTGCATAAAACATAGAATATGCATAGAATCAATGACCAGGTAAGGAGATTTTGAAGAAAAGCACATACCTTCGAACTTGAGTTGTTGAGAAATCACGGCCAAAAACATGGTCAACAAAGCTGAAATCTGAAGGTACAGAAGCCTTTTAGATGCACCAAAACATTCAAAGTCGGCATTGTTGAGGAGATCGAGGATCGAGATTCATTGCCTCATTTTTAATCTCGCGTCAATTTCCACAGACTAAAAAAGTATTATTATCGAAGATGCCTGACCAACTGTGTTGAGTACGAGACGTTTTGTCTCAATTGTTGAGGTCGACCAGCGTGAAGGTCTATTTTTATAAGGGAATATATACGTAGAAATATACATATTCATCTTCGTGGACCCGTGCATAAGAAGGGGTGATTTTATCTTCAAAGAGGTACTCGCTCTTGACATTTGTTTAGGGATTCCAACACGACCTCACCCAATATTTTATTGTGTTAGGTCTTTGTATTTGGTAATAAACTAGCAATCGCATGTGTTTCATGAGATGTGAACGCCGAACGGTATATGTTATTTGATTTAGAGGTACAGTTATTATTGATCCACTTAATCTGAAGGTTGTTTCTACATTTCAAACTTGTTATAAATTCGTACATGATTACTTGTGATATCGTTTTCGATAGTTAATCAATTTTATAGTTGATGTTGTTAGTTGTGCATTGGTTGTTCAGTTGGTGTTTTGTTGGAGAAACATTTATTATACAATTGATAATGTGTGTGATTGATAGTTGTAGTGTAGGACTTTAGTTGAAACATTACATTGTAATGTTGTATGTGTACATTTAATTATGTTACTGGTTCGTACTTTTAAAGTTGCATACCATATTTGCAAACAAAAAATAAATGTAGGTATACGTACACGTAATGAGACATGTATACGTTTGCAGTATTTATATCATGAGTGGTAGCATTTAGTGGGCAATTTTAGTTCTGATAAACTTGATTACATTTGATATCCTTGAACGACCTTGCGCTTTCGATAGAAGAAATGTTGAGTATAGTAGTATTTGAGGTGCTATGAAAGCAAAAGCTAGTATTTACGATGGGTTGAGTGATAGTAGTCTTGCTTCCTCCTTTCTTCTTGCTTCGAGTGTTGGTACGTGTGCCATATTTGAGTATCTCTCGAATGAAAAAGCGGGTGAAATGTGCAAATTTGCAAGCGAGGGTACTCTGGAGAAAGCTGTGAATGTCAGACCCTGCCTTTCAGTGGTTCCAATGTCGACGGTTGCTCTATGCAAAGTAAGTCCCTGCGACTTGTGGATAGTTAATCCCCAGGCCATTTTAATCGGCAACTGTCTTCGATTCCCTCTGGAAATAGGGGGTATGGGAATATGTAAGGGGTTGGAGGGATCCCAACATGGGCCGTTGTATCTATCAAATTTTATAACAACAAATAAAAGTAATGCTTTGGTGGTTGCATTGATGCGTCGTAGACAATGTCGTGATTGTTCTATGGCACCATTCACGAGGCTGCATCAACCCATAGATTTGCTGATAAGCATGATTTTTGTTGTTTGCATAATAAACGTTGTGTTGTGTCAGAATCGATCATCATCGGGATTTCTGGTCCGATCCGCTGTTACTTTCAAAGAATGGATTGGGCGATCGTAACGTCAATGCCTTCAACATCGTAGGTTGTGGCATGCCACTTGATCATTTTTTGCAAACAAATGTGGTGCATCCTTAAAGATGTTGAGCTCCTGCTTTGAGTTAGGTGTGTGTCTGCATTCGAGACATCAAGAGTTCCCAATCCTCAATGAGAGGGGTCGAATCTCGCATGTGGAGCGATAAATTTGCGGAATGAAACCTCGTGCATTGGTTGTTCCTTGTTGCGAAATATTGTTCGCAATGTAATGGAAGATTGAAATCCCTTCCAAAGGGTTGCTCGTAGAAATTACTTGCGTAAAGAGGACATGGCCCAAAACCGGCGGTAATTGCCGAGGTCACCGAGGAGGATGACCGATATGTTCCCAAATTGGATGTTCTTGAGTGTGGGAAAGCTTGCATGAGCCTCACTTTGTCAATTTTGCTTAGCAACTTTGGCCCGATGAAACTCATTTCATCAATAAGAACATATTCTATATGTTTCAAAGTGATTCTTGAAAAAAAGACGATAATGCGCTACCTTGAGGGTTTTAGTTCTTTGATTGGAATACGCATGGTTGCGTGGATTGTGGATGCGCAGAGATATTGAATGTTGAAACACCCAGAGTAGGCAAGCACAAGTAGAGGAGAGGGAGATATGGTTGATCTTTGTGAATGAATTCGGATTTTATTTATCGAAATGATTTTCTATCGCATACCATTCCTTGAATTATCAACGAACTTTATATGCATCCAAGAAAGCGGTTGTTTGTTGTGCATCGGCGTCACTTTCAACGACACGTCTCAGAATCTTTTTTCCAACATTTAATGATACGAATGGACGGCTGCACATAACAAGTGGCATTTTTTGCAGCATGTGGCATGTTTCTTGTGTGCTTATGTCATGTTCAACAACGCTTTCTGTGAGCATTTTACGGATCGCGATATGTGCTGGAGAATCTGCATCTGCATCTCTTGAAACTCTGGATAGCATTTGGTGATATGTTTCTGAACGTTGCTCGGCTTTTGAAGCATATTTTGCAATATACTTAAGAACGGCATGGCGGGAAAGTACCGGTTGGCAATCGACATTTGCTCTCCATATGTATATCATTGTTCGATTGTGGATGTTCAATCTGTCATTGTTTCTGGAAGGGAGGTACTTTATTTTCCTGTCACCTTCAATGTGTAAGGAAGAAGTAGGTTGCATGGCCCAAGGAGCGTTGTACCTGCACTGCAGTTGTGATTGCTTTCTACGTAGGCATGTCTCGCTCGAACATTTAGTGTGGCGCTGAACTCGATTAAGTAGTTCTTCAAGGTCCACATGCGGGGAGGTGGATAGAATTTGTGTTGTATCTAGCAAGCAAGGGTCATCTAGGAGTGACCTGCGAACGAAATCCAAGTGGTTGCAAGCCGGGCGGGGGTTCCAGGCAGACACGAACTTATCAAAGTATTGTTTTGTCGCCTCAATAACTGTTGTGTCCTCCCAGTTTTGTTCATCTACCTTTGGTGCATTCTCGAGCCACAATAAACCATGGACATGTGCAGAGCCTCTATGTTGCCATTCGTACCTGCGAGACGAGGGAACATAAATATTAGATATGTAGTTTGGGATTAACTATTGTATTTCCTAAACAATTCCGCCCAAAACAAATCAATTATTTAAACATTGTGAAAAATCACCTAAATTTCCCGAAGAGCCCTAAGAAATTTTCACTACAATTTGCCAATATTTGCAGTAAATTCACATGAAATTACCATGAAATAGAGACTTGGAGTTCCACTATTTTCTCTTGCAATATGTTTCCATAAAGAAAAAAATGAAGAAAACCTTTGATGTTTTTTTTTTCTTTAAACATACCTGGTCGGGTGTTCGAAACCCAAGCAAGCCGCAGAAACAGAGTAACATAAAACCACCGAACCCAAAAATGAACAAAATATGATCTGCCAAGGAAAAAGACGTGTTTACAGTTCTAAATCCCTAGTAACACATATAACCATAGTTACATACCAGAAAAAAACCTCGTCTGCCTATGCACCAAACAACGTTGTCTGTCTGTCACTTTCTCGGATCCCTCTTTCGCGAAAATGGCCGCGTCAAACAGCAGGTAAATTATCGCGAAAACGGCCGCGTCAAACAACAGACAAATTATGTAACTATAAACTTCGATCATACAACTTAATTTATACGGCCGCGTCTTCTAAATTACGGCGGATTCGAAAAAATAGCAGTTAAAAATATGATCTTAAAAATAGAAACGAATCAAAAATTGCATGCACAGTAAAAACGACATGCAAACAGTTCTAAATTATGGCGGATTAGAAAAAAAAGCAGTTAAAAATATGATCTTAAAAATAGAAACGAATCAAAAATTACATGAACAGTAAAAATGACATGCAAATACTCCTCGCCGTCATCCTCATCGCCCTTTCCTCAACTCTTGTTAAAGTTTTTACTTCAGTTGAGTTACCACATCAATGGCAGCGGACTGTCGACAGGTGCGTGACAACCGACTGTCGTAATTTTTAGTGATTTGTGGAGGCTTCTGTGAATCTTTGGAGATGTATTCATATACGAGCAGTCTCTGATCGCCTTCTGCACAGAAATCCCACACTCGAACCATGTTCAGGGAATGGATTCGCCCTCTTCCGCCGAGAATTGTTGATCCCCATGTTGGATCCCGGTGTAGACGGTCCCTGTACACCGCCCTGAATCCGCCCTTCCCCAGTATGTGCTGAAGTTATTGGTGGTCGCTTTCAGCTCTGCGTAATAGTAAGGGGCCAATCTAAAACTTCTGCTTTTGAACCCGTCACGGGTTCGAATCCCGTGCAATGCATCGGAGGAAGAAAAACAATAGTGGCTAACAAATGGTGGCCGGATTTGATACACTGATAATTTACAGCGGGCTAAAAAGAAGCAGAGAAGCAGAGTTTTCGCTTCTTGGTGTTGGCAAACTACCGATGACAGTCCAATGAAGGAATTTTGGGCTTCTTTCCCGTTTGCAGAGACCTTCACATACATGCAGCGCGTTACGATTCTGGAGACCAGTATCCCTTCTACAATATCCCGTACTGATACACACAATTCTAAATTATGGCGGATTCGAAAAAAAAGCAGTTAAAAATATGATCTTAAAAATAGAAACGAATCAAAAATTGCATGCACAGTAAAAACGACATGCAAATAGTTGTCAAATTTAATCACATTTGAAAAACGTCTAAAAGGCTGTCAAATTTAGGACAGTCGTAGAAACGTCCAGAGGTCCTCTACCATAGGGGGAACGCCTTCAGCGTAATTATGTAGTAATCACATTGTGGAAACATTGAAGGAGATGTGTCAAAGAATTAAATTGGAAAAAGAAGAATAAAGAAAGATTTTTAATGACGTCCACAGGACCAAGCAATCTAAGAGACCAAGAGCCATAGCATTAAGAAACTTTGATTTCTTTTGATGTTGGATCTTCTACTATGAATCTTGACGGGGAGGGAGCAAAACATTATGGGAGGAAGGGGTGCGTTGAAGTAGGGATTGGAAGGATTACCTTTGGTGGAAAAATGTTAGGGAACCAATGCAAAACTCTTTTTATTATGACTATGCACATACGAATCACATGTCATTTTTATGCACTTTAGTTTAGACTTGCACAAATAAAATATAATAAACTTCCTTCATTAATTCATAACATTTGAATAGCCCATACATATTGATGCATGGGCATCCTCTGTAGCTTGTAAATAGGATCCAAATTTTGGTTGTGTTGAGGCCTTAGACCTAGTTTTTGGACGGTAACTCTTGTTCATGTCATTTCCCTTGCTTTCGACTCTCCAAATTGGCTTATATTTAGTTTTCCCATCAAATTTGGAATTTTAAAATTTAAACTCGTGAAGAAGATCCGAGTGCATTTTGGGGGTGTGAATCTCGTTGTTTTTGTTATAAACCTCCATGGTATACTTATAGAGGCCAAATAGCATTGGTAGGTAATACTTGATCACCTAACTCGTGTACGAACCCAAACCATGAGCATCCTCACTATCTTGAATTAAGAAACTAAAGTATGGTTAGGAGTTTCACAACTAAATTTGGGAAGAAAGAATGAGGAGACCTCAATCATTTTCAGGAGGAGGATTGATTCGAGAGAATCATAAAGGGGAGAATTGGAGGAAACAATTAGGGTTTTGTTTGAAGATTGGGTTACAAACTTGTGAGCACCTCGAAAACAAGGTCTATAATAGTTTTACGGGGTAGAGATCATTATTGAAGAGTTGTAACAATGTTGGAAGAATAATAAAATGGAATGTTTACATTGAACCACCATTACCTTCATTTTCTCTCTTTATTTTTATGATGTATGATAAAAAATTGTTTAATTGTTGTCAAAATAGCACTCATGTTATTTTGGACAGCTAAATCTTAGTTCTAGACTTAGGTGACACCGGTTTGAAAAGTCGTGAAACAAAGAAATTTAGTATTCGCGGAAATGGATAAGCTAGTGTCTAAGTGGACTTTCCAAAAAGTACATAATAAGGGAGAATTCACGAAGGTCAAAAATCGTGCATAACCCAAATCCAATTCCCAACCACCCTAACTATCAAAATTAAATGCTAAACGATGTTGTCCTCTTTTAGAAGTGTAAACACAAAATCACGCACTTGGGTACATTCTAGGTCTTAATCACATACTACTATTCATATGATTCCTAAGCAAGGAAACTTGAATTGGAGTTATCTTTGTTCTTTTGCCATGTCTCTTATTTTATGTTTGATCTTCTACACCCTACCTGTATGGACTTCATTGCTTTATCCTTCTTGACTCGGATGCCAACGCACACGGCGCCCTCACCCCTCTAGGTGACCTCGACCTCTTTGTATCTTACTCGCCTCTTTTGGGCCTCTTTTATCTTTGGGCATCTTATTTTCTTATGGGTCGGCCTTCCAGTTGTCAATTACGAAATTCAACCAAGGGAATCATATAAATACAAAGGTATGTGACCATAATAAAGGACCAAGCTCTAAGCATCTATTATCATCACCTAAGGTTGCATCAAAGGCATTCTAAGAGCATCAAGACATCCATCTATCACTCATATAAGGGATAAGGGACTACATACACGCATAGGAGGGGAAGTTCATTTTGTCATCCACACATCTATCTACATTGGTACATCTAGTTATTGCGCTACTATCATGTGTGCTTGCACAAGGATTCCGAGGGCATGATTTCTACACACACACACACACAAGAACTACATGGAGTATGAGATGTAGTGGTGTGCTTGGTCATAAGTTCACTTTGTAGAGTGACCATTGGGGTCGATCGATTTCCCACTGTGCATCTTTCTTTTTAGGATTTGATGTAGTTTGGGGTTTTGCAAGATTTCATTTGTTTTGTAGGTTACAAGTGAATTATGTGATCATCCAATGACATCTGTGACTAAAAGCGAAGGTTAGCAACACTTGTGTAACACAACAAAAACTAGTTTATGAGCTCTGCTGCGCAATCACAGCACCCAAAAGAGGTCTCTCAAAGCACTTGGCGCCCTCACCCAGTCTAGGCGTCCTAGTCCCGACTTATCCGACAGTTCCAAAATTTATCAGGCGTAGTTATGATAGTTTTCCCCTCTTGTTCATCAGTTCTTGATCCAAAACACTTTAGGATCAAGTTCCAAATCGTTAAGTCTTTCTTTCCCTCTCTTACACTTAGGGTTTTATACTTCTTTAGCTTATTGCTTATGTTGTTTATATTATAGCAATTTCTTAGCATTTATTTATCATACGTGACTCTACAATTAGGATTTCACGGATATTATATTTGTTAAATTAAGAAGATTTTGTTGGTGTGTATTATTTTCCACATCATTAGGTGAATCATCTCACTTAGGTGAGATCGTAGGTCCACGTGTCATTTAGGGGTCATCATGAGATTCTCTTATGCGTCAATGCGTCATATGCGTCATTGGGAGTTACACTTCTATTATAGGAATGTAACTCCCCCTCTCCACTCAAGTTGTCATGACTGCAGCATTGGGGTTACTCAAGCACCTCCTATTTGTACACCCTTTTGGATCTATGAGATAGAGGAGAGTTTGTGGATTGTAACGAGGTTATGCCCATGTTTCAAATATTTGCATGCACATTCGGTTGATGCTCGCTCCTCCCAAGATCTCTTCACGTTGTCGTTCACACGTCCGTTGATGTGCATGTCATCCCTCATGATCCTCACTTTTAGGTTTGAACCCTCTTACATGGTATCAGAGCGGATCTTGTGGATCCGTGCACTCTTCGGCGTTGCTTGTGCATTTTCCAGCTTTCAGTGTGATATTCAAATTTTGTTACGTGTGTCGTAATGGATATTCTGATTATGCGCTTCTTGCATTGATTTGGGCGTTTATACCTCCGTTCGGTTTTCTGGTTTTCCAGGTTCTCCACCTTTGCATGCGTCTTCCAGAAGCATTTTCCGTGGTTGTATGCATGTTACGGAGGTGTATTGGATTTTTCAGACCTTGACCACTCGTATTTTCTATCTTGGCTCGGTTTGCATTGTTTTCATTGTTCTTTGTGTGGCTACTTTGTGCTCTTGCTGCGAGTTATCCTGGAGGATCTTTAACCATTCGTGCTCAGCTTGCCATTCTTGTTGCGTTCGGTGCTCCATTCATCCTTCGTGTTTGGCTTTTTAACGTGTTGAATTCATTGGTTCCTACCTTATCGTGAGGGTGTCTTGTGCACGTCTCCTCTCAGTTGTTCCATCTCATGCTACGTTGGATTATCATATGCTCGCGCCTAGCTTTGGTAACCTATTTTTGGGTTGACCTCGTATTCTCCTTGTTTGGCTTGAACCCCGCATTTGCTTTATCTCCCACGTGGCCTTGGTGTTGCGTAGTAATGGTTTTTCGGTGGGTATTCTGGTTCATTGTTTGTTGCCATTTGTTTGCTACTCGTGGCACTCGGTTTATCGATGATTGGTTCTTTCCCATGGCCTTTATCTATTCTTCGATCCTGTAGAATCTTTGCATGCCCCCTGGTTCACTTTGTGGTTCTCATGTTGGTTCGCATCCTCCTCTCCTGTTGGATGTGAAGATTGGGTGGATCTTTGCATGGCACTCTACATGCTTACCGCCGCCTTCCTTAACTAGTTCGGCTCACTGGGTTGTCGTTTCTCCTGGTTTGTGCCACTTTTGGTTTGAACTTCCATGCTACTAGTTTCCTATGGTTTCTGCATGCTTTGACCCGCAACGCGTTTCTCCACTCCGGCTCGAAGCATCCTCCATTGTCGGCATGTTGCCGGCTTTCTGAAACTCCGTCCACTCTACTCGGTGGTTACTTGGAACCCTGCGAGGAATTCAACAATTCAAAAAACTTTACTAGCACGTGGCCTCGGCTCGGACCGGTGTGTATACCAACTCGACCGGCTTGGCCTTGACTCCTCATGTGTGGACCACCGCATTGAAACTAGCACGTGGTACTCTCATTGCTCAAACACGTGACTCCATAACATGGGCCCACTCCCTTTTAGAATTGTTTGCAGGTTAAAACAATCCCCCGTTTCAATGTTTTGAGGAAAAACATTCCTTTCATGGCATTGTAATATTTTCTGGGTTTTTCTAATTTTGCTTGTATCATTCCCTTCCTACACATGTCGAAGACGGAGGCGAGGTGCTGGGGGTTGGCAGGAGTCTAATCCCCCTAGCAAGAAAAATAAACCCTACTTGAAATTTGATGTCATTTCCAATGAGTAGTCACACGATAACCTTTGCACTCATTTTGAGCACTTTTTTAATCGGTTTGCGTGTTTATTGGTTTTTTCCATTAGTTACGGGAATTGTAATAATGTCATAACTTTTGACTCTGACTTGTTTTTAAGCGCTTCCTTGGTCAAAGTTGCATGATTTCTCACACTTTACGTGATGGCATTGTCATTTTGTAAACACACTACTTTATAAAGTTTCACATTCTGGGGGGTTTCTAGTACTCTTGGGTTTTCACATGCAGACGCACTATCGGCCGAGTCCGACGTCTTACTTTTGTGCACCTTGCACTTTTCATTTTACATCATGGAGAGTTCTCTTTCTAGACTTGAGCATCATAGGATCACCTTACAGCCTTCATGCCACTTCTTACTGGGAGAGGGAACTATTCAACTTGGCGTGCTTCCATGGAACATTACTTCACTCACGAGGGTCTTTCACCCTTCTTACTTGGGCCAGTTCCTACACCCACTGATCATCGTCATCTGGAGGACTTCCTTGACACTTGTGACCATGTTTTTTATCACATGATGGCATGTCTCTCCTTCTCTCTAGTTTCAAGTGGCAAACTCAAATCCACCTCACCGTGTCTAGAGCATTCTTCAGTCCCTCTATGGAGACCCTTCACATACTGCCATTGTTGTTGTTGCTGATGATTCTGTTTTCTCCTCTTCTTCATGTGATGCAGTTCACCTTGACATAGACTCACTTTGGTTCTACTTCGATGACAAGGATTATGCACCGGTTCGATGTCGAGAGTACTACAAAGGAATCTTCTCCTCTTTCTCTCAATATTCTAAAGAGTGTTGGCACATCCCACATCTCATCGGATATTGATCGAGTCTCTACTCAAACCTCATACAGTCATCACACCCGCCTCTTTTCCACTTCTGTGTGTGAGGCCCCTTTCACTCCTCTACCTTCATTGGATGACTCATACCTATCTGACATCACTCTTTTGTTTGTTGAGCCCCCTCATTGGGACGAGTATCTACTTGACCTTAGTCATCTTTTCACAGAGTCTACTTGTGATGCACTACAGGTCCCTCATCCATCTATAGGTGTTTCACAGGAGTTCATCATCTTTGTTGTTGGGAGTGCCCCTTCCGGGAATCATGTCACTTCCACATTTCCAGAGACCTTCATTGATCCACCCTCAGTTGTGGATCCCTTTTCTATTATGGAGGATGTTTTGTTCCCTTCACATCACTTGGACATCCTTTCTACGGGTGTTCCTCTTTTTCACTCTGATAGTTCTACGCACGTGGCATTACCTTCAGTTCCTTGGCACTCACTCGCTAGACCTATGTCACACTTTGGTGGACCAGACTCAGAGTTCTTCGTGCTGCTGCCTTCGGTTTCCTTTACGGAGTGGGCGGACTTCCAACACTCCATTTCTGTCCTTCCTAAGGGCAAGCACATAGTTCGTTGCAGGTGGCTCTTCTTCAGTCCAAAGGTAGAGGATCTCGTCATCGACATTCTTCTGGGATACTTCTTAGAGCTATAGAGTTCAAATCCGTCCATGGCATCTTCTGCATTCCTCTCATCTCTCCTCTCTTCTTCCCTCTTCTTCTTCTTTATGAGAGATTGCCCTTGTGTACATTAGTACCCTTTCAGGCTCGTCTATGGCTAGGACCCATTTTTGGCATCTTTCTTAGATTAGAGAGTGTGTTTTTCTCTTGTGGTGGATGTTTTTCCCACTAGGTTTTCCTTCACTTCTTGGGATCTTTTTCTTGTACATAGGTACCTCATCAGGCTTTGTGCCGAGACCCATTTCTCATTTCTGACTTGCCACCTCATCTTAAGTTACGATGAAGGGGGGTGTTGGTGTGTATTATTTTCCACATCATTAGGTGAGTCATCTCACTTATGTGAGATCATAGGTCCACGTGTCATTTAGGGGTCATCATGAGATTCTCTTCTTGCGCGTCGGTGCGTCATATGCGTCATTTGGAGTTACACTTCTATGCAGGGGAATGTAACTCCCCTCTCCACTCGAGTTGTCATGGCAAAGCATTGGAGGTTACTCAACACCTCTTATTTGTACACCCTTTTGGATCTATGAGATAGAGGAGAGTTTGTGGATTGTAATGAGGTTCTGCCCGTGTTTCAAATATTTTCATGCACATTCAGTTAATGCTTGCTCCTCCCAAGATCTCTTCATGTTGTCGTTCATATGTCCGTTGATGTGCACATCATCCCTTGTGATCCTCACTTTCGGGTTTCGAACCCTCTTACAAATTTGATGGCGTGTGATTGGAAGGAATGTCGGGCATCCATACCTACTCTACAAACTAAATGATGATTGATCCTTAAGGGTTGATAGGGTGGTTCGATTCAGTAAATGAAGGGTGCAATTTGATTCTCTCCTCTTTCTCCCTTCTTTCTCTACAAATATAAGTACATTGGCACATAAAAATGGATGATTATACTAAGTTCTAGAGCTCTACCCTTTTGAGCTTGAAGCTTGTGTTCATGGGCCTCTGTAATATTCTTATGGAATTTTCACGTGCCTTTTCTATGTGAGGTTGTAAATGGATGAGTTCATGATAATATATATGCAAGTGTGATTCCTTTCCTTTTAATTCTTTATTGTTTATTATGAATCTTTTAGTCCTTTTGCATGACACCAATCTTATCATGTCTCTTCTCATAGAGCTCTATGTG
Organism: Taxus wallichiana var. yunnanensis; assembly: GCA_018340775.1. Classification (NCBI taxonomy): domain Eukaryota; kingdom Viridiplantae; phylum Streptophyta; class Pinopsida; order Cupressales; family Taxaceae; genus Taxus; species Taxus wallichiana. Next base: position 671,681,949 of record CM031237.1, on the reverse strand, counting down.
CATTTATTTTGACTTTCACATGCAATGTTATATCTATGTCTTTAGATCCAAAATTGTACGTTATTCTAGTTTGGTGCATCACCTCTATTTTATTTCAGCATTTCTCTCTTTCTCTCAACCCTGGTCCCCTTGTAAATCTTAAGATAGGATTAGGTAGCAATAGTTTAGCGTTGGCTAGATAGTCGCAGTGAGTTGGGATAGAAGGAAGTTGGGCTTCTCTAGATATTGATCTCAAAAGGTGTCATTGACCCATACTTTAGAGGTATTTCCATGTTTCATTGAGGTGTTGATCCCATTCACAACAAAGGATGTAATCTCAAGTGACAACAGTTTTGACACACCTAGTGGGACTAGTTTGAGTCACTTATAGATCATTTTGTATCAGTTTCCCTAAGATTGGTGTGTGTCTTAGTGGATATTAGCCTTTGTAGGAATCTTTCTACACATTTGGCAACTCCCAAGATCATATCTATTAGTTTCAAGTAGTTCAGTACCCAGTTTCATGAGAAGAATACAAACAAGACAGGGCATAGCAAGAAGTGAAAATTTTGAATATTTGTAGCTATCACCCAGAATAAGAAGACAATAAATACTAGTGCATAGATCTCCATCACCTTCAAACAAAAATATTTATATGCCTCTTCCTAGTAGGTCCTTCTCTTTTCCCCTTAGAAAGATAAGAACAATTCCTTACATGGTTCATCAAAGGAATTTACCTTTTATAGCCTTGATGGAAGCAATCATTTAGCATTGGTGGCTAATAAAGATATCATAGTTATTGCTCTAAATGGAATTCCATTATTTACTAGTGAAAATATTACTACCCCTGTAGAGCATATCTAAGATGTGGCTAATGTGTGTTCATTCCATTATGTAATTGATGATGATGTAGCAATCACAATTTTATCTTTTTCCCTTAAAGGAAAAGCACTGCAATGGTATAGAAGTCTACAACCTTCCTCTATCCACTCATGGGATGAACTTGGAGAAGCACTTTACTGACCATTTGAAGAAAAGTTAGCGAACATCTCTATTAGAACAAATAACAGCTATCAAGAGAGCTCTCAATGAGTTCATGGAAGATTTTAACTTTAGATTTCAGAATACTTGGGATATGATCCCATCTCTTTTGAGATTGTCTCCTTAAGGTGCATTTTTATATTTTCTAAGAGCTCTTAATTTTGATATTGCAGTGATGATTGAGTGTATGGGAGCCTTAACCTTACCATATGCATACATTAGTCATTAGGGCTAAAAATTGTTTAATTCAAGCTGAAAAGATAGTTCTAGACTTCCTACTCCTCTATTTCTGAATTGCCTCGGAATATTTAGCCTTCTCTTTTTCTTTTCCTTAATTCAAATGTTTCATCATCCACCTCCACTTCCTACTCTTCCCGAAAAAAAATGATGATGATGACCTTAGAACCTTGGTAAAAAAATTCTAATGAAATTGTCTCTTTGAAGAGGCAAAAGCTCAAACATTTAGAAATTACTTAAGTTTTAACCAAGAGTAATTTTCAAGCCAAGCTTTTAATCAAGGCTATCAATAGAGAACCTAATATCCAAGTCAGATACATGGCCAAAATTATCAAACAAATAGATTCAAGGCTAGAATCCAAATTTACCTCTTTAAACAATTGTTCCTACACAACCTCTTCCGTCGCCAACTCAAGTAAAGCACTTGTTCCTATTCAAAATATTGTAGTAGAATAAGTTGAGTGATTTTTTCCATGTAGTGAGCCACATAATCAAAATACTTGTGTAAATTGCATGAAATTCTAGACCCTCATGGTGAAAAATTCTTTCAATCACCAAGAACCTTTGATGGAAATGATAAGTTCCAATGTGATATGATGCATGAAGCTATCATGGATTCTAGCCTCATTTTCTTCAATCTGAAGAATTTTGTGCGATTAACCAGTGTAGATAATGTGAGCATCATGTAACTTTATGTTGTAGACAATACAAGGTCAAAGAAGTGGTAATTAGGAGAGATTCCTTCATTCCTTCCAAAGATAAAATTCACCTTGTAAGGAAAACAATTTGCAGACTTACGCAGAGTTATGCAATTAGCTTCATCCAACACTCCACCTTAGCATCAAAAAGTCTGGGAAAAAAAAATCCATGTAACATAGAAGATCCGTAGGAAAAGAAAGTCCACCAACCAAAGTTCCTCATCCGTTGATTGAACAAACAAGAAAAGAAAATTTCATGCCTTTGTTGCATAAATTCATGGGTATCCCTTTGAACATTGTTGAGAAAATGAAGAAGAAAAACCTCAATGTGAAAATGTGGGATGCCTTATCTATTCCATCTCAACAAGATATTTTGCAAGAATATTTGAAGTAGTTGTCGTGGTCTGAACCAATCATCCAAAAATCAAATGTCATGATCAACCTCTGTCAATCAAAAGATGAGAAAGTAAGTAAAGTGAATAATCATCTACCCTTCTATATGTCCTTGATTGTTATTAAGCACCTAGTACACAATTCCATGATATATTCAGTGTCGAGTACTTTCATAATGCCCAAGAATATAGAGAACATTTTAGGCATTGAGTACAGTCTAACCTCTAATGGAGTCTTACAACTTAATGGCTCAACTATCAAGTATTAGGAGTCATAAAAGATCTCGAGTTAACCACTCATGCGTGTCCTAAGTTAACCATAACTCAAGATATCTCAATCATTGATCTACCTTATTTCTTAGCCCTTTTCCTATCAAGAGATTTCACAACCAAAGTGGGTGGTTATTTGTCTTCTGATTGGTCTCACATGCTCTTAAGAACAGATATGGTATGAGATTTACCATCCAAGCATAACCAATTTCCTCATATCATGTTGAATCTTATGACCCTACTCCCCTCAATTCCAATTGCATGGTCCAGGAAGAGGAAGGAAATGAATTAATATCAGTACAACATATTACTCCTTCTTCAATACATGACATCTTACTAGATGAATGTGTCAAATAATACTATGGATTTGATCCTTATGACACGGTTAAGCGACTAGTCTGGGAACCTATTGTATTCATGAAGAAAAACCTATTGTTCCCATGCCATGAAAGGAAGTCATGTTTCGAGTCTATGGAAGATGTTCTTTAATGGCCCAAGAAGCATAAATAGAGCTAGTGTGGGTGCAATGTTAGTGTCTCTAGAGGGAAAGAAACTCTTATTTGCCCATATATTGTAATTTTCTTGCTCAACGATGTTGCATAATATGAAGCTTTAATTCATGGATTGTTCTTATAAAAAAGAGAAATATCAAATCTTTGAAAGTATTTAGAGGTACAAAGTTGGTTAATCACTAGGTTAGAAGGATGTGTGCTTCCAAGATTAAGATGGTCAAGGCTTATCAACATAGATTTTGGGATCTCTTGGAAATTTTTGATGCTATCAACTTCCAAGTGGTACCAAGAAATCTAAATGTAGAAGAAGATCAGATGGCGTTTATTGGGTCATAATTATCTCCATTTGAGGGTCTCATATAATCTAATAGACAACATGTTAAGATGGTAGCTAGGCCATCTATTCCAAATAATGAAGCAAAATAGAAAGTCTTTGATAATGATGAGAAGATTGTTCAATTCACCCATAATTAAGAAGAATTTTCATCAAATTTGAAATTTGAATTACAAGAAAGTTATGGAGAGCGTGTCATTCGGTTAAAAACAAACAAGTTGCCTAAAGGATTGGTGACACTTGAGCATATAATCACCCTTGATGATGAATTTAAAGGAGAAAGCAAAAACATGCCAACCAAAGAAGAAGATTACCAAAAGTGTGATTATCATGCAAGATAAAAAGTGGTTACTTAGGAAAGGCGTGTAATGATAATGAATAGCAAGCTTTCATCTCCTTGTGCCAGACATTTAATGATGCTTTTTATGGAGCTATGAATATCTTAGAGGCTTTGATCCAAATATTACCTAACATGTCATAGAACTTGTGTAGTAATGAAATCAACGAGTTTCTAATTACATCACACCTCTAATTATTTCATTATATACATGATTCCTAAGCAAGAAGACTAGACATTAACAACACTTATTTTACTCTTTCATTGCTTTTATCTTTCCCACACTCTTGTTATTTACTTTTCTGGAATGACCACTTTACTTTTGGATATTAAACAACACGTGACCCAACTTTGTATTGAACATTACATCTTATGATCATCCGAACACTACCTCTATTAGGGACATTAGCACCCTTGCGCGCTACTATCCCCTTTGGGCACTTATGTCCCTTTCCCTCATTTTCTTGATTTTGAATTGCCACATCATTCTATGTCTTTTCTAGAGTCTATTTTATCACTTTGGATCATATTTTCATTTATTAATGATGAAATTAAAACAAGGGAATCATATATATACATGAATTACTCACTATTATTAGGGGTTGGGAAATTGGAGCTAATTCTTACTATCTACTAATTGGATAAGGACCAATACTCAAGGATAATATTTGGGCTGCATTATTCACTACATGGGAGGGGTTATTTTTGAATTCCATCTCACACATTCTATCTTGGGGGTAAAAGTAGTTATAGCTCTTTATCTTGGCGTGACTAGAACAAGAGAAACCTAGCTTCAAGGGACACAATTCAAATCACACACTCACAAGAACTAGTGCAACACCCAAAGTGACAATCAAATTGGTGTGACTGCCGAGGTCATTCTAACTCAAGTATATTCATTATTTGTGTCATCTAATGTTTGTTTGAGCTTTGTGTAGGCAACTAGGGATTTTTGTAGGAATAGGTGTGATACAACAATCCTATGATAAATCAAGCGACAAAAATGAAAGGAAGAAACCAAGTTCGGACCACGAAAAGAGTAGAAGCGAAGTGGATGTTATGACTCTAGCGCTCGAGGTGGTCCTATCTAAAGAACTCTTAGATCCTAACTTCTTATACAGAGATTGCATAGTCCACCTCCAACATTCTTAGCCTATTTTCTAGCCCATGATTATTCTATATCTCCGGATACAAACTAAGTAATTCTTATTCTCATATCTTGTATACTTGTTTATATTTGGCATGCTAGATCTTATTTTTAACTATTATATTCATTTGATCTTAGTCCTCGATATATGATTTAAATTTCTATAAATCACCTTGATCTTAATGCCAAACCAATCAAGAAAAATTAAATGATTGTTAACCCCAAAATTGAATCCCTCATGAAAAAGAGTTATCCAAGCTCATAGAAACAAAGATTATATTCCCCATCAAGTATTCCTCATAGGTAGACACTTTTGTCCCTGTTGGGAAGAAAAATGGAGAAATCAGGTTGTGTATGGAATTTAGAGATTTAAACAGAGCTTCCTCAAGGATCATTATCCTTTTCCCTCCATGGAACAAATTCTACAAATAGTGACGAAGCTGAAAGGTTTTCTCTTTTGGATGGTTATTTTGGTTTTAACCAAATCTAAGTAGAATAGGAAGATCAACATAAGACAACTTTCACAATCAAATGAAGAACATATGCCTATGAGAAGATGTCATTTGGGTTAACCAATGTTGGTGCCACTTTTCAAAGAGCCATGGATATTACATTCAAGGGATATATAAACAAGTTTATTCTCATCTACTTGGATGATATCACGTTTTCTCAAGATCGGTGAAGATCATATGAAAAATCTTGAGAAAGTGTTTGAGATGTGTAGAGAATTTAGGGTACCACTCAACCCAAAGAAACACGTCTTTAGCGGTTCTACAAGGTAAACTTCTAGGTCATGTTATCTCAAAAAAAATTATCAACCCAAAAAGGATTTCATCAATTCTCTCTCTCATTGCTAGCTCACAAGAAAGCACTACAATATTTCCTTGGCAAGATTAATTTTGTTAGGAGGTTCATTCCTAACTTTGTAGGACTTGTCAATCCCATTACCTTAATGCTCAAGAAGGATGTGGCTTTTAAATGGACCAATGAAGGAAAATAAAGCTTTTCAAAATCAAGGAAATAATTGATCGAGTGCCTACCCTCATCAATATAGATTATATAAAAGACTTCATTCTCTATGCTTATGGGGCTAAGGCTAGTATTGTTGCTATGTTGACTCATGGTAAAATGTTGAAGGTTTAAAACAACCAATGGCCTTCTTTAGCTAAACATTAAAAGATTATGAAATAAGATATAGCCATGTGGAGAAGAAATTCTTTTCCATCACAAGAGATCTCAAGAAGTTCAAGTGTATGCTTGCCACAAGCCACATCGGGGTATTAGTCTCTCATCCTAGTGTAAGAGACTTTGTAATGGGAGTAAAATTTAATAAAAAGAGAGTTGGATGGGTGACAAAAATATGGAATATGATGTTACTTATAAAGGCCACCAAGATAGTTAGAGGAAAAACATTATGTGAGTAGTTGTCTTTGGATGCCACAAATGACCAAGAAGCCGTGTATTTCTCAAAGGAGAACAAGGAAAAATCAACTAAACGTCTACCAAATGAAGATAACTAGAAATATGCTATGAAAATATTTTTGTCTACAGGTGAATACCTTCTTGGTTTGAATAAAGCTAAGGGGTGACATTTTAGGTTACAATCCATTCTATACATGTTGGTAGGCGAGTCCTTTTCAAAAGAACTTGGATGGTGTCTTACTAATATGCATTGAGCAAGAACAAGTGAGCAAGGTCCTTGCAGAGTTTCACAATGGTTCTTCTAGTGGTCACTTCTCCCCAAAAGCTACAACAATCAAAATATTGAGAGCCAAATACTTTTAGCCTACACTATTCGCGGATGCTCATAAATGGGTCCGCATATGTAGGGAATGTGCCCTATTCACTGGCAAGAAAAGGTTGGAAACTCTTCCACTTCATCCAATCTAGGAAGATAAAAAAAATCTAAATGGGGACTTGATTTCATTGAAATGATCAATCCAATGTCAAGTACGGAACAAAAATGGGTTTTAACTACAACTGACTATTTCACTAGGTGGATAGAGGCTATAACACTAAAGGAAGCAACTGAATCATCCATCCTTAACTTCTTAGAGGACATTGTGATGAGGTTTGGGGTTCACCAAACTATAATTTTTGATAATGCTAAGGCATTCTTAGGCTACAAAATATCAAATTGGGCACTCAAGTAGCACATCTATTTGAAAACCTCTTCTAACTATTATCCTTAGGGTTATGGTCTAGTTGAATCTACCAATAAGAACTTGTTGACACAAAATCGCGCACATACTACTATTCTACTATCTTTGCTAAGTTTGTTGTTTTATGTATAGATCTTGAGTAAGAAAAGTATTCACTGGTGACACACTTCCTAGTCCATTCACTTTCTTTGAATGTTTCTATTGTTTTTATCTCTCACATATGTCACTTCTACACCCAGTTTTGGTCAGTCATAGGGATCCTGTCTATTAGTCTTCCCACATTTTTTGTCTGTTGTCTCGGGACACTAGAGCCTAGGACAAGACACTAGTGCCAGTGCTCATATCCTCTTTGTTTTTGCTCATATTTTTGACATTTTGGTCATCCTTTTTGGTTTTCTTACTCCTATCTTGAGGTCCTAGTTGGCATGCCATGTCACTAGTGTCGAAATTCAAATAAAATATCCCTATATAAAAACAACATACATACCATTAGGGTAATTTTATCAAGGGGCATCTATCTACATACTATTAAAGGGACTAAATTTTTACTCTACATACACTACATAGGAAGGGGAAGTTTTTAAATTCCATCCACACATTTTTCATTTTATCCATCTACATGCCACTATCTATGTGTCATTGGCGTGAGGGTGACATATGGACACGATTCTACACAGACACAAAACTACATGGAGTCTAACATATAGTGCAATGTTTGGTTTAGATTTAATAATAATAATTCAGATTTTATTAAATCATTTGGTGAACCCATTTCTTATAACTCCTTGCCCTAGGATCCACTAAACCCTAATGGCTAAAAGTAGATCTTCCTCTCCTAGGCAAGTTATGCATCATGTGAGTGTTAATCTTATCCTTGATGATGTTGTTGAGGTTGAATTGCTTGATCTTTATCGTTATGCTCAATTTGATGATAATGTTCAAAGATTGCTTGATGTTAATGAACACAAAGTTCCTACTAGTTTTGAACACTCTACTCTCAACATTATTTCTAAGGAGATTTTTTTCTGGATGTAATCCTTGTTATTCCATAGGCACTAGGTCTACTTCACCTTCTTCTTTTTTTTTGAAACTCTTAATGATGCTATTATCGATTATATGCTTGGTCTTGATTGTGATACTGTAGAAAAAATCATGATGAAAATGTACATGTGCATGATGTTATTTCTCATACTAGTCAGGATGAATGTAAATTTGTATCTCATACTTCTTCTATTTCTGAAAATGTTTCTAATGATTGTAAAGATACATCTCATGATAGTTCTTCTCCTACTTCACTATATGTTGATGACTCGCTTGATGAAATACTTGCATGTGAAACTTTGTCTGATATTGATTATATTTTTGAGCATGAACATGTTAGTGAAGATTCTACTTCTCTTAAGACTACTGAATGTGAATTTTCCACTCTGCTTTCATCTACTTCGAGGTTATTTTTGATGGCATTCATGATGATTCTTCCATTCCTACTAGCTCACCTCTTATGGTTTCTTCGATTCTACTACTAGTATTTCTGCTAATATTCCATGTTCATCTCCACCTCTTTCCTCTTCTTCTTCTCTCGATGATATTCATGTTGCTTCTTCTATTTCTCCTAGTGTACCACCTCTTATTTATTTTACATATACATCTAGTGTGCCCATAACATATTCATCTTCCACTTCTTCTCACATTCCCATGATCACTCATAATGGAAAGCTTCAACCTCTCAATGTGCCTCTCACATCTTCTATGATTCCTCCACATGATATTTTATCACTCATGCATGTTGTTGGTCAGTTACAATCTCAAGTTCAATCTCTCACTCTTGAAATCAAAGCCTATTATGCTTCTATTGATAATAACTCTCTTCATGACAATCCTATTCCAAAGAAAATTCACAATTCAACATTTCCTAAGGATTTCATCATGCCTACATTTTCATGTTTCAATGGCATTGGCAATCCATATTTGCATCTTAAGCATTATCATTTAGCTATGGCTTCTTATTCAAATGATCGACTATTACTAAAAGCCTTCCGTCATAGTCTTGTTGATGATGCTCTTCAATGGTACACTCATTTGCCTTTTGGATCTATTAGTACATATTGTGAAATGGAAGATGATTTTCTTAGATGCTTTATGCTTAACAATGGTCCTAGAGTCACATATGATCATTTTCCTAGCTTGCATCAAGGAAATAAAGAGCCTATCCTAGATTATATTTTATGCTTCAATTCTTGCATGCATCGTTAGTAATTCAGAATATTGATCTAGAGAAGTAATTTATCTTTTGTTGTGGCTTGATTCCTACTTTGTAAAAGAATGAAAGAGCCTATCATATATTATATTTTACGCTTCAATTCTTGCATGCATGCTTCAATGGAACCGGAAATCCATATTTGCATCTTAAGCATTATCATTTATCTATGGTCTCTTATTCAAATGATCAACTATTACTAAAAGCCTTCCTTCATAGTCTTGTTGATGTTGTTCTTCAATGGTATACTCATTTTCCTTTTGGATCTATTAGCACATATTGTGAAATGGAAGATGATTTTCTTAGACGCTTTATGCTTAACAATGGTCCTAGAGTCACATATGATCGTTTACCTAGCTTGCATCAAGGAAAGAAAGAGCCTATCCTAGATTATATTTTACGCTTCAATTCTTGCATGCATCAGTTAGTATTTCAGCCTATTGATCTAGAAAAGTAATTTATCTTTTGTTGTGGCTTGATTCCTACTTTAAAATAACGATTGCAATATGATACATGTGAATCATTTACACTTTTATGTTATAAGGTCATTGATCTAGAACATGATTTAATTACTACACATGTTATAGATCCTCTTATTACTTTTCTTGATGCATATTATAGTTCTTCACCTCTTCCATCTATTAAAAATCTTCCAAGTCCTCCATATCATCCACCTCACAAGCATGTTCCATCCCTCCACCACATAAGCATCCTCCATCTCCACCACTACGTTAGTCTCCACCTAAGTCTTCACCATCTCCTACTCGAGATCCATTTCAATTCTTACATACTGCTAAGCCTCATGATGCCTTGCATGCTGTTCTTGATAAGCACTTAATTCTCTTGCCTTCTAATCAAGATCATCCTCCACATCATTTGCATAACCAATGCGATCATCCTTATTGTAATTATCACCACATCAATGGCCATTGTGACAATGATTGTTGTGCCCTTCATGAAAAATTAAAACAATTAGAAGATAAAGGTGTTATTACCTTTGGATCTTGCTCTTGTGAGTGGTATATTTCTTTGATTCCGCACAAGAATGTTGCTACTTGGTTCACTTATCTCCTCCTCCCACTTTTAAGGTCGTCATTTGTCCACCGCCTAAAGTCATCATTCATGCATGACCTCCACCTCACTCATCCATCGCTACATCATCTCATTCACAGCACAATGCTCCTACTCACATTGGATTCCTAATCACAACATCTATGCTTCCTACTATCATTGTATCTCCCATAATTGGCACCATCTCATCTAACATTTAGTTTGGCTCATACACTCATGCTACTACCGCTTCACATGCTTCCATTGCTCCTCGCCGCCCTCTTCATCTTTGGTAGGTGATTTTTCTCACCTCATTTCTTGATGATGCACTCATATTCTTATGGTTCTTACATGATTGTTGAGAGATCTATTACAATAAGAACCTCACTCCATCTTTGCGCTATACACTTAAGTGATCTATCTATCTAGCATACACTATCAAACCATTTCCTGGTGATGCACTCTTGTTTGATGGTTCATTATTTATTATTGAGGGGTCTTATCTAAATGAATATCATCTTCTTACACATATGCTAGGGGAATTTCTCTTCTCTCCCACCTTCTTCATCATGCTTACACACAATTACATACATTATTACTATCATCTCAATCACATTTTTTTCACATTATTCATTTCATACGTACATCTACTACTATTCATTCATACATACAATCCAATTTTCAAGCATTATATATCTATTTCCTATCAACATCATCATCCATTTATCAACATAATCATTTATGCAATAAAAATCAAACATCTACATATGAACAACAATCATCACATCACATATCAAAGAACATCAACACAATAATACCAATCATCCAACTATATATATATATATATATGTATATACATATATATGTGTGTGTATATATATATATATATATATATATATATATATATATATATATATATATATATACACACATATATGTATATACATATATATACATACATATATATATATATATATATATATATATATATATATATATATATCATCAAAAATCATAGTTACAAAAATACAATCATTGGGGGAAATCCCCCATACATCGCTATATATGTCATACATCATCATCACTATCACTATACATAACTATGAGAGCTCTAGAACTAGATGCTTCTTCGATCAATCTATGTCATTGGTCACAACCCCTATATCTCTCTACATGCTCGTATAATAATGCCAACTCAACTGACTGCTCCACGAATCGGCCCAGTAACTCTACATACCTCGTGAACAAATCCTATGCTATGGATCCTCCTCCTATAACCTCCTTAGCTTCCTGAGTCTCTGGCCACACCTTATCACACTCATCAACAATATGATACATGTAGCCACTGCTATCACCACTGGCTCCAACAAATGGGCATGCTTGCCCACAACAACATCTTCTCACTTCAACGTCCCACCTCCCATGAGCACATCTAGAGGTACATTTTGTGTCAATGTGTATATCGATGAGTCAAAAATCAATGACTAATATGCATCACCTGTAACCATATAACAATCCATTAGTTACTACACATGATGACCATAATAAATTGATTAAGTGACAATCAACAACAAATAATAAACAATACTCATGATCGATATCATTGCCGCTATATCATCATCATCCATGTGCCTCGCCTCCACAACTCCAATTGGTAGTGCTCCCGTTGCACTCCACTACAATTGGAAACAATAACACCCATCGGTGTACTACCCATCATGCACTATAGGCCTCAGTACATCCTACATCATCTACCTGTATTGGCTTTATGGCTGCATCCCTATCATCTATACCGGGGCACTACCTTTTATTTTATAGGTCTCGGTATCCCTCTCGGCCTCATCAATGCTCTCGTCACTCGCACCCATGCATATGGCTCTAGGGGCACATCTTGAGCCATACCAAACTGTCGTGACACACACTCTACATGAAATAGCTCGGTCACTCTAGGAAACTGATCCTCTAGCCACATAGTACATTGGATACATCGTAGCTCTACTCCATCCTTTAGCCACCCTCCATAGGCTCAATATGGCCTCCATATAATGGTCATGGTCCCATACGATCAAGCCTAGATTTATAGGTAGTAGTATCCAGCTCTCTACTACTACGTGTGCCTGTCCACCTCACTACAAAAATCTTAGGCCTCACCCAACCAGCTCATGGCCCACTAAGTGGCCTCAATATCATAATGTGCTCATAGCCTATATATGTAACAATGTGGTGGCTCCAAGTCCACCCCCATGGTCCTCCTACGTGAACCTATATAGATCTCTATAAAAATGTGCTAATACACATTGAGCCCATGTAAATATAGTCCCATCATCCTTTATACATCGACAAATATCATGCATCTTATACAAGATGCCCACACCACCACCCTCCACTGCCATTGATGAAGCAATAACTACTACAATGAACTTTTGCAATCACGAAACACCTGATCTCAATATGGCATATAGGCTACTTGCGGGTTTGTGTCTATACTAGTGTCCTGTAAAGTATCGTCTAGCTTCTCCCATATGCCTCTAAGAATCCTCTATGGCCATCACATGTACTCTCTCACCCACAATCTGGTAGTCACAATATGTGATATACATCCTCTAGGGTCACAGTCATCTCCCCAAAGGTAACCAAAAAGTACAAGTGTTTATACACCACCTCTCATATAATGTAGTGATCATCAACATATTATGGGGTACCTCCCCCAATCTCACTATGTGTCGTAGGCCGACACAGTCTAATATATCTCACTTAGCATCTGATAAACACAAAGTTAACAACATACTCAAGTGTCGACCTCCACGGAACTCCCTCAAATGAATATCCCTATACACAACATAAAACATCGACAAAATCGTGACATTAGCACCTCATATACATGCAAATACAACAACTCATACTACCAAAAGTCATCAAATTTCACATATATTATATTTTGAGGTCGAAACAGTCTCTGGGACTCCAACGCTCGGGGAGCAGGATGCTGAAGCATGGGAGCGCAGGTCACCCATGCCTGAATCAGGCCTTTGGCATCCCGAAGGATGTTTATGCCTTGATAGATTTTTCCCAAGTTAAAAACACCTAGAAATTCAAAAACTCAAATTTTACAAAAATTGACAAAAATGAGCAAATTTCATCAATTTTTTTGAAATAACCGTGCTTACCGGCTCATCTATCATATATGTCTTTGCCCACGACCGCCACCACCATCTTAAATCTAGTCAATCTCACTTCTCTAATCTATGGCATCCTCGCAAGCTCGAGCTCAAATTCTTCATCAATCAAGGTTCAAATGAAGTCACTATTCACTTTTTACCATTACTATATATAACACTTTTCTCAATTGCCAATTTACTATAGTTACCATTCGTGCTCATTTTCCAACTAATACACGACACATGATTTTTCTCATATCTTGAGCTTCGCTACTCTGTTTTCTTCCCCATCTACACCATTTGGTTAAGAATTCCTCCTACCATTGTATTGTACACATTCCACAACAATATATTCCAATCTATCACTTTTTAAACTTAATATACACACAATTTTGTAATATCTAATATACTTCATTTTGCTCACTATTACATTATTTCACATCTACTTTCAACTCAGTGTTCATTCTTTCTACCACTCCCCTTTCACCGAAATGGGGGCATATAATCGAGATCACCCTACGATCCCTCTCAAGCTACTATGCAATCACTACACACTCTTAATACATTGTTATCAAAAATTACTCATATAATATGCGACATTTTATAGTACTTTCTATCTATTCCCCTAATGACCTAATCTGGGGGCAAAAAGAAAAAATATCTCCATGAGTAATCCATCATATACATTCAATATCAAAACAAGAATTCAATATTTGAATCAAGTCAATCAATCGATATAAGCATCACTTCAAAGATATTCCTCCTAGTGACCTAACTTGGGAGTTACATCAATACTTTCAGGAGTGACCTAACATGGGAATCATTTTTACATCGGTTCCCAAATGACCTAACATAGAATCCATCTAGCACTATACATATCATAACACCTATGAAGTGGGGGAAATGAGACGTCATTTCCTTTCCTGTCTTTGCTCCTACATAGGTTCTTTAGCATGGATCGAAATGGAACAAAATTTGGTCTTTATCCATCTGTAGCGGTTGGACCTTTTGAGTATGTAGTCATAGTTGGAGGGTAAAACTAAACCTCTCTCCCTAAAAATCTTCCTCTAGTGGAAGGATGCAAAAATCCTTCAGTCTTTCAAGCATAGAAAATTGGGTCGAGAACTGATCACTCCTCGCCCTTTAAATATCCATCACGATAATTCAAAATCTATGAATCACTTGAAATCAAATCATCAATTTCTCCAAGTGCTCCTTACAACGATTCACCATCTCTATTTATGCCATATTGATTAATGTGCTGATCCATGGTTCGCCACACTATATGTTCTCATATTCTACACGTATTATTATCAGAATAAGGCTTTTCTAGACTTCTCACATGTATGTTCCTTACTTCCTTTACACTACTTGAATTTCATTTAAATAACATAAAGGGGGATAATGTAGACACAAAATCACACACATACTACTATTCTACTATACTACAAAGTATGTTGTTTTATGTATGGATCTTGAGTAAGAAAAGTATTCACTAGTGACACACTTCCTAGTCCATCTACTTGATTTGATTGTTTATATTGTTTTTATCTCTCACATCTATCACTTCTACACCCAATTTTGGTCAGGTCATAAGGATCCATGTCTGTTAGTATTCTCACATTTTTCATCATTTGTCTTAGGACACTAGCACCTAGGACTAGACACCGGCCCAGGCGCTCTGTCTAACCTAGGTGCTCCTGTCCTCTTTGTTTTTTTCACATTTTTGACATTTGTGGTCGGCCTTTTCAATTTTCTTACTCCTATCCGAGGTCCTAGTTAGCATGTCATGTCACTAGTGTCAAAATTTAAGCAAGAGATCCCTATATAAACATAACATACATACCATTATAATGGCGGGAATTTTTTATCAAGGGCTATATCTACATACTATCAAAGGGACTACATTTTGGGCTTATTACTCTACATACATTGCATAGGAAGGGGAAGTTTCTGAATTCCATCCACACATTTTACATTATATCTAGCTATAGCCCACTATCTTGGTGTCATTGGTGTGAGGGAAACTTAGTAAATGATTCTACACACACACATACATAAAACTACATGGAGTCGAGAGGTAGTGCAATTCTCATTGGCCGTAAGTTCACTTTGTCCAGTCCAAAGGACCGTCGGGGTCGGTGAGACTCCCCATTTGCATCTTTCTTTTTTAGGATTTGATGTAGTTTGGGGGTTTTGTAGGATATTATTTATTTTATAGGTTACTAGCAAACTCGGTGATCTTCCGGGCGCTTCTACAAGCGATCAACAATGAAGGATAGCGAAACCCTAATGACACTAGAAAAATCAGGTTCCGAACCTTTGCATAGTCACAAGCACCTATAAAAGGTCTTTGGCACCTAGACACCCTTGCCCCTACTTAGGAGCCCCCTGTCCAGGTTATTTTGCAAGTTCCATAATTTATATTGAGTGTTTCCAACATTCTACCCAACATGTTCATTAGTTGTTCTAGTTCGGGTACACTTCGGATAGGTACCATATCTCTTTCATTTGCTTACATAGTTACATTTTTGAGGTGCTTAGAATTTATATCTTGTTGTATATCATTAGGTGATGCTTTGATATTATATTTAATAATAATAATTTAGATTTTATTAAATCATAACTTTATTAGAATCATGGAGAGGATAAGGGAGATGAAACAAAGACAAAGTGGTGTAAAAATATCAAAAAATCTCTTTGGGTTGATATGATTACACCCAAAATAGCTATATGTAACTCTAATTTCATTTTGGTATTAGGTAGATATGCCAAAATTCCATTATCTCTGGAATTGCCTTCTTTGGAATTTTAGCACAACAATTGGAGTTGAAGGGAAAGGATGAAAGAATAGTGTGCAAGAATTGATTAAACTTGAAGAGCCGAGGCATTGAGCTATGATCAAGCTGGAGAAACATGACGAGTCAACCAAGTAGTGGTTTGACAAAAAGGCCAATGTCCATACATTCAAAATAGGGGACTTAGTTATGAAATGAGACACGATAGAGCTAAACTAGGTCGACACTCTAAGTTTGATGCATTATGGAGTGGGCCATATATGATCATAACCTACAAATAGGCTAACTCTTTTGAACTTTCAAAGCTCACCTGGAGAGGCACTCCATATCCCGTAAATGGGATCTATCTTAAACCTTCATTCTAAAGTTTTTTTGTTGCATCATGTACACGGTTGTTGTGCTTTGTGTTTCCTTTGTCTTGTTGTTATTGGAGGTTTCTTTTTGTTGTGTTGTGATCACCGATTGTGATTCTTCCCTCAATCCTGTTGTGGTTATCCTTTAAATAAGTGTTATATTGCATAAGTGTTGGCCTCATTTGCAATTTTCATAGGTTTATAAAGCCTCAAAGAAAAGGTTAGATTACATGTTAGGTTGAAAATCCACGAATTGATGAAGAGACAAAGAAAAGAAGTTTATCCATGCCTAATGGATATGCCAAAGTTACCGATTAGTATATCTAGCAGAAGATGTTCCCGATGTAGACACAAAATCATGCACTTGATACTTACATCATGCCTCTAATTATGTTATTATATGCATGATTCCTAAGTAAGAAAACTAGACATTAACAACACTTGTTTTTCCTTTACATTATTTTATCTTTTCCATACTCTTGTTATTTACTTTTCTAGAATGACCACTTTACTTGTGAACATTGGAAAACGTGTGACCCATATCTATATTTTATGTTTTATTCTCGAGCATCTTAGACAATACCCACCCATTAGGGACATGAACACCGGGTGTTATTGTCCCCCTTTGGGTGATTTTTTCCTTTTCCCTCCTTTTCTCAAATTTGAAATGCCACATCATTTGTTATCTTTTCTAAAACCTTTCTTATCACTTTGGGTCATCATTTTTGGTTGTTAATGACAAATTTCAAATAACGAGAATCATATATATAAATACACGACTTAATCATTATTAGACAACTTGGGCTATTGCGATCTACTACTTGGGAAAAGAGCAACATTCAAAGACTGCATTTGGGCTACATTATTCACTACATAAGAAGGTTTTGAATTCCATCTCACACATTCATCTTGGAGGTAAATTAGTTGTATCATGTTATCTTGGTGTGACTAGCACAAGGGAAACCTAGTTTCAAGGGACACAATTCAATCTCTCTCTCTCTCTCTCACTCACTCACACACACACACACCCTACATAGAGTCCGAAATATAGTACAACATTTGGTGATAATCACATTGGGGTGACCGTTAAGGTTAGTTTGACTAAAAATATGCATTATTTGTTTCATCTAATGTTTTCTTGAGTCCTGTGTGAGATAACTAGGGTTTGGTTTTTTAGGTTTATATGTGACATATGAACCATAGAATAAGTGGATGAGATAAAGATAGAAAGGAAGAAAACAAGATCGAGACCATGAGAATATCAAATCTAGAGTTGTTCCTAGGACATTAGCGCCCAAATCAGACACTAGTGCCTCGAGTAGTCTTGTCTTTATCTAGGAATTCCTATATGAGGGAAATTTAGATTCTAGTTTACCGGATGAAGATTACTCGGTCTAGATCTAGCCCATTCCACCTAGTTTCCATTCCAAAATCAGCCTAGATCTCGAATACAAGCTAAGTCACTCTTATTTCACTAGTGCTTATACTTGTTTATTTATTACATGACCGATCTTGCTTTTTACTATTATACTCATTTGATCTCAATCCTCTAATTAAGATTTAATTTTTCGTTAACTTATTTGGTGAACTCGATCCTTGCATGCCCTTTATCGAATCTATTTGTTTCCTAACATGGCTACCACCTCTCATGAATTTACTACTGCACATCTTAATGACCTAAATACATACATCATTGATCATCATGAAAACCTAGATATATTGTTATTTTATGCTCATGAAGAAGCTCGGTTGATCTCTATATCCACCCCTTAAAACACTAACTTTATCCCACTATAGTTCCTACATCCTCTATTCTATCCTCCTCCCCTCCCACGAATGTAGGGGCATCTACTAGCCATGTTATTATTTTTGCACCTTACACCCACCTTTCTTCCCCAATCATTTCCCATATCTAACTTAGCACTTCAGTAGGCACCCATGACTTAGATTCTTTGTATCATGATTTACAAGCTCAAATTTGTTAATTTACAACAATCCTCTTACTCTTCTTCTCCATCTCTCGATTCTTTGTTTCTTCTTCATAGTCATCTTGCACTCGATGTTTCTTCTTATCCACTTCCTTCCAATTTTTTCTGACATAAGTTTCCCCTCTTTGATGGCCATGGAGATCCCTAAGAGCACCTTCGATAATTTCATGTTACATGCTTGGATTATGCTGTGATGATACACTATTTTCCAATTTGTTTCTAGGATCTTCCAAGACTATGCCTTGTGATGGTTTTATGATTTTCCTTTTCACTCTATTAGATATTTTACTCCTTTAGAAAATCTATTTCTAGCTCACTTTTCTATGAATATTGGAACAAAAATATCATATACACAAATGGAAAAAATGAGGCAAGGAACTAATAAACATCTTAGTGACCATTCTTTACACTATAAGACTAATATTTCTAAAATGAACAATGTTTTAGATGAATCGGAATTATAATATATTTTTATCCAAAGCCTATTACCTCCTTTATAAGAATGTGTTTTCTTTGAATCTTTTCACTCTTTTGATCATCTCTGTCATACTCTCAAAAATCGTGAAATCAAGTTACTTTCTTTAGGTAAACTTAAATATGGTGTTAAAATTTTCAATCAATCTACTAATAAGCTCCTAAGAAAATATACATTTAATAGCAAGCCTAGTGTGTCTAAGCGTACTATCAATGTTATATCCCAACCTACGAAGCTCCAACTCCAACCTACACATTGTACCTTTGCTATATTGTCATACCCACCACATATGTTGTTACCTCAACTCATAGAAAACAATCTTATTTCTCTTTTGAATCCTTTTGAACTAGATCCTAATAGGCCTTTGTAGACACAAAATCACACACTTGGGTACATTTCTAGGTCCTAAAATCATGCTATCATTTACATGATTCCTAAGCAAGAAAACTAGTGGTTGAAAACTATATTTGGCCTCTATTATTTTGTCTCTTGCTTTCTATTTGGTCTTACACACCCTACATCCCAGTCAAAAACTTAACTTATTTATCTTTTATGGCTTCAAACATCAACACCCATCCAAGACAACAATTCCCTGTGTGCTCCTTTACCTCCTAGGTGCCCCTGACCCTTTCTTACCTTACTTGATCTTTTTGGGTCTCTTTTATCTTTTGGGCATCCTTTTTAATTATGGGTCGGACTTTCAGTTGTCAATTACGAAATTCAAACACGGGAATCATATACATACATAGTTATGTTTTTAAAATACGGGACTAAGCACTAAACATCACTATCATCACCTAAGCTTGCATTCTAAAGGCACTAAAAGACTTCAAAGGAATCTATATAGCATCCATTCAAGGGATAAAGGATACATACTTTTGCATACACAACATAGGAATGGTAAGTCTATTCTATTTCATCCACACATATTATTACATTGCTACATTCTAGATCCAACCCACTATCATTTGTTCAACTTGCACAAGGGAATCCTAGGGTATCGTTTCTACACACACACTAGAGCTATATGGAGTCTGAGATGTAGTGTAGTGCTCGGTCGTAAGTTCACTCTTCGGGTTATC
Source organism: Taxus wallichiana var. yunnanensis (assembly GCA_018340775.1). Classification (NCBI taxonomy): domain Eukaryota; kingdom Viridiplantae; phylum Streptophyta; class Pinopsida; order Cupressales; family Taxaceae; genus Taxus; species Taxus wallichiana. The sequence continues at coordinate 671,661,679 of CM031237.1, read as the reverse complement.
GTCGGGGTTGGTCCGACTTCCCATTCTACATTTCACTTTTTAGGTTTGATGTGGTTTGTGGGTATGTGTAGGTGAACTTATTTCTTATAGGTTATATGTACCTTCAGCGATCAAGGAGTGAATATCAAGTGACTAACATGAATAAACAAAGAAGCCCTTGCGACTACGAAGAAATCAGATCTCGAGCTCTTACACGGCCACCAACGCCCAAATCTAGTGATTAGCTCCCAAGTGCCTCGCCTACACCTGGGTGCCCCTGTCCATTTTTTTTTTCTTGAGTTCTAGAATTTACAATGAGCATTTATGATGCATTTTGTAGTTTGTTCAACACTTTACCTTGCCCAGATCACTTCCAGATTGCACATATATTAGCTAAACCTTACTATTTCCTCGCTTACCTAGGGTTTTCACATTATATGCTTGTTTGCTTGTGTCATTATTGTATTTTAGCATTTTCACATCATTTTTATAGTAGTTACTCTGCAATATTATATTTAATTATAATTAAATTAAATCATTTGGTGAACCCCACTCTTGATCAAACACTTGGATCTTTGCATATTCTATCGAATCTTCTTTCATGGCTCCTAAAATTCCTCAAGTTTCCTTGTATCAATTACTTCAAATGCACCCACCTTGCAAATATGTTCTCCAAAAATACCTAGACACTATGTACCTCCCTCGCAATACACCACCTTCATAAGTTAGTTCCATTTTCCATCATCTATCTACTAACTCTATCGGTCCTAATCCTCCAATCAATCCAACTATCTTAGAGTCAATTTAAGCTTTACACCATGATTTTCAAGATAAATTTCATGTTATGGAAACCATGATTATATCTATTAAAGATGAAATCCAATACCTCAAGGATGCTTCTTAGGCCCAAGCTAGTTCTTATTCTACACCTCATCCCAATCCTATGTCTCCAACATGTTCTCATATCAGTGAACCTCAAGTCTTACCGTTACCAGCACATCTCAAGTTTGATCTAACTACTAAGCAACATGATATTCTTCCTCATCTTCTTCATCACCAATTGATCAACTTAACAACTACTCATTTCTATCCTCTTTATCAGCTTGTTAAATACCGAGGTCTCCCATTTTGTAATTATCACAGACTTAATGGACATCGGGACAATGATTTCTATTCTTTAAAATGAAGAATTAAGCACCTTGAGCATCGGGTTTTATCTTCTTTTCTTCATAACATTTAGGTACTTTCTCATCTTCAATTGCTAAATCACAATGAGCTCCCAAATACAATCCCTATATATCTAATGGGAATCATGTCATAATAACTAATGTTCCTTCTTCAATAAGTCAAGAGCTTCCTATCCAAATCATGCCAACTAAGAAATGATCACCTCTTAAAATTTGTCCTCCATCCCCTCCCGCTATCAAGAAACCACCTCTAAAAATACATCCTTCATCTCCTCATCTTATCAAATAATCACCTCTCAAAATTTGTCCTCCATCTCCTCCTCCTATCAAGCAACCACCTCTCAAAATCCATCCTCCATCCCCTCCTCCTATCAAGTCCTCTATGACATTACCAATTCCAAATCAAGTAACCACCAACCAAGAAAGACCAACCAATTCACCATGTCATAGCTAGCCTCTTTAAACTTCCTCCTATCAACCCAAAATCCAACCCTGGTCCTACTCTTTCTCCTACCCATCATCGTGATGACTCTATCTATTCTCATGACACATCTCAAACTCTCCCACAATGACATGGTATCTCTCACATTATCACATAGATCTCCATCGTTGACACACACTGGGGGCATCGTACTTCACCCCCTCTTCCACAATTATCAGTTGTCTCTAATATATACTATTACATTTCAACACACCGTGCTTCATGATTAATCTTCCTACGTGCCATCACACCCTTTGATATATAGATTGTATCATCATTACCCTATGATGCACTCTAGTTCCACGGTTCATACTCGATTGTTGAGGGTCTAATTCTGAAATTAACCTCACATCCACTTAACATTTCATGCTCTATGCTTCATGGTACATATTTCTATCATCTATTCACATATCAAACACATTACCCAATGACATACTCTTATTCTATGGTTCATACTTAACTGTTGAGGGTTCCTATAAATGAACCTCATCTCATACACATCCATTGGGGCACACTTCTCCTATCATCTTTACATTTTTCATATCTTTGCAACATCTCAGTCATACAAAAATTTGTATATCTTGGTTACATGTACTCTTACTAGATTATTATATCTACATGTTACACTTTGTTTTCCATGCTAGACGAATTCTTAGTATGTCATCATCTTTCTATATATATGCACATGCGCATTCACTTGGTATTTTGAGGTGAATACAGATCTCTTATAGGTTTTTACATGCTACAATGATGTTTGGTACTATACCTTTTACCGGTCCACCAAGGCTCCTGGGAATCTACTATTACTACCATCACACTACATAGGTTCTATAAATACATTTTCACTAATTCTCATTACATGCTACCTTACTTTTTGTTGATATATACATGTTTTGACATACTATTTATCTTTTAACATTTCTAACGGGTGCTTCATGTGTAGCATTTTCCTTGCATGACTATATGCCACCATGGTTATATGACGTATTTTGCTTGATCTTGTTTTCTACTATATGCTATTGTTTCGTAAGCTATGCCCTATGTCTTGTTTGAACATTGTATGCTTTTGGCCACTTCAACCCTAATTGTCTTGTGACTTCATGGTCTATCTTGTATGCACACTTGCTTGTTACATCATCTTATTTTGTGTGCTACCTACTATTACTACTAACGCATATTTCTAGCCCACTTTGTTTGTATGTGCCTTGGTTTCTACCATGCACATTCTATACCCCCTATAGGTATCCACTTCAAATCAACATCAAGTCCTCTCCTTTGGGCCTCATTCTCCTACTATTGTCATATACACCCCAAATGAGGGGGAATGCATTGGGTGAATAAATCACCCTTATAGCAGCTCAGAGCTATAATTCATATCAACACAATACAAAAAAATCATAGGAACATAGTCACATAACAACCCAAAATTTGACTTGGGTCTAAAACACATAATGAGATACAATGCCAAGAATAAGACACTAGCACTGTGTGCTCTAGTCCTACTACTGGCGCTAATGTCTTGGGGCATACAAAGTCTCTTGAACCTTTTTCATTGGTTGGTGTTATCATTGATGTCACATGGCATTGATGAAAAAGGAGGAGTGAAATTTTAGGTAAGTTGGTGATTGGTGGTTACAAACTGGTCTTAAGGTGGTCTCTTAAGCACTCGAGAATGGTTTCAGGATGATCTCGGGGTGTTATAAGCTTGGTCAACGAGGTTGGTGCCCATTGGAGGTATGGATTTGGTTGGTATGCTTGGATTAGATTTCCTATAGGTAAGAAATGGTGTTTCTAGGATGTTTAAAAGCTTCTAGAGTGAGCGTCAAGTCAGGTGTTGGAAGTCATAGTTGAATCCAACTCATTTTAGCCTAGTTCTAGAGCCTAATGAGGTGTAAGAGCTCAATATAGGACATAAAAATCCTAAGTAAGCATGGTAGAATCCTAGGAACATTTCCTAGAGCATGTATGAGCATCTACAAGGCTTACTTTAGCTTCTAGAGGAAAAATTTAAGTTTTCACTAAAACTACCTTTAAGAACTAGTAGTGGATGCTTAGGAAAATGAGATTGGTATTGATTATACATGAATATTTATGAGAAACCAAGATATGGAGCATGTAGAGGGATGTTTTGTGGTGATCCATCTCAAATTTTATCAAATTTTGAATATAATTTTGGAAGTTATTCAAGTTTTACCAAAACTGGTTTCTTGAAAAAGGAAAACTGAGCACCTTGTCCTCTTAGCATCCAAAAAAATTCTCGAGCCTCCTTCAAAATAAATCATAGATTTAAATTTTAAATATTTCTCCAAGACTAAAATTTTTCAAAATTTTTGAGGACAATTGGATAAGAAACAAATAAGTTCTACTCATTTTACTAACAGTGTTTTTCTCCCTCCAGGCCTCCTTCTTGAAGTGATAGGCATGAAATGAGTCATTTTATTTCCAAATCAAGTTTTTAAGGTGCTTCAATTGCTTAAAGGTTGAATAAGGTTCCTCCAAGTAAAAATGATGGCATTGGTGTCCTTCAAGAATGTCTTTTCTGTACATGTCCAACTCTTCCCTTACAAGATGTGTATATTCAATCATGGTATGTGAAAGGTTTAGTCATAGTGTTTGTGCATAATTCCAATGTTGAGTTTGAGAATGTAGTTTTCACCATCTACAATGTCAAATATGCATGATTGAAGCTCAAAATTTTGTCGGTGAAGTAATTTAAAGACGTAACTTCTAATTGTTCCTCAATTGCTCTGTTTAGTTATCTAAGTTTTGGGTGGTGCTTACAATTTATCCTTCTCCAAACCATGCATTCATCTTAGTGGAACTGGTATATGTACTCTTCTTGAAGTGGTTCTTACAAATAATTTCATGAGGTCCTATTGTTGATATCAAGAAACCTATAGTACAAGACTCTATAATGGTGTTTCACGGGACACAAACTCGGTCCCCAAATGCTCAACTCTCATAACTTGTTTAAATCAAATTTGTGATTACAACCAACGTTGTGTGATGTTTAAAGAAATTATCTTCTCAAATATATTCTCTATATGCTAAGTTTAGTTCCTCTCCTATGGAAAATGGTTCTTTTTGGAGGACCAAGTCTTTGATTTGTGGCAATCAAGATGGACTGCCAGTGTACCTCAAAAATCTTGTTATTATCCTCTTATTCCATGTAAATGAATGCCTGAAACATATAGTGAATTCATCCATTAAGGTGATCACGTGGGAATTTTTTTGTAAAAGTAAAATATGAGATGTTGTAGGCCATAAATCAGTGAACTAGGGTTTGGTACTTGAAACCCTAGATGAGTCCATATTGAAGGTCTTGCAAAATTGTTCTCTCGAACTAAGAATTGAAGTAACCTAGATACCTAGTGAGATGAACACTCTCAACAACATGATTAAAATGTGACACTAGAGGTCATAAGTGATAAGGGAATTGTTGTGCTTGCAAGATTTTTTGTACATGCATCTTTGCTCAAACAAAAAAATATGTTTTATGAAGAAGGAATGCTTGAGTTATCTTCTTGATGGTCTTTGGTGCTCCAAGGGGTATCTCTAATATGTGAAGTCTCTTAAATGCTTGTATTTTGTGCATGAAAAAACTCATCTCAGGATGTGTTGTATATCCTCAAGTTTGAGACCTCATGAGTAAAAAGTGATGGGAATAATTGAACAAAATTTTTATGACAAGTCATGACCATGATAAAAAATTGATGATCCACACCGTATGTTTAAATGTTGTTTGTAGAATTCATTGCATGCTATGTCATAGTATGGTTCATGAAGTACCATGTCAAGTTACTTTGGTTATAAAGATGATTGGTTACTGCACTCAAAGCACTCCTGAGCTAAAAATTTTAAAATGTGTTCTGTAAAAGTGATCAAGATGTTTTTGGGGGTGATCTTAGTGTCTCATGACTATGTTGTTACACAAGTGTGGAAAATATTGACTAGCTTCAAGTTGTGGTTCAATACTACAAATATCTTACTCTTGCACTTTATGATTCTTCTAATCGTGAAGAAGATATTGAATGGACTTACTTGTACTCTTCCCATGCTTCAATGCATTTGGAGGTTAGATATACACCTTGCATATGTTCAATTAAAAGAGTTAAGCTCAATAGTGAAGGTTGAGGACTGAATGGAGATTATAAAGGACATTAGGAGAATTTGTAATGTGCACATTCACTTGTAACTCCCATTGCAGGGTCGAGAAGTGTTTAAGACAAATATAAGCCCACTATACATCATGATAATCAAAGTGGCAGTTACATTTTTGGTCTAACAAAAGTTAGTTTCGGAATATATGTGAGCTCAAAAAACTTTTAATGTGGTGGAACTTAATCTTTTGGTCCTTCACAAACATGTAAAGAGTCATATCGGGACAAAAATGAAAAGGTCGAATCATTGATAGATAAGACAATAATATGGTGTTAGTTAACCTTCTTTTGTATACGAGTTGTCAAGTGATGTTATATGAATATTCTTTTTTTTGAAATTAAAAGTCTAAAGTAGATGTATAGGATGTTAATAAAAAGCTCTTTTTTTTTTTTGAGCTTCTTGTTGTTGTTGATATTCATGAGAGTGAGTATATGTTTGTAAGGAGTGAAGAGTACAAATGAAATAAAACTATGTCAAATTAGGAGCAAATGTAAAGGAGGTATAAGTGAAAATTTAGGATCAAAATTTGTTGTCTTAGCATCTTGATGAAGTGCGTGGTCAAAAATTGATGTAAAATCTAAGTTATAGCTCATCAAGTCTATAAAGTAGGTGCTTTCCTGCAAGTTATAGCTTACAATTAGTCAAGTAGGTGCTTAATTTGAAGTTGGTGCTTCATGTTGAGTTGTATCTCAACTAATTTGTAACCTTTGTGAGCATAGTCCATTGGTTCAGTGGGTTTTCTACCAGTTTGGATTTCCCACTTTAAAAATATCTATCTCCCTATGTGTGTCCTTCTTGATTACTTGTGAATTGTATTGTTACAATCTCATGTTTAGTATAAATAATCTAATTGGAACTGAATTGCAACACAAAGTTTGAATTTCCATTTAATCACCAATGTCTCAAATTGTCTTAATTTCTAATAATTGATATTAGAGCTTGGTCCTTGTGCAATGAGTTTAACAACTCAAAGGAGATTCAAATAATTTAGACATGGAAAACAATAATTCACAAAGTGGTTTCTCTACATCTAAAGCACCTCTATTCAATGGATCAAATTATGCTTTCTAGAGTGTTAGAATGAAAAATTACCTCATGTCACTTGGGTTTGACATATGGCAATTAGTTGCTAGTGGTTACACTATTCAGATACACCTTCTACTAATGCAAAAGGAAAGAGAGAGTGAAAACAATTCCAAAGAAATGAATGCAATTCTTTATGGACTAGATGAGGCTGAATTTATAAAGGTCATGCATTGCACCACAACTAAGGAGATTTGGGAAAAATAAAAACTATATATGAAGGAGATAGTAAGGTAAAATTAGCAAAGTTATAGACTTACTATGCTCAGTTTGAAAGCATGAAAATGAAGGAAGGTGAAAGTGTTGCATCATACTTACAAAGAGTGGATGAAGTGATAAATCTGATCAGAGGTTTAGGAGAGAAATTAGAAGAGAGTGTGGTTGTTCAAAAGGTGTTGAGATCCTTATCTCCAAAATATGATTCCAAGGTATCAGTAGTAGAGGAAGCCAAAGATTTAACCACCTTGACAATGGATGATCTCCATGGTATTTTAACTACATATGAGATGAGAACCACTAAATTAAAATCATTCAAGAAAGAAACAAATTTCAAGGATGATAAGGAATCCCAAGCCAAGAAGAATAAATATGAATATGATATGGAGGTGGATGATGAGAAGGTGGAAGCTATGTTTGTAAGGAAAATGAAAAGAGGATTAGGTAAGTACAAGGGAAAGCTACCATTCAAGTGCTTCAATTGTGGCCAAGTTGGTCATTTTTCTTCAAAGTGTCCTAAAAACACAAGGGGATCAAGATGAACATGATGAGGAATATTCCCACAAGGAGGTAAGAAGAAGTACTTCAAGAACAAGAAAAATTTCTATACACAAGAAGGTTCAAGATCATCTGAATCAAGTGACTCCAACAACTCGAAAGTGATGATGAAGGGACTCAAGCTGAAACTTTGTTCATGGTTGTGGAGGTGATTGTTGCAAGTGACTCAAAAGGTAAAATTCAGTTTGAATATGATAGCTCAGATGAAGAAGATGTATGAGTAAATCTTGAGGTTGAATTGATTAGTGCTCTAGAAGAATTGAAACATCAAAGAAAGAAGAATAAAAATTGAAATTAATGGTGAAAGAGTATGAAGGAAAAATCAGCCTTCTTGAGGAAAAACAAGAAAAGGATGCTCAAGAACATGAAGACATGGTCAAGGAATTTGAGGCAAAAATTAAGTTGATTGAGGAATCTTTCAAAATCAAGGAAGAAGAGCATATAAAACTCAAATCTAAATTGGAGCTGTTGCAAATTCAATTAGATCAGAATTCAACCAAATTGAAGGCCTATCACAAATTTTAGAAAATCAAAAATGATCTAGATGAAATCCTAGGAAAAAAAGAGATTTCAATGAAAATCTGGTCTAGGATTTAAGGAGGAGAATGAGGATGATAAACCAGCAAGCAAGAAGATAATCAAGACAACTCAAGAACCACCCAAAGCAAAGAAAGTGATGTCAATAATGTCAAGAAGAAATACCATTCAAGCAGGAAACACCATGCAATAAGGTATGCTCATTCATTTTATGGATATTGTTTTTCATGTAATGAATTTGGTCACAAAGCCTCAAAGTGTAGGAAACACTCTAAAGGTCATGGAAGACATATTAACTTTTATCACTTGAGAAGCAAGGATGAGCTGATCTACTACAACTACCAAAAGTATGGACATATAGCTAAATTTTTCTATCAAATACCTCCAAAGTAAAGCAATAAGGTTTACATTGTGAAATCAAATCCTACAAGTGCAAAGGAACAAGGTTTAATAACCCAAAAACTTTCTATTCTCAAAGTGAAGACATGGAGTGGTACATAGATAGTGGGTGCTCAAGCCACATGACAGGAAACAAGAGTAAGTTCATCTCTCTGGAAGAAAATGCATCAAGTACAATGAGGTTTGGTGATAATACCTCAACTAATATTATGGGAAAAGGTAAATTAAGTCTTGATAATGGAAAGACCATCACTAAAAATGTGTTGTACATTGAGGGTTTGAAGCACAATCTTTTGAGTGTTAGTAAAATGTGTAAGAAGGGATATACAATGTTGTTTCATGACAAGGGATGTGACATAAAGAAGAAAAAATAAGGTAAGGTGGTTGGAAAGGAAAAGAGAACAAAAAATAATATGTATGTACTAAAGGAGATCAACAAAGAAAAGTGCTTCACTAGCAAAGTAGATGAGAGTTGGATTTGACATGAAGGATAGGACACCTCAAATTTGATAATCTTGAGATGTGAAACATGCCTAGGATAAAAAACCAGCTGATAAGCTTTATAAAGTATGTCTTCATTGAAAACAAACTAGAAGAAGTTTCAAATCAATACTACACTATAAATCCTCTACAGTTGATTCACATTGATTTTGTAGAACCAAATAGAATTGAAATTATTCAAGGAGATAGTATTTCATGCTATTGATTGATGATTTCACAAGGATGACATGGGTTTCCTTCCTCAAAGAAAATCAGAAGCACTAGAAAGGTTTAAAGCCTTCAAAGCACTAGTGGAAAATGAAAAGAATGCAAAAATCAAGAGCTTGAGATTTGACAGAGGAGGAGAGTTTTGGTCAAATGAATTTGATGAGTTTTGTGAGACTCATGGAATAAGAAGACAATTCTTAGTTGTAAGAACACCTCAAAAAAATGGGGTAGTAGAGAGAAAGAATAAAATAATACAAGAAATGGATAGAACTATGCTGAATGAATCAAGATTTCTTGATGGATATTGGAGAGAGGCAATTGGCACAATAATATACATCCTAAATAGATCCCAAATAAGAATCAATCATAATAAGACACCCTAAGAACTTTGGATAGGAATACTGCAAGTGCTACATCAAAAGAGATGATGACAATCTTAGAAAGTTCAACTCAATATGTGATGAAGGCGTTTTCTTAGGATACTCAACTATTAGTTCAACATATAGGTGCTACAATAAGAGCCAAAAAAAGATAATAGAGAGCACCAATGCCACAATTGATGAATCATACTCAAACTCAGCCCAAGGAGACTCTCTAAAACAATGAAAATCGGGACGAAGATGAAATTGTAGAAGTTGAGCAAGAAGAAGAGAGTGAAGATGAAGAAAGACTTGATACCAAAACACCTTCAAGGTGGGTTAAAGAGATCATCCACTAAGTCAGATCACATAAAACAAGGATGCAAACATTCAAACTAGAAGAAGGTTTAGAAGTACTCAAAAACAAGAAAATATTGCTCTCTGTCCAAAATAGAACTAAAGAATGTCATGGAGGCTAGCAAGGATAAACATTTGGTCAATGTAATGAATGAAGAGATGGACCAAATTGAGAAGAATGAAACATGGGAGTTTGTACCTAGGCCAAAGGATAAAAACATCATTAGAACTAAGTGGGTGTTTAGAAACAAATGAATGAAAAAGGTGAAGTTACAAGAAATAAGGCAAGGCTGGTTTGCAAAGGATATGCTCAGGTTGAAGGAGTATATTTTGATGAGACATTTTATCCTATGGCTAGGATGGAGGCCATTAGGCTCTTCTTGGCATATGCAACACATAAAGGATTCAAATTATATCAAATGGATGTGAAGTCAACATTCCTAAATGGGCACTTGAATGAGGAGGTCTACATTGAACAACCATATGGATTTTCTCTCACTAAGGACATGGATTATGTGTGTAGGTTGAAGAAGGAACTCTATGGTCTCAAGAAATCCCCTAGGGCCTGGTATAACAGATTAGACAAGTACTTGATTGAGAAAGGAAAAAGGAAAAGGTGTAGTGATAGCAATCTATACATAAAAGAAGAAGGACACCTGTTTCTTGTTGTTGTCTATGTAGATGACATAATTTTTGGGAGTAATAATGAGAGTATGTCACATGGTTTTTTAGAGGTCATGAAAAAGGAGTTTGAAATGTCAATGCTTGGTGAACTCTCATTCTTCTTAGGGCTGCAAATTAATCAATGCAAAGAAGGTATCTTCATCTCACAGACAAAGTACATAAAGGAGATGCTCAAAAGATTTCAAATGGAAGATTACAAGCCAATAAGCACTCCCATGATTGTAGGATGCAAACTCAACAAGGAATATAGCTCACCAAAGGTAAATCATACCTTATATAGATCTATGATAGGTAAGCTATTGGAGCTCAAAATTACACCCATCCCAGATCAGGATGAACTAGGCTTTTGAGGCAACATGGGACTGTCTCCAAGTTGTGGGGCCTTGAGCAATTGAGACGGAAATTTGGAGAAGGCCAATTCTTCTATCTATTTATACTTGTTAATAAAACTACTCTTATGAAGGGAAATGCATCTATCCATCAATACTATAAAATTCCAAGGGACCAAGGTTAGGAGGAGATAATGTAAGAGATAAAACTAAACCAAAGGAGGTGATAACACCAGAAAGAGGGGGTGAACACAATTATAATTAAGTGAAAATGAAGAAGAATGCACACATGGAGGATAGACACACCTATCACATCCCAAAACACGATCGCACACTCATTTTCATGGGGCACAATTAGAAAAGGAACTGCGAGAATGTAAGAGAGAAGAGTAAATAAACAATGTAAAAGAGAGGCAAGGAGATGTAATAGAAATGAGCCAAGGTAGAGAATATCCACAAAACAAAGCTTCTATTACTTCCAAAAAATGTATAGTTGATTACAATGGTAGATGAGGCCGATATCCACATGCAGAAACTATATCTAAAGGCCTACAACTTAAAGAAGGAGAGAATAAGAATTGGTATTACATTTATATAATAAGGAGAGAAGAGGAGGAGAAAGAAGAGGGAAACTCGGATTTGAAATTAAACCACCAACAACAAGCATTAAATGCCTACAAATCCACTTGTAATGTTGAAGATTCACCTCCCCATATCTGTTTGGCTTGTAGAAGAAGGAAGGAGATGAGATTTGAATAAGATCTAGTGGTTGGGTCAATTATATGTCTACACTAATAGATGGAACGCATTTACACAATTCTCACCTACTAAATCCTGCTAAAAATTGTTTTTGAATGATCTAGAATGTAACCCACGTCGGGAGCTATTCAACGAGACTAAGGGTGCATAGATCGAGTCTTCAGTAACAAAAATTATGACATTATAAAGTTTACAAAGTGTAAACTAAACATGAAAGACATGTGGCGTTCATTGATTGATCCATGTTATTGGCCATTTGTTCTGGTGTTTTTTCATTTCTGCCATGTGTCACGCAATGGTTCGCCACAAGGATTCAAGACCCGCTTAGTGCACTTTGATAGGTTGCGTGTTGCACACTCAAGTCGATAGGTGATGATGTGACATAGTGACTTAACATGGAAGAATGTGCAAATCACGTGCAAAAGAGGAAAGTGAAGGATAGGCATAAGAAGAACATGCACACAAGAGCATTCGTAGGGAAATTTCATAATTCTCAACTTTTTCTTTCTTTTCAACCATTGCAATATTTTCACATCCTATCATCCTTGTAGCTACCTTACATGATCCCTTCATATTAATGAGCCTCACTCTGTATGACTAGTGCATTAATGAACCCCTTTTTTAATATTTTAATGGGCTTGAGAATTTTTTTGTAAAATGATCTACACACCATTATTGTAACATGCGAAATGCAATTCTTTCTCCTTTCATGTGTATACCATATGCTTAGCCCACATTCCTAAGTCATCGAGCCTCTGTGTTTTTTTACCAATTTCCAATCCCAAAAGATCATAAGACTTTTCCCCCCTTTTTCTCGGCTTCCTAACCCTTTGTTTTCACTTATTACCTTATTTTTTCTAATTTGTAGAAAAGATGCAAAACTGTAAGTTTGACCCAATCACCCATTGTTGGCTTTGATTATAGAGTTGATGTATGTCCCCCTTCAGATTCAGACTTGTAACTTCACTTTGCACTTTACTGGGTGTAAAGTGTAAAGGTGAATAAAGGCATGTCTCCCCATCCAATGATATATTTACACATGTTTCCTTTTGGGGAAGGAGGATGTGTTTGCATTTTGCATTATGCTCACGTGAGTATTCCTAGATTATTCCATCAGGCCTCGAGGATTATTTTGAACCTTACATATTTACATTACTTCTGCAAACATTCAAATTAGGCCCAATATCACAAAGCAAACCAAAAATGCCACGTGCTTGTGGGCGTGGGGAAACAAAATGTAATTTGTATAAGGATTAACAAAGGATGACACTCAAGTAAAATTTTTCAAGGATTGATATGACTGTTTAAAAAATTTGACACGAAAATCTTTTCATAACAACATGGTTGTGAAATAAGATTCACGCCGATTTATTGCATTAACATAGGATTTTTCTAGGTTTAACATGGGTTTATCCTTTGAATACACGTATTTCAGAGTTCTAGCAAACAGGACATGAAAATATTTGGAGGCACATTTAAAACTAAGGGAAAGCTTAGAATGAGCACCAACATGTTTAATAGGTGGAAATGTTATGATTGATGATTGTACAAGTTTTTCAAGGATCTTAGTGTAATATCTTGAAGTGGTGTCGATTTGAGATGATGACAAGGATGACAGATGTTGGATATTGTTTGACGTTTTAGAGGTATGAGATTCTTGAGTTATTTTTTGTGTGGCACGTTTAGGTGTAGTTTGAGGGAAAATTTTAGATTTTTTGATAGTGATTATAAGTTTGGATGAGGGATGTGGTCCTAGAATGGAAGGTAAGGGCATGGTATCATGTGGTGTGTTTGTCTAGTGATTGTCTTGTGGGATTTTTATCATTTTAGACGAATGATTTGCATGTTTTTGTATTGGATTACCAAGATTTTTAATTTGGTGTTGAGCCACATGGCCTTGGAAAGAGCTATTTAAAATTTCAATGACAAGCTTCTTTTATTTTGATTTTGGAGGGACGATATGGGGATTTTATGAGATCTCAAGAATGAGGATATTTAAAGAGTTATGTAGTTTTGTTGGGATTTTAGCTATGGAAATAGATGGTACTGTAGATGTAGGTGAGAGTTTGTTGATAGTGTTGATGATATGATGAGACCCTATGGTGTTAGGCCGAGGTTGATTCTTGATTGGGGATGATTCAAAAAGGTTTGTTTAAACACATCCAAGCTTTGATTAGGAGGTACATTTAGGTTATCAAGTTGTACTTTACCTCGGTCAATAAGTTCTTAGAGGATGTTTCTAAATGAGTGACACATTTCAATGTCATGTCCTTCGACTTAATGGTATTTGAAATAGTCATTATCTCTATCCCATGAGGGTTTATATGTGGATTCATCAATGGGTGAGATAAGAGGAAGCTTAATCATAAAAGAAGCCATAATTTTGTCAAAGATGTCATTATAGGACTCCCTAAAGGTGTATATGTGCGTTGAGGTTAGGACCGTTCAGATTCTAAATGACCTTTAGATGTGGTTTTATAAACACCCATGTTTTCGAGTCTTTATATTTTTCATTATTATAATAATTTTTAAATGATAAGCCAGGATTGAGTTTCTTAGATCATAGTTTAACTTTACCATTTTCAAGGGCGCAGAGTTCTAGTTTCTAATCCATAGTAAAGGCCTCGTCGAATGTTTGAAATGAATGAATTTGAAGGGTTGATGATATGTGTTTGGCACAAGATCGAGAAAATAACTCAATCAATTCAGTTTTGGAAGGGAGAAGGACATTTGATTAATTATTCATCACCATCTAGTGATAAAATCAAGTAATGGACTCATCCTCTAATTTTTATGGTGTATAAATCCTTTATAGATATTTTACAAACAATGTTGATAGAAAATTGTTCTAGGAACATATGGGTTAGTTGTGTGAATGAATAGAGTGAGTGTTGTGGAATATTGTTATACCAATCAAGGGAGGGGCAACTTAAAGACATAGGGAATTTCGTCAACATGAGGTCTTGATCATGAGTGATGAGATAATATACATGAAAAAATGTCATAATATGTTATTACGGGGCCTCCTTACTATAGAACTTGATGAACTTTGATATTTCCTAGTGTGGAGGATATTCCTTGAAAGGTAAAGATGGATTGATAGGTTCTTTGTAGATTTGTTCATAGGAAAGGTTATTTTGGTTCTTATGGTGTTAGCTTCAAGGCTAACAATCATGTTCATTAATGCTTGCATAGGATCGTTCAAGTGATTGAGTGTTTGAATAGAATGGGTTATTCTGTCCATAAATGAAGGGATTTGATGGTTGATATGGGTGATGTGGTGGAAGTGGGTTCTAAAAAGGATGGAGACCCCTAGTATGTTGTAGGGTTTTGAGAGACTAATGGTTGTGAAGAGGATTGAATATATTGGTATGGGTGGGAAATATAAGTGTAGATAGGGGGTTGTGATTGTGGTGGATTTTGATGAACCGAGATGTACCTCTAGTGTGGCATACTCATCGAAGAGATAGGATGTGAAATAGGATGATCACTAGTGATGACACTCATATTGATGGATGGTAAGGAGGTAGGGATCAACACTACTAGATTTTTGACTATGGATATGGGTTGTTGTGAGATGATAGGTTGTGTCATGGCTAATGAGCTTTTGGAAATGGGTATATTGATAGACCTTGTTAGGGAGAAAATGGAATAAAAGATGTATGACTGACTATGAAGGGTGAAGTAATAGAGTATTTTTGGGAACCCGAAAATTAACTAAGGATGTAGATTTTATATGTCCTTGTTGACTAACTGAGGTTGATGTAGTACCTTGAGGGGTAGTCGAAGATGCAGACGATGTGGGGCCTTGTTAAGTAGTTGTATTTTGTGATGATATGGTATTGAGTTGAAGCTATTAATGGGAGTAGGTGAAGTAGGTGCTGACATTATTGAGTCACTAGAGGTAGGGTAAGGAGAAATCTACTTGATAAATGGTTGATAGTCATGGTCAATAAGTCTTGAATAGTCGTAAGTAACAATAGTTATAGGTGAGCAATATTCTAGATTGGGATGATGGAGATGAACACCTTGTGAAGCAAGGTAGATACTAAGGGTGACTTGGTTGGATTCTAAGAGTTTTATGAATACCGGGTCACCACTATTGAGTAATTTTGGAGCAAATTATGGGGGTTCTAGACTTTCTCGATGCATAGGATCGGACACTTTGGGAGAATGTGGAGGTTATTGAGTTGTTTTATAGATTGTTGAAGTGGGTCGGATATGTTTGAGATTTCCTGAAGATGAGAGTGTTATCTAGTCAAAACCATGAACTAAACAAATAACCAATATTGAAAAATAAATATGATTGTTAACGAAATGAATACCACACAATCAAAAGAAATTTTTAAATTATCTTGATTAACTTTAGAAATGTGTGAAATGAAAAGATGGATGTAAGGAACTATGAAGAATGTTCATTAAGGTTTATTTTATGCGTGTTAAGGTTGGAGTCCTTGATATATCGGAAGGTACAAGAGGCCCAAATTTTTTTTGGTGTCGATATGGTGCATGATATGGGGCCCACCCCTCACTTCACAGACTCCCAATGATAAGTGTGTCAAGTTCTTAGTCAATATACCGCCCACCGATTGTTTATACTCGTCGAACACCATGTTGGCTTCCCCCTTAATGATGAAATCCAAGTAGGTATACCGGAAGGAGATAGTTAGATGCAATTTTGATATATTATGTGGTTTGGTTATGTTTGAGGGGAAATCATGAATGCATTAGTTTAAAATTGTAATTAAACCTGGATGAGAAAGCAAGTATGGAAGTTCTTTTTAGACCAAAAGAAAGATTGATTTCTATGAAGATAAAGCATGCAAAATGCAATACCTAAAAGAAGAATGGAAGGAAATGGAAAGGTGTACTTGTGTTTTCTAAGAACCTCTTTTTAATTGTTTTAAGTGTTTTTGAGAAAGTAATGCCAAAGCACTCCAAGATGAAAATTTAGATGATTTGATAAAAAAAAAAAAAAAAATATAAAATCGATAAAAAAGGGACTAAGGGTCCCCTTTGGACATGCCAAAATGTTCGTGGTGGATTTTAGTTTATTTACTATTATAACAAATCACCAAAAACTTAGACAAAAGTAGGGTTTACCGATACATACATCAACAATACAATGTCGAGATCTATGATTGTGAAATGGGCATGAGACTCCTACTTCCAATGAATGAGAGAGACCTACACATAAGGAGATAACTAGAAAAGATAGATGTCGAGATAATATAATGATGATTTTCTTGACAAAAGGCCAACCCTAGGAACCAATGGGCTTCCTTTGAAGGGTTTCAACTTTTTCAACAATCAAGTGATAAATGATAAAAAAATACAATATGATAGTTAGATAATGGAAATATAAATTAAACATCATGAGGGATAGATATATCTCATTCCATGTGATAATTGGTCTAGCAAATGGCTAAGGCAAGCTCAAACTCTTTGAAATATTTGATCCAGGGAATATTCGATAGCGGTTTGTTCTTATCATATGACTTCAAGATGATCTTTAACATTGTTGTTTTTTGGTGTCAAGGTGATAGCACAAAGACTCAACTCATGTGCGATGTCAAATTTATCTCATACAAATAGTTGTGAGATGATAGGAAGGTCATAGATACTTTTGATCGGATGTATTGGCTCGATACAATCATCTACAAATAGAGACAACTTGGAAACAAACAAATTAGAAGAAAAAAGAGTTTGATAATGATTGAAAATATGTGAAATGTGACTGAATGACCAAGAAAAATAGGGATCATGGGAAATTCAATGTGGTCATTGGTGATTTGAGGTAATCATTGGTGATTCGAGTGAATCATTGACAATTATTATGTAAAAGTGTTGATTTATAATAAGATATATATTGGACACAAAACAAATGATTTTAATGATTGATTTATCTTTTAAGAGGATGCATGAAAGATCAAACACATAAAATAAATGAAAATGAATTACCTTTGATGTAGAATATTGATTATCAATGTGCAGAGACCTTACAAGATTTTAGAACCTTATAGAGATCTAATATGGATACGGGGAGTGTCCAAACGTTGAGAATGATGTTTTATAAGTTGCCAAATTACTAGAGCTTTGTTATAGTTTCAGGATATGGATTCACGAAATTTGATGGGATTTTAGAGAATCATCGGTGATTAGTTAGAATCACTTTGGAAATCTAAAAAAGTGGAGAAACCCACTTAGAATTGGTTTCAACCACTTCCCAATGGGTTATTTTGGGTTTGGAAGTGAGTGGATACGGGTATGAAGGTGTTAAGGGTGTTAGGAGGTTACAAGGTTAGACAAAAAATGGGTTAGGATGGTTTTTAGGTGGTTTGGGAGGTTTAGGTTACTTTAGGATGAGAAAGTAAGTATTTACCGAGAGTAAAGTGTGGTTTTATTGGGATGGAGACATTGTTTAGAGGATAATAGAATAGATTTAGTGTTTTGAATGAAAATTTGATGGGTGTGGATAGGTCATGTGAGGTGCTAAAAATGGGTGTCTACACTAAGATAACCATAGATTTCAATTACTTCACAAATGTCCCACACATGGAATCGAAGGGTTTGGACTTTTCACGAGCAAGCTTGGAGGTTGTGTGTCATGGTGAACTACACAATAGAGTTCAAAATCAAAATCGGGAGTATAATCCTTGGGCGGGGGCATGGGCTGGTTTTTATAAGATCGGTGTTGTTTGAACAGACATGCCAATCTTGATGATTGGCACCAATCACCTGGAAAGATTGGATTTAGTTTCAACATTTTTTATTTTTGTGGTGTTTTTGGGTTTAGAATTCCTTTAGGTTTGTTTTGGAATTTGTGGGAGGGTTTATTAAGAGGTTAGGTTATTTAGTTTATTTTATTTTTATTTGTTTAAGATTGTTTTATGGCCGTATATGGTTAAGGATAGTAAAATGGTAAAATGTGAGTTAGTAAAAGAGGTAAATGACAAAGGTCTTTGGATTACGAAGGGGTGTGTTAGAGTGTGTATGCACCTATGGGAATTAGGTTGTCCTAATTATGGTATCTACACTAGGAGAGGGAGGCAAGGTTTCCCCACCGTATGTGTGTAAGGTGAGGTCCATGTAGGTAAATTCACCCTCAACAATTGTGTTTAAACCTTGAACAAGAGTGTTTCATTGGGTAACAGGGGGTATTATGCCCCTAAGTGTGAATGCCATAATAATTTATCTAATGAGGATAGGGGCGACGACCCACTATCTACTTGTGTGAAGGAGGTATGCACGTGAAAATGATCAAAGACTCAATGGACATATGGAATTATTTGTGGAGAAAGAGAGGCTGCGAAGTGGGCCTAGATGTATCATGGGTAGTGTGTGTCCTAGGTGGAGACTTATCCTTATTAAGTGGACTATAAGACCGATTTATCTGTCGTGAGTGAGGATTAGAAGCCACATGTGGAGGAGATTTAGGTGTATGTGTAAAAGTAGCACTAGGAATGGTAAGAGCTCTATATTTTGGACTGAATATTTGTCAAAGCCATGGGGCCATCATGAGGAGGTGCATGAGTAGGTGTATTAGTGATAGGATCTAATGATAAAGGATTATGTGGTGGGATGCCTTTAATAGTGATAACGTGACACTCATGTACAAACTTGAGGCATAAGTGAGCTGTGGATGACACAAATTTGGTGGCTCTAAGTCAAGGGAGTCCTAAGACCATGTCATAATGTATAACTATAGATCCAATAATGAAATTCATAGAGATAGTGAGGGGCCCACAAGTGATGGGAATAATGACATTCCCATGATAAGTAGGTGATCTACAAGGTCATCGAGATAATAGAAAAATTATAACTTGCAAGAAAGATGTTGAACATGAATTACACTTGTAAGTAGGATGCACCATGACATTGTTAATAATATGAGGACCAATAGAAGAATCAACATGTAATTTATGCGATGAAAAAGAGGCATGAAAATTAGCATCAGTAAAATAAATGATAGGTGGAGGAAGATTAGTAGTAATAACGGGAAATCTAAGAGGATGATCTCGAAGATGAAGGAGAAGACATAACATGATAAACATGATTTGAAGAGGAGACAAGATTTGATTTTCCATGCTTAGGTAGTGGATCATTGAAAATTTTAAGCCTTCCATTGTTAGTAGTAGATTTAGAAATATAAATAGTAAATTCATGAAACTCAATGTCATGACTATCAATGAAATCTTGGATTAAATATCTAATCTTGAAACATGTGTCAGAAGAATGGCCATTACATCTATGGTAATCACAATGTGCATTTTCATAAAAAAAATTGATATGAGGTTGATTTAATTTAATTGGAATTAAATCTAATATTGTAGAGTAACTATTATAACAAATGATGTAAAAATTCTAAAAATATAGTAATGACATAAGAAAACAAGTACATAATATGAAAACCCTAAGCAAGAGAGGGAGATACTAAGGCTTAGTTGATATCCACACAATCCGGAAGTTATCTGGGAAGGGTAAAGTGTTGAAAAACTACAAACACTATCGTAAATTCTCATTATAAATTCTGGAACTCATGAAATAAAATGGACAGGGGCACTCGGTGTAGGCCATAGATGCTCAGGCGTTGATGAATAGATTTGGGCATTGGTGGCTACATGCAAGATATCGGGGCCGATTTTTTCTCTTAAGGGCTTCATTGTTGATTCTTGTTAGTTACTTGATATTCACTCTTTGATCACTAAAGGTACCTGTAATCTACAAGAAATAAGTTCACCTATACATACCCACAAACCATATCAAACCTAAAAATGGAAATGCAGAATGGGGAGTTTGAACAACCCGGTGATCACCGAAGAGTGAACTTACGACCAAGTGTTTCACTACATCTTAGACTCCATGTAGTTTGTGTGTGTGTAGAAATGATTCCCTAGGATGCCCTTGTGCAAGTTGCACAAATGATAGCGGGATAGATCTAGAATGTAGCAATGTAATAGTATGTGTGGATGGAATAGAATATACTTCCCCTTCCTATGTTGTGTATGTAGAAGTATGCATCCCTTGTCCCTTGAATGGATGCTATATGGATTCCTTTGAAGTGCTTTAGTGCCTTTGGAATGCAATCTTAGGTGATGATAATAATGCTTAGTGTTTGGTCCTTTATTTTGAAAACATAACTATGTATTTATATGATTCCCTTGTTTGAATTTTGTAATTGAAAACTGAAAGGTGACCCATAAGTGAAAAAGATTCCCAAAAGATAAAAGAGACCCAAAAAGAGTGAGTAAGGTAAGAAAGGGTCATGAGTGCCTAAGAGGGACAGGAGCGCACGGGCACTTTTGTCCTAGCTAGGCGTTGATGTATGAAGCCAAAAATATAATTAAGTTAAGTTTTTAACTAGGTTATAGGGTGTGTAAGACCAAATAAAAAGTAAGAGACAAAGAAAAGAGGCCAAAGATGATTGTTAACCACTATTTTTCTTGCTTAGGAATCATGTAAATGCTAGCATGCTTTTAGGACCTAGAAATGTACCCAAGTGTGTGATTTTGTGTCTACATTTTCCCTCACTTTATGTTTTTGAGTGAATACTTAATAAAATAAAGTAGATAAGAGATGTGTACCTTATGATCTTGTAGATAATGTTGGCGATAGTGTGCCGAGTGGACAAGTGAAGCGTGGAGTGATTACAAAGTGAAGTGTGGAGACTAGGAAAGGAAAGTGGACCCTAGGGGTGAAATGTATATGTTGTAGTTGTGTTGTTATAGGTTGTGCTTGTTGCTTCATGTAAGAATAGACACGAAAAGAAGACAAAAATATTATTCAAATTTTTGTATATGAAAAATATGAATAAAGTATGTAAAAGTGTGTAAAAATGTATAAAAAGAAAGTGTGCACCTAATATATAAGAGAGTAAAATATAGAAAGTTTTCATGTTGCTTAGAGATTGTTGATTTGAATGTTGAAGGTGAGGTTTTGGGAAATCTCGTGCCAAGAGTGATTTTTTTAGGTGATCTCACGCTAGGTGTGAGTTTTTTGGACGATCTCATAGTGAGTGTGAGTTTTTGGGTGATCTCATGCCAAGAGAAATTGTTAGGGAGAGAGGTCTATCTTTACTCTCCTTCCATGAATCTGCCCAATAAGCACCACTGCAGATGGTGTGTCTCGATTTGTTCCAATTGTTCGAAATTATTTCCAAATTATTCCAATTGTACCAATTGAAGGAGATAGAATGCATTTTGTGACTAAAGGCCAATGCATGTTTTTGTATAACTACTATGTAAACTATTGTAGGCTATGTTGTATTGAGAAAATTACTTTGTTAGAAATTAGGACACTGCGAGGGGGTGAATCAGTGTCAATTCAGAATTTGTGTTCCAAATAAGTTCTAATCAAATTATTTACCCTAAATATGAGATTGTAACAATACAATTCACAAGTACTCAAGAAGCACACACATAGGGAGACATAGATTTTTAAAGTGGGAAACCCAAACTGGGAGAAAACCCACTGAACTAATGGAATATGCTCACAAAGGTTAAAAATGAGTTGAGCTAAAACTCAACATGAAGCACCTACTTGAATAATTACAAGCTACAACTTACAGAAAAGCACCCACTTTCAAGACTTGATGAACTACAAAACAAATTTTACATCAATTTTTGACCACTCACTTCATCAAGTTGTTAAGACAACAAATTATGATCCTAAATTTTCACTTATACCCCTTTAGATCATCTCCTAATTTGACATAGTTTTAGTACACTTGCAATCTTACCTACTTTCAGACTTGTACTCACTCTCATGAATATCAACAACAACAAGAAGCTCAAAAAATGAGCTTTTTATTAATAGCCTAGACATCTACTTCATACTTTTCAACTTCAAAAACAAAGACTCTTCACATAACATCACTTGAAAACTCGTACAAAGTAGGTTAACTAACACCATATTATTGTCTTCTATCAAATGATTCATAATTTTTCATTTTCTATTTCGATATGAATTTTTGCATGCTTGTGAAGGACCAAAAATTACGTTCCACCACTTTAATAGTCTGTTGAGATGACATATATTTCAAAACTAATTTTATCAAACCAAAAAGTAACTACCACTTTTATTATCCTAATGTACAACATGCTTATATTTGTCTTAGACACCACTTTGACGATGTAGTGGGAGTTACAAGTGAATGTGAACGTTACAAATTCTCCTAATGTCCTTTATAATCTCCATTCATTCCTCAACCTTCATTATTGAGCTTCACTCTTCTATTTGAACATGTGCATGGTGTATATCTCAACTCAAAATGCATTAAAGTATGGGCAGAGTAAAATAAAGTCCCTTCAATCTCTTTTTCACATTTGAAGACTCAAAAAGTGCAAGAGTAAGATCTTTACAGTCTTGAACCATAGCTTGAAGCTCTTTAACCATTATTTGCCACACTGTGTGTGACAACACAGTCACGAGGCACTGAGATCACCCCCTAAAAACATCTTGATCACCTTTAGAGAACACATTTTCAACTTTGTATCCCGGGAGTCCTTTGAGTGCACATCCAATCATCTTGAACGAAAGCAACTTCAAGGGGTACTTTATGAACCATATTGTGATGAGCATGCAACAAATCATACAAACAACATTTAAACGAGAGGTGTGGATATTAATTTTTTTCTCATGGTCTTGACTTGGTATAAGAAGTTTATTAAATTATTCCCATCATTTTCATGAGGTTTGGAAGCTTGAGTACCTACAACACAACCTAAGATGAGTTTCTTAATACAAAAATGCAATAATTTAAGATACTTAATATCTTAGAGATACACCTTGGAGCACCAACACCATCAAGAAGATAGTTCAAAGCATTTCTTCTTCATAAAACATATTGTTTTTATTTGATCAAAGATGCATGTACAAAAATATTGCAAGAACAATAGTTCCTTGTCACCTATGACCTCCACTCGACACATTTCAAGTATATTTATGAGAGTATTCATCTCACTAGGTATCTAGGTTACTTCACTTCTTAGTTCGAGAACATTTTTACAGGACATTTAATATGGACTCGGATAGGGTTTCAAGTACAAACCATAGTTCACTAATTTATGGCCTATATAATCTCATATTTCAATTTTACAACAACATTCCCACATGATCACCTCAATGTATGAATTAACTATATGTTTCAGGCATTCATTTGCATGGAATAAGAGGGTAAGATTAATATTTTGGAGGTACATGTACGATAGAAAAGTGACATGCGATTATGAGAATCTACAAGTAGCCCTTCTTTGTACTTGACCTCCGAGGTCATGCCGAGACAACCAATGGAAATGAAATATATGTGGGTATAGACAAACTAGTTGGGCAATCTTATATCTTCAACACACAATAATGGGATCTGCGAGTCTAAGGCAAAGAAATCTCTCCTAACTTGAATTGGTGTAATGGATCATTAAGATATAATAGCTTCTCGGAGGCTCCAATCAATGTCGAGCTCTACCAAGATCCTATCTATTGGCTATTGGATGTGTGGAAAGTGACATGTAGGTGCTTTGTGTATATTTCCAAACAAGGTCATGGAAAATGGTAGTGAGAGGTGTAGTGGATTTATAGGAAACTATGGGTGGTTTTTTGGTCTAGCCTAGAAAATATTAGCTTGATTGGCTTCTATGTTTAATGTGGAAAATTGTGTTATGATATCTGGCGGGAGTGGTGAGGATCTAAATACCAAAGTGTACGTAAACTGGTGTCAATATTTAATTGATTAGCATGCCCGTTGGGTTGTGGGACTTGGGGATCACAACCATGAGTTCGTGGTTGTTGTGGACCTATTATGGTCATGTGAAGAATCAATCTCTTCTTCCGACTATCTAATAGTCATAATCCTTTTCAACTTCTATGTTTAATACCAGGAGTTATATGATCTTCTCAGAATACCTTACGGGTGTTCTAGCAACTTGTATACGTAAGCCTGTGTCTATGTCAATGAGAAGGTCTCCTGCATTTGGCTGTGGAACTAATGGATCACAACCAAATATTTGTTCTCTTTCGGGTTCTTGTATGGTCATGTGGATATCCTATCAAGGCAATCTATAGGTGGGTTGACTGACCATAATTCATATGCTTTATCGTATTCAATATTCAACTCTCTCAATTGTTCACTAACCGCTTGTGGGTTTATTGTTGTTTGAAAGACGTGAATTCTAAGACCTTGATCTGTATCCGTTAATGTTGTGAAGAGATTTGGCTAAGGTACTACTGGTTCAAATATGTAATCCCTGGGCTCTCTGGGTCCCGTAATTGTCATGTAAGAGATAATCAAACTTTAACTGAAATAAGTAAACTAATTATGAAAATAAATCTACACTATGCCTATATTTTTTTGTATTTTCAAGGATGTGAATTTGAATGAAATTTAAAGAGCAGCTATTCTAATATATTTAGATAATGAACAATTAATCTAATAATAGAATTAAAACAAGCAAGGTAGCTTGATGTAGCTATTTGTCTTGTGCACTTGTGAATTTATCCTAAATATTTAAATAACTAACTAATTTAATTGAAAGACCTTCAATCTTACCTCATAAGTGAGGAATAAATCACAGCTTCTCAGAAGCTATCATTCCCCATAGCTTCCCTGTAATACTGAAAGCAAACTTAACTGAAATAAAATGATTCGCTATTCTATTTGATATATTGTAATTACAACTTCAAAAATTCAAACTGGAGTTTACGAGAACATCGGAAAATCCAGGTTGTATCATAACGTGTCCCCTCAAAGTGTGATCTCTTTGTTCCTTTGCACTCTCGTGAATCTAGAAAATGGGAATGTGACAACAGTAGAAAGAGAGGATGTTTGAATAGAGGCAACTTGGATGTAAGTCGAATAGAATGCAAAAAGGAGAGGGATAGTGCAAGAGAACAAAGCTTGACTATTCAATTCCTAGTGGGATTGTTACAGGATACAATATAAACATACCAAAATCTATAAGACTTATGTTTCTGTGGCAAAACAACAACCCATAATTCTAAGAAAAATCAAGATTCAAATGGACATGATCTAGAACGTAGGCTGTGGAGCCTTGGCGAGAGGTGAAAGCTTTACAAAATCTAAACTTGTTGAGACTTATTGAGGAAATTTCAAAACACACTGAATAATAATTCAAAGAGGGAGAGGGGCCATTTTCTTGTAAACAAGCTTGGTATTTATAGCATTTGGATTTACCAAAGGGTAAGTTTGAATTGAACTCTTCTATTATAAACAAAGAGAAATTACTATTTACTAGGCGGCTAAAACATAAATGCAAGAAAGAGTGGTTGAGAAATGTGAGCGCCACTTGATTTTTACATTGATGAAAGCGTTGGAAAGTTTTGGAAAACGTGCATAGGACCGCCGCCCTATTTTGGGTGGCGGTCACGGGACCGCCGCCCAGGTAGGGTGGTGGTCCTGAAACTAATGACAAAAATGCAAGGAAAAGGGGGAAAAGGTTTAGAATGAAGCATGCAAAGGTCGGATAAGGAATTTTAGGATGCAAATGTATACTTGGCGAGATTTTTGGATTCCGAACACCTTGCGAAGAGATCTGAATCATCATTGGGGTTTCTGTAACCTCTTTCTGGTAGTACAATACCTATAATTTTGGGTACATATAGTATAGTATCAGTCCATCCTAAGCTGTCACAAACCAAAGACCCGGTCCTCCAAAAAAAGACACAATTTGCATATGATAGGAATTTCCCTTAGCATATAGATCATGTATTTGAGAAGATCATTTCTTTGAACATCTCACAACATTGGTTGTAATCACAAATTTGATGTAAACAGTTATGAGAGTTGAGCATTTGGGGAATGAGTTTGCATAAAGTGTCGTGTGAAACATCATTATGCAGTCTTGGACTATAGGTTTCTTGATATAAAAGATACACCCTCATGAACTTATATGGAATAACCACTTCAATCAAAGTATATACACTACTTCCACCAAGATGAATGCGGGGTTTGGAGAAGGAGAAATTGCAAGCACCACCGAACTTAGATCACTAGATAAAGCGGTTGAGGAACAATGAGAAGTTGTGTCTTCACATTACTTTAATAAGAAAATTTTGAGCTTCAATCATGCATATTGACCTTGTAGATGGTGAACACTACATTCTAAAACTCAACATTGGAATTATTCACAAACACTATGATTGAACCTTTCACATACCATGATTGAATATACACATCTTGTAAGGGCTGAGTTGAATATGTATAGAAAATACATGCTTGAAGGGAACCAATGCCATAATTTTTACCTTGAGGGAACCTTATTTAACCCTGAGAAGTTGAAACACCTTACAAAATTTATTTGGAAACAAAATGACTCATTTCATGCCTATCACTTCAAGAAGGAGGCTTGGAGGGAGAAAAACATTGTTAGTAAAATGGTTATTTGTTTCTTATCCAATTATCCTCACAAATTTTAAAAATTTCAGTCTTGAAGTACTCTCCAAAATTTATTTCTATGATTTATCTAAAGGAGTCTTGATAATTTTGTTTGGATGCTAAGAAGACAAGGTGCTCAGTTTTCCTTTTTCAAGAAACTAGTTTTGGTAAAACTTGAATAACTTCAAAATTCCTTTTCAAAATTTGATGAAATTTGAAACAGAGAACCACAACACATCCCTCTACATTTCCATATCTTGGTTTCTCATAAATATTCTAGTATGGTTAAGACCAATCTCATTTTCCTAAGCATCCACTACTAGTTCTCAAAGGCGTTTTAGTGAAAACTTGAATTTTTCCTCTAGAAGCTAAAGTAAGCTTTGTATATGCTTGTACATGATCTAGTCAACATTTTTAAGCTTCTACCATGCTTAAATAGGATTTTCATGGCCTACATTGATCTCTTACACCTCATTAGGCTATAGAACTAGGCCTAAATGAGCCGTTTCAACTATGACTCCCAACACTTGACTTGATGCTCACTCTAGGATCTTTTGCACATGCTAGAAACACTATTTATAATGTATAGGGCATCTGATCAAAGCTTATCAGCTAGCTTCATACCTCCCGTGGGCACCAACCTCACTGACCAAGCTTGTAACACCTTAAGATCATCCCGAAACCGTTATGAATGCTCAAAAGACCATCTTAAGACCACTTAATGACCACCAAGCACCAACCTACCTGAAATTTCACTCCTCCTTTACCATTAATGTCATGTGACATAAATGAAAACACCAACCAATGCAATAGGGTTCAAAATTTTCCCCCTTTGTAATTGATGGTAACAAGCTCAGAAACTTTGATGGCAAGCCAATGCACCAACATCTTTAAAACATTCAAGCTTTGTTTGTGACATTTGATGATCGCAAGCCAACACACCAACATCTTCAAAAAAATATAGATTTATTTCTAATAGCACTCTCTCCCCTTTTACATCTATGACAAAGGTACACATATCCAACACCATTAGTAACATGAAAGAAAACAATGAAAAAGCATGCCCTTACCTCAATAAGGCCCCCTTGAATGATGTTGCTCTTTTGCTAAGTAAGACTTGACCAGATGCATGAATTTCCTCATCAATCAGATGCAATGCTCCCCTCGAGCCTATTCTCCTTAAAATTATACCTTTTCACCCTTTTACGTGTCTTTTTGTGGTCTTCTTGACTTGTGCCTTGAGCTAGTGAACTAGCTCCCCCTATCTAGACTCATCTTGAGCCTTCTTGGAGAAACCATGGCACTTGAGCTTCTTCCCCTGATAATATGAGACTTTTAGTGATTACTTAGGGTAGGTATTACCCCTAATTTGTATCTTAAATGATCAAAAATTGCCTTTGGTAGAGGTTTTGTCATTACATCAACTACTTCTTCCTTTATTAACACATGTTCAAGCCTAATTATTTTCTCATTCACTTGCTCCCTCAAAAGTGGTACTTGATTGGTATGTGTTTTGTCTTAGAATGCAACACTAGATTCTTTGAAACACTTATAACACTTGTGTTATCATAGTATAGAGGAATAGGACCTTCACTTTCAATTTTTTAGTCTTCAAGTGTTTGTTTCATCCACATCACTTGAGTACAAAAAATGGTTGTTGCTACATACTCATCCTCACAAGTAGAGAGTGCCACAAGAGACTACTTCTTACTCAACCAAAACACAAAGAAATCACTTATAAAGAAATCTCTACCATTTGTGTTTTTCCTATTATCAATGCTACCTACCCAATCTGCATCTATGAAGGATTTGATTTGGAACTCATTCCACTTTGGATACAAAATTCCATAATCCAACGTCTCCATAAGATCCTGAAAATTCTTTTGACATCTTAGATACGAATTTCCCAGGATCTTATTGAAATATCCCAACCAAACCAACTTCTTGCATGATATCACAACTAGAAGCAAGTTGAATACAAAAGGTTATTGTTATTCAAAAGAACTCCCCTAGTTATTTTGACAACTTACATTCTCATTCGGATCTCGAAGATCAATATTGCAAGTTGTACACACTTTGGTTGTTTCCTTAGTACATTATTTGGTTGTAGTTCCTCTATGCACCTCGTGAACCCTTCCATCTCAATTCCTCTTTTTACTTCCATTCTCCTTTTGTGAATACCCCTTTTGCACTCTCACCTTCCTTCCCACATTCATGCATCCTCCATGCGCACCCATGACTTGCCCTCCGAAATTGGCCAAGTCCCTCACATGATTCTTCCACATTCTTCCCTGACATATCTTGCCCTCACTTTTTCATGTTGTACACTTCTCTCCCAACTTGATCCATGATCCCTTTCTCTCTTGTTATGTGCTTATCATTTGAATGCATGTTCCCCTTTACGTACTTGTATTCTTCTACATATATGCACCATCATTCTCTTTGTGAAAATTCTTCTCACACATGTCCTTCGCTTTCCTCTTTTACACCTATTACTTTTGTGCATGCTTCGTGCATTCTTTTACACCAAGTCACTATGCCACATCATCGCCCTGTCGACTTCAAAGTGTGAAACACATAACCTATCAAAGTGTGTCAAATAGGTGCCGAATCCTTGTGACAAATCACTACATGACACATGGAAGAAACAAAAAAAAACCAAAACAATTGGCCAATCACATAGATCAATTAGTGCACACCACATGTCTTGCATGTTCAGTTTGCACTTTGTAAACTTTAGAACGTCATAAATTTTATTACAGACTCAAATCCATGTGCCCTTTAGTCTTATTAAATAGCTATTAATGTGGGCTACACTCTAGATCATTAAAAATATATTTTGGTGGGATTTGGTAGGTGAGAAGTGGGGAAATGCATTCTAGCCATTAGTGCATATATCAAATCAACCTAACCACCAAATCTTATTCAGATCTCACCTCCTTCCTTCTTCTACAAGCTAAACTGACATGGGGAGGCACATCTGTCAACATTGCAGTGGATTTGTAGGCATTCAATGCTTGTTATTGGTGGTTAGATTTCAAATTTGAATTTCCCTCTTCTTTCTCCTCCTCTTCTCTCCTTCTTATTCTATAAATGTAAGATAAATGCTCATTGTAAAAGGTTGGACCACTTTAGTTTGCTAAGAGAGATGCTCATTAGTATTTTAAGTTGTATGCCTTTAGATCTAGTTTTTACATATGGATATCGGCCTCATCCACTATTGTAATCGACTTTGTATTTTCGTAAGTAATAAAGGATCTGTTTTGTGGCTATTCCCTTCCTTGGCTCATTTCTATTGCATCTCATTACCTCTCTTTTGCATTATTCATTTACTCTTCTCTCTTATGTCCTTTGCAGGTTCCTTTTCTAATTGTGCACCATGAAAATGAGTGTGTGACTATGTTTCGAGCTATAATACATGTGTCTATCCTCCAAATGTGCATTCTCCTTCATATTTTCTTAAAACTAAGTGTGTTCACCCCCTCTTTCTAGTGTTATCACCTCATTTAGTTTAGTTTTCCCTTTTCATGCATCTCCTCCTAACCTTGGTCCTTGGAATTTTAGAGTAGTGATAGATAGATACATTTCCATTCTTAGGAGTAGTTTTAGCAAGTAGAAATAGGTAGATGAACCGGCTTTCTGAGAGGTCTGTCTCAAGCGTGCAAGGTCCCACAACTTGGAAATAGTCCCATGTTGCCTCAAAATCCTAGTTCATATTGATCTGGGATGGGTAAAATTTTGAGCTCCAATATTTTTTGGCACGCCTAGTGGGACCAACATTGAAAGCTTAAATTTCATCATTGTTAAGTTTTATTGTGTGACTTAGTGATTTTATAGCCTTTGGAGGCTTGTCTCAACACATTTGGAAGCTCCCAACTCTTAGATCTACTTTTTTCAACAGTCAACACATCTTTCATGAGAAGATTACATACCATACAAAGCATACAAGTGAAGAGTCCTTTAAATACCTCTATCTTTCTCCGAGAAGAACACGTAGTAGAGTTACTTGAGTGCACGTATATCCATCTCCAGCGCATCATGAAATCTCAACACCACCTCCTAGCAGGCCTTCCTTACGATCCGCTAGAATTCTTAGCCTATCATCATGGCAAAGAGCATAACAAGAAAAACATGGATTTGTTAATTTTACCAGTAGTATTCCTCTTTCTCTTAATTCCCAAAAATCCTATTCTAGCATCTTGTACTTAAAAGTATCCCTTTCTTCACTAGGGAAAACCATACCACCCAATTGACCACATACATGACATTGCTAATGTTTGCACCATCCACCAAATCATTGAACAAGATGTGGCTGTTAGACTATTAGCCTCTTCATTCAAAGGGAGAGCTTTGTAATGGTTTAGAGTCTGACAACAGGTCAATTCAAACTTAGAATCGGCTAGGGCAGCTCTTTGTAATCAATTTGGAGAGAAGGCACACAATCTCTCATTGCTTGAATGATTGACAACCATCAAGAGAGCTCCCAATGAGCTCATTGTAGACTTCAACTTCAAATTTCAAAAACATGGGAAAGGATTCCAACCTTAGTAAGACCAAAGCTAGAAGGTGTTTTCCTTTACTTTTAAAGGGATTTAAATTTTTATATTGTTGTCATGATCCAATCCATGGGGGCACAACACTTCCTAGGGGCCTATGAATTAGCTATTAGGGCTGAGAAATGTCTAATTTAGGTAGGAAAGTTAGCTCCTAGACCACCCATGCCCTTATTTCTAGAAATCCCTCAAGCACCCCAACCTTCCATTGCTCTTATTCTTGAGTAGAGTGCTCAACCCACTGCATCCACATATTACTCTCCCACGTAATAGAAGAAGGATGAAGAAATGAAGGCCCTAATTAGAAACTTGTCTAATAAAGTCATATCTCTAGAAAAGTATAGGCACACGCCTTCAAGAATAATTCTAATCTAGGGTATAATCAAAGCCATAAGTGTTTTAGAAATCGGTATATCAAATCAAATATATGGGTGGAACCAACAAAATGACTTATGGCAGGATAATACATACCTCCCCTTGCAAACAATTCCTCCTATGTAACCTCTTCTAGTGCCCAGTTCAAGTCAAGCATTTGTCCCAACTCAAAACAATATGGCTCAAGAGTTAGAGTGGTCCTTTCCTTGTAAAATGTCACATAGCCAATATAGCTACACTAATGCCTTTCATGCGTAGGCTTATGTGAACCTTCCACTAGCATGTGGGAACCAAAAAAGAAACAAGTGCCAAAATTTGTTCCTTAGGCAAACCTTACATTCTTTAGTTTTGAAGACTTATGTACAATCAATCAAGTTGTAAATAGTCCAAATAGACCACGTGCCTAGGTTCTTTGATAACACAAGGTACAAGAAAATAATGCTCGAGTCTTGCATGTAACCTTCCATTCTCGCCACACAAGTTGATCCTCAAAATCAAAGAGATGCATCTCATCTTAAAACATCAAATGATGTTAATGCACCAATGATCATGACGCATAAGTTCATGTGTATGAGGTTCCATGAAATGCTTCAAAAAGTGGCATGGCTCTCCTTTGGTAGGTCAAGTCTTTGCACAAGCTAAGGCCCCTACCTTTGCACCTAAGTTATCAAGAAAATATTTTGTTGTGCCTCAAATTCACAAGCCTTTGGGCCTTTTATTCAACATTGTGGACCAGATGAAGAAGATGAATGTAAATGTCACAATGTGGGATGCCCTAGCCATTCCATCTTAGTACGACCTATTGCATGAAGCTCTAGCACAACTCCCACACGTTGATATGCTTATCCAAAGATCTCATGTTGTTGTCAATATCTGTCAAGTAGAGGAGAAGAAAGTAAGAAAGGTTTTCAAAACCCCACCTTTCTATATGTCTTTGATAGTAGGAAAACATCTTGTGCACAATTGTATGATTGATTAGGGGCTAGTAATTTTGTTATGCCAAAGAAAATTATTGATGTCCTAGGTCTTAAGTACAACCCTATGTCTAAAGGAGTCTTGCAACTTGATGGCTCAATTGTTACCACTCTAGGAGTCATCAAGGATCTTGAGTTAACCCTCCATGCATATCCAAGCCTAACCATAACTCAAGATGTGTCAATCATTGACCTACCTCTTTTGTTTTCCCTTTTCCTATCAAGAGATTTCATTGCTATGGGTGGTTTACTTAGAACAAGGTATGGTAACAAGGTATGGTACCATACAAATTAAGCCCATATTTTCATATCATGTTGAGTCATATGACCCATCACCTCTCTAAGCCAATTGCCTAATCCAAGAAGGCCAAGAACAAGATTCAATTTCAATAGAGCAACCTATTCCTCCCCCATACCTAATAAATTGTTAGATGAATGGACCAAAAAGTGCTATGAATTTGATCCTTATGATGAATCCCTTAAAGATTTTGAAACTAGTCTTGATACTTATTATATCCTTGAAGAAGAAGTTGTGCTTCCGTGCACACTCAAAAAGATGAAGAAAATTTTGGATTGTGGAAGTTATAATTTGATGGATCTAGAAGTACAAATGGCACATGAACAAGTGTTATTCTAATTTCTCCCAAGAATGAAAATTTCTTCTTCATGTACAAAGTTTGTTTGCATGCTCCAACAACATAGCAGTAGAGTATGAAGTGTTGGTGCATCATCTTCTCATTTTGAAAGTAAAAAGGTCAAGGTACTGCGGTATTTTGGGGACACTAATTTGGTTATCCACTAGGCTACAAAAAAGTACCTAAAAAAAGAATAAGCTTCTCAAATCTTATAAATATAGATTTTGGGACCTCTTAGAGGGTTTTGACACTCTAAATCTACAGGTAGTGCAAAGAAAAGTGAACAAGGAAATAGATCAAATGGCCGCACTTGGCTCACAATTCTCACCTATTGAGGATTTCTTCCAGGCACCGCATAACACATTATGATGATGATCGAGACCATCTATTCAGATAATGATACTAGCTAGAAAGTGTTTGAAAACGATGTGTAAATTTTCTAGTTCATTTAGAATGAAGTTGAGTTCTATTTAGACATGCAAGATCACTTGCATGAAAGCTATAGTGACCAAGTGATCCATCTAAAGACAAATAAGTTACCTAAAGGGTTGGTCACCTTAGAGAAAATTTTTCATCCCTGATGATGAGTTCAAGGGTGAAGAAAATAATATGTGCATAGTACAATAAGATCGCACTCCAGTCACACTATTGTGCATGGAAAAGAGTTATTGCTTGGAAAAGAGTACACACATGATGAAAAATAGGCCTTCATTTCTCTGTGCAGAAATACAATGACATCTTCTCATGAGAGTATGAAGACCTCAAAGGATTTGATCCAAGTGTTGCTCAACACTCCATTGACCTTGATCCTAGTATTAAGCCCATTAGATAAAAGAAGAGGTCAATAAATCTTAAGATAGAGCCCCTCATGAGGAAAGAGTTGTCTAAACTCATTGAGTGAAGATAATATTTCCCATTAAGTACTCTACTTGGGTCATAAATCTTGTTCCAGTGCACAAGAAGAATGGTGAAATCAGACTCTGCGTCAATTTTAGAGATTTGAATAAGGAATCTTTGAAGGATCATTATCATTTTCCTTCTATGGAGCAGATTATGCTAATAGTGGTTGGCGCACAAAGATTTTCCATGTTGGATGGGTATTCTGACTTTAATTAGATCATGGTCAAGGAATAGGATCAATTCAAAACAGTGTTTACAACTAAATGGGGGACCTATGCATATCAAAAGATGCCCTTTGGTCTATCAAATGCATGTGCAACATTCCAGTGAGCCATGGAAATTTCCTTCAAGAGATATATAAATGAGTTCATCCTAGTTTACTTAGATGACATAACGGTCTTCTCAAAGTAGAGTGCAGATCATATGGGGCATTTGGGAAAAGTTTTGAGAGATGCAAATAATTTGGGGTGTCTCTTAACCTCAAGAAGTGTAACTTTTCATTGGTGCAAAGGGAAAGCCCGTAGGCCATGTGGTTTTGAAGGATGGCATTGTCATTGATCTTGAGCACGTTTCTTTCATCCTTTCCCTCTCTCTCTATTAGCGCACAAGAAAGCCTTACAGTCTTTCCTAGGTAAAATCAATTTTTTTAGGAGATTCATCCCCAACTTTGCAGGATTGGTTAGGCCCATCACTCGATGTTAAAAAGATATACCCTTCAAGTGGATAGTATAAGGAAAATAGAGCTTCAACAAAATCAATCAAGAAATTTTCTTATGCACCAACACTTATCAATCTGGATTATTCTAAGGATTTCATCCTTTATTCTTATGGAGTTGATGCGAGTGTTTTTGTTGTCTTAACACAAGAAAATAAACAAGGACTAGAACAACCAGTGGATTTCTTCAATCAAACATTGAAGGATTATGAATTGAAATAGAGTCACATGGAGAAACGCGTCTTCTTCTTAATGTGCACACTTAAGAATTTCAAGAGTATGATTGTCACAAATCATATTAAGGTGTTAGTTTTGCACTTATGGTGAGAGACTTCATCATGGGAGAAGAAATTGGAGAGAAAAGAGAAAGATGGGTGAGAAAGATCATGGATTTTGATGTGACTATCAAATCCACTAATCTTATCAAGGGCAAAGAAATTTGTATGTAGCCTAAGAGGATGTGTAGTTTGAACCGAGACTTCATTGTTTGTAGATGAAGAGCTCCCACATGTTGAACCCGAGTAGAATAAAGAGCCTAACATGCGTAGCTGGATAAAGGACATGATCACATTCCTCTCCACTAGTGCATACCATCTTGGTTTGAACAAAGCAAAGAGATGACATCTCGAGGTTGTGGTTTATTCCATATGTGTTAATTTATGGTGTTCTCTTCAAAAGAAACATTGATAGTGTCTTTGCTTAGATGTATTGATAGTGCACACGTTGACCAAGTGTTAGCATAATTTTAAGATGGATTCTCTCGTGGATAATTTTTTGCCAAATAAATTGTGATGAATATCATCAAGTAGGATACTTTTGGCCTACCCTATTCACGGATGTGCACAAGTGGATCATCATATGCAAAGAGTGCACTTTCTTTACAGGAAAGAAGAAATTGATAGTGCCTCCCTCTGGGTAATCTGAACGGATCAACCTTTTGCACAATGGGGTCTTGACTTCATAGGAATGATCAATCCTCCTTCGAGTGTGAGCCACAAATGGGTCCTAATAGCTACAGACTAATTCACCGATAGACAGATGTGAAGTTATTGTGCTCAAGGAGTCTACCAAGCCAATCATCCTTGAATTTCTCGAGGGCATCGTAACAAGGTTGGTTGTTCCTCAAACCATTATCTTTAATAATGCAAAAGCATTCCTTGGTACTAAAATTTTTGATTGGGCACTTAGCCTTGGAATCTACTTGAAGAATTATTCTAACTATTACCCCTAAGGTAATGGTTTGGTTGAGTCTACCAACAAGAACCTGATCATAATCATGAAATGGATGATGAATATCAACCAAAGGTAGTGTCACAAAAAGGTTCACGAGAAATTTGGGAAGACATAATTATGGTGAAAAAGGAAATAGGTACTTCACCTTACAAGCTTGTTTATGGAAAGGAAGCTAGACTTTCCTTTATCTCTTGAATTTCCTTCATTAGAGCTTTCCCAATAGTTAGAGTTTTAGGGTGCAAACTAGAGAGAAATTAAAATGGCAGAGCTGGTTAAACTTGAAGAATTGATAAACTCTCCCATAATCAAGTTATAGAAGCATCAACAATTGACAAATAAATGGTTTGAGAAAAGGGCTAGGCCTCAATCTTTCAAAGTTGGTGATCTAGTCTTAAAATGGGATGCTGACTGAGCTAAACCAGGTGTCATTCAAAGTTTTATGCATTTTGGAGTGGCCCATACACTATCATTTCTTGCAAGGAGGATAACTCTTTTGAGTTGTCTCACCTTGATGGATGCATACTACCAATCCCAGTTAATGGGATTTATCTCAAGAACTTTCATTAATTCTTCTACATCATTGTATATATTAGGATAGTTTCAATTCCTCCAAGTGTGCTACATGCACACTACCTTATTTTTACATAGTTCTTCTTCTCACATGCTCCTTGCGTGCACTCTATTTTTTTCTTCTAGGATGTTAGTTTGGTTTAGGGATATTCTAACATTTTTCAGTAGTTTTGGTAGTGGCTCATATAGAGTTTAGATAGTGCTTGTGTGATTTCGGGGGTAGCTCTTTAAAATTATAGATCAAAAATTTCATTCTAGGAAGACTCCATGCCCAATGGATGATTCAAGGCTATTGATCTCCTTCATCTAGCAGGTAGATGGCCCCAAAATTTGCCAAATTGTTGTCTAAAATAACTCCC
Organism: Taxus wallichiana var. yunnanensis; assembly: GCA_018340775.1. Classification (NCBI taxonomy): domain Eukaryota; kingdom Viridiplantae; phylum Streptophyta; class Pinopsida; order Cupressales; family Taxaceae; genus Taxus; species Taxus wallichiana. The sequence continues at coordinate 671,624,180 of CM031237.1, read as the reverse complement.
TATTTATTTTGACAACTTACATTCTCATTATATCTCGAAGATCAATATTACAAAGTTATACACACTTTGGTTGTTTTCTTCACACATTATTTGTTTGCAGTTCCTTCACACGCCCGCACACCCTTCCTTTACCATTCCTTTGTTTCTTTCCATTCTCCTTTTGCATGCATCCCTTTTTCACTCCTTCCTTCCTTCCCATGGTTTACGATCCTTCAATCTCACCCCTGACTCGCACTCCAAAATTAGTTAAGTACCTCACATGCTTCTTCCGCATTCTTCGCTAGTGTATCTTTCCCTCGCTTTTATGCACTATACACTTCTCTCCCTGGATTTTTCTACATGCTCCTTATCTCTTGTTGTCGCACACTTCTCATTTTAATTCCTACACCCCAATTGCGTACTTGTATTCTTCTACGTGTATGCACCCTCTAGAACTTGTATGGGTATGTTCTCAACACTACAATCCTATAACTAGAGAAGTTCGGGATGGAAGGGGAGATTTGGTTTTATCTTTCCAGGAGTAGGTGTTTGACAAAATGTTGGGTTTTCCTCCCACAAGGGAAGAGGGGGCTATTACAAGGATTTAACATAGGAATATTGGCATTATCATTCAAAGAAATGGATAAAATTTATGAATGACCATTGGTTGAATAATCCATGAACTTCTACCCCCAAAATGACAAAGAAGTTGAATAGGGCTGAATTTATTGAGGAAGTCGAGATGTGATTACACTATTGAACCGAGTAATGGGTATTGAATCTATTACTTTCTTTCAGGAATGGATGTTTCAATTCATTCAGGTGATACTTACAAACAAAAATCCTCTCCCCTAGGCTAAGATCATAAGTAGCCATATTCATGAACAAATGATGGGAGTTGCCTAGATTGTGAGAGGAGAAAATTCCTAAATGGCATTTTTTTCATGACTTCTTACCTCGTTTATAACATTTATTTTCATAGATATTTTCTAGAATTGCTAATGGATGGAATCTTAATAGTTCCAAGGTGTATGATGTCTTCTATCAGTTGAAGCTGAAAAGTTATGAAATACATTACATAAATATTGCCAATCACTTCTTTGCACCTACAATTTGTTCATACCACCCTGACTGGGAGACTGAAAGATTCTCCCCTAATGCTAAGAGAGTCATTACTCAATATGGGTGTTATTTCATCCAATTCAGGACTTATTCATATATCAAGGTTAGTGGTTTTGATGGGAAACCCTATGTGTTACCCAGGTGTGTAAATGAAAATGGGCATTAATGGAATTGGTTAGACAGTTTCTATCAGTACATCAGTTCATTTCCCAAAAGCATATAACATCCCCAATCAAATTTCCCATAGTCATAGGGAATTACACTTGTCCAAACATCCAAAAGGAAAAAATGTTAGAAGGAGAGATGAACAGTGCATAATGGATAGATTTGAGGACATAAAACATTATGATATAAAGCATATCTTACATAGTATTACGCCCACTCAAGATAGAGCACAAACCTCATTATGAGGATTTCGGATGAACTGTGAAGATGAAAGGGAAGTCAAATGAAGAGAACATTCAAGAATGACCTTGTCTCAGATGAGTGATTTTGGGGTCATCCAAACTCCTGAAGGGTTAGAGGATGATGGTAATGTGATTAGTGAAGAATACATCCGAGATGATATTGCTTCTCAGCCTTTGCCACCAATCAATTGGGACATTAGTGAGAAAAATATAACCAAGAAAAGACTACAAATCCCATCCGACTCTCCATAAGGTGGTTATTTTCAAAAGGAGTGGATATAAGTTACCAACATACCCCATTATTAAGAGAATATAGAAATAACAAGCTCATTGATGATGTTCTCCCCCCATATCGAGGGTTTATGCCACTAGGGAGGTTTCATGGAGACTAGAAGATTAAGAAGTTGGACTCATTTCCAAGAACGGGTGATGTAAGTGCCCAGGATAATAGAATTAGAACTTCCCCTCCTCAAACAATGAGAAGAATTGGAGAAATGCTTTAGGAAGGTATGGTCAAGGGCCTTATTGTTCATGCTACTCCCTTATAAATTATTCCAACATCCACTTCGGGATCCAAAGGAAAAGAGAAAATGATGGAATCCACTCTTAAGAAGCCTAAGGAGGAAAAATTGTTTGAGACTCCTCATGAATTTCAAACACCAAAGATTGGGCTTCAGTGGACTAGAGGAGGAGGCACAAGTCCAAATTTGAAAGAGGAAGTGAACTAAAATGTTTGAATGGGTTGATTTGGAGGAGGCAGAGACCCATAGAAAGGTAATAAATCTTGATTTCCTTGTCGTCTCATCTCGCTATCACACAATCTCTTGTAACTTCTCTCATTAAGAAACATATACATGTGTTGAAAAACCTTTCCATTCTAATAAATCTAGTTGAGTCACCCATCAAGGAACATTCCCTCATGAATGCTCCTATACTTGATGCCTCAACTATTCCACAACAACATGTTGAGACCACCCTGAGCCAACTCCAAGTAGTGTGACAAAGAAGATGAGAAGAGTATTAGACATGGAGTACAACCTCATGCTGAGGAAATTCCAGTACATGCAACATAAGAAGAAACTTCAGATGTCATAGTTGCAATAGTACCTCGGGACACTGAAGTAAATGTAGGAATTATTGAAGCTCACATTCCCACAACTGAAGCCATCTCCTAGGGACTTGGTGAGACGATCTCTGTTCCTAGTAAGAAAACAAATGAGGACTTAAGACAAGAAGAAAAGGAAGTTGATGACCAACAACCCCCAAAAGTTGAAGAAAGAGGGAGATAACACCCTAGCGCTGGCACATCACTCAACCTAGACTGAGCACTCACCCAAAGTGCACAAAGGTACCAGGTCCCTCTTTAGGGTTGTTGTAACAGGATGATAGCATGATGAAGGAAGATATATAAAGACTCATGACTAATCCATCATTCTACAATGCATGCTACCCACAGATCTATGAAAGAATGAGTTTAAATAATAATCATGATTAAATACTAACATGCACTACTCAATTACACAGAATGACACTTAGATTCAACCAATATCCTCCATCTATTAATAAGTATAGAAGCTCCTTATAGTACTATCAATTCATCTTAAGCGCATATGAATCTGATACACATATTCAAAATCATACATACATATCTATATCCATTTCTTCACACACACACATAGATCTCTCTTTACTATGCACCTAACCATCATATATATAGGGTGGGGACTTGCCCTTCACCACTTAACTACTCCAGAAATAGGTCACATGCTATTAATAGCCACACGCCATTTACAATTATAGCCACACATGCAAGTGCGCTATCTATAGTCCTCTTATAGATAACTGAAGTGTTCATTCTATTCTTAGCTTGCCTCCATGCATAGACGTTTGAACTTGCTCTTCTAGATATAGACAATGCTTGTGCGCACTTCTCTGCATCATTGATGTGTTCCACACGCCATCTTCCAAAAATAGATCCTCATGCCCAAAATTGGCTAAGTCCTAAAATCCAAACTGCCTTCCATGTGCGGGTCCTTCCTGTCCTTCCACACCTTCAATCCTGGCCTTCTACCCCCACGGACTCCTTGTGTGATTTTTGCCAAGTATTCTTTGATCAACATTACCCCACACTAATCTCATTGTCATCCCGACAATGGTCATCTCCAAATTTTGAATGAAAGAATAAGAATGAAAGAATAAGAATGAAGAATGTTGAAAAATCAAGAATTTATATGAGGTTATTCAAGCAACCTCCTCAAGTATCAGTTTGTAGTATCATCTCGGATACTCTTCCTTTATTGCAGCCTCCAAATCCTGCCATTCAGTGAGTGCTTGTTCCACTTTCTCTGGGATGTCCACAACTATGGACTCCAACTCATCCCATGTAATTTCCCCTTTCTCATTTCTAGAACCAACACAACACTGGACATGGATGTCATCCTTCCTTCCAAAAGGTCCATCTTCTATGCAATCAACTTTCCAAGCTCTTCCAACCAAGTTTTGTGTGGCTCTTGTGCTACTGCTAGGGCCTCGTGCTTTTGTTTAACCATTTCCAACCTCTCTGCGTGTGGCCCAAGGTCTCATCTTTCATGGCCTTCTAGACCTCATTGGTCTCTTCCAAGGTCTTAATGTTGATGAGCGCCTCTGGAGCTATGCATATATTCAAAGCTTGATCCACTTTCTTCAAGACTTCTTGTAATGCCTGCAACAACCCTTCATACGATGTGATTTTTCTCATCACTGATGCTTTTTCCCATTCGACATCCTTCTCTGATTTTTTTGGCACTTGCACATACAGAGTTTCATCTTCTAGCACCAAGTCCACCAACTTCCCCACATAGTGTATCACTGAAGGAAATGTTTGTGGTACCTTGGGCTCCAAGTGTGGCCTAGCTCTGATTACATTGTCCCCAATCTCCTCTGATGCTTATGAATACTTCATTCTTCTTTCTGTGAAGTCCCTTTCCTGCGTTATGCATGCTATCTCCACATCCTTCATCTTCAGCTCTTCACGCAATGCCTTGATTGTGGCAGATTTATCCATGTTCCTTCTAGCCACCTCTCGCTGAAACTTTCACCAACGCATTACTGACCTACTCATCTGACATGATAGTAGGCTTTACTATCATGTGTCTAGCCTGGGGTGCCTTCTTTAATCACCTCGACACACATGACTCTTCACATACATCAAAATTAGGCTCATCCATGTGGGTGTGCATCGACCAGGATAGTTGCTTTCATGTTCACATGGTCACCATATCTTCATCCATCAACTCCCAGCCAAATAGATCCTTTTACACTATTGTGCTCTAGAAGTGGGCACGAATAATCTTTCCTATGTCCTCTGCATACCCCATGGCTGGTGGAATGTGCTCTCCACTCACCCTTCTAGACCTCTGCTACTTAGGAACTCTAGCTTCCAAATTTGGAGCTTGCGTCTCCATGTCTGTGTTTATCTTCTGTAGTTATTTCCTCTGGTCTTTTCTCTTCTTCATCCTTCTCCTTTGATGCCTCACCCTTTTCTTCTATGTGTCTCTGGGGTGTAGGAGATGTAGGCGTGCTCTCCTCAGACTCTTCCACCTCCTCACTCAACTTCAGCTTCCTCTTCTTCTGCACTTGCATGGTCACTTCCTTCTGTGGGGAGAGTCGGGGTGATCTACGCACAGAGGTTGGGGTAACACCTTGGGTCCTTGTTCTCCTAAATACCCTTTTAAACCTATGCTCCCCTTGGACCGCATTCAAGTCCTCTTCCTCCCCCTCTTGTGGCTGAGGTGGTGTAATAAGCATGTGCTCAACTTTCTCTCTGACTTGTAGGATGTTTCCTACCCCTATGCTCCAAGCCGCCACTATCTTCGCATGCTCTTCCTCCTCATCCTGCACTTGATTTTCTCTGAGGGCTTAGGTGTTGGGACATTCTCCATTGTGTGCTTCCCTTTTGGTGGTGCTGGAAGTGTAAACTCACCTTCCACATATTTTTGTTCTCCATCTTTGGCTTCAACTAGAGATACACCAAGCTGCCCCCAAATCTGCTACAACCAAGCTTATTGGCTTGATGTTCAACACTTAGAAATGATTCTCTCTATGTAGGTGCTCCTGCAGGGTATACATACTTCTTCCGTAGTGTATGGTAGTCATAGTCTACCTTGTCTACATTGAAGTTTAATCTGCATGTGTTGGTAAACCTATGAACAGACTCCTAAAAATACCTTGCAGTGAAGGCATAAGGTAACTTGCACCAAGGGCTCCAAGTTCCATCCTTCATTGGAAAGTGCACACGATGTAAAAATGTTGGTATACAAAAACTAAACTTGCTTTCCTACCACTACTGGTAGGTCCTTTGGTATGTGCCATTCTTCTCCAAATGCCATGTGGAGCCTATCATACCACTTCTCCCCTTTGTTTCACCTCATTTGTCATAGTCCCCTTACATAGATATTTGTTGAATCTTTCAGCTGGGGACTTGTTCTCCATGGGGTATTCCCATATTTTCTCCTTTGGTCCATCTGGTACTCCAATTTCCATGAAGACCAAGTGATAGGAGAACAGCCCCAAAGCTGATCTTCCCTCATGTGCATGCTTCCTCGACTATTTTCTCTATAATATAGCCAGACAATGTTGTATATTGTCCCTTTCGACATCTTTCGCCACATGCAACCACATGGTGTTTACCTGTGACCACCACTCCTGATCATTTAACTTGGTAACCAAGTGTGTTGCAAGCTTGTACAACTGGACAATTCTTGAATTTGTCGATGTCCATTCACGTGGACCCTTCAGGTATCCCAACTCCTGTTTGGTCTTCAAAATCATGGCTTTGTCTGTGAGGTCACTTTTTATATCTTCTCTATGTGGCCTTCAGACTATCACTGATGAAACAAGTGTAGACAAAATTCTAGCTCTGTATCCTACAAAGTAGAAGTAGTCTTCATGAACCCTGCTCATGAGCCACTGGTACAAGGGCTCATATTTCCCAAAGTATGGCAGCTCATACAACTGATATACCCTAATTTTCTTCAAGATATTTTCACCCACATCATCATATACCGGCATGTCATCTGCCATGCATTTGTTGGTTCTAACCATGAGTAAGGAGTCGAGCTCCTTTTTGTTCTCTCGACGTCCTATGATTATATTCACTCACCTTACTTTTTCTAATGGGTGAATCCCATTCTTGGCCAACAATAACCCCTTCTGGGTATTGCATCTCCAAAAATGACTTTGGGTGCAATCTCTTCCTCCTCAATGACCACCTTCTTCTTTTCTTTTTTTGCTACTACAGATGCCTTCTTTGGTGCCATTTTTACCTTGCCAATGTCTCCTCTTCACTCCTGCAACTATGCGAATCAAACCCTAGCTCGATCCAACTCTGCCCTAGGTGGAAACCTTGTAACCTAACTCTTTTTTGTCTCCTTGCTTTCTCAAACCCTTCACCAGGGGATGTAAGCTTCTTAAAGCATAGATCTGGTTGTCACGCTTGATTTCACACCCTTCACACCTTAATTCGATCACTCGGCTCTTCGCACTTGGCTCTTCTCTCAAATATTCTTAGTTGCAATGGTAAAAATGAATCCACATCCCTTCCTTATATAATTTTTTCAAATTTTGATGCATTTATTACTCCTCACCTACCAAATATCCCTTCATTCATTGACCAAATCCATTCATTCCACGTGGTACATCTCCACACCCAGCTATAACCTTCTAGCATGCCTTCCTACCTTCTGGTCACAGACTTCTCTTCAGTGCATGCTCCTGCGCCCGAGTACCTCATCACTGCACCTTCTCCTAGTAGCTATCATGGCCTCCACTTACCTCACATTATACTATTCCTTCATCCATCTTCATCCTTGGTCACCTTTTGAGAAGCAATCCCTTTAAAGCACACCTATAGCAGCTTATTTCTTTCACCTTTCAAGTCCCTCAGTCCTTTTCTTGGATAATGACAACCACCCCACACTAAAGGTATGTGCAGTCCTCTACGCATAAACATTCTTCATACAAGTAATTAGCTTTCATGCATGCAAGTGCTTATTACACAAACAACAACTAAATTGACAAAGCATAATGACAATAATGGAAATACATTAAAGAAATACCGAATTGAAAACCTAGACTAAATGGCAACACTGCCTTATTACAAACACCAAGAAGACTTATTTATAGTAGGGCTTCAGCCTACTCCCGTTAAAGTAACCTGGGTAGCCATGTTCCATCAAGTGCTTCTAATTGGCATGCACCTGAGTCAAGTATAGAGGTTATAACATACGGCCCCAACCAGTGTACTTTGAGCTTGCCTGGATGGCGCAAGAACTTTGAGTCATAAAGAAGAACCATTTGTCCAATCTCAAACTTTTTATCTCTTATGTTTCTATCATGCCATGCTTTTCTGCCTGGATTTTTCCTACTTTTGACTCCATCGTGCTATGGCTTGGTGCTCATCTAGTTGAATCATCTTTTCAATCCATTCTTCTAAAGCCTTGTTCATCAGCTAGACCTCCAAATGCATGCAATGCGCAAAGAAGGTAACATAAATTCTATAGGAAGAACAACTTCCATGCCAAACACCAATTGAAATGGTGTGGCTTTATTCAATCTCTTGTAAGTTGTTCTATATGCCCAAAGCACATAGCTGACACCTTGTCATCCCAATCCTTTCTTCCAACATCACATATTTTTGTCAAAGTCTGGCCCAAAATTTTGTTGAAAGCCTCAATAGTTCCATTTTCCTGAGGATGGTAAGGTGTAGTTTTGTGGTGTGCAACCATAAACTCATCTAATAGGATCTGATTGTCTCATTCAAAAAGTGTGTACCTCTATCACTTGTCAAGCTTAGAGGACATCCATATCATGTAAGAACATTCTCCCATAGAAACCTAGCTGTTGTAGTTGTCTGCCATACAGTCTTTGGTAGGTGTTGCTTCTACCCACCGTGTGAGATAATCTATGCAAGTAATGATATAGCGTGATCCAGTCCTACGTGCGGGCTGGTGAAATAGGTCCTACAAAGTCAATGGCCCATTTCTCAAATGGTTCAACACTAGTAATTGGTCTCAAAGGCATCTCATCTCTTTGCCCTAGTTTTCCTAGGTGCTGACAATGATCACATGCCTTGCAATAGTCTTTATAGTCTTTATACAAGTGTCTCCCACCATAATCCAACAATTAAGATCTTTCGGGTAGTCACATCACCTGCATAATGGCCTCCTGCAATACCACCATGAGCTTCTTCCATGATATCCTTGCGCTCATGCTCTAACACACAACGACGTAATACTTCATCTCTACCTAACTTGTAAAGGTCACCACTGATTAACATAAATGGTGCATGCGTATATAGCAAGCTACTTATTTTCTAATGATTTCATCCTTCTGGTGCCATACCTATGTGTAGAAAGACAACAATGTCTTCTAGTTCCATGGGCACTCATTTGTAACTGTATAATTGTGCATCCGACATTGTTTCTTCAATCATCTTGTGCCTCCTCTCCCGTATTGATTCTAGATAAATGGTCTGGTCCAGAGTTGCTTTTCCCTGGTTTCACCACAACTGTGAAGTCAAATTCTTGAAATAGGAGCACCCATCTACATATGTGCCCCTTAAAAATTGGCTTATTTACCAAGTACTTCAATGCCATGTGATCTGTATAAAACACAAAATGGTGTTGCTAACAAGTACTATCAAAATTTGTATAATGCATAAATCATTGACAAAGCTTCACGCTCTGTAGTTGTATAATTCCATTTCAGTAGGAGTCAACTTCCTACTAGCAAAACAAATTGGATGATCAATAATACCTTCACCAGGTTGAGCTAACACAATGCCAATGGCCATACCAGAAGCATCCACATGTACATGAAATGGTTTATCCCATGATGGAAAGCGTAGAATGGGTGTGGTAGTAAGTCTCTCTTTTAATATTTCAAAACATGCATGTTTTGTGGTTCTCCCCAATAAAATGTACCTTTCCCCTTCAGTAGTTCTTCCAAGGGTGCTGCAATTCTAGCATACCCTTTTATAAAATTTCTGTAATACCCTGTATGACCTAAGAATCCACGCACCTCACTTTGACTAGTAGGCACTTCCAGGCCTAAAATGACTGCAACCTTGGTTGGATCAACTAACAAACCTTCCTTGTAGATGATATGTCCTAACAATATCCCAAATGGCATAAAATATGCACTTCTTTATATTCAAAGAGATACTCAATTGTCTGCATCATTCAAACATTAAGCGTAGATTGTCACAATGGTCTTTCACAAGCCCATATACTATCCAGTCATCTAGGTAAACTTGTAAGAAGTTGTGAATAAAATATTTGAATGCCTGAACAACTATTCATGAGAATACAAAGGCATGCAGTTCTTCAATCCAAAAGGCATTACAATATAGGAAAAACTACCCCATTCAGTTGTAAATGTTGTCTTTTCTTGATCCTCCTGAGCTATCCGAACCTGATGATACCTAGAAAATCCATCTGTGAAAGAATATATTTGCACCCCGCAACTCCTTCCAAGTATTTCCTTAGTGAAAGGTGTAGGGAAAGGATCTGTGATGCATGCAACATTCAACTCCTGTAGTCCACACATATCCTAATCCATCCATCCTTCTTGATATTGATCACCATTGGGCTAACCCATTTTGACTCATCAAGGGGCTTGATAATTCTAGATTTCAACATTTTATCAATTTCTTCCTTTACCTTTTTGTGCAAATTAGGATTCATCTGTAAGGTCTCTTTCTAACTGGTCATGCACCATCCTTAAGTTTGATCTTCATTTCCCCAAGTGATTCATGTATGCCTTTAAGTTCATGATATCCTCTAGGGAATAAGTCTGATAATCTCTGAGTAATTGATGATCTTTGCTACCTCCGAGTCTGACCAGTAATCTCCAATTATGGCCTCCTTAGGCTCAACCTCCGAACCTATATTCACCTTCTTTGTCTTCATAGGTTCATGGTAGGCATGTGTATCCTTGTCTGCATTGTCCAAGACCTCATGCACCCCATGTGAATGCTCAATATCCAAGTTTTCAACTTCCTCATCATCCACGATGTAAACCATCTTTCCTTTTTCTCTCTCAAGGAAAAGTGCTCAAGTAGTTTGGAGTCTATTTCTTCTTCCTTTTCAAAACATGCTCAAACTCTGTCTCACCGAATAATTCCTGAATATGTTCTTCTACTTTTGCACTATCTCCCATAGTTAAGCGCTTGAAAATTTTAATGCCTCTGCTACCGGAGGTTGAGTCGAGAAATAATCAAATGTTTGAATCATACTTGTAGTCAAATTTTTCCAGTTCCCAGTTTCTCTATGTAGTTATGCATATACATACCAAGTGTGTGTGCATCCTTGGAGTGTGAAATACAATTTATGCACCCAGAGTGATGGTGGTAATGCTTCTGTCCTTGTTGTCCAAGAGTCTCTCACACTGCTGAATGTGATGTTGAACAGGTTGATCACCATGATAAGTACAGATTTGCATAGGTGCATTGTTCCTTATAAACCTAGTAGATAAAGCTATTCCAATCTCTTCCCAGTTTATAAGATTATCTCTGTGGACTACCCACCAAGTGCTTTACTATCCCAGTGTAGTGTATATACTAGCATCTCTCTCCTTGTAACTAGATCTGCCCACTACATTTCCATTGCCTTCAGAAAGGCATGCAGAGCTTTTGTCCCTATATACCATGGTACTATTGTACTTCCTATCCATCATGATTGAATGAAATCTATTTGTGCACGTGACCACGCTTTTCACCTCGCGCCCGACTAATTCATATGTACCATGAGCCCAATTGTCACAAGCAATACTCATAGTGTCACTAATAGAATGAGAATCCTCCCACTGTAGAATGCCTTCTTTTGATGGCTCATTGACCTCTGGGTCCTGAATAGCGCATACATAGACTGTTTAAGTCCTCCTCACTGAGAGGCTCAACATAGGGTGTAGACTTCCCATCTGTCAATGGAATCACAACCCTCTCCTCCTTGTTTTCAAAGCTGATATATCCCTTATTGAATCTCAAGTCAACATTATTTGCATAACACCAAGGGCATCCAAGCAAGGCTGGAAAATTGTCTACTTCTGCAAGTGCTAATACCTCAAAATCCCTAGTAAACTTGGCCCCTTGTATAGTTATAGATGCATCCTTCAACACTCCTATGGGGGTGGCCTTAGTCCGGTTCACCATGAACAACACATTAGATGATGGCTACAATGGAGGCCTCCCCATTTGTACCCAAGCATCTAATGTCAACACATTTACTTCTGCACCTGTATCGATCAATATATTGCTCAACAACCACCCATCCACAACAACATTCAAAGTAATTTCCTTGTCATAATCAATGCTATCAAGGGGAAGATTTGCATGCAGAATCTGTCATCCGGTCTCAAGACTTGTGTGGAGTGTTCCCTTTCAACCAACTTCCCAATAGTGGAATAATGTTCTCTTGGCGCAACATCTTGCATACCTCCCGCAGATCATCGATATTAGTTTGGACTGTCTCTAACACTTTCTTTTGTTCTTTAGGGTTGTATCTCACCTTGAAGATTCCTTAGCACTTCCATGGTATCCTGGTAAACTTCTTTCTGATGAGAAGGATCTGGATACCTCACGTGTAAAACTTCCTCCTTGGTAATCATAGGCTTCTGATGCAATGCCTCTCGCGCATGTGCACAACTTCAGCATGTGTAGTGATCTTTATTGTCAATGCCTTAGGTCCTTTTGTTATCTTGGGCATCCATTGGTCTTCTACCATGCTGCTAGATTTGAACCATCTTAACACCTTTGTTTTCTTGCTTATGTTGTTTACTCAGATGCTCATATAAGTCTGGGCACTCTTCATAGCTATGGTTCTTCCCGTAGAAAGAACATGCATTATTCTAAGGACATTCACACCTATAGTGATCAGGGGATCCACATGTATAACATGTTCCATGAGGAAACTCTCCTCTTCCTCCACCATGGCCTCATCCTCCATATCCACCATGATATCCATGTCCTCTTCCACGACCTCCTTAAAAAACCCTCATTCTTGTCATAGTGCGTTTGATTATGATCCCGATCTTGGTGCTCATTCCTACCCTTAGAATTATCTGTTATACTTGTCTATCATACTCCAATGTCTATAACATCATGGATCTTGACCAATCAACCAAAATCCTTAGTATCATGGGTCATGGACCTACAAATCTTGCAAAAGCAAGATACATTCTTCCTTATCATGCATTGTAACAAAGGACAGTGACTAGCATCATGATTCAAATGGAAAATTTCATAGTCTAATAATAATGAACATACAGATCTGTGAGGACAACTATCCTTAGTGTGACCTTCCACTTCACAATCTGTACACCAAATTCCTGAGCGCATTTCATGGGCTGAATTTTCCGATAGCTTTTCTAACTACTTTGCCATAGCTGCAATCTGTGCCTCTAGAAATGGACTAACGCTAGTGTCAATGCTCCCAACTACCTCAACATGTAAATCTACTTCCAGTGCTTCACATGGATCCATGTATGTCTTATGTGACAACGCCCTCCTAAAAGGTGTAATCAATCCTCCAACGAACCATTGTGCATGTTGGCTAGCATGTATATCATAAGACAACTTAGATAGAAGTGTCTTAAAATGAGCATCATACTCATGTACACTTTAGTAGTGCCTTTCTTGATATCTTTGAGTGCACTTATACTCTTCTACTCAAACTTAGGAATATGGAACTCTTTTAAGAAAGCATCCCTAGTGCTACATAATCCACGCAAGTTTGATTAGGGTCAAATTTCCTATACCTATGTGCATGTAATCCCCGTAATGTAGTAGTGAATTGACTTGCCTTTCTTTCAAGCAGTTGTAATCCCTTTAGCGTGCCACAAAATTTCACACATATGCACATGTTCAACAGCATCCTCTATACCTCTATACTCTAGGAGATGAAGGGACATCTCCATATAGATATTTTGTGGTTGTTGCGGACCTTGACCACCTGATCTAGAACCCCTAGGTTTCTCTCTCGCCTCTATAACCACCAGATCCACGAACTAGAACCACCTATACCTACCTCTTGATCCTCCACCCGTATGGAGTAGGACCTATAGATGTACTCCCCTATGCTCCAACAGTAGTACTATACTGAACCCCTATAGTCTGTGAGGTAGCTCCACTTCAAGAGGTGAATCCAACATTCTATGTAGATGATGTGCCCAAGAATGCTCCTCCATATAACATTGAAGCTATTTGTCTATCCCGCCATTGATGTACTTGATCCAGTGGCTTTACTCTCACCTACTCCTACTTCCCAAAGTTAGCTTGCTGATTACTTGTCATACTAGATACTAAAAACCAAGCACAAAGGCTAGGTCACCGGGTGGATTAAGATATGCACTGTGGCCCAAGTAGTCTCTCTTGGCATACTTTTGCAAGGTGAGAAGGATCTACATACTCATGCTTTCCAAGATGGGGAGTTTCTAATGATATTGCTCCACATATTCTCATGAGCCATAAATCCTTAATGAGCCATCTCTCTCCTCGGCGCCATATTCAATATGGAACACTACTTCTCTATTTCCCTCTCGTGTGCCTCATATCACTTAAGCCATCTTTCCTCTCTCTTCTTTTCCGCCACTAGGTCCACCATATTATACCAAACCTATTCCTACCTTCACGCGAATGGTGAATTTTAAGTTAGCCATCGGTTTACTTCTCAAGGTTCAAAGTTACCATCAAGATCTTGATCGCTAGTGGAATACCGTATAAATATGTTCCTCTTGGATACCATAAAAACTAGAATTCAGCTTCCTTTCTGGGCATGAGTATGTTGAAATTGATTATTCTAGAATATAATTGCAAATTTAGAACACAAAACCACGTATCTGCATGAGTCCAAATTAGATCAACATCATAAGATCTTGAAATTCTTCATGTGTCCAACAAACAAGTGCATGATATCTCCAAGTCCATTGAGATGCATAAGCTCGTAGATGTACTCATAAAGTTATACTAGAAAGATAGCAAAAAATCTCTCATATAAGTTGTATGAAGTAGTTTCTACCCAGTGCATTGTTAAACTTCGATGAATCCTGAACTAAATCCATGCTCACATTCTCGTGTGGATGATGTGCCCAAGAATGCTCCTCCATATAACATGAAGCTTTTTGTCCTACCATTGATGTACTTGATCCTTGGCTTACTCTTGCTCTCCTACTTCCCAAGTTAGCTTGCTGATTACTTGTCATACTAGATACTGAAAAACCAAGCACAAAGGCTAGGTCACTACAGTGGATTAAGATATGCACTCATGGCCCAAGTAGTCTGGTCTTTCCATGTGAGGTTGAGAAGGGATCTCTATCATGCTTTCCAAGATGGGGGAGTTCCTAATGCTATGGCTCCACATATTCTACGTGAGCCGTAAATCCTTCACGAGCCATCTCTCTCCTCAATGCCATACTTCCTGCAATAGAACACTACTTCTCTATTTCCCTCTTGCGTGCCTCATTATGCTTAAGCTACTTCTCCACCACTAGGTCCACCATCTTAATACCAAACCTGTTCCTACCTTCGCATGGTGAAGTTTAGTTAGCCATTGGTTTACTCTCCAGGTTCAAAGTTACCATCAAGATCTTGATCGCCAGTGGAATACCGTGTAAATATGTTCCTCTTGGATACCTCAAAATTGGAATTCAACTACCTCTGGGCAAGAGTACGTCAAAATTGAATATTCTAGAATATAATTGTTTAGAACACCACGAAACCACGTATTCACCACGCGAGTCCAAATTAGATCAACATCATAAAGATCCTGAAATTCTTCATGTGTCCAAACAAGTACGTGATATCTCCAATTCCACTGAGATGCATAAGCTGTAAGCCACTCGTAAATTCTATACTAGAAAGATAGCGAAAAATCTCTCATATAAGTTATCATACAAGTTCTGTTCTACCCAAGTGCATGTGTTAAACTCAAATCCATTGCTAAACCATCATGCATATTCTTCCTCCTAGATCATGTATCCATTCCTCAATACTTGCTAGAGTTAACTAGTATGTCTTCATCACGAACCATCCTGAAAACAACTGAAAAAGAGGTCCCGCAATGGAACCAATGATGCAACCTAGAATTTGTAAGATAACACCCTAGTCATGTTGGCACATCACTCAACCTAGACTGAACGCTCACCTAAAGCACGCAAAGGTACCAGGTCCCTCTTTAGGGTTTTTGTAACAAGATGATAACATGATGAAGGAAGATATATAAAGACACATGACTAATCCATCATTCTACAACGCATGCTACCCATAGATCTATGAAAGAATGAGTTTAAACAATAATCATGATTAAATACTAACATGCACTACTCAATTACACAGAATGACACTTAGATTCAACCAATATCCTCCATCTATTAATAAGTATAGAATCTCCTTACAGTATTATCAATTCATCTTAAACGCATATGGATCTGATACACGTATTCAAAATCATACATACATATCTATCCATTTCTTCCACACACACATACAGATCTCTCTTTTACTATGCACCTAACCATCATATATATAGGGTGGGGACTTTCCCTTCACCGCTTAACTACTCTAGAAATAGGTCGTATGCTATTAATAGCCACACACTATTTACAATTATAGCCACACATGCAAGTGTGCTATATATAGTCCTCTTACAGATAACTGAAGTGTTCATTCTATTCTTAGCTTGCCTCCATGCATAGACGTTTGAACTGCTCTTCTAGATATAGACAATGCTTGGTGTGCACTTCTTTGCATCGTTGATATGTTCCACACACCATCTTCCAAAAATAGATCTTCATGCCCAAAATCAGCTAAGTCCTTAAATCTGAACTTGCCTTCTAAACACGGGTCCTTTCTATCCTTTCGTGCCTTTAATTCTCGCCTTCTACCCTTGCCAAACTCCTTGTGTGATTTTTACCAAGTATTCTTTGATAAACATTAATCCACACTAATCTCATTGTCATCACAACAATGGTCATCTCCAAATTTTGAATGAAAGAATAAGAATGAAGAATGTTGACAAATCAAGAACTTATACAAGGTTATTCAAGCAACCTCCTTAGTATCAGTTTGAAGTATCATCTCTGGATACTCTTCCTTTATTCAGTGACCTCCAAATCCTCGCTATTTAGTGAGTGCTTGTTTCACTTTTCCGGGATGTCCACAAGCTATGGACTCCAACTCATCCCACATAATTTCCCCTTTCTCGTTATATAGAAAAAACACAACACTAGACATGGATGTCATCCTTCCTTCCAAAAGGTCCATCTTCTGTGTAATCAGTTTGCCAAGCTCTTTCAACTGAGTTTTGTGCAGCTCTTGTGCTACTATTAGGGCCTCAAAACTTTTATTTAACCATTTCCGTGCTCTCTGCGCAGCCCAAGGTCTCATCTTTCATGGCCTTCTAGACCTCATTGGTCTCTTCCAAGGTCTTAATGTTGATGAGCACCTCTGGAGTTGTGCATATATTCAAAGCTTGATCCAATTTCTTCAAGACTTCTTGTAATGCCCGTAATAACCCTTCATAAGATTCTATATTTCTCATCACTAAGGCCTTCTCCCATTTGGCATCCTTTGTCCGATTGTTCCGGTGCTTGCATAAATAGATTTTCATCTTCTAGCACCAATTCCACCAATTTCCTCACGAAAGTGTATCGCTAAAGGATATGTTTGTGGTACCTTGGGCTCCAAGTGTGGCCTAGCTCTAATTACATTGTCCCCAATCTCCTCGTGACACTTATGAATACTTCATTCTTCTTATGAGTGAAGTCCCTTTCCCGCATTATGCACGCTATCTCTTGGACCGCATTCAAGTCCTCTTCCTCCCCCTCTTGTGGTGAGACATTGTGAACAAAGGCACTCGGCATCTCTCCGATATGTAGGATGTTTCCTACCCCCATACTCCAAGATGCCACTATCTTCGCGCTCTTCCTCCTCATCCCGCACTTTGATTTTCTCTCGTGGGCTTAGGTGGTGGGATATTCTCCATTGCGTGCTTTCCTTTTGGTGGTCTTTGGAAGTGCAAACTCACTTAACACATATTTGTTGTTCTCCATCTTCCACTTCAACCGGAGATACACTAGTGCTATCCCCAAATCTACTACATCCAAGCTTATTGGCTTGATGTTCAGCACCTTAGAAATGATTCTCTCTATGTAAGCACTCATGCCAGGGTATACATACTTCTTCCAGCAGTGTATGGTAGTCACAGTCTACCTTTTCTACATTGAAGTTTAATGCGCGTGCGTAATAATAAACCTATGAAACAGACTCCTAAAAATACCTTGTAGTGAAGGCATAAGGTAACTTGCAAAAAGGGCTCCAAGTTCCATCCTTTATTGGAAAACGCATAATGTAGAAATCTTTGGTATACAAAAACTAAACTTGCTTTCCTACCACCCGCAGGTAGGTCCTTTGGTATATGCCATTATTCTCCAAATGCCATGTGAAGCCTATAATACCACTTCTCCACCCTTTATTTCACCTCATTTTTCATAGTCCCCTTACATAGATATTTCTTTGAATCTTTCATTTGGGACTTGTTCTCTGTGGGGTATTCCCATATTTTCTCCTTTGGTTCATCCGGTACTCCAATTTCCATGAAGACCAAGTGATAGGAGAACAACCCCAAGGCTGATCTTCCCTCCCGTGCATGCTTCCTTGACTATTTTCTCCGCAATATAGCCGACAATGTTGTATACTATCCCTTTCGACATCTTCCGCACCACATCCAACCACATGGTGTTTACTCGTGACCATCGTTCTCGATCATTCAACTTGGTAACCAAGTGTGTGCATGCACTTGTACTGTTGGACAATTCTTGAATTTGTTAATGTCCATTCTCGCGCATGTGCAATTCAAGGTATCTCAACTCCTATTTGGTCTTCAAAATCGCGGCTTTATCTGGAGGAGGTAAATTTTTATATCTTCTCTTGTGGCCTTCGGACACATCACTAATGAAACAAGTGCAGACAAAATTCTAGCTTTGCGTCTTGCAAAGTAGAAGCAATATTCATGAACCCTTCTCATGAGCCACTGGTAAAAGGGCTCATATTTCCCGAAGTATGGCAGCTCATACAACTGATATACCCCAATTTTCTTTAAGATATTTTCACCTACATCATCATTTACTGGCATGTCATCTACCATGTGTTTGTTGGTTCTAACCATGAGTAAGGAGTCGAGCTCCTTTTTGTTCTCTGACGTCCTATGATTATATTTACTCACCTTAATTTTTCTAATGGGTGAATCCCATTATTGGCCAACAATAACCCTTATCGGGTATTGCATCTTTGGAAAATGACTTTCGGGTGCAATATCTTCCTCCTCAAAGACCACCTTCTTTCTTTTCTTTGCTTTCACGCAGATGCCTTATTTGGTGCCATTTTTACCTTGTCAATGTCTCCTCTTTACTCCTCGCAACTATGTGAATCAAACCCTAGCTTGATCCAACTCTACCTTAGGTGGAAACCTTGTAACCTAACTCTTCTCTTTCTCCTTGCTTTGCTCAAACCCTTCACCACTGGGGACGTAAGCTTCTTAAAGCACAAATCTGGTTGTCATACTTGATTTCACACCCTTCGCACCTTAATTCGATCACTCGGCTCTTTGCACTTGGTTCTTCCTCAAATATTCTTAGTTGCAATTGTGAAAATGAATCCACATCCCTTCCTTATATAATTTTTTCAAATTTTGATGCATTTATTTCTCCTCACCTACCAAATATCCCTTCATTCATTGACCAAATCCATTCGTTCCGCATGGTACATCTCTGCGCCTAGCTATAACCTTCTAGCGCACCTTCCTACCTTTTGGTCACAAACTTCTCTTTAGCGCATGCTCCTACGCCTGAGTACCTCATCATTGCACCTTCTCTTGGTAGCTATCATGGCCTCTGCTTACCTCGCGTTATACTATTCCTTCATCCATCTTCATCCTTGGTCACCTTTTGAGAAGTAATCCCCTTTAAAGTACACCTATAGTGAGCTTCTTTCTTTCACCTTTCAAGTCCCTCGGTCCTTTTCTTGGATAACGACAACCACCCCACATCGAAGGTATGTGCAGTCCTCTACTCATAAACATTCTTTATACAATAATTAGCTTCATGCATGCAAGTGCACTTATTACACAAATTACAACTAAATTTACAAAGCATAAGCGATAATGTAAATACATTAAAGAAATACCAAATTGAAAACCTAGACTAAATGGCAACACTACCTTATTACAAACACCAAAAAGACTTATTTATAGTAGGGCTTCACTACTCTTGTTAAAGTAATTGGGTAGCCATGTTCCATCAAGTGCTTTAAGCGGCATGCACTGAGTCAAGTATAGAGGTTATAACATACGACCCCAACCAATGTACTTTTAGCTTGCATGGATGGCATAAGAACTTTGAGTCATAAAGAATAACCATTTGTCCAATCTCAAACTTTTTATCTCTTATGTTTCTGTCATGCCATGCTTTCATCCTAGATTTTTCCTACTTTTGACTCCATCGTGCTATGTCTCGGTGCTCATCTAGTTGAATCATCTTTGCAATCAATTCTTCCAAAGCATGTTCATTAGCTAGGCTGCATAGCAGTGCCACAATGTGCAAAGAAGGTAACATAAATTCTATAGGAAGGATAGATTCCATGCCAAAACCAATTCAAGCAAAGGTGGCTTTATTCAATCTCTTGTAAGTTGTTCTATATGCCCAAAGCACACACGGTGACACCTTGTCATCCCAATCCTTTCTTCCAACATCACATATTTTTTTCAAAGTCGGCCCAAAATTTTGTTGAAAGACTCAAATAGTTCCATTTGCCTAAGGATGTTAAAGTGTAGTTTTGTGGTGTGCAACCATAAACTCATCTAATAGGATCTTGATTGTCTCATCTAAAAATGTGTACCGCTATCACTTGTCAAGCTTAGAGGACATCCATATCGTGTAAGAACATTCTCCCATAGAAACCTAGCTACTTTAGCTTCCGTACAATCTTTGGTAGGTGTTGTCACGCCCACTTGTGTGAGATAATCTGTGCAAGTAATGATATAGAGCAATCCATTCCTACGCGTGGCTAGTGAAATAGGTCCTACAAAGTCAATGGCCCATTTCTCAAATGGTTCAGCACTAGTAATTGGTCTCAAAGGCATCTCATCTCTTTTCCCTGGTTTTCCTAAGCGCTAATAATGATCACATGCCTTGCAATAGTCTTCTGATCTTTTTACATAGTGTCTCCCACCATAATCCAACAATTTAGATCTTTAGAGTCATATCATATGCATAATGGCCTCCCTGTAATACCACCATGAGCTTCTTCCATGATATCCTTGCACTCATGCTCTAATACACAACAACGGAATAGTTAGGCTCTACCTAACTTGTAAAGGTCACCACCGATTAACTTAAGCGGTCTTTGTGCATATAGCAAGCTACTTATTTTCTAATGATTTCATCCCTTCTGGTGCCATACCTATGCATAGAAAGACAACAATGTCTTCTAGTTCCATGGGCACTCGTTGCAACTTGTATAACTGTGCATCCGACATTGTTTCTTCAATCGTCTGTGCCTCTTCTCCCGTATTGATTCTAGATAAATGGTCTGGTCCAGAGTTACTTTTCCTTGGTTTCACCACAACTGTGAAGTCAAATTCTTGAAATAGGAGCACCCATCTACATATGTGCCCTGTAAAACTAGCTTATTTACTAAGTACTTCAATGCCATGTGATCTGTATAAAACATAAATGGTGTTACTATCAGTAATCTTTTATCGAAACTTGTACAATGCATAAATCATTGACAAAGCTTCATGCTCTGTAGTTGTATAATTCCGTTCAGTAGGAGTCAGCTTCCTACTAGCAAAACAAATTGGATGATCAATAATACCTTCACTAGGTTAAGCTAACACAATGTCAATGGCCATACCAGAAGCATCCACATGTACATGAAATGGTTTATCCCATGATGGAAAGTGTAAAATGGGCGCGGTAGTAAGTCTCTCTTTTAATATTTCAAATGCACGCTGCTACGGTTCTCCCCAATAAAATGTACCTTTCCCCTTCAGTAGTTCTTCCAAGGGTGTTACAATTCTAGCATACCCTTTTATAAACTTTCTGTAATACCCTTTATGACCTAAGAAGTCAGTTTCACCTCACTTTGATTAGTAGGTGCTTCCTGTGCCTAAAATGACCGCAACCTTAATTGGATAAACTAACAAACCTTCCTTGCGAGATGATATGTCCTGACAAGATCCCAAATGGTGTAGCAAATATGCACTTCTTTATATTCAAAGAGATACTCAATTGTCTACATTGTTCAAACATTAAGCATAGATTGTCACAATAGTCTTTCACAAGCCCGTATATCTTTGTCAGGTCATCTAGATAAACTTGTAAGAAGTTGTGAATAAAATATTTGAATGCCTAAACAACTATTCGCAAGAATACGAGTAGGCATGTTCTACAATCCAAAGGCATTACAACATAGGTGAAACAACCCCATTCAGTTGTAAATGTTGTTTTTCTTGATCCTCTGAGCTATCCGAAACTCGTTGATACCCTTAGAATCCATCTCGTGAAAGAACATATTTCGTGCCCCGCAACTCCTTCCAAAGATTTCCTTAGTGAAATGCATAGGGAATGGATCTATGACGCATGCAGCATTCAGCTCCATGTAGTCCACACATATCCTAATCCACCCATCCTTCTTGATACTGATCACCATTGGGCTAACCCATTCTAACTCATCAAGGGGCTTGATAATTCCAGATTTCAACATTTTATCAATTTCTTCCTTTACCTTTTCACACAAATTAGGATTCATCCTGTAGGGTCTCTTTCTACTTGGCCATGGACCATCCTTAAGTTTGATATTCATTTCCCTAAGTGATTCATGTATGCCTTTAAGTTCATGATATCCTCTAGGGAATAAGTCCTAATAATATCTGAGTAATTCAATGATCTTTGCTACCTCACGAGTCGACCGGTAATCTCCAATTATGGCCTCCTTAGGCTCACCTCCGAACCTATATTCACCTTCTTTCTCTTCATAGGTTCGTGGTAGGTGCACATGTCCTATGTCTCGCATTGTCAAGACCTCGTGCACCCCGCCGAGTGCTCCATATCCAAGCTTTCAACTTCCTTGTCATCCATGAGGTAAACCATCTTTCCTTTTTCTCTCTCAAGGCAAACACGCTCAAGTAGTTTGGAGTCTATTTCTTCTTCCTTTTCAAAAATGCTTTGAACTCTGTCTCACCGAATAATTCCCGAATATGTTCTTCGATTTTGCACTATCTCCTATAGTTAAACGCTTGACAAATTTTAATGCCTCTGCTATATCGGAGGTTGAGTCGAGAAATAATCAAATGTCTAAATCATGCTTGTAGTCAAATTTTTCTAGTTCCTAGTTTCTCTATGTAGTTCTACATATGCATACCAAGTGCGTGCGCTTCCTTGGAGTTTGAAATATAATTTATGCACCTAGAGTGACGATGGTAATGCTTCCCTGTCCTATTGTCCGAGTCTCTCACACTACTAAATGTGATCTTGAGCAAGTCAATCACCATGATAAGCACGGATTTGTATAGGTACATTATTCCTTATAAACCTAGTAGATAGGGCTATGCCAATCTCTTCCCGGTTTATAAGATTATCTCTATGGACTACCCACCAGTGCACATGTGCTTTGTCCCACATAGTGTATATACTAGCATCTCTATCCTTATAACTGGATCTACCCACTACATTTCCCTTTGCCTGAGAAAGGCATGCAGAGCTTTTGTCCTGTATACCATGGTACTGTACTATCTATCTGCTGTATTGAATGAAATCTATTCGTGTGTGTGACCACACTTTTCACCTCGTGCTGACTAATTCATATGTACTATGAGCCCAATTGTCACAAGTAATACTCATAGTGTCACTAATAGAATGAGAATCCTCCCACTGTAGAATGCCTTCTTTTGATGGCTCATTGACCTCACGGGTCCCGAATAACACGTACATAGACTCTGTTTAAGTCCTCCTCACTGAGAGGCTCAACATAGGGTGTAGACTTCCCATTTGTCAATGCAATCGCAACCATGTCCTCTTTGTTTTCAAAGCTGATATATCCCTTATTGAATCTCAAGTCAGCATTATTTTCATAGCACCAAGGGCACCCAAGAAAGGATGGAAAATAGTCCTGGTTCTACAAGTGCTAATACCTCAAAATCCTCAAAACTTGTCCCCTTGTATAGTTATAGATGCATCCTTCAACACTCCTATGGGGGTGGCCTTAGTTCGGTTCACCATGAACAACA
Source organism: Taxus wallichiana var. yunnanensis (assembly GCA_018340775.1). Taxonomy (NCBI): domain Eukaryota; kingdom Viridiplantae; phylum Streptophyta; class Pinopsida; order Cupressales; family Taxaceae; genus Taxus; species Taxus wallichiana. The sequence goes on along the minus strand of CM031237.1, from coordinate 671,600,356 downwards.
CATTAGATGATGGATGTAATGGAGGCCTCCCCATTTGTACCCAAGCATCTAATGTCAACACATTTACTTCCACACCTGTATCGATCAATATGTTGCTCAACAACCACCCATCCACAACAACATTCAAAGTAATTTCCTTGTCATAATCAATGCTATCAGGGGGAAGATTTGCATGTAGAATCTGTCATCCGAGTCTCAAGAATTACACGCAGAGTGTTCCCTTTCAACCAACTTCCCAATAGTGAAATAATGTTCTCTTAGCACAACATCTTACATACTTCCTGCAGATCATCGATATCAATTTGGATTATCTCTGACACTTTCTTTTGTTCCTTTAGGTACTGTATCTCACCTTGAATATTCCTTAGCACTTCTATGGTATCTTGGTAAACTTCTTTCGATGATCATGATCTAGATACCTCACGTGAAAAATTTCCTCCTTGGTAATCATAGGCTTCTAATGTAATGCCTCTCGCACGCGTGTAACTTTAACACGTGTAGTTATCTTTACTATCAATGTATCAGGTCCTTTTGTTATCTTGGGCATCCATTGGTATTCTACCACACCGCTGGATTTGAACCATCATGGTTCCTTTGTTTTCTTGCTTATGCTTTTTACTCAGATGCTCATATAAGTCTGGGCACTCTTCATAGCTATGGTTCTTCCCGAGAAAGAACATCAATTGTTCCGAGGACATTCACACCTATAGTGATCGGGGATCCACACGTATAACATGTTCCATGAGGAAACTCTCCTCTTCCTCCACCACACCTCATCCTCCATATCCACCACAATATCCACGTCCTCTTCCACAACCTCCTTCAAAATGCCCCTCATTCCTGTCATAGCGTGTTTGATTATGATCCCGATCCTGGTGCTCATTCCTACCCTTAGAATTATCTATTATACTTGTTTGTCATACTTGATGTCTATAACATCATGGATCGACCAATTAATCGACAATCCTCGATTATCATGGGTCGTGAACCTATAAATCTTGCAAAAGTGAGATACATTCTTCCTTATCGCGCACTGTAACAAAGGATAGTGATTAACATCATGATTCAAATGGTAAATTTCACAGTCCAATAATAATGAACATACTAATTTATGAGGACAACTATCCTTGGTGTGACCTTCCACTTCACAATTTGTACACCAAATTCCTGAGTGCATCTCATGGGCTGAATTTTCCAATAGCTTTTCTAACTACTTTGCCATAGCTGTAATCTATGCCTCTAGCAAAAGACTAATGCCGGTGTCGATGCTCCCAACTACCTCATCACGCAAAGCTACTTCTAATGTTTTTCATGGATCCGTGTATGTCTTATGTGACAACACCCTCCTAAAAGGTGTAATCAATCCTGCAACGAACTAATGTGCATGTTGGCTAACGTGTATATCATAAGACAACTTGGATAGAAGTGTCTTAAAATGAGCATCATACTCACGTACACTTTCATATCTATCCATTTCTATCCATTTCTTCCACACATACATATAGATCTCTCTCTTATTATGCACCTAACCATCATATATATATGGTGAAGACTTGCCCTTCATCGCTTAACTACTCAGAGAAATAGGTTTCATGCTATTAATAACCACATGACATTTACTGATTATAGCCACACATGTAAGTGCACTATCTATAGTCCTCTTACGAGATAACTGAAGTTTTCATTATATTCTTAGCTTGCCTTCATGCATAGATGTTTGAATTGCTATTCTAGATATAGATAATGCTTAGCGTGCACTTCTCTCGCATCATTGATGTGTTCTACACGCCATCTTCCAAAAATAGATCCTCATGCCAAAAATTGGCTAAGTCCTAAAATCTAAACCTACCTTCCATGCATGGGTCCTTCCTATCCTTCCGCACCTTCAATCCTGGCCTTCACCCCGCGCAGACTCCTTGTGTGATTTTTGCCAAGTATTCTTTGATTAATAGGAAGAAAAGATAATGATTCATTGATATTACAACTCCCAAAGCTGATGTGCCTCAAGGAGAAGCATCCCCATCCAATTTTAGGTCTCTAAGATCTCATTAGGTAATCCTTCTACTGAAGAAATGAAATATGATTTTTTGTAGCAGTAGAAGAGGTATTCCAAAGGATTGATGAGTTCAAAGAAACTAAGAAGGATTTAAAGGCCAAGAATGAGGCACTATCCAACTTGGTTAGAAAATTGACCGAACTCACAAGGAAGGGCAAGTTGGAGTCCCAAAGATCACCAATGATGACATCAAGAGAGTAAGTGACTTAAGAGAAAGAGGGGAGGCCACTATCCAATGGGAGAATGATTTGGTTATCAGAGGTGAATCAATAATCACAGAAGTTGTGAAATGATATTCCCGTATTTTTGAAAAGGTAGAAGCAACCAAGGCATTAATGGATAAATGCGAAGCTAAGAAATTAATGTGGACTGATATGCTACCAAAAATGGGAGCTATCAAAAACTTAGGTGATGACTTGGTTGTTAAAGAAGGAATTGTGTCTCTTGACTCTATGGGAAATCAACATGAATATTACAATATGGAAAAATTAAGAGTGGAGATTTTAACAAAATATGTTGAAATTCTTGATGAATTGAGAGAAAAAACAATGGAATATATCATGGCCTTCATGATCTAATAGAAAAATTAATTGGGACAGATAGTGGAGAAACAATTAGAATGGAGAGCACTAAAAATTGATTAGAATTTTCAGGGAGTATGTTATGGGTAAACGGGAGAGCCGAGGGTTTTAGTGTATCCACCATGCAGGACTAAGCATACATTGAGTTAATAATTGATAAATTGTCAAAGAGGATGAAGAAAGAAAAATATGTCTTTGCGGAGCTTGATGAAATAAGTACAAAACACGAAGTAGTTTTCAACTACCACTCAGGGCTCGATGAGGAAGTTGTCACTCAAATGTTTGAAAATTTTGATGCCTATAAGAATAGGGTAGGGGAAATCTCAAATCAACCCACTGGAAAGGGCCATGAAAAGTAAAAAGAAGAGCAACAAAGTTTAAAACAAACTTACTTTCACAATGCATTCTGGATCAAGGATTTCCTTGAAATAGAGTGCGTTTACTAAAAGAAAAAGTTTGTTAAAAGTAAAATAATATCTTTTCCATCTCTCCCAGGTGTCACCACATGGTTCTTTCTTCACTCAGTCCAATTAGGAACAAAAAGGAATCTTTTCAATTAGTAGATACTTCCTTTGAATATTTTTAATTACATGGAGCAGGGATTCAAAGGACCTTTTGAGGTTTTTTTGGGGTAAATCAAGTCGAATAATTGTATAAGTATGAGGGGTTTGTCCTCATACTAAAGGAGTTTTTTTCTTAATCTTTTAACAAGATAAGAATTGATATATTTTGCTGTGATACTATTTAAATTGTCTGGAAGAAATAAATTTTAATTTTTTACTCTTTCAAATTCAAATGTTAAGATGATTACAATGTATAGTCATTAACATACATTGAGATCATTTGTTTTCATGTTACCTTGTCAATAATTTGGTAGATTTAAATGATTTTTTTCTATGAGTTTGGCTTACATGTTCTAGATTTTATGTATTGAACATTTAGTTGATCAATTGCATTTTCTATTACAATTCTATATTTCTTGTTTCTCTAAATTACACTAGGTCTGTCCTTAGTGATTAAGCTTTGGTCATTTGTTCAATATTTTGGTGTGAGCTTTTACTTTACAATATTGAATGCAATTATAAAATCCTTGCTAAAATCATTTTGTTGATGGATTTTTGTAAGCTTTCAAGTGTATCTTAAGCGTATGAGATCAAAAGCAAGAAACGCTTCATTAAAATATTTACATGAGCTTTTGTGCTGAGTATTTTAAGGATTGTGTGAAATATTTGTCATAATTGAGTATCAATGAATGCAAATATTTCTTTAAATGGAAACTGTGACTAATTGATGAATTTTTTTTTATTGTCTGGGATGTCATATATGTCTGAGAAAGTACTGTGAGTAGTGTCATTAAGTGATCTATTATCTTACAAATCCCCCATCCTTATAAAAAACATAATTTGAGTCTCATCATACAATACAAGCCCTCTGTTTGTCATCTTGTTGTGTTATTTACAAATATTAGTAAAAGGAAACCTTGATCTTAATTCCCTTTATCAAAAATGCAATAACAATGCAACTTATCTATCTATAGTAACCTGTGTTTGGTGAAATAAGTGTATACATCACTTTGTGTGACAACTTGTGAAAGTGAAGTGTTGTGTTTATGGCCATGCTTATCCCAGACTGATCCGTTTCCCCAAAGAGATTGAGAAGTAAAAGATTTATCCCTTCTATTGTGTTTTAGGTTACCCCTTGGGTTCTCTCACCCTAGTCAAAGGTAGGACCGAAAGTAGCAAGGTTGGCCATTCCTTTTATATGTGTCACCCAATCCCTCCGAATACGATATCAATAGGTTTGTCGGACATTTTCCCATTTCTACAAATGACGTAAAATCTCCAATCTTGACATTCTTAAAGTACCTCGGTATGTTTGTTGAAAGCGCCTATACCTAAAGGAGGTGTAAAGTTGGGTACCAAAAATCCCTCTAATACTTAGGGGTGGAAACCTTCTGGTATAACTATGAGACATTATGCTCTTATCATCAAATCTTGAGACACTACACAAAGGGACTGCAAATCCCTCCATGCCATAATATGAAGTCTTGATAGCAAATGACTTATACAAAAAAACATCATTCTAATCCACCTAACAACCTCGATATAACAAAATCCAAACATAAAGTAAAAGCGACCCCATAAATCCCTAAACATACCAATTCCAAACCATCACTTAATATAATTTATAGTAAAAATAAGGATTATTATAGTAAAGCACCTTTCTTCTAAATAGACGTCATCTATATAACCACAAGAGTGTGTACTCAAGATTTGAAAGCCCAAAATCAAAATGGGCCTAAAGTCTCTATCTCCATCACTCCCTCTAAATAATCCAACACATCAGTTTATAAAGATAAGGTATCCATCCTTAAAACACCTCAAACTCAATCCACAACATATGTACAAAACATTTTCCTCAAACAGATACATCAAGCTCCCATTAAAATGTCTTTTTATGAGTTCATCCAAAACTCATTTGCAACATCATCCCTCTAGGCAATTTCAGTACCATTAGATGACCCCCAACCATTTTCCAACCTTGTTGGCATTCTTAAACTTTCTACCACTACTATGTTTTAAAACTATGAGATTCCATCCTTACATCTTGAAGATCATGACCTTCCTCTCTTTATCAATCCCGGATCAATGACACTTTGGTCAAGAGAGTAATGATTGATAATAACACTAACATCAACATAATATTATATCATGCCTTTAAACAACTTCAATTACCTGATACCATAGTCACTCAATCACTTGATGTGCTTTGTGCCTTTAATGAAAATATATCCCCACATTAGGCATAATCATTTTACCTATTAAAATAGGTGTTAAAATCCTTCATGAACTCTTCTATCTTATAGAAGGAGAGTTCCAATATAACATACTACTAGGTCATCCTTGGATATAAGCTATGTTGTATCCCATCCACATTGCATCGATGTATAAAGTATGAACATGAAGGTAAAACCTTTAAGTCCTCACCAACCCAAATTCATTCAGATTGTGTCATATGACCTACAAACCTAATGATTTTATGCTTCCCTTAAAAAACTACATGTCCTCAAATCAAGATTCTACAAGCTCCTCCATCCCCACATCTAAACTACCCGATTATCAATCCTTCAAAGACATCATACAACATCTATCGCTAGGGGAGTATCGCCTCCTAACTTTCAATGCACTCACTATGCCTAAAATGTATGGGAGACATGAAAAATAACCACTTTATGATCCTAATCTAGGAAATATCATTTCCTTTGGTCCCGATTAAATAAAAAAATGTGATATAGATACTAGTTAATCTAAGCTATGAGAAAATGTAAATAAGGTAAATGGATGTTGTAAATAAATATAAAGATGACCCAAAAAACTATGAAAAAGGAAATGCTAACCATAGTATGTAAGAGAGAAGAGGAAATAACTCATTTGAATAGAAGATGCTCACGGACTATGTCGCGGAGGTGACCTGGAAAATATGATAGAAGGAATGATTATGTAGGAGCTTAAAAAGGATGGATCTGGGTTGTGTTATCTAATTTCCTCCACCACCCGCTAAAATTAGATAACAAGCAGATTCTTGCTGGATTGACCAAGTGAGTTATGAGACTCCTACAGATTTGAGTCCCACTAGGGGTCAAGCCTTTGGAGATATGGGAAAAAATACTTAGCCAAATCAACAATGAAAAACTAAGTCGGGAAAAGCCAACTCGAGAATGAGTAGCAGAGGCTGTGGATGGTGCCAAGTGTCAACTCGATGAAATTCCAGAAATCAAAGGGGAATGAAGCCTCAAAATCCCATAAGGATTACATGTGGAGTCAATTATAAGGGTCCCACCTAAAAATGGTCTTCGCATTAATATGCGGTAAGTCCATTACTTACCCAAAGAGAGATTAGAGGGCTTGCGGAAGGTGCCATGTGTCAGCTCAGCACACTTCCAAAAGCTACGAAGAAAAGTAGAGACACTAGAGATGTGCTTGACTTCCACTTAGATCTAGTGACAAATGGACTCCAAGTTTGAAGCATCTTGCGAAAGATTGACGAAAAGCCAAATACCTCATATGGGCAATTATGAAACCCATCTAGAAGTTTTAAATTCTTAGATATTTTAGAAGGCAAAAAATCATTTGGCTTATCTTTTCAGCAACAGAGTTAATGCACAGTTCTATGTAAAGAGTGTGAACCTACAAATACTCAATTTGTTCACCTACACTCGAAGGGTCATTTTAATATAACAACATAAAAATAGGTGCCACCAGAATCATAAGCCCAGAACCCGATGCATAACGATTGAGAAGTTCAGATACGTAATAAATATTTGAAAGGATGTTCCTTAAAAGTGATTCCACTTTATGAGTCGGTTGCATGAAAATAGTTAAAGATGTATTAAATGTGTATGGCTCTCACTCGTTAAATAACATCTCACAAATCTATTTCTATCACTTCACACCATTTACCATAACTTACGAGTAGTTGGAAGATGGTTCCAAAATTATTGTCTTATCTTCTTTTGATCCTATATATTGTAATCAGAGGCTTCATAACACATATAGGGAGTTAGTCAATTCTTCTTTCCTGTCTCAGTTCCTCTTCTATAAAAGGTAGGGGTTTGGAGCTCTATCCTTCTCTCTGAGCTTTGTAATAACACTCTTCTTGCCTCTTATCTATTGTTGTATTGTGCATATTTTTGGAGTAATATAATATGCCCTGTGGTGCATTTTGTCCATCCTTTGCATATTTGTATTGTCTCTGATATCCTTTATTTCAATGTTGGTATATTGTGCATGCTTATAATGTTATTACTTGGTTTCAAAAGCTGTGCTTAGTAGTTCGAAGTGGTGTTCGTGTGAATATTTTCTGGACTGTGGTGCATTTTTCCCACCCTTTTCATTACTCACCTTTTCCCCATTTCAGGTAGTTAGGTTCTTGATTAAAGCATCTTCTTCTAGCACATCACCTTAGTTAGTTTTACGTTTCTTTTAAGCTTTCTCCTAACCCTATCCCACACTAGAGAAGAGCCAACTTCTTTAAAATCTGGAGGTTACCTTAGGGCGCACGTCCCACTAACCTAAGGTATCCAATGAATCTAATGGTTCATCCACAAAGATAATTGTCAACGGAGTTGATTTTCTAGACTGGAGCACCGGAAAGGGACCTGGGTACCTACAAGTTCTTTGGTAATCAAAATGGGTGCCCTAGTCTGTGTAAAAGCTCGAAACTAATCTTCACATGTTCGGTCAAGGGTTTGAAACCCTCTCTTTCTATCACATTAACTTCGTTGCACTCCTCCGGATGTCGTTGATATTCCAAGATGATGAAAAGACCTACAAAAGACCAAGAAGGATTATGAAAAACCTAAATAAAGAAGAATACAAATAAATGGTTGAGATCGACCTTAGGTGCCACAACAGTGGGCTTACTAACTAAGTGTTGCACTACATTTCAGACCCAAATGTAGTTCTAGTGAGTGTGTGCATAATGTGCCCTAGGTGCTCTTATGTCAGTCACACTTTGTGAAGTAACGAGAAATAACTAGATGTAGAAAATGTAATAGAATGTGTGGATGGAATAACATATAATCCTCCCCTATGCTACATGTGATGCGAGATGACCTAGCCTTGTTCCTTGTGCCTTGTGATGGAGCTATGTGGATGTAATTTATCTCCAATGCAATAGATGGATACAACTCTAGATGGATGATAGTAGTGACTAGTGCTTGGTCCCTCATTATGGTCTCATAACTTTATATTTATAGGGTTCTCTTAATCTAATTTCATAATTAACCCCAAAATGGCTGACCACCAAAATGATATAGACCTCAAACAACTAAAAAGAGCCCAAAACATTGTGGGAAAGATAAAAAAGGATTGGGACACCAATGGTGGGACCGGGGTGTCCTTAACTAGCCTAAGTTCCCAATCGAGGCTAAAATAATGGAAGATGACTGAAACATATTGGGCATGTGTGTGGTGGAGGTTGGGAGTGATGATAGAAATCAAATAAATATGGCCAAGAGAAGGGGGATAATTAGTACTTTCTTCACTCAAAAACCTTCTAAATAGTAGTATGAGACTGAGACTAAATAATGTCTAAAGTGTATTATTTTATGTCTACATTTTCCCCCACTTTATGTTGGTGAGAGAAAATCTCAGTAACATAAAGTAGATAGATATGCATACTTGATGCTGATGTAGAGTAACAAAGAAGGCATGCTGAAGTAATAGATAAAGCGTGGAAAAAAAGATGATAGAGCATGGAAACTAAAGATGAAAATGCAAAAAAGGTGATGAGAGTGAACCTAGGGTAGAACGCATGTGCGTTGATGCTGATGTGTGTAGTGTACTTGCATGGTTAGTATGTGAAGTGTGTCTTTGCTTTGTGAAGTGTTGTTGTTGATGTTGGTGTTTTTTCCCCATTTTTGCTTGTTTCTCATCACGACCGGACTGCAAGGAGAAAATGATCAAGTAGTCAAATATGTATGTATATGTGTGTAAAAATGCAATGTAAAAGACACATGTAAAAGTAAAGTACGTAAAATGAAAAGTGTAAATGGAACATGTGCACCTGATCCATGTCGAGAGAAAGAGTGTAGAAGGATATCCTGTACTGCTGGGGTTTTTTGGGTGATCTGATGCCATAAGCTGAAGAATTATAGGGAGGAAATTCTCTGTGTCCTCCAACCTTTAACTACTTCTGTGTGCATGTATACTTTGCTTAATGCTAAATCAAATGAAGCAAGAACTACCACCTTAAATAGTTCTACAATTTAGCTAAAACAAAGCATAAACACCATCATGATAAGAATTAAACAAGGGTTAGATGCTAGCATTCATCAATACAAAATTTGAAACTAACAATGCTAAATATCTAAACTCCTCTATTCTCTAACAACAAATAAATGAATAGACCTAAGTAAGCTCCATGGCTATCAAAATAGTTGTCCTTAATGTTCCAAGAACCTAGGAATGGGGCTAATCAAAGTTGGGCTACAAGACCCTTTTGACACCTCCCATATGACCCAAGCACTTTAAGAAAGAGGCTTAACTCTTCAAGATGATGAACTCTCAAAAGGGCAAGGTGCAAGCTCTTAGTCTCTTTGCTATATGCTTTGCATTTGCTCTCTAAGGAGTTTAGGTGTAAGTAAAAAGGTAGGTGGAGGGCTCTTTATATAGCCCAAAGGATAAAGGATTCAACACATTCTCATGAATGTGGGATAAAGGTAAAACATGATTAGGAATGGATAAGGTTGCTTTATTAAAGGTAACCTTACTTTAGAAGAGTTTAATACATGTTTAGCAAGTCATGGGAGTTGGGGGTGTTTTAATTAATCAAAGGTGATTAACTAATAGGTAGATGTAAGCTTATAGAAGATAATTAGAGGAATATTAGTATGATTTAGGCTATTAAAGGGGATTAAATCAATTAAATATTGATTTATTGGTTAAATGGAAGGGAAAGCTAATTAATTAATAATAATTAATTAGTCTAGGTAGAAGGGGTGATTTATTAACGGAAGGTCGTTAATTAGGGTATTTGTTGGATAGGAAACTTAATTAATTAGCTTAGTGTAATTAATTAATGATGATATGAGGGAAAATGAGTGCTTTTGACGATATGTCGTTGATTTGCGAGAAAGGGGATAATTAGCGCAATTTAAGTATTTAAATTGCTTGGGTGTAATTATAGGTGTCTACATTTGCCCCTCTTTGGGGTGGCGTAAGTGATGCCACTTCAAAGATAGTAGATAGAAAATATTTTGAAGGGATAGAAGAAAAATTAGTAGGAGGGAGAGATGCCCCCTCGAGTGTCGATGGGGTGATGAAGGAAGCCGATCGATGATCGAAAAAGATGAGAAGTAGGTAGAAGAATGGGGACGAGGCAGGATGCCCCGAGGAGAGGGAAAATTAGGGGTGAAAGGGAAGTGGTGTAGAAGAAATATGGATGAGAGGAGAGAAGAGCTTAACCTCTAGCCACTTATTTTTTGGAACAAATTTGATGTCATCATATTGCCATAGGAACTACATCATTGGTCCTTATGAAAAATATAAGCATACGACAAAGGTAGAATGACATGAAAAGCCATACTACGAACAATTGTCCATTGCTGAAAGTACCAACTCCATGCAACATATAATAATGTAATGCAATACGAGAAGGAAACAAGCTCATATAACAGGGAAAACAAGTACGAACACACATATCCAACCCAACAATGGTCAAGACAGTTGTACAAATATTTTGTTATCGGTCTTTGAAGAGATCCACAAGTTCGTGATAGATGACAAGGGTTAAAAATGATGCCCCAAGCAAGGATACATGCAAGAGGAAATGAAAATGGACATGGGGTCCATGAAAAGTATTTGTGTGCAACGAAACAAACACCAGAAACCAAAAGTGCCCCAGTAGAGTATGACGAAGCAAGCGGCTATTTTGTTGTGAATGGTTGTGAATCCAATGATCCACGAGTCATATTAATCGAGGAAGATGTGAGACAAACCAATAGGATATGGAGAAAATACCATGCGCAAGACACAAGTTTTAGCTGTAAGAAGCAAGTTACCATTTTTGTAGGGTTTTTTACTTTTTAGGAATTTTTGAAAATTTTTTCCTTGTTTTTGGATTTTTTGATATATATAAATGTTTGTATTTTTTTTTTTATATGGGATTTCTCGAAACAATGTTCTATTGTTTTTGTGTTTTGTGAAACAATTTTCTATTATTTTTTGTGTTTTGTCGAAACAAATTTCTATTGTTTTTGTGTTTTCTCAAAACAATGTTCTATTGTTTTTGTGTTTTTTCGAAACAATGTTCTATTGTTTTTGTGTTTTTCTTGAAACAATTTTATATTGTTTTTGTGTTTTCTCAAAACAATTTTCTATTGTTTTTGTGTTTTTGAAACAATTTTCTATTGTTTTTGTGTTTTTAATAGTTTTCCAAAGCTATGTGCAGGTAACCAAGAAAGCATGGATGCCCCCAGCGTTAGGTGGGGAATATACAAGTAAGCGAAGCCATGTGCTTATGAACAAGAAGGTGAAGTCGTTGAGTTGCCCCAAAGTGTAAGATGGGAAATAACAAAAGACCACGTACCTTTATGACGAATAGAAAAAGGCAAAGCCGGATCAAGGCTGGATTAGATGGTGTGCACAAGGAAACTTGAAGGCAAAACCAAGTCTAGGACAAAGACAACTACCCTTCTAATACGAGAATGCTTGTGAACAACGAATCTCTCTCGAGGTGCAGGAAACTGGTTTTCACCCAAGGAGGACTTGTCCAAAGTGCCACAATTGCGTGATTTTCACTAGTGGACGACACTTTTCTTTTTCTTTTTCGATTTTTTTATGTTTTTTGATATTTTTTTTATGTTTTCGAAACATATTTGAATGTTTTGGTTGATTTTAAAAGTTTTATGAAACTATGTATAGGAAGACAAGAAAGTGTGGATGCCCCCAATGATAGATGGGATGTACAAGGGCATAAGGCCACGTGCGTACCAGAAAGGTGAAGATGCAAAAATGTCCCAATGATAAGGTGGGAGTATTCAAAGGTAAACTCTTCACAGGTAGAAGTGGGACCCAAGGCCATTATGGATAGGTTCAACATGATGATGAACATAAACCAATGAAATGCTGGGAAGAAGCAAGGATGCCCCAGCGTAAGTTGGCCTACAAGCACATGATAGAAAGGAAGGAGAAGATTGTTTTTGTGAAATGGGACAAAGGTGTCTGAAAACATGGAAAAAAATTAATCTTATACGCATGGATGTTCTGAACGAAGTAGAAGAATGATGTGAATGATATGAATGTAGCTTAGAAGCCTCACGATGAAGAAGTGATTAGCCAAAGGCATAAATCGTGAGACGAGATATGGACTAGAGTAAGAGTCTGAACAAGGTCCAAAAAAGACACTTGGTAACATACTAATCCTGTTTACTCATAGAGATCTAGTGTGTGCACGTGGATTTTATTACCTCTTGAAGTGAATATTTAATAGACAACAAGTGAAGAGACCCTAGCCAATGTGTAGGAATGATTTATTTTGATAAGTGATTTTGTGAATGGAGGGTGAAAGGATAGCCGTACATTACTCCGTTGCCAACCAAGCATCCATAGCCCCGATGGAGATGTATTTGATTCTAATCACAACATTTCTCTATTGCCAGTCAGGCATCCATAGCCCCGATAGAGATTATTGGAAATACCCCAAGAGAGAGTTATATATTAATTTGCTTTTGCTTTGTAGCTTTTAGCTTTTGAGTTTTGATTGATTTTGATTCTTTTGCTTTCTGAAAACTTATTTCAGCTCTCTTGTTTGACAAGGGGTTAAGAACCACTGATGGCTTGATGGAAGGAGGTGGAAGTGCTTATGATGACGACATTGGCTAGTGTCAACAAATATGTCCAAAAGTTCTTTACAACAAGTTTATTAGATGTTGAATGTGATAGGATCTCTAAGAGGTTAGTCGTTCTTTAATTTACCAAGGTGATAAAAGACCAGGGGCAAACAGATACCATAGAGATAAATGTCAAAAAATGCATGCAAATAAGCTAACCAAAATATCACCGAAGGGATGAAAATGGTAGGAAGACTTGCAGAAGAATAGAAAGGAAGGGAAGAAAGAAATATCCATGTGTACGCAACACCTGATTGCAATGTTTGATCTTTGTACCTTTGATTTTTGTTGTTTTTTTTTTTTAATTTTTTAGATTTTTTATATATATATATATATATATTGAACCGTTGTTACTAACAAAGTCACTCTGTGTGATAGGATCCAACAATGATGTTTGCGACTTCCTTGATAAGGGAGACTAAGCGTGTTTGTTTATCAAGAGTCATGTTTTCCCCAATCTCGATAATCGTGGTGAGTTCACACTCAACAAAGGACTGTGATTTATCCTGAAACATGGATTTTGTATGCGGAAGCTTGAGTTCCCTATCCAGAGGTTTATGCACTTTACGCCATACTTGATGGTTATGTTGATGTGCGTTCTTGAATCACGCTTGATTTACAACTTTGAGATTGTTCCAGTTGTTGGGGGATTTTGAGCTCTTGGAAGTTTTGACTTGAGCTTGATAATGAACCTATTTGGGTTTCTTATAAGCTGACACTTGAATTTTCTGACCTTGAGAAGGAGAAGAATGCAAACATTTATGATTGATGATAGGAACAATAGAAATGGTAGTGGGCTTGCCACAACCATTGATAGAAGAAATATGTGATAGATGAAAAGGATACGGTCCAAGAATTGAAGAGGATGGGCTACCAGGAGGTGAGCCACGGATAGAAGGTGAAAGGCTACTAGGATGTGGCCCATGAATATAAGAAGAAGGGACCCTACTAGGATGTGGACTAGGACGTGACCCATAGATGTAAGATAATGGGCTGCTAGGATGTGGCCCAAGAATAGAAGATGATGGACTACCCGGGGTGATCCATACCTAGAAGACAAGGGGCTAGTTGGACATGCCCCAAGAATAGAAGATAGTGGGCTACTCAAAAATGTCCCACAAATAACAGAGGGAGGGCTATTAGAATGTGACCCACACCTAGATGAAGATGAAGGGCTACTTGGTGTTGACCCCAGAAGAGATTGTGATTGAGGAATTATGATAGACAAAGAGTTATTGGGTGATGAGAAGATAGGCCATGGATCTATGCAAGACCAAGGAGTTTCATCACATAATGAAGAATGTGAAGATGGAAGAATAAGAGGAGGATCAAGTTACATGATTTGAGGCTCTTCCTCCATTTCTTGATCAAAGGAATCAACCTTTTCCTCACAATATGCAGATGCATCAAAGTCTAAAGAGAATCCTTTTTTGTAATCTACTAAAGGAAAATCTTCATATGCTCCTATAAATGCCCTGATTGTTTCTTCATTCTAAAAGAGATCAATCGGTATGAGTTGTTGATCGATCCCTAGGGGTTTATTGGAAGAAATAGGTTCACTTGGTGTGGAAGGCTGAGAAGATGTTTGATGATTATTGATAGAAGAAGATGGTGTGGGGGATGAAGAATAAGTGTAGCTAGATGTCTCAGGAGTAGAAGAAGGTGGTGTGGACCTACCTATACAATGGTATGTCGTATGTAAAATAGTAGGATTAAGTCCAAAGTCTGTAGATTGCGATACATGGGTCGATTTAGATGTTTGTCTCGAAGGACTTTGAGTCACACGAATCTTCACAGAAGGAAGATTCCATGGGGGTGATTGATGAAGAAGGTCCTGCAAAGAAGGGGAGGACTGTGATTCAAGCATCACATTAGATGAATGATTACAAGGGTCCTGCGAAGGAAGAGAGGACCGCGATTCAAGAATTGTATTATACTTCTGATTGGAGGGATTTGGAGTCGCGTGTATCTTCAAAGGAAGAAGACGTCGTTGGGGCAACTGATAAAAGGGGTCCTGCGAAGAAAGGGAGGACCGTGACATAAGAGTCACATTAGATGATTGATGAAGAGGATCCTACAAAGAAAGGGAGGACCATGACTTAGGAGTCGCATTAGATGACTTAGGAGTTGAATTAGATGAATCGAATAGTATTTTGGATCTCGTAAGAGAAATATTTGGATTGGAATCCTCAAAAGAAGAGGAAATGTTTGGATTATAATTAAAAGAAGAGTGGGGGGAACTCGAATAATAATTTGGATCAGACATGTCCAAATCTTACCACCGACTATGAGATGAAGGTGGGGAATGAGTTACTCGTATGGGCGCTCTATCATGAAGAACCAAATGAGGTTTAGTTGTGATGGGAATCCTATGATTTGAATTGCTGAACCTAGGTTTTATATTTTTGTAAGTATGGGGAACCGCACGATAGTTAGTCATTTTTGGCATTGTTTTAAGCACAAATGTCTAGATCTAGATAGTGTGATGGAACTCCTTCAAAGGGAAGGAAGTGACATGTCAATTTGGGTAGCATAAGGACAACCAACTAGACATTGTGTAAGTATGGGGATGCGTGCATGATTTTTTGAAGAAGGTCTAAGGAAAATAGACATCGTGACGATGTAATATCGATGAGATAAAAAGGGATTGTCCTAGAAAATAAGTTTTCTGAATGAATAATCACAAGGAACAATCATGCGAGTGTGAAACCCAAAGCCAATCAACAAGGAAATACACCATATGAAAATGTGATGCAAAGATGATCAACAAGATGTTTTCACTTATGCCAAGTTCAAGGAAATGAACAAAACGTAAGTAAAAACAAGAAGTCAATGCGATCTCCCAATCAAGATATATGATGAGCAAGCTCAAACTTGATTAAGACCTATATCTCAAAAAGTGCCAATTACAATTTGTGAATGACACAACAATATCACCAAGATATGTTAACCCACTTTGCGAGAAAGTGAAGTATTGATATCGAGGTGTTATTGATATAACACACACAAATAGTAACACCTAACACTCTTTGAAATCGAGGTAATAATAGAACCGAACTAAAAAGCTCAAAGTATAGCTAGGAATAGTTAAAAATGTGTGCAACATAACCATACAATATAGGTATTTATGTCGAGTTTACAAGAAACAAGACGTAAATATTGAAATTGTAGTGATACATGATACAAACAAGCTAACTCTTCTAAGGAAGTCCGTGGTGATGAACCATGCCTAACTAAAATGACAACCTTGACATGGGTATCAAGATCAAAATGGTTACCAATGATGTGAAAACGCATCCGCACACTTTAGACGTTTAACTAACCCAGCCGCAAACATGGATGGGCGTAAACGGACATAAAAGTGAGAGAAATAGTCGATTGGTAACACAAAGGTAGTCACCCTTCTTTTGCTCAACAAAGTGTCAAAAGAATGTGAAGGAAGTAAATCAAAAAAATGACAAAAATGCTAGCCTCACTTCAGCAGAGTTTCACCTCGCCCTAAGGCAAGTAAAAACTAGGTGAAAGTAATACGTCACACGTTTCTCAAAAAGAAGGTTCACAACTCAACACTATTTTAAAATGGTCAAAGTGGGCTCCTGGCCAAAGTATATTCTCCTAGGTGGTTCTCTCGCCCTAGGTGTTAGAAGGTTGCCACGAGCAAGCGTGATTTACCCAAAAAGTCACACTGACTAGTTTGGGAGTATCTCGGCTTTACTTTACCCCCTTCAAGAATAGTAGGCAACTAGTGCATCTACATGTACTATCACTGGGGTCACCACAATGGACAACTTGTAATGCTATCTCACAAAGGAATCACTAGTCAAGTAGGTAGTGCAGAGCACTTCCGTTTCATCCACAAGGTTCCCTCTTGCATGGAATACTTTGGGGTTCCTGGAACCACCCCCATTGTTGTAGCTTAAGGCGTTATGCCAAAGGGGTTATGTTCCAGTTGAGCGGAGAGGGACGTACCCTTTTCTGAAACCTGCAATACAGTGTTTTGAATATGTTGTTCTTTTTATCTTGTTTAATTAGATGTGGTTTGCTTGAACACCTTTTGGCAACCTCGTATAAATATTGTATTAGTAGTTTTTGATTTCGTTTTGATTCCTCCTTTGACAAGCATTTTTAGGTCCTGCACTCAAGCGTTAGTAGTTCTCCAAGAAAATCACATTATTTAAAAGAGGATTAAGAGTTGATTTTGATTCTCAAGATCATCCAAGGATGCAAGAGAAGAGCATACAAAACAAATAATCCAACTAAAAAGTAAAGAAAATCTTTTCAATCAATGAACCATACAAAATTCTTGATAAATGTTCATTCCCTTAAACCAAAAGTGAAGATGAAGTTTCCAATTTACCAAATGTTATAAAATGAAGACTAAAGTTACTTTTGATTCTCAAGATCACCCTAAGGTGCAAGAGAAGAGCATACACAAAATTTATCCCAACTATATAGAAATGGAAAACTTCAACTCAAAGGACCATTGAAAAATGCTTTGTAAAGGTTCATTCCTTAAGCAAAATGAATAATCAAGTTTCCAAGTTTAATCCTAATGTTAACAAGATAGATATCAAAGTTGTTTTTGATTCTCAAGATCACCAAAATGTGCAAGAGAAGAGCATACACACACTTTGGTCTAAATCGAGTAAGCATGGAAATTGTAACACCCTGAACTGTTGTTACTTCCTCCTGAGCATACAAGTGTTGATATGTGATTTATTTTGTAAAAAGGATGTGTTCCTTTGATTGAGAAGTCATGCTTGATATGGACTGTATCTTCTTTGAAATTGCAGATCTTTGACTGAGTCAGAATATAATTGGACTCTTTTATTTCTTTCATTTTACACCTGAGTTTAATCTGATCTCGGAATGAATTGTGGATTTATCCATCTATAAGACCCAGCCTTGGATCAGTGGCATTGATCCAAGTAATGCTTTAAGTTTATTCGGGATGAACTAAAATTATAGACCGTTCGCAGGTTGCAAGGTCTGACTGCGTTGAATAAACTGTTCCAGAGTCTAACTCAGGCTGATCATGTTAAATGAATTGGTTCCCGATATCGTAATATCAGGAAGGTCTTGATCGTGGACCAGGTAATAATTCAGATACATTTAATTCACTAGCCTATTGGCAGTGTAGGAGTGAATCCTGTTCGTGAATGTATGTTGTAGGTTCTTTTTCTGAGCATTTGAAATGTTAGACCTAAACTGGATTTATTAAGGTTAGTAACCTAAAACTAAACTATGATCTAAGGGTTAGATTAGTGTTAATCTAACCTAGGCCTAAGCTATAAGCTAAATGTTCTAAGTTAGTAACTTTGTGCTATGGAGGTTAGACTAAGTCACATCTTAAATCCTAACCTATGTTACTAACCTAACTAATGGACAAGGAAGAAAGGGGACCTATGGAAGGGTGCGAGCCATGGGCGGTAGTTTCTATGGCATTAAATAGGTAGATAAGCATGAAGGACAGATGAGATGGTAGAAGTTTTAACGGCTAGCAAGAGCCGACGTGGCAAGTCGCCAAAGTTAGATATGGTCTTTGAATTTCATTTGTCCATCGCCAACTATGGCGGTCGGTGGCAATGGAGATTGAGCAGAAATTAGGAGTAAATGTAATTAATGAGCTCACTTTGAGCTCGGGTTTCACGGGAAGGCATGCAAAATGGAAAACTAGTAGTTTGTTTGGTTTTTCATGCGCTCCGGTTTTCCCTCTGTCTGATCACTGGTTCTTCGCACCAGTCTTCTTGGAGTTGCATGGCAAATATGAGTGTAACTCGCTCTTTTCTCTGGCAAGGAAAATTTATAAGTCATGGAAATAACAAATTTTTGTTGGTGAATCTAACTTGGAAAAAGAGGAGAAGGCTTGAGCTCTTTCAGTGGTCTTCTTCGGATTTTTAAGCAAATAACCTTGAGGCATGTTATGCCATAACCTTTAAAAATATTGCTCTCTTTCAAATGATTTCATTAGAACAACTCTGTTCAGATGATTTTTGGATTCAGATGGTTTTTATGGTAGCTTTGTGTGATTTTATTACTGTATCTTCTTGCTGGTTCGATTTTTTCAATTTAACCCTTGATGGGTGTGTATTGTGTTTCGAACTATTGCACTATCTTGTTGTGTTTTGCATTCCGGATAAAGTTTGTGAAATGCATGCAAGAAGGTATACTAAACCTGCTCTTTGAGAGCCCATGAATTGTTTTCTTGTTGGGTTCAGGCTACAGTTGATACTTGTTGTTGATACTTGTCGGAAAGGATACTGTTGGACTTTTGTTTGAATGTTCAGTATAATTCGACTTCTTTGTAAGTTCTGTCGTGGTTATTATAGGTGGTGGTTACTGAATCTTGTTGGGTTTCGCTATGATACTTAAAGTTATTTGTGAGCGGATAACTTGTTGTGTTTACAGTATTTCAATGCGACCTTGTAGAAGTTGTTCCCCCCTTGTGTTGCGATTATGGGATTCAACCCGTTGATAGTTTGCAATATATTTATTTATATACAAAATGACTCTGTGGAGTCCATGGAATGGTACGTATATTAAGGACTACTGTAGAAGCCATGTATGTGAATACTGGTAGTTTGATTCTGTCGGAGTCCTGGAGGGGTAACTGGTATTACGACTTCTGTTATCTTGTAATGAATACCTTCGTTTAGCAATGAAACTTTGGTACAGACTCAGTTGGTGTACTTTTTACGTTTCCTATCTGTGTAAGCTTGAGCAAATATTGTTGTAGAGGCTCAGTTGGATTCCTTGTTACGAAATCAGTATTTAGCTTCTGTATAAGCCTGATTGTGAATATTTACCATTGTTGGCACGGTTGGAATCCTTAACTTATATTTATCTTGTACATCGGTTTCTGTAGAAGCTTTATCGTGAATACTGTTGTTTGGATTCAGTTGAAATCCTTGATAGGTAACCAGTGTTTCTGCTTCTATATAAGCTTGATTATGAACACTTATTATTTTTGGATCTGTTGGATTCCTTAATTTATATATAGATATCATGTATCTTGGCCTCTGTAGAAGTGGGCCGTGAATACCATACTTTTCAACCTCTGAATGAGTTCAGATGTGAATACAGTATGTTATGTTTCCTTTCTGAATAATTCCAGTTAAATGAGGCTGTGCATGTTGCGTGGATTTCGTATGAATATCTCTGCATAGTCATAGGGAAACATCATTTGCTTTAATGTTAATGAGTCTCTTGTTGACTGCAATAAAAGAGAAGTTCTTTTGATTTCGACCTTGGATCTAAAGCCTTACAGTGTTAGTAGGGATTAGAATGAGCTGTATGTTGCTGAGAGGGATTGTTGTCGTGTTTGTGCATGATTACGTCTTTGTTGTTGAGGTTTTCTTGTCTTGTGCTTGACTGAGATAAAGAGTTAACGGTTGTGCCTTTCGACAAGTGATGCGCTTAGCTATTTTCTCATTCCTATAATAATATGGAAGGCTATGTGGAGTCTATTTAGGATAGAATACTCATCACTGCCTTGGCGCGAGAGCTGCTGTACTGCTAGTAAGCTACAGGATATTGTTTAATTTAAATTTTAACCAAACTATGATGCTTCTGGTGGTCTCGTCTGATTTATTTGCATGTGTTTAAGGTGAATGCTTTGCTCTTGGAGAGACGGTACAGTCATGAGCTAGTTCTGAGGGAAATATGTATGATTCGTTTTATTTCTCTTCTGTTGTAAAGTATAGGTTGATATAATTTTTATCTAACTTTTGGAATTGTTCTAACATGATGATGGAATCATGAAAGGTTATGATATTCATTTATTATGTTGAATATATTAGTCCGTCTGATGTTGCGTTGTCCTTGGGATTCAGATGGATAGTTGTTTAGATGTATTTGTCTTCTTGGTCACTAACGTTTTGATGAAATATGTTTACTTGTTTGGTGAAATGATCTCATTTAAACAGGTTGTTTAATGAAAACAGTTGGTGGATTGCAATTGTTTTAAGAGTTAGTGCTTATCATGCTCAGTTCATCGAACTGACCCATGTTGACAATTTTTGCAGATGGTTGCCGTAAGTGGTAAAAGCACGCAGATCTGATAGGATGTTCAGATTGTTTAATTTGGTTTTATGATGAATTACAACTTGATTCTCTAAATGTACTATATGAGGAAAGATGTTCTTTTTCCGTTGAGTATTGTATCAAGTATGCTGAATGCATAAAATGTATTTGATTAGTTCTGAAAGGAATGGAAATAGATATTTGATACTTATATGTTTGTATTCGTATCTTGATAGTTTGACCTTCTTCGGTTCAAATGATCTTAAGAGCATTGTTATTATTGTATAATTTGGAGACTTTTGTGATTATCAATGTAAGCTTGCAAGAATATGTGACTGAATACTTATGATTGTTTAGCAGTTCTAGTATGTTCTATCTAAAGCTAAATTGAAATTTAGATCACTGTCTTCTGGAAGCTAGGGTAAAAATAAACCTAAGCAGGACGCTAAACAAGCTGAATTAAATTATTAATTCCTAGTCTTGATTAAGCCAGGTCAACGTTTAATTGGATTCTTAATCATTATATCTTGATACTATTAAGTAAGATATAAATTCAGTTATGGGAACTGATATAAACCTAAAAAGGGTTTGGTTAGCAATCTCATGTGAAGGATGGGAGTAATTGTCCAATTTCATTGATTTAGAATTATGTATATTCTATGAACTCCTTGATGGGACCTCTAGTCTTAATAACTTCTCTTGTGTATTGGGTTTTATTAAGAAAGGTCATTCTAAGGTGAGGAACCCAGGGATTGGGAAAGACTACCCTTAAAGGGAGCGTCTTATGGTATAATTTAACTCAACGTATGTAACACTTTTTAATAAGTAGATCTTTTCGAGGCGGATTTAAAGGTTGACGACACAAGTCAACTGCAGGGTTGTACCTTCGAGAAGATTAGGATCTTCTCGAAGATACAACAATGCAGGTGACTTATGACGACACCCTTTGCATTGATCGTTAAGATTTACACCTTAAACTCAAACAAGTTACTCTGGGACCGATTAGGAATGTGGTCATGTTATAAGGCTGCCTAGGAGACTCGGGGTATCTTGACACACTAGTTTAACTAGGGTTGACCCAAAGATGTCATCGTATCCCTAGTCCTTGGGAGCATCCATATAACGTTGTCACCTTACTAATCCGTTCTAAGTGAATAACTTGGGATAGGAGGGACTGACAGAAGTCAGTATAAGACATTCTACATAACATAGGAATGGGGTGAAGGATGTATTCCAGATTGACGAGTATGCCATTAAGGAATACGAGACATAAGAAGTATGTTTCAAATCTTTGGCCAAAGTATCGCAAGTTGCTGATTGTGTTGTCCTAAGTCACCTAGTCTAAGGGATGAGATGCCGATGAATAATGGTAACAATTATTCAGATAGGTTCCTTGGACAGAGCATTCTAAATCCTAGATTAGGGAAGAGAACCGCAAGAGTATTGTGTTAAAGTGAAAACACCAACTCTTAATACACATGAATAGATCGGTAGATTACCGAGTCATGGAATGAATAGATCGGAGGTACTCCGAGTCATTACAGCTGCATATGGTTATCTGTTATAAGAATGGTTGCTTGATTTGTGAGTTCTAAATTATGTATTTAGAACCAGGAAGCATTTATAATTTTTTTTTTTGACTTGTTCTAATGTATAAAATGAGGACGTTACGAAATACAACATTCATCAAAACATTATACATGTTAGAAAATGACCAGTTTTAAAATAATAGAAAAACTTGTAATTTTTGTAAGTATAAATCCCAAATTTATGTTTTTATTGCATATTTATCTTCAATACCTTTCCAACTCAAAAAAATGGAGTCATTTTGAGTTCCGAGCAAAAGTTATGGCCTTCGGAAGATGAGTTACACATATGTTCTTATGCTCATGGGCATGCACTTGACATGCACTAAAAAAATGTCAAAAAAACGTCCCTTAATCTACAAAATGGGAAAAATTTTCAAACCAAGATTCAATTTTTACAACAACCTATCACATTAATATATGAATAGAAGACTCAACGCTATCAAACATTAACATACATGCTCAAGAATTGAAGATTTTCAAGAACTTGACAAAACTAGCATGTAGAATGATGAAAAAGTAAGCTCTAAAAATGAAAACATGTTGAAATCTTGAAATTTTCTCACCAAGATTAAATTTTGACAGCAACCCACTACATTAATATGTAAATAGAAGACTCGAGAACTATCAAACACTAACCTACATGCTCAAGAATTGAAATTTTTAAGAAATTGACAAAAAAATAGCATGTAAAATGTTGAAAAAGTAAGCTCTAAAAATGAAAACATGATGAAATCTTGAAATTTTCTCACCAAGATTAAATTTTGACAGCAACCCACCACATTAATATGTAAATAGAAGACTCAACACTATCAAACACTAACCTACATGCTCAAGAATTGAAAATTTTCAAGAAATTGAAAAACTAGCATGTAAAATGTTGAAAAAGTAAGCTCTAAAAATGAAAACATGATGAAATCTTGAAATTTTCCCATCAATTCCAATTTTGACAGCACTTCACCTCCTTCATACCTACAAGGAATACCCAACACATGCAAACTCAACAAAACAAGTTAGATCAACATGTGTAAAAGAGGGTTAGTAACCAAAAATAAAACTTAACTACAAAAACTTGAAATTAAGTGCAAAGGACAATGGAGTAAGTCCCACCGGGTGTGCCAAATGTGTGCATGTATACTTTGCTTAATGCTAAATCAAATGAAGCAAGAACTACCACCTAAAATAGTTCTACAATTTAGCTAAAACAAAGCATAAACACCATCATGATAAGAATTAAACAAGGGTTAGATGCTAGCATTCATCAATACAAACTTTGAAACTAACAATGCTAAATATCTAAACTCCTCTATTCTCTAACAACAAATAAATGAATAGACCTAAGTAAGCTCCATGGCTATCAAAATAGTTGTCCTTAATGTTCCAAGAACCTAGGAATGGGGGCTAATCAAAGTTGGGCTACAAGACCCTTTTGACACCTCCCATATGACTTAAGCACTTTAAGAAAGAGGCTTAACTCTTCAAGATGATGAACTCTCAAAATGGCAAGGTGCAAGCTCTTAGTCTCTTTGCTATATACTTTGCATTTTCTCTCTAAGGAGTTTAGGTGTAAGTAAAAAGGTAGGTGGAGGGCTCTTTATATAGCCCAAAGGATAAAGGATTCAACACATTCTCATGAATGTGGGATAAAGGTAAAACATGATTAGGAATGGATAAGGTTGCTTTATTAAAGGTAACCTTACTTTAGAAGAGTTTAATACATTTTTAGCAAGTCATGCGAGTTGAGGGGTGTTTTAATTAATCAAAGGTGATTAACTAATAGGTAGATGTAAGCTTATAGAAGATAATGGAGGAATATTAGTATGATTTAGGCTATTAAAGGGGATTAAATCAATTAAATATTGATTTATTGGTTAAATGGAAGGGAAAGATAATTAATAATAATTAATTAGTCTAGGTAGAAGGGTGATTTATCAACAAAAGGTCGTTAATTAGGTATTTGTTAGATAGGAAACTTAATTAATTAGATTAGTGTAATTAATTAATGATGATATGAGGGAAAATGAGTGCTTTTGACGATATGTCATTGATTTGCAAGAAAGGGGATAATTAGCACAATTTAAGTATTTAAATTGCTTGGGCGTAATTATAGGTGTCTACACTTCCCTAAAATGTGTGTGAAGAGATCTCTCGTACTATCCTAGTTTTTGGGTGATCCAACACTACCGACCGAAGTAGTGTAGGGAGGTACACCCATGTAACCTCCAATCCTGTAACTACTCCGCATAATGCTAAGGACTCCATGTCCTATAAAATCCGTTGTGTATGGATTTTATATACCGGTATGAAATCACTTGCTGTATATAAACCCACAATACCAAGGTCATATTGTGCACTAAACTGAACTAGTGTAAACATGATGTGTAGACTGCATAACCACAAATTATGCCCCCATTTTTGGGAGCACATGCAACATCACCGATAGGAGAATGCAGCCCTAAAATAGGACAAACCACATGTACTCGAAACTATGCCTTGTAGGGGGAAGGAAATGCACATGGTAGAAACTAAGGTGGACACAAACAAGGATGGCTAGCCAATGACAAGTGTTAGTATGAATAAACAAACATATAGAAAATAGTGTATAAGCTACGCAAACAATGTATAAGCTACCAAGAAAAGTAGTGTAAACATGCAAGAAGACAAGGAAGCCACACATAGTGGGACATCACTCACTATGTCACAAGACACGAAAGGCCATCATGGCCCTAAAAAAAAAAAAAAGTGTGCACACCAAACAAAGGGCAAGGCCCACATACAAAAACATGCAATAACAGAAAATGGAACAAACAAGTATGGAAGAAAATATTCTTACATAAAAATGCTACACATGAAGAAACCATTAGCATGTTAGAAAGATAACTAGTATGTTAAAAGTGTGTATAACCAAGAAATATAAAGTGTTAAGTACAAAATGAAACAATAACACCTAGAAGAGACGAATGTGGATGCACCTAACGACTAATGTAGGAAGGGTAGAAGGTGAGCATCCATGGTGTGTGCAAGAGACATGTATCTGTGATCACCACCAGAAAAATATGTGAACGCACATGTGTGGATGATATAGATAAATGACATACAAGTAAGCTAACTAACATGTGTAATAAAGTGACCATGAACAAGAAAAATTAAGCAAGAGTAAGTGCAACCATAATATGCAGTATGCCATGGATGAATGTCATGGAATACAAAATGGAGTGATAGGAGCCATTTCCCGCCAAGTGAATGGAAATGTATGCAATGAGGTTCATTTGTTTTCCCCATCAGCGATCAAGAATGAATCACAAAAAGAGTGGGTCATCGGAAATGGTCAAAATGTGTTGTGTGTCTAACGTGTTGTGATGAATGTGAATGCGTAGTAATGAGATGCAACCTAGTGACAATGTGTGTGTGAATCCTATAGCCAAAGTGCATGTCACAACCATATGCACATATAAGTGTTGATTTAGCCTTAGCGTATAACACTATGAGATGAATAGATGAGTGATGATTTATCCCTAAGTGTATATCACTACAAGATGACAAGAGGGAGTGGTGATGTAACCTAAGGTGTATACCACTACAAAATGATAGAATAGGTGACAATTTATTCTAAAGTGTATTTCACTAGGCTAGAAATGTCACATGATGAAAGGTAGAATAGTAAATGTGTGATGAGTGTAAGGTCCATTTGATTTGTAAACCCTCGACAATCGAGTATGGACCAAGGAACTAAAGTGCATCATAGGGTGGTGAGTGTAGCACATAGAAAACAATGTAGTATATGTAATGATGAAAGATGACCATGTGATGAGTATAATGTGTAATGTATGATGTATAAGATGTAATGTATAGTGTATACTAAAAGTAGTATGTATGATGAGTAGTATGGAATGCTAGATGCAAGTATGTATAATGAAGACTAGTATGATGTAAGATGTGTAAATGCAAAAATGTCAAAATGTTATAGATGAAATATATAATGTATGGTGTATGACGCATAATATGTGAGTAGATGTAGTGTGTAAGTCCTATAGTGCAGTGTGTGGGGTTCATGTGTAGTAATCCCTCAACAAGTCAAGTGTGAACCGAAGCACAAGAGTGTGTCATCAGGTAGTGGTCGATGCTAGAATGTGTGATGAGAATGCCTATATGCAAATGTGAAGATGATAGATGCTAGGGTGAGTGGGGGTGTAATAGATGCAATGCCCCCAAGTATATATGAGTGAGTAAACTAACCAATGATAATGAAGAAAAAGTCTCCATGCAATGTATGTAGTGATGAAAGCGTGTGATTATGGGATGTATGTGAAAATGTGGTATGTGCAAATGCTAGGAGTATGATGTAACACTATGTAAGGATGTGAATGAATGATAATGTAAAGATAATAAATGTTCCTATGATGATATGATGATGATAGAGGGGGATGTGAATACTACGACCCCAATGTATGCATGATGAAAGAGGATATCATGTAATGTCATCTAGAATATCATCACTCTCAGATTATAATTGAATGGATACACATTAGTGACTTGATAAGAAATAATTTCAGTTGATCACGTAATGAGCCATTAAGGTGTAAGTTCAGTACATGCACATATGATATTCCTTGTTGGTGAATGAAGGAAGTGGACAACCGTGTGCATAATAATGAGTGAGATTTTGAGTGTATCCTAGGAAAGAGCTATTGCAAATGAAAACACGTCCAAAGGGCATAGGAAATGATATGTCTATATGATTAGGATTTAGAGTACCCCCAATATAATCAAGCCATGATTTTCCTAATGTAAGTGGTGAGGATCGAGGAGTGCATGTGAGAAATATTGTGAGGTGAAAGATATGAAGACCATAAGCGGCAGTGATGATGACATACCCATAATAAAGATGAGAAGCATATGGTGTAGGATAAAGGTCCTCAAAATAAAATCCTAAGTGAGACAACCCGTCGTGTGTACATATAGTGTCATTGCATGTACGATCAAATGGAATATGTTCCTGGTATTAATTATTCATGAAGAATGTGTAAGTAAATGGTGGGCGTGCTAAGGGAGATGGTACATGTGAAGGTGTATGTGATAGAGTGATGTCCATGGAATGGACAAGCACTTGATAAGGAATCATAGCAAGTAGTAGTAGTAGGTGGCATAGAAAAAACTACATCTATCACACAAATGGTACCATCAAGTGGTGGTAAGTGAGATGGTTCTTCTTGAGGTTCGGGATCGTCATATGTAATGTCTATGCATGGAATAGGAAGGCCGATATTAGGATCCCTATCGCAATACTGAAAGGGGTCACAGATCACAAAAGATGGTATACTCAATGCTC
This sequence comes from Taxus wallichiana var. yunnanensis, assembly GCA_018340775.1. NCBI lineage: Eukaryota > Viridiplantae > Streptophyta > Pinopsida > Cupressales > Taxaceae > Taxus > Taxus wallichiana. The sequence continues at coordinate 671,572,389 of CM031237.1, read as the reverse complement.
TCATGTAAGAATTTTACACAATTATGGATAGTAGAAGTGACATCTTGCATGGCATGAAGCCATGGCCTACCAAGTAGATAGTTATAGGAAACTAGGAAATCAACAACAAAAAGACAGTGTGGATAGTTTTTTTACCAACATTAATAGGTAATGTAACGAGGTCGAGACATGGGCGGATAGAATCATTGTAAACACATAGTGATATTAAATATGGACTAACATAACGAGTGGAAAGACCTTAAGCTTCAAGGAATTACATAAGATATAAGTTAATTTCAGATCCATTATCAATAAAAGTATGCTTAACGATGACATTATGATTACTAGAGATGATATGCAGTGGCGGGTCATTATCAAAAGTGTGAACGTCGGTGGCAAGGTTAGACTTGAATACTATATGTGAAGAAAAACATCTCCAAAGGCTTGGTAAACCAAGTTTGGATGTATGCCTACATGAATGCAAGTAGTAGCAAGAAAGTGTTGTACTTTATGTAGTAAATCAAGATTTGCAAGAAAATAATCATTGATTGAGATATTCATAATGACCAAAGCCTAGGATGACAAGAAATGAATGAAGGAAATAAAAGTGTGAATGAAGGAAGTGTTGAAACGTCGGGTTCACCAAAATGATTAACTAAAAAAGTGTGATATAGATACTAGTTAATCTAAGCTATGAACAAATCTAAATAAGGTAAATGGATGCTATAAATAAATATAAAGATGACCCAAGCAACTATGAAAAATTAAATTCTAACCCTAATGTGTAAGAGAGAAGAGGAAAAAAATTAGTTAAATAGAAGATGTCATGGACTTTGTGTCATAAAGGTGATTAGAAAATATGGAAGCATGAACAATTGTGTAGGCACTCTAAAAGGATGGATTTGGGTTGATTCTTTAGATTGGAGCACTGGAAAGGGAATGGGGTGCCTATAGGTGCTTTGGTATACAAAATAGGCACCTTGGTCTACAAATTGGGTGCTTTGGTCTCAGTGTAAAATCTTTAAAACTGATTTTAACAGTTCGAATGATCATCTGAAACCCTCGCTATTTGTCACATTAACTTTGTTGCACCTGCTCCATATGTCACCGATATTTTGAGATGATGAAAAGACCTGTAAAATACCAAGGAGTATCAAAACCCTAAAAAAGAAGAATGTAAATGAATGGGTTAGACTGACCTCAACTTCCACAATAGTGGGATTACTAATTGAGCGCTATGCTACATTTGGGACCCAAATGTAGTTCTAGTGAGTGTGTGTATAATGTTCCCTAGGTGCTCTTGTGCTAGTCACACTTTTTGAAGTAGTGAGAAATAAATAGATGTAGAAAATGTAATAAAATGTGTGCATGGAGTAGAATAGAATCCTCCCCTATGATGTGTGTGATGGTGATGACCTAGCCTTGTACCTTATTATGGAGCTATGTGGATGCAAGTGATCTCCAATGCAATATATGGATGATAGTAGTGAGTATTTCTTGGTCCCTCATTATGGTCTCATAACTTTATATTTATAAGGTTCTCTTGATGTAATTTCATAATTAACCCTAAAATGGATGACCACCAAAAAGATAAAGACCTCAAATGGCTAGAAAGAGCCCAAAAAGTGGTGAGAAAGATAAAAAGGATCGGGATGCCCATGGTGGGACTAGGGCACCCATGGGCACCCCATACTAGCCTGGATGCCCTAGGTGAGGCTAAAATAACGAAATATGAATGAAACATAATCGGCATGTGTGTGGTGGAGGTCGGGAATGATGATAGAAATCAAATAAAAATGGCCAAGAGATGGGGTTTAATTAGTACTTTCTTCACTCAAAACCCTCTAAATAGTAGTATGAGACCGAGACTAAATAATGTCTAAAGTGCATGATTTTGTGTCTAAAGGTTCCCCTTTCCTACAAAAATAGATTGTGTACAAAGGTATTGATCTCCTCTTTTCTCATCTTGATAGTTAACCTTATACTCAACCATTCTCATCGGAATTTTCATTCCGGGAAAACCACAATTTTCCCAAACCTACCTCTACCATCGCACATGGAAGGGATTTGGTTTGGGTCGATATGAGCAAGGTCCACACAACTTACCCTTTTAAAACTTGAGGAAACCTAAAAAAGTATGGCCTTGGTTTCAAAGAAACATCTTCCAACCCATCACTATCAACACTATAATCATAACCACACCCATCATCATCAAACTATCCCTTTGGCGTTGATGATATCATATCTATTCCCCCTTAATTTTTTTAATCAATGCTATCAAACTTGGATTGCTGACTCATCAAGCTAATGGTAAGATTGAAACCCTTCCCCTAAAAATACCTCACATGATAGAGGAAGATTCACCTTCTATCGATGTTCTCCATTGTCATGACGATGATGCTATATTTACTTATATGGGTGTTGAGGACAATTATCTTCAAAAATCCTTACCTCCTAACACATCTACACTTCTCAATGAATCAACCACCGATGTTAATATTGGAACATCATGAGAGTCACATAATGTAAATATTGTCCAAGCCTTAGATTCTCATGAACTTCAAGAATTCACCCCTTTCTTATCCAAACACAATCAAGCCTTCACATGGTTTTATCGTGATATGTCTAGCATACACCCTAAAATATTTATCCATAATATTGTCACTATCTCATATGATAAGCATGTGAAGCAAAAACTTCGTAGGATGCATCCTCATGTCACACTATTAGTCAAAGAAGAACTTTAGTGTCTTCTTTTCAGACAACTTCATACTACCTATTGATTATCCACAATGGGTTTCTAACATTGTGCCCATCACTAAAGACACTTTGGAAAATTGTAGAATTGTAAGACTTCCGAGACCTTAATCTCAGTTGTCCAAAAGATGATTTTCCCTTACCAAACATTGATCAACTTGTCAATATAATAACATGCCACAAGATTTTGTCTCTTATGGATGGTTTCTCTAGTTACAATCAAATCATCATCACACCAAAAGATCAACATAAGACATCCTTTATCACCCCATGGGGAACCTTCTACTATAGAGTAATGCCCTTTGTCCTGAAAATGTAGGAGCTACTTATCAACATGCCATGACATACATATTTCATGATCTCATCCACAAAACCATAGAAGACTACATTGATGATCTCTTAGGTAAATCCAAGCATTGAAGAGACCATCTAGTTGTCCTTGACATGATCTTTACACATTTATTATAAATTTTCCTCTGTCTTAATCTAGCTAAATGCATATTCAAAGTTATCACACAAAAAATCCTAGGATTTATAGTATTTATTAGGGAATTGAAGTTGACCCCACCAAAGTCAAAGCCCTTATTGAAATGCCCTCACCATCTAATCTCAAACAAATTCATACCCTTCAAGATAAAATTCAATCTATTTGACATTTCATCTCTCAATTGTCGATTGTTGTTAACCTTTCCATCATCTTCTGAGAAAGGACATATACTTAAGTGGGATGATAATTATAAACAGTCCTTTGATGCTCTCAAACAATATCTCTTATCTCCACTAGCGATTACACCTCCATACAAGAGAGAGCCCTTTTATCTTTACATCTCTATGATTGACCATGCCTTGGGAGCCATGCTGAAACATCGAGATAAATGGGGTAAGGAAAATTTTGTCTATTACATAAGCCACACCCTTCACAATTATTATACTTGATATTGAAAAGTCAAAAAGTTATGTTGTGTTTTATACTTTGTAATTTCCAAACTCTATCATTATCTCCTCATTCAAAAAACCTATGTTTTCACCAAATTTAATCCACTAAAATCTATGCATTTTAAACCTTATCACAATGATCATATCACCATATGGCTCCTGCTCATGACTAATTTCAACCTTGAATTTATCTCTCGAAATCCATTAAGGGGCAAGTCATTACCAATAATCTCACGTAAGCTCCTCTTTGTTAAACCCTGGTCATTGGTGTTGGCATTGACGTTAAATGGCATTGATGGAAAAGGAGTGAATGGTGAAGTGAGGATCTGTAAGGAACATGAAGGTTGATTGGTAGTGCCTTCTAATAATGGTTGAAGGTTGATTGGTAGTTCCTTATAATTATGGTTTGTGAGGTAGCTTGAGTCCACTAGAAGCGTGGAGGTGGATATAATTCTTGTCTCAGGTGTTATACAAGTCATACATTATGATTCTAGAAAGTAAAAGAGCTTATAGAATAAGTAACAAGTCAAATGTTGAGAGTCACAGTTGTAATTGGCTCATTTAGGCCTAGTTCTGGAGTATAATGAGGTGTAAGAGCTCACTGCAATGCATGGAAATACTAGGTAAGCATGGGAGTAGCCTAGGAACATTGTATAGGGAATTTTGAGCAACAACAAGGTTTATGTCAGATCCTGAAGGTAAAACTCAAAAGTGCACCAAAACTACCTTTGAGGAATGACAATTTATGTTGAGGTAAATGAGACAAGTATGAACTGTAAAGGAAACTTAATGGCTAAAAAACCTATGGATTATGTAGAGGGGTGTCTTGTTATTCTTCATGCCAAATTTCATCAATTTTTGAAGAGGTGTGTGGAAGTTATGCAAGTTTTCCTAAAACTAGTTTATTAAGGAATGTAAATTGAGCACCCTGTCTTCTTAGCATCCAAGAAAAATATGAAGCCTTCTTTAGATAAATCATAGAAGGATTTTTTTAGATAATTCCAATCCTGAAGTGTTGTAAATTTTTTGAAGAAAATTGGTTAGGAATCAAAAAATTATAATCTCTTTTCTACAAGTGTTCTTATCTCTTCAAGGATATTTCTTGGGTTAATATGATTAATATGAGTTATCTAACTCTAAATCACCTGTGTAAACTATATACACTCCTTAGAAGCATATAAACCATCCTATAAGTAAAAATGATGTTTCTTTTATTCCTTAAGGTGAACTATATCATACATGTATGTACTTGCTTTGCAAAATCATGACTAGGTAGTCCTATATTGAACACTCCAAGCTTGTGTTTCTTTAGTAGAAGATGACAGGAAATGGTTCTTCAAAGTTATTGAGGATTAATCACCTTCTACAGGACCAAGGCCACTTGTTAGAACCTTTAGTTGTTATGCTGAAGTATTAAATTACTCTAAGTGTGTTGATTCCTTTAACTGTCTTGTATGTTGTGTCAAGGGAGCATGACAAATAAGATTGAATATATTCGTCAAAATACTATATGCTATGAAAAAAGAAATTTGAGCATGTTTGAACTCATTCCTTGTAAGAGACAAGTCTAAAAGAGTGGCTAGTTTAGTAGAAGGTTGTAAATAAGAAGTCCAAGCTCAAAATTGGTTCATGACGATTCCAACACACGATCCTGAAATGACCAGTCATAACTAATCTTATTCAAATGGTGACTGTATATGGTATGGAACATTAGGTTGGGTAAATAAAGATCCAAAGACATGATGTGAAGGTTAATCATATAAAGCTTTGTTAATTTGTTTGACTAGTGTACATGGTATTTTTGAAATCTTGGAGTATTTTGAAGTGTGTCAAATTAGTTGAATGCATGGAGAACATACCAAATGAACTCATAGGTTCAAAACAACTATAATTTTTTAATTTCATTGATAAATAATAGAGAAATTCATTTTTGAAGCCCCTTAGGTTTGTAGAGTTGGTGAAACCCTCTGCCTAGGGTTTGGAGTTGAAGAATGCTCAAAGCACAAGTTTTATCTAATGAAATATCTTGAAAATTTCTACAAAACTCTATGATGAGGTCATATTCAAGAATTTTCAAGTCTTACATAATTTCATTAAGGTTCAGAGGAGATCTCATTGAAATTTGCTTCAAAGATAACCCTTCAATCTTGTGTAGAGTTGGCAAGCATAATAAATGCTAGTTCTTTGTTGTTAAACACCAAGACCTTCATGAAAAGCTTATAAATGATAAGAAAGGGCACATTGATTCTTAATATGATCTAAAATTTAGATGAAGGCATAGAAAAATCATGATAGTGAGATAATGACAAGCCGATAACCTTGTTTTTTTATCTCAGTTAGTTGAATGAGTGAAAACTATTGTAAGAAGCCCTTGAAAGAATAAAGGTTGATCTATTTGACAACAATGGGAGTGTGATGAATTTCATATAAATCCCCTAATGTCCGAGAGTGATTGTATTAGTCCAAGAGTGTCATGTAAAACAATATTTTGTTTCTTGAGTTTCCAAGTACTTGTTTGTTATTCTTGTGTAGGTGTACAATCATGAACATCCTTATTTGAATTGAATGAGTCCAAGGAGAAGATCAAAGGATTTTTTAGATACAAACTTGTAAATGCCTCATCTAGCTCGAACCATTCTTGAGAAAAAGACAAGAATATGAAAGGTGTGAGAAGTTCAAAAGGAATTGAAATAAAAAAGGGTAGAATTTGGAAAGTTAGGTGAATAAGCTCAAGCAACAGAGTGCATAGATATAGAGTCTTGAACAAATATGAGGAGATGAAATTTCATGAAAGATAGTGGAGACAATATACAAATGTATTCATTTTTTTGAATAGTGTGTGTGTTGAAACCTTGAAGAATAATCTTACTGTGAGCTATGGACACAAAGGTATATGAAGGTGGAGATTGTTGCTAAGATAAGGATGCAATGTTGATATCCAAACCTATGAAAAACATATGGATATGATGTTCTCATGACAAAGAGTTTGAATATGGTTGAATACATGAATACATGCATGTGTTGAATTTTCGAAGATTAAATGATGCATAAATATAGTTGAGTCTCTACTAAAATGTGTAAAGAACTTGCTGCTAAAGGTGTGAATAAAACAAAGAGTTAAGAAAATGAAGTAAGGTGAATGAAAAATGTGTAAGAGTATGGGAAAAGGGTCTTGACAGAGAGAGAATGATCTTTGAAATCGTGTCTAAAAGATCGTGAGATGAACACACATTGCTATGTTGAATGATGAAATTGTGAAGAAGGTGCAAAGTACTGATTTGGGAGATAATGAATGCTTTAAGAGGATGGTGAGCAAGTAAAAAGGATGAAATGAACTAAATATTTGAGATCAGATGACTCAATATTAGGAACATATAAGTGTCTTAAAAGGAGGGATATATATGAACTTTGAAACCATGAAATGTTTGAGATGAGCATGTAGGATCTAGTTACTATAGTAGGAATGAATAATTCCATGAATGAGAGAATGATATACTAGTGATTGTGAACCTTGTATGATAGAAAAGGTGTAATGATTTGATAAGAAGGAGATAGGTGAGTTGAGAAGTAGATTTTAGTAGAAAATTGTGCTAATATAGCTTATCACTATGTTGTATATATCTTCCCCTGTAGATATAGACAAGCAGAAGATTATAGAAATCAAAGAAGCTCAAATCCCTGACATTTATCACCCTTGGCGCACGGAAGTGGCGCATGACAATGAGTGTCAACGAGGGTAAAGGATGAACCCTTGGCGCACGGAAGTGGTGCATACAATGGATGTCAACAGGTAAAGGATGCGCCCTTGGCGCACAGAAGTGGCACACGACAATGGATGTCAACAAGGTAAAGGATGCGCCCTTAGCGCATGGAAGTGGCGCATGATAATGAGTGTTAACAGGGAAAATTTGCGCCTTGGCGCACGAAAATGAGTGTCGATAGGGTAAAGGATGCGCCCTTGGCACACGAAGTGGCGCATAGAAATGGATGTCGACAGGTAAAGGATGCGCCTGGTGCATGGAAGTGGCACACGATAATGAGTGTCGACAGGGTAAAGGATGCGCCCTTGGCGCACGGAAGTGGCGTATGACAAATGAGTGTTGACATTAAAATGTATGCGCCAAGGCGCAGGAAAGTGGCCCACGTGAAATGGATGTCGATAGGGTAAAAGTTACACCTTAGCACACGTAAGAGGATGTCGACACACACATGGATGCGCCTATGGCACACCTTCAGGAGGCGCAACATTTTGAGCGCTGACAGGAAGTAGACCCTGGCGCAGATATTCAGACGGCCATAACTTTTGACTGGGAGCTCGGATTCATGCAAGGTTGGACTTTTCAGAAAGCTTACGAGGTCCTCTATCCAACTATGAATGGATATATTTAATTGGGTGAGAAAAAATTCTTAAAAATGCAAAATACAGTTTGCCACTTTTGGGTTCACTGGGGTTCTCACCTACCATCATAATGAGATGAATTAAATGCAACCTAGAGGCGGTTGGGGTAGTTTTGGAATTCCTCTCTCTTTTCTCTCTCATTCTTCCTATAAATTGTAAATAGGGGCTTCTTTCTAAATGTTGGACATTATTTTTTTGCCCCTCCCTTCTTCTCTTTGGCGAGGAAAACTTGTGGAGTTCAAGCCTCCCATTTGAGCTGTAATGCAACTTTTCCTCTTGGCATTTTGCAGTGTGTTGTATCAACCTTTGGAGCAAATTAATGCATATCTGTGGATGATTCTCAACCCTCTCTGTGTTCATTTGCATCCTCCTGATCTTTCACTGTGAATCTGGTTATCTGTGCATGATCTTGCATTGCGTTTTTTATGGTTTGTGTTTATTGGCAAGATAGGTGTTCTTCATTCCTCGGTGCATCACCTTTGTAGTTTAGGTTTTATTTTATGCATCTTCTTACCCTGTCTCCTTGGCAAGTTAGATTAGGTTTTTAGTAAACCCTCTACATTTTTACGTATGCATCTGAACAGAGGAATAGGAACCGGCCTTCATCCGGAGAGATTTTTCGTTTTCGCAAGGTCCCACACTTGGGAAAAGCTCCATGTTATGCAATCGCACTGAGAGTCTCAACCCATCGAGTTGCAGACATTCAGGGGTGCTGCGATTTGACACCAACAGTTTTGGCACACCTGGTGGGACCGAGAGGTCATTCCACATATTTGAAGGAACTTTCAAGAAATTCAGACTTAAAAAATTACAGGTTTTACAATTTCATATTTTCACCTTCTGGGCTGAACTTTGAAATCAATTTTCAAGGACTTGAATTGCTCAAAACAAGTCAAAATTTCACCAGTTGATAGATCGGGGGATAATCTTCAAAAGGGTATTCTTAGATTTTTGAGATTTTGACTTTCAAAATTTCATGGTTTTTTGATTTTAGATTTCAGGTTTTCGGAAGTCTGGCATTTTTGGATTTTCGGGACTATCATTCCAAATCAAATTCCAAACTCTAAAATCTCAAAAATACAGGTCTTTTAAAATTCTATTTTTAAATATTGTCAGGTTTGGTGTGTAACTTGGCAGAAGTCTACCTTTTGAGGCTAATTTTTTCTAACACATCCGCGACTTCGAAGGGATAGAATTCAGCAAAGTGTAGAAGCACATTTTGCCCGGGCACATGAGAAGAATTCGAACCAGGTCTAATACTCGAGAAGACGGGATATTTGTCCACTTGCAACTATCACCAGGAGGAGGAAGGAGAGGAAGAAGACCACAAAGATCACCATCTCCACCTAACAGGACTTTGTCTACACCTCCACCTGGTAGGCCTTTTCTTGCATCGACCGTGGTTCTTAGGCCAATCATAATGGCACATCTACCACCAAATCCCTTTGTCAATTTCACAGCAAAGAGTCCACTTGCCGTAAATTCTCGTAATCAAATTCCAGTTGTAGCACTAAAGAATATACCTTATTTTACGGGAGAAAATCATACTACTCCTATTGATCACATCAAGGATATTGCTAATGCATGTGCAATCCATGAAATAAATGAAATGGATGTTGCAGTCAAGTTATTGGCTTCATCTTTCAAAGGTAAGGCCTTACAATGGTTTCAGAGCCTAGCGGCGAAATAGGTCTATTATGAATTGGAACCAACTTTGTTTAGCTCTTTTCGCAACCAATTCGGGAGAGGGCGGACAATTTATCTTTATTGGAACAAAGTGACAACAATCAAAAGGGATCATAACGAACAAATGATGATTTCAACTTGATTCCAACGGACATGGGGCAGGATTCCAATAGCTATGAGACCAACCGCCGAAGGAGCATTCCTTTATTTCTTAAAGGCTATAAATTTAGACATAGCCATGATGATCTAATCAATGGGAGGAACAACGCCGCTAGGGGCCTACGACACAGCTATCAGAGCATAGAACTATTTGATCCAAGTCTGGCAAGCTTGCACCAAGGCCACCAATGCCTCTCTATCCGGATATGGGAAATCCTACAACTAGTCAAGCACTAGAGTTAAATCCCATTCCAACTCCTAGAAATCAAAGCAATAATGAGGCGTCGACTTCTTCAAATACTTCAAAGGAATTGCAGGAGGTCATGAAAAACCTGCAGAACCTTGGAAATGAGCTAGTGACTATCAAAAGACAACAAGCTCAAAGTGCTAGACCGTATCAGCCTCAAGCACAGTACCAAGCTAGGCCCCCATACCAATAAAATAGACCACCACCTCAGGCTACAAATCAAAACCAAAACCAAGGACAACCTCAAGCTGCCAGGCCATTTCGACCGTATGATCCAAATGCAACGACGTCCTCAAGAGCCTTGGTCCCGACACAAAATAACATGGCACAGGAGTATGACTGGTGTTACCCTTGCAATCTACCTCACAATCAGTCAACATGTTTCAATGGTGCACTAAATCAGGCCTTGATGGTGCAAACCATTGGTGTTCCTCAAGAACCAAGCCAGGAGGAGAATCAACAGCAAGAAATGCAACAAGAAGGACCTCCAACAGAAACCACATTGGCCAATTGGCAAACGGAAGACTTCTGTGGAGTTAACCAATAGCCTTTTCAAGGCATGGCTGCCAACACACGGTCAAAGAAGAGAAATATAGGAGAGGGACAACCGTGTAATCCAGTTGTTTCTCAGTCCACTCCTACACAACAAGGGGTCAGTAGACCAAATGCAGCTCCAAATGTGCAAAATCAACCTAAGGTACCTGTTGTAGTAACACATGCACCTGTTCAAGCTCCAGAAAAGGTTGTGCCAAGTAAGGGACAACAAAAGGACAATTCATCCCCTTTCAACATCATCGATCAAATGAAGAAGACACATGTGAACATTTCCATGTGGGAATCACTTGCGATCCCAGGGCAACAAGATTTATTGCAAGCTACAATGGCTAATTGGTCTGCCACAAATGTATCAAACTAGGGACATGAGAAAGTTCTCACTAATGCAGTGCAACATGATGGGGGCCAGACAAGGAAAAATTTGAAGCCTCCACCATTCTATGTTTCGTTGATTGTTGGAAACCACTTGGTACACAACTGCATGATAGATTCAGGGGCAAGTAGTTCAGTGATGCCAAAGCAAATAGCGGATCAACTGGGTCTGAAGTATGAGCCAGTGTTGAAAGGAGTAGTGCAACTAGATGGAACAGCAGTAGGAACAGTTGGGGTCATTAAAGGGTTAAGCCTAACACTACATTCTGTCCTAATGTTACAGTTATACAAGATGTGTCTGTGATTGACCTTCGCCACTCTTTGCGTTGTGTCTATCAAGAGACTTCACTGCAAAAATTGGTGGATATTTATCTGCAGATTGGTCACACATGATTTTTAGGACAAGGTATGGAGCCAAAGCAACAATCAGGTCAGAACCAATTGCCAATTTCCATATTGAGCCTCATGTACCAAATCCTATCAATGTAAATTGCTCAGCTTTTGATCAGGAGGAGTGTTCAAGTGATCTAGAAATAGGTACTAAGGTCGAGGGAATTCCTGATTTAACTTTGGATGAATGGGCAAACAAGAGTCATGAATTTGACCCATACAAGGAAATTGAAGAATCTGAATTGGGTGTGTATTATATACACGAAGAAAATTCACCCATTCCCGACATCATTCAGCCTGAACAAACGGATGAAAACAAAGTTTGGAAATTATTTTTCGATGGTTCGAGAAGCAGACAAGGTGCTGGAGGTGGTGCAATGTTGATTTCACCACAAGACATTAAATATTTTTCAGCTTTTCGTTTCTAGTTTTCCTGTTCAAACAACACGGCTGAATACGAAGCATTGATTCATGGAATTCATTGGGCCAGGAAAAGGGGCATAAAGAACTTGCAGGTGTTTGGAGATAGCGAGCTAATCGTCATCAACCAAGTTAGGGGACAACATGCTACAAAGAACGACTTGTTGAAGAGCTACAAGAATAGGGTATGGGACCTCATTGAGGATTTCGAAGCTTTCAACATTGTGTCCATACCGGGAAGAAAAATGAAGTCACGAGATAGGCTTGCGCAGCATTGGAGCAACATTTGATGTGGTTGACAACATCGAAGGGAAAAACACAGCCACATATCCATGTGATTGTGAGGCCGTAGTTCGAGATAATAACACAAGTGGCGGTGTTTGAGAACGATCACGAGATCATCAATTTCTTACAAGAAGAGGCTGAATTCTCGGCTAGGAATCGAGACAGATTAGAGTAGCAAGATGGGGATCAAGTAGTGCATTGTGGACAAACAAGATTCCTAAGGGTTTAGTAACATTGGAGTCTATCTTCAACCCTAACGACCAGTTCCGTAAGGAAAAGGCTAACATACTGAGTCAAGAGAGAAGAATCGAGCCAATTCCGGTTGGGAAGGCAAAACACTTCAAATTGGTAAAGTGGCCACTTTGAAAGGGGAGAAATCAGATTTCATACTGACTTTGCAAGAATTTCCAGATGTCTTCGCTTGGAGCTATGAAGACTTAAGAGGATTTGATCCAAATTTGGCACAACATACCATAGAATTGGATCCAGATGCTAAGCCCATCGGGCGTAAGAGACCAGTCAACCCTCACATTGAACCTCTAATGAAGAAAGAGCTAAATAAGCTAATAGAGGCAAGCATTATTTTCTCGATCAAGCACTCAAGTGGGTTGCAAACTTGGTTCGGTCCAGAAGTAGAGTGGAGAAACCAGGTTGTGTGTGGACTTCGAGACCTAAACAGGGCATCTCTCAAAGACCATTACCCACTTCCTTCAATGGAACAAATATTGCAAGTAGTATCCGATTGGAGAGATTCTCTCCTAGATGGCTACTCAGTGGTACAATGAGGTGATGGTGAAAGCAGATGACCAATTCAAGATGGCTTTCACCACCAAATGGGGGACCTATGCCTACAAGAAGATGCCATTTGGGCTATCAAATGCTGGGGCCACTTTCCAAAGGGCAATGTATATGGCATTTAAGGGGTTGATCAATAAAATAGTTTTGATATATCTTGACGACATCACTGTATTCTCAAAAAATGCAGCAGATCACCTCTGTCATTTGAGGTAAGTATTTCAGAGATGTAGAAGATTTGAGGTATCATTGAATCCCAAAAATGCATATTCTTGGCTCACGAGGAAAACTTCTAGGCCATATTGTTTCAAAGGAGGGGTTGACGATTGACCCAGAAAGAGTTGAAGCAATTCGAGCATTGCCATTGCCAAGTCACAAGAAGGCTCTTCAAAGCTTCTTGGGAAGGATCAATTTTGTCCATGCACTTTGTTCCAAATTTTTCTACTCTTGTTAAAGAAGAGTATGGCATTTAAGTGGACATTTGAAGGCAAGGCAAGTTTTGAGGCAATAAAAGAGGCTATATCTCAAGCTCGACTCTCGTCAATCCAAAATTCTCCAAGGACTTCGTGCTATATGCCTTTGGTGGTGGGGACACGATTTCTGCATTCTTGGTACAACAAAACAAAGGAGGATTAGAACAACCAGTTGCTTTCTTCAGTCAAGGCTTGGAGGAATACGAAACTAGGTACTCTTTCATTGAAAAGCATGTCCTTGCAGTAATCAGGAGCTTAAAGAAATTCAAGCACCTAGTCTCAAACAACAAGATCCAATTATTGGTCTCTCATGCGAGAGTCAGGGACTTCCTTCTAAAAAAGGATCCGAATGAGAAACGTGCGGGATGGATAACTCATGTCATGGAATATGACATCGAGATCAAGGTCACCAAACTAGTACGTGGGAAGGGACTATGTGAGTAGCTAGCCTTGAGTCAACAAGTTGAAGCGGGTAATGAAAAAGAGGCTGTCTTGGTATTACAGGATGATCAAGAACAAGAAAATGATGATTTGACTACTCCTTGTTGGACTCGAGAATATGATACACTTCCTATAGACAGGGCCTATGCACCCCGAGAAATTAGCAAAGCAAAGAGGAGATACTTCAGATTACAAGCCATTCCATATGTGCTTGTTGATGGTATTTTGTTTAAGAAAGACATCAATGGAGTTCTATTGAGGTGCATTGGGACAAATCAAATTAAAAGGGTGTTACAAGATTTTCATGATAGAGATTCGAAGGACATTTCACCCCATGAGTAACAACTCTCAAGATAATGAAGGCGAGGGTATGGTATTATTGGGCGTCGGCAGTCTTTAGTGATCTGCTATACATGGATAAGAAAGTGCAAGAAATGTGCACTCTTCACGAGCAAAGAAAGACTAAAGAGCACTTCCATTGCACCCACTGGTTAACCAACCATTTATGCAATGGGGATTGGACTTCGTCGGGGTCATCAATCTAAACTCAAGCCAAGGCCACAAGTGGATTCTCATGGCAATGGACTATTTCACCAAGTGGACCGAAGCAGTAGCGCTCAAAGAAGCAAATGAGTCTAACATACTAGACTTTTATGAAGGAATAGTGACCAGGTTTGGTGTGCCAGCCACTATCATATCAAAAAATGCATTGGCATTTATAGGTTCCAAGATTACAGAATGGGCTGTCAAGAATGGAATCTATTTGAGCACCTCTTCAAATTATTACCCGCAGGGTAATGGATAGGCAGAGTACACAAACAAAAGTTTTCTAAGAATCATCAGGAGGACTCTGGATGAAAACCAAAGAACATGGCATACCAAGCTAAAATCAGCATTATGGGCTGACAGAATAACACCAAAGAGGTCTACAGGTAATTCCCCTTACAAGTTGGTCTATGGAAAAGAGGCAGTATTGCCTATATCATTAGAACTGCCTGCATTGGAGTTCATGAAGCAGTTGGAGTTGGCTGAGTTTGAACCAATGGAGGCCAGGTATGCAGAGTTGATGGAATTGGAAGAAATTAGAGAACATGCAATTCAAACAATTGAGAAAGATCAGGCCTTAGTAAAAAGATGGTTTGATAAGAAAGCAAGAGCAAGGACCTTCCAGGAAGGGGACCTAGTTTTGAAATGGGATGTAGATCGGGAAAAACCAGGAAGGCATTCCAAGTTTGATGCCATTTGGAGTGGCCCCTACATGGTCACGGGATGTAAAAGTAGTAATGCCTTCCAATTGTCTACTTTGGATGGAGGAGAACTCCCGATTCCGGTTAACGGAATCTATCTTAAACATTGCTACTAAAAGGAAAAGGTTTACCCTTGTAAATATTAGCCTAGATTTCAATTCCTCTAAGTGCATATGCACATTGTCTTGTTGTAGTTAGGTTTCAGTTTCCCTAAGTGCTTTGGCATAGGTTTTTTTGCTCCTAGGTTGGTTTTCTACAGTTCTGCGTGCTCTCAAAGAAGGGGTTGCGATATTAGGATCGGGATCAGATATCAGGTTGGTTTTAGGTTATTTCTTATGACTCCATGCCCAATGGATTGCTAAAAGGCCATTGATCTTCTACCTAGCAGGCAGGTAATCCCATTGAGTCACCAAATTGTTGTATATATCTTCCCCCAGGTAGATATAGACAAGTAGAAGATTATAGAAATCAAAGAAGCTCAAATCCCTGACATTTATCACCCTGGCGCACGGAAGTGGTGCATGAAAATGAGTGTTGATAGGGTAAAGGATGAACCCTTGGCACATGGAAGTGGTGCATGAAAATGGATGTCGAAAAGGTAAAGGATGCGCCCTTGGCGCACGGAAGTGGCGCGCATGACAATGAGTGTCAACAGGCAAAAGTTTCACCTTGGCGCACGAAAATGAGTGTCGACAGTGGTAAAGGATGCACCCTTGGTGCACGTAAGTGGCACATAGAAATGGATGTCGACAGGGTAAAGGATGCGCCCTTGGTGCATGGAAGTGGTGCACGACAATGATGACAGCAATGTGGTAAAGGATGCGCCCTTGGTGCACGGAAATGGCGCATGACAATGAGTGTTGACACTAAAATGTATGCGCCAAGGCATAGGAAAGTGGCCGCATGAAATGGATGTTGATAGGGTAAAATTTGTGCGTTAGTACACATAAGAGGATGTCGACACACACATGGATGCACCTATGGCACACCTTCAGAGGCGCAACATTTTGAGCGCTGACAGGAAGCAGACCCTGGCGCAGATATTTAGACGGCCATAACTTTTGACTGGGAGCTCGGATTCATGCAAGGTTTGACTTTTCGGAAAGCTTACAAGGTCCTCTATCCAATTACAACTAGATATCTTTAATTGGGTGAGAAGAAATTCTTAAAAATGCAAAATACAGTTCGCCACTTTTGGGTTCGCTGGGGTTCTCACCTACCATCATAATGAGATGAATTAAATGCAACCTAGAGGTGGTTGGGGTAGTTTTGGAATTCCTCTCTATTTTCTCTCTCATTATTCCTATAAATTTTAAGGAGGGGCTTCTTTCTAAACGTTGGACATTCTTTTTTGCCTCTCCCTTCTTCTCTTTGGCAGGAAAACTTGTGGAGTTCAAACCTCCCATTTGAAACTGTAATGCAACTTTGCCTCTTGGCATTTTGCAGTGTGTTGTATCAATCTTTGGAGAAAATTAATGCATGTCTGTGGATGATTCTCAACCCTCTCTGTGTTCATTTACATCCTCCTGATCTTTCACTGTGAATCTGGTTATCTGTGCATGATCTTGCATTGCGTTTTTTATGGTTGTGTTTATTGGCAAGAAAGTTGTTCTTCATTCCTTGGTGCATCACCTTTGTAGTTTAGGTTTTATTTTATGCATCTTCTTACCCTGTCTCCTTGGAAAGTTAGATTAGGTTTTTAGTAAACCTCTCGCATTTTTACGTATGCATCTCGAATAGAGGAACATGAACCGCCTTCATCCGGAGAGCTTTTCCGTTTTCGCAAGGTCCCACACTTGGGAAAAGCTCCATGTTAAGCAATCGCACTAAGAGTCTCAACCCATCGAGTTGTAGACATTCAGGGGTGCTGCGATTTGACACCAACAACTACCAATTTTATGTGACAACAATCTCGCATGACATTTTTTTGTAAATAAGTCTAAGTTGTAGCTTAACATGTGGGGAGTTGTTGCTTTCTTATGAGTTGAATCTCACTAAAGGTTAGTTGTTGCTGAACCAAACTTGTGAGTTGAAGATTCCGACATAAGTTGAAGACTGAGTGGCTACTTGGTCATTTTTTTGGAGTTGCAACTCCAGGTTGAGTTGAAGCTCAAAAATGAAATCAATGTAACATATATAGGAAATTTTTTTTCTAAGCATAGTTTTCGGGCCAGTAGGTTTTTCGAGTTTTGGTTTCCTACATTAACTTTTTCTCTCTGTGTTATTTCTCCTTTTAGCTTCTTGTGGATGTGTACACCTAAAATCCACCTACATAGTTTTAATACCAAAATTGTACTAATTTTCCTCTTTCCCATTATTTCCGTTATAATTAGGAATTTCCCGCTAATTAGTTAACATTCCCCTCCATTTCGGGAAATTAACAACAATTCATTAATTAACTAGCCTTTACCCCATTCGGATTCCAATTAACAACACTTCATTAGTTATAATCCTCCTCTAATCAATTAATTAACTATTATTAGTTAATTAAGCCTTTTTAACCTTGTATTTAATTAATAAACCTTCTTATTAATTAAATCCCCCTTTTAAATCATCTAAATCCTACCTATTTCCCTCTAAATCACCTCTAAATAGATTTCTAAGCTTATCTTAGCCTATTAATTAATCCTAGTTGATTAATTAAATCATCTCCAACTCCCATGAGTTGCTAATTACTAATTAATTCCTCTAATCATGCTTATCCCTTCTAATTCTACTTTATCTTTTATCCCACATTCACTAGGTTTCTAGCTTCTCCCAAATTGGAAAGCTATATAAAGAACCTACTACCTTCCTTCACACCTTACACCACACTTTTGCTAGTGATTACTATAGGCATATTGATAAGAGCATTCTCCATTGTTGGAATAGCTTCTTCATCTTTGCATCCATTCTTCTCATAGTTGAGTAGTAAAGGAAGATCCAAACATGGCCATTAAGCCATTTTGGTGAGATTCTTTCCTCACTTGGAGACAACATACAAATTGATTGCTTATGATCTAAATAGGTTCATATTAATTAACAATCATACATTACAAAGCACATCCAATTTCAAGGGATGGCTTAACATTAGATGTTTTATTCATGTTGATGCATTAGATTAGCTATTTCCTTTAAGCTTTATCATTGATGTTTATGTTAGATTAGCTTTGTTATTGGAACTACTTGGTGTTAGTTTCATTTAATTAGCTTAGCTTATTTGATATGCATACATTTGGCATACCTGGTGGGACTTACTCCATTATCTCATGCACTTATTTTTAAGTTTTTGTAGTTTAGTTTCATTTTTTCTTTACTAACCCTCTTTTAAGAATTTATTGATAAATCTTGTGATTCTTAACTTGTTTTGTTAAGTTTGCATGTGTTGAGTGCTCTTTGCAGGTATAAGGGAGGTGAGGTGCTACCAAATTTGAAGTTAAACAATAAAGATTTGATATTTTTGACATTATTTTTGTCAAAATCCTGTGTTTTTGAAGTTGCACAAGTGCCTTGCATTAGTGTTTGAACCCTTGTCGAGCATTTGAACCCCCCTGTGTTAACATTGAAAGGTTTTTACTATTGTTCATATGCTTGCACCTCTGTTAATATGCTTGTTACCATTTATGCTTGCGTTACCATTTCTAGGCTTGCGTTAGCGTTCTCTAGATTTTTGGCCTTTGTGTAACCTATGTGTTATAGTTAAATTATCCTTGCGTTAGTGTCTCTCTGTCTGCACTAGTGTTAAACCTGTTTTGCTTCTCTATATGCACAGAAAATTTCCTTACACTACTATTGTTTTCTCTACGTCAACTTTGGTAGGATTGCACTACAATTTCTAGGCTTGCACTACCATTGATAGCCTTGCGTTACCATAAAAAGGCTTGAGCTAGCATTATGTGTAAAATTTTGGCTTAGATTTCAAGAAATTCTAGAATCTGATTTTTGATGTTTGCTTTCATTTTGCAGGTTTTTCTCACTTCTATTTTGCAGGTTTTGAGTTGAATCAATTTTATAACATGTCTAATGCTTGATGAATGGTTTTCTTCCATGCTTTACTTGAGTTAGGATAAATTTTTTGTATTC
This sequence comes from Taxus wallichiana var. yunnanensis, assembly GCA_018340775.1. Classification (NCBI taxonomy): domain Eukaryota; kingdom Viridiplantae; phylum Streptophyta; class Pinopsida; order Cupressales; family Taxaceae; genus Taxus; species Taxus wallichiana. The sequence goes on along the minus strand of CM031237.1, from coordinate 671,553,186 downwards.
TCTTCTCTTACACCTTTTGGTGATCTTGAGGATAAAAACAATTTATTCTTCATTTTTTATAACACTTGGATTAATTTAAGCATTTGATCTTTCATTTTATGCTTAAGGGAATGCAATTTTACAAAGAATTTTAACGGTCCTTTGAATTAAAGCTTTCCATTTTCATCTAGTTGGATTAATTTTTGTGTATGCTCTTCTCTTGTGTCTTTGGACGATCTTGAGAATCAAAAGTAACCTTTAATCCTCTTTCTTAATATTGTGGATTTCTTGGAAAATTACTAACTATTGAGTACATGACCTAATCTAATTGTCAAAGAAACTAGGATCTAAACAAATACTAATTACAAGTGTGTTGCAGGTTTCCAATGGTGTGCTAAAACACATTTTAATCAAAAGATAAAAAACACACCATTTATTCAAAACATTGTATTTGCAGGTTTGGTTAAGGGTTAAAACTTGTCCGCTTTGAACTGTGGGAAGTATCTTGGTATAAGCCATAAAACTCATTATGAGGATTACCATAGGAACCCCAAAGTAGTCCACACCTTGAGGGAACTGGTGGACAAAAAGTGAAGTTCCCCACTACCTATTTGACTAGAAAAAAACTCATGAGGAAATGCTTCAAGTTTCCTGTATGAAGCCCCGTTCATTAATTTTCTTGTGGGGTAATGGTCCTTTATCTAGGATTTATTCTATAAAAGCATACCTCTCTTAGGAAAGTATTGGCAAGTGTTGAGAACAAAAGCTTAGGAAACCATTTGGCATTGGGGCCAACTTGACTTTATCCATCGTGTTCTAAAGAGATTTCACAAAGAAATGAATTTCTCAGAGTCAAAACCTTGTTATTCGAACAAGGGGAGAGTCCATTAAATTTGAAACTATGAAATTCATCACAAAACTTACAAGGCATCACTTTGTCTTAGTTTCTACCTTGTCATAAGACAAGGTGAAACTCTACCAAAGTTACACCACGTATTTTTCATCCCCATTTGATCTATCTCCTTTGTTCTCTTGTTTCCATTTTTGGTCAAAAGAGAACAACATACGTGGAACTACAAAAAAATCATGTCCACCACTTTTTTAGTCACTTACATGACCATGTTGCGACAGGAATGTTAAGTGTTGAAAGTGTGCTAAGTACGTCTTCATGTTTTGGTAAGCCTTTATCTTGATACCCACATCAAGATTATCTCATTATAGTTAGGTTATATTATCATTGATTTCCTCTTGAGTTGTTACATTGCTTGCATCATATCCATACATTTTTGATACTTACATCTTGTTTTTATAAAACTTGATATAAATTTCTTGATTATATTGTTATGCTATTCATATAATATCAATTCCTTATTATACTTAGACCTTGTTTTTGACCAAATATTGCCTTAGGTTTTTGGAAAGTGTCGTTGTTACGCTGTTCACATTGTGTCAATACCATTTTGATACTAACATCTCACTTTTCCTAAAATATTGATTAAAAGTATCCAAGTTGTATTATTGCATTGCTCGCATTGGTAACCTCCATTTTCAAAAACTTGGACTTTGTTTGTCTTAAAATCGTTTGGGTATACCTTGAATCGAAATCACTTCAACACCATTTTAATACTTAAGTCTTGTTTATCCCAAACTTGATTTAAGTATTGACATTGTGTTGTCATTATTAAACCAAACCATATTTGAGACATAGGGAGTAGATAATTTTGTGATTAGATCCTTGTTCGGAACTTGCTTGACTTGTCCTTGGTTCTTCTCATCATACAATTTCATAGTCTTAGGATATTATTTGATTATTTGATTCATTGATTCCTTGATTCAATTTACCTTGATTGTTTAGGTTTCTTTTCCTTTCTTATTTAGAATTCATTGAGACATTTACAGCCGTCACGCTGCTTAATTTTTCCTAGGGTCCTTGTAATCTTTGTACACATTTATCAAACCCTAGCTAAAAATTTCCCATTATGCCTCCTATTACAAGAATGGGGCACAAAAATTAGGGTCAAATCCTTTTGTCAATGATAAATTAAACCCCTTATTTGAAGAAGAAAACATGGTTGACCATAGTGGCAATGAGGGGAACTCTCCTCGAGATAATTTTGAATTTGACCTTGCCCACATGGATAACTTTCTATTCCAAAATAGAAATGAAGTCTTGGTACGTGTCGTAGAATTAGGGGCTAAACTGCCACCTAAATTTGACCATACTCTCCTCACAAACATGGTTCATGGGGAAGAAGAGGAGGAATGACCCCTTCGATCTATGGATGAAATATTAAATCTAGGACATGCTTCTACTTCCATCCCAAGGAATGAAGAAGATGTGCCTTCTAAGAACATTGGTAGTTATTGCATACCCATTTTTCGCATTAATCGTAATGGAAATGTAGAAAACAAAGAACATGAAGATTGCAAATAACCACCTCCATGTGAAAGTCTCAAGGAAACCCAAAATGATGAAGTCATGATCCAACAAAAATTACAAGCTCTTAGTCATCAATTGGTGAGTTTGACTTCCCATGTCTTTAAAGACCCAAGAATAATTACTAAAACTCCACGCCAAGAAAAACCTAAAGATGCGTATCATGAACTCTACACTGATAACCAAGGTAGTGAAACATCCAAATCTAACCATGTATATATGTCAACTTCACCTACACATGGACAAATATTTGATCAAGAATGGAAGTCTATGAAGAATTCCCTCACCAATTTGTAAGAAAACAATGTAGGACATAGTAAAAAGTATCAATTTGAAGAACTATGCCCGTATCCTTTTGATAGAGAAATGTTAAGAAATATTTTCCTCCTCACTTTTCTTGTTCCAAGTTTGACAAATACAAGGGTAAAGGTGATCCATGTGATCATATTAAATACTTCTTCATGGCTTGCCAAGAAGTTTCCTATAGTGAAAATTACCTTATACGCCTATTCCCATGGAGTCTTGGGGCCAAGCACTTGAATGGTTCCTCCATATACCTAAAGGGTCAATCTTCACATGGGATGAATTGGTGGAAAAATTTGTGCACCACTTTTCATTCAATATGGAAAGTGACATTACCATGTTAGACATATGAAATGATAAACAACAAAACAATGAAAAATTCATTGGTTTTCTACAAAGATGGCGAGGGCTAGCTAGTCGCTTCCCTTTCTCAATACTAGAGAAATAACTTGTTAGCATTTTTATTCGAATTTACATCTCGAAATTACCTTTCACTTACAAATGCACTATGGTAATACTTTTGATGAGGTCTCGAAAAAGGAAGCCTGATCAAAAATGATTTATTGTCTAAAGGGACATTGAAACCCTTTTCAAGAGAAAATCATGAAACCAAACCTACATACAAGCCTAAATTCTTTCAAAACAAGAAAAAAAAGTTGTAGGTGATGGTATAACCGATTCAAAATGTGTGTAAATAGTCCAAAATAGTGATCCATTAAAAATTACTAAAGGACTGCTGCTCTGAAGTCAAACGTCATGTGTTCACTCCTCTCACGGATTCTTTGTCATCTATATTAAAACAATTAGACATAGTAAACATGATCAAATTCCCTAACACTACACTATATGCAAATGATGCACCTAAATCTTCATGGTATAAAGACCATGAATATTGTGAATATCATTGTGTTAAGGGCCATGCCATTGAAAAATGTTTGAAGTTGAAGCACTTCATTCAAGATCTCATAGATAGTGGAGAGGTTGAAATGGATTCACTTGCACCCAATAAAACTTCAAATCAAAAATTGGGAATATACAAAGAGCCATTTCCCAAACATAAACAGGTAGATAAAAATCTGAATCAGGGTCAGTCTTCTCAAACTAAAAGTGCCAATCATATTGTTGACTCCACTAATCCCGAGAACCTCCTCTACCTACCCCTCAGGATAGTCACTATGATATTTTAGAACAACTTGAGAAGACCACTGCTAATATTTTGATCTTAGATCTTCTTAAAATATCCAATGTTCATAAGGAAATCCTTTGCAAAACATTTCAGGGGTTGGGAGTTTCAACTGCTATTGATCCTACACACCTCCAAGCCTTTGTCACATAGATTTATCCCTCTAAAAACATTAGTTTGAGTTAGCATGATATTCCTAGTGATGATCTTATGCACAACCTACCCTTATACATAGAATTCATTGTCACTTGTAAAAAGATAAAAAGGGTGCTTGTGGATGGCATATCGGGCATGAATATATGTACTTTTAGGTTGTTAGATAGTTGGACACACTGACAATGAACTGGAGCCTAAAATCATCATGATCAAGGCTTATGATAACGTGGAGTGACAATCAGCTGGTATGATCACTTTACCTATGGAAGTGGGGCCTAATTTTCATGATACATGGTTCCATGTCTTAGACTTGGACCTTCCCTACAATATGCTCCTTGGTCACCCATAGATATAAGCCATGCATGTGGTGCCTTCCATGTTCCATCAATGTATTAAATTGTGCCATGAAGGACAAAATATTACCATTCGGAGGACCTCCAACCCTTTTCCTAGTGTAGATATTTGTCAAGTTATTTCCCTAGTGCCTATGAATGTGCTTCCACCGAAGTTACTACTCAATTTCGATCGGAGGAACTTGCTTCCCACATTGATCGAGATACCTTGTGCTCTCATACATATGGTTCTTCTACATTAGTTTATCACTTTTCTTCATGGAAGATGAAAGTTCTTACAAATGGTTGTGGAGAATATAACCTCTAATAGGCGCTCCTAATTTCTAAAATCCCATTGTCACCTAGAATGCTTGGTAGGACTTGCTATAAATATCAATGGTCCCGGGAACACTGTAACATTAATAATTTTACTCTTGATGGCCTTTTAGTAGACAAGAAAATGCTCAAAATTCTATATCCCAATCTCCGATGATGAGATGGAATCATGCTATCAAACACCCAAATATTTCATCCCAAATAAAATTATGTATGCCATGGGATATCAAGGATATGGATGTGGCATAAATGAGCAGGTGTGTGGGAATCTCTTCTAAAACCACATCACAAAGTAGAAAAATATGATCTTGGTATCCGACCATATGGGTCCCATACTCCGGAGGTCAAAGCCACCTCTTGTGAATGAGAATATAGTTCACCTAAATAATACAAATGAAACACATTCCCACTATAGTCTCTATGATGACCTTGCCTCTATGAACTGTTTCCGACATGGCTATCCTAACCATATCCCCTACCATTCCTGAATTAAATCTTGTCCATCCTTCCCTTGTTAACTGGGACCAATAAAAACATGTACCAATTGATTTATTTGAGAATGACGAAGAAATTGGTGAGTTTATGGGTCTTCGTGATGGAATTCTTATTGGCGACCAAGAAGGGATTCTCCATTAATCTTGATGCATGCGTGTACTTTGGGGAGGAGGCTGAACTTTATGGTTAGCAAAATTTAAAAGAAAATAAGGGAAAGATATTGTCAAAGAAGCCTTGTAAAAAGAAAAATTCCAAGTCCCACAGTGAAAACCTCTTTGAGGCACTTGTAGACAAACAAATTGAAACATTGACAAACATAAAAAGTGACCACTCTAAGGGTGAAAATCTCATTAAGACACCCTTAGATGAATATCTCAATCTCCCCCCGATCCTACGCATATGGAGGATGAATCCAAACTACTCATGGAGGAGACTATATATGTGAATATTAGAACAAAGGATTAACCTAGAATGGTTAAGCTGGGAGCTTCCCTCTCAAAGACAAGAACAAAAACCTTTTCATGATTTTAAGAGATTTTTTAGACATATTTGCTTGGTCTTATGTGGACATCGGGATTAGATCCATAATTGGTAGTACATAACCTAGTTATGCATGAAGAAGCAAATCCAATCAAGAAAAATCTACATAAGATGCATCCTTGTGTAGCCCTCCTAGATAAAGAAGAGCTAAAAACTATTGGTAGTAGGCTTCATCAGGCCTATTGATTATTCGAGTGGATCTCTAATATAATGCATGTACAAAAGAAACTCATTGGCATCAAAATCTGTATGGATTTCGAGAGATATTAATAAAAATGTCCCAAGGATGACTTTCTCTCCGCCAAACATCGACACGATTATCGATTTAACAACATGTTACAAAATCCTATCTCTTAGGGATGAATTTTAAGGCTACAATCGATTAAAATTACGAGAAGACGATTAGCATAAAACTACCTTCACAACCCCTTGGGGAACATCATGTTATCAAGTAATGCCCTTTAGCCTCAAGAATGCAAGGGAAACCTATCAAAGGGTCATGATGATCATCTTCCATGACATGCTTGATGATATAATGGAAGATTATGTTGATGAAATCTTGGGAAAGTCCAAGACCAGGGAAGAACATCTTGAAATCTTATGATGGATCTTCCAGTGTCTCAAAGATTACAAGGTTAGATTGAATCCAAAGAAATGTATCTTTGGTGTGGTATTTGGAAAAACGTTAGGTTTCATTATGTCAAGAAGAGGAATTGAAGTTGACCCAACAAAGGTCACTACCATTACTAAAATTCCTCCTCTAAAGAACCTCAAATAGATTTGTAGTTTATAAGCTAAAATATCTCTATCAAAACCTCTCTCTATCCCGAAGTAGAAGCTTTAAATCTCACTATCAAAACCAGAGAGGAAGGAGAGGGAGTTTGTTCCCAACATCAAAGAAGCACCACCAATGAAACTAAAGAAAAGGAAGTTGATATTGTTTGTCTGGAGTTGGTAGAAGGAATACAAGATTCGGAGGAAAGGGAAAGCTTAGATATGGAAGAAAATAAATTGGCTTTGATAGTTGTTGAAGGCCTTTCGTTGGATGAGGTTTCATCTATAGGTCAGAGTTCTTTTGCACAGAGAGGAGAAGAAGATCTAACTTTGTCAAATGGGTTTGGGATTTTATCAGATTTTGTAGCTGATACCTATGAGGTGTTAGGCTCTCCAAGGACTCCGGTGAGTAAATCCAAACCTATCACTCATAGTAGCTTAAGAGCTGATGTTGGAAAATATTCCAGTCAAAAGGGAAGAAAAAGTAATAAGGAAGTAAGGGAGTCAGTTTCTAGAAACGAAGTAGATGCAGGAATCCAGAAAACTTTGGGGAGCCTCTTTGGGTCATAAAAAGAAGTGTTAAATGATTTTTCTCTCTTGGAATATCAGGGGGTTGAATAACCCTAGCAAACATAGAATAGCAAAGGATCTTAGAGTTAAAAATAAACTGGATATTTTCATGCTTCAAGAAACCAAAATGAGTATGGAAATATTTAGAGAAGTGGGGAGGTCTATTTGGAAAGAAAGTTGTTGGGAAGGATGTAGTTCATTAGGTGCCTCTGGTGGGATTATCATGCTCTGGGATCCTAGTATTGTCCATGGTGTTCCTATTCTTTCAGCTTAGGGGCATGTAGCTATATGTTTTACGAATCTGTCCTCTAAGAAATCTGGTATGTCTCAAACATTTATGCTCCTAACCTTGTTAGTGAAAGAAGGAAATTATGGCATGATCTCACTAATTTCAGGAAATTATTCAAAGATAAAGAATGGATTATTGGTGGTGACTTCAATACCCCCTTTCATCGGGAAAAAAAAAGGTGGCAACATCTCATACATTGAAAGTATGGAGGATCTTGCAAATTTTATTTTTAGTAATGGTTTGGTGGATATGGAGTTGGAAGGTTCCAAGTTTACTTGGGCAAAAAGCTGAACTGGGTCTGAGCTCATCCAATTCAGACTTGATAGGTTTGTGGTAAGTTATCCTATCTATTAAATCAAATATATTCTCTGAAGTCTCTTCCCAGAATTGGATTTGATCATAACCCTATACTCCTCAATCTTGGGTTAAATTTGGTCAAGAAGGCTAGACCTTTCAGATTTGAAAAGATGTGGTTAGATCATCTTGATCTTCCCAATAAAATCCAAGAGTGGTGGAATGTAGGGGTCTTTGGGGCTGCTAGTTACAGACTTAGTTACAAATTAAAGTACCTCAAAGGATGTCTCAAAAAGTGGAACAAAGAAGTCTTTGGTAATATTTTTCAGGAAAAAAGTAGATTGGCTGAAGATCTGAGGAATATTAAGGAATTTATTGATATTGAAAGTCTTAATCTAGTTCTAAAGGAGTAGGAACAAAATCTTGGTTGAGTATCATGATATTTTGGCAAAGGAAGAAGTCTATTGGAAACAATAGTCGAGAGTGAAATGGCTAAAGGAGGGGGACAGGAATACCAAATTCTTTCACTTCTTGGCTACCTCTTGTTCAAATCTTCTCAAAATAAATGAAATTAAAAATGAGAATGGGTAGATTCTATCGGAGAATAAGGAAATAAGCAGAGTCATCATCAATTATTTCAAGGATCTTTTTCAGCAAGGTCAAAGGATTGAAGAGCAAAATCAAAATAACATCCTGAACCTGTTCCAGGAAGTCATATCCCCGGAAGAAAATTGGGAGATCTTAAAGATCCCTACTGAGGAGGAAATCAGATTTGTGGTCTTTGATATGGAACCAAAAAGTCTCCAAGACCTGATGGCTTTCAGGCTCTCTTTTACCAGAGATTCTGGAAAGTGATTAAGAATGAAGTCATAGAAATGGTCCAAGATTTTTTTAGGAATGGGAAACTTCTCAGACAGCTTAATAATACTTTCTTGGTCCTTATTCTAAAGGTTGCTGGAGCTAATGAAGTCAAAGATTTTAGACCGATCAGTCTATAATACAGGATATAAAATTCTAGCTAAAATCTTAGCTGGAAGAATTAGATTGGTCCTTGATCATTTCATCTCTGGGAATCAAGGAGCCTTTGTCCCAGGGAGGTAGATTACTGATAGCATTGTGGTGATTCAAGAAGCTATTCATTCCATTGTCAATTTTATAGATCTGCTATGTTCCTGAAGCTTGATATGCATAAGGCCTATGACAGAATTACTTGGTATTTCCTGGAGGCCATCCTCAATAAAGTGGGATTTGATAATTCTCTGGTAAGAATGATCATGACCTGTATATCCACTACTAGCTACTCCGTTTTGGTCAATGGAATCCCAAAAGGATTTTTCAAAGAAGGAAGGGGTTTAAGACAAGGGGATCCCCTATCTCCTTTCCTTTATGTTATTATGGCTGAATCTTTGAGTAGAATCTGCAAACAAACCTTACTTTCCAGGAGGATTCAGGGTATCAAGATTACTAATGGTCTCCCTCGATCTGCCTAAATCAGTTTGTTGATGATAATTTTATGATGGGAAAGGCATCTGTTCAAGAAGCCACTAATTTCAAATCAGTTCTTATGGACTATGAGTTGGTCTCGGGGCAGATGGTTAATTTTCTCAAAAGTGTGGTGTTCTTTATTAATGTGGAGAAACAAGTCCAAGTTAGGCTTGCTCGGATCCTGGGTTACAAAATAAAGTGTTTTCCGGATTCTTATTTAGGTATGCCACTTATCCTCAATAAGCCTGATTCCTCTATCTAGAATGCCCTGCTGGAAAGAATGAATAAGAAACTTTCTTCCTGGAAAGGCATCCTCCTCTCCCAGGTGGGAAAGATTCAACTTCTTGCGAGTTCTCTTCAAGGGGTCCCCATTTTCATTATGTCTCTTTTCAAGCTTCGACCAAAATTATTGAAGCTCTGGAAAAAATTCAGAAGAGATTCCTCTAGGTGGGAGCCTCGAGAAAAGTTTAAATACCCTCTTGTTGCTTGGGACAAGGTCACTAGGCCTAAGATGTGTGGGGGACTGGGTCTGAAAAGCCTCCCTATCATGAACAAAGCTCTAGTTGCTAAAGCTGGTTGGAGAATAGCTAGAGAGGAAGGTTTGTGGATTGACATAATAAAAAAGAAATATTTGTGGAATTTAGGTAGAATTGATCTTTTCTTCTCTCAGGAAAATCTTCCTAGAGGATCCTTTTTCTGGAATTCCCTGTTGGATTCGAAGAACATCCTCTCTAAGGGTTCCCTCTGGGAGATTGGTAAGGGGAATAGGATCAGATTTTGGTGGGATAACTGGTTAGAAGAATCTCCCTTAGCTGATCAGGGAATTTGGAAGGAGGTGGCTCAATTCTATGAGGAAAATGGTAAAACCTGGTTAAGAGACTTCTGGAGGTATGATGAGGATAGGGTCCAATGGGAAATCATTGAGCCCCCTTGGTTTTAATGGTAATTTCAAACCCTATCAAGATCTCAATAAGAAACTCAGGGATTTCCATATTCCCATATACCAAATAAAGGAGGATTCCATCATTTGGAAAGAGGAAGATTCAGGAAATTATTCTATTAAATCTGCCTACAGAATGCATTTTAAGAAAGATATCCAAAAAGAGTATTGGGGAAAGTTATGGATTAAAGATCTGATTCCCAAGATTAATATTTTTTATTGGTTGGCTGTCCAAAATAGAATCCTGACTGTTGAAAATCTTATAAAAAGAGGAATGCAGATTCCTAATAGGTGCTCTCTCTGCTGGAAAAGGGAAGAAGATGTGAATCACCTTTTTCTTCTTTGTCCCTTCTCTGAAGGAGTTTTTTCTCTAATTAGAGCTTTTCAAGATGCATTGGATTCTGCCTCGAATATTGAGTATTGTGCTTCTCAATGGGAGAGCCCTTTTAGATATCCTTTTTTGGCCTAGGTGTGGAATATTGCTTTGCCTCATATTTTATGGGGACTGTGGAAAACAAGAAATGACAGTGTTTTTAGAGACCTGAATCCCTTAACTGGGGTGGCCAAAAGGAAAATTCAAAATTCCTTTAAGGAAAATCTTAAATTATTTAAAGGAAAAAAGAAAATCCAATGTCCGAAAGAGGAACAAAAGTCTGGAGAATTTCACCTATAGTCAGGTCAAGAGAAAAATTCCAGGTAAAGTTGTTAGCTGGATTAAACCTTTGGGAAATACGATCAAAATTAATTTTGATGGAGCCTCAAAGGGGAATCCAGGTCAAGCGGGGGAGGAGGTATCTTAAGGGATAGTGAGGGTGATTGGTTATTTGTCTATGCTGGACCCCTGGGTAAACAAACTAATAATATGGCCGAAGCTAGAGCCCTCCTTTGGGGAGTGTTGATTGCAAAGGAAAAAGGCCTTAAGGATATTCAGATTGAGGGAGATTCCTTAATTATTATAAAATCTCTTCTCAATGAAAGTAAGATTAATTAGACGATTAGAAATATTATCCAAGACATCAAGGAAATGCTTAAGTTCTTTGATAAGGTCTTTATTAATCATATGTTGAGGCAAGGAAATAAATGTGCAAACAAGATGGCAAATATGGGAGTTCTTTGTAATGAATACAAAATCTGGTACAAAGGGGAGAGATTACCCTCTAATATTAATGATGAAATCATTAAGGAAAAGAGGCGCTAAGTTTCATGATGCCGGCATGAGTGGGGGTAGATATTTCAAGAAACAAGATAGTCTTTACAAAAATCACTGGGTCTTTTTGAATTTGGTTTGGAAACACAGTTCGTGGCTTGCCTCTAGTTTCAGCTAGAAAGGTTACTTTGATAAAGTTTAGATGGGTGGTGATAGGATTCACGTGGAACCTGCCAGTCAGAATATGAAAGAGAGCAACAGGGATCTGTGGAATAAGTTAAAAGTTGGGGGTTTTAGCAATTTTATTGCTAAATTACATGGTCATGACCCTGCTCTCTCTAAGGATTTTGGTCAAGCATGGAAAGATGGGGTTTTCACTGTTCATGGTGTGGAGGTCGAGGTCTCAGAGGCCAACATTGCTAGGGTGACAGAAATGAAGATGGAGGGCTTAAAAATATATAAGGAAAGAACTCACAGAGATCTTGAGATTGAGTGTTTTTTGTTGGTAAGGAGACTTGTTTTTTCTTCACTGATGGCATTGCTCGATCGTGTATCCCTGGTATTTGGAAGGAGGTCTGTCTTCAAGTTATGAAGTATATCACATTGGAAGGGAAGTATAGAAAAATCTATACTCACCATATCACTTTCCTCAACATGTTTTGACATAAATTCATGGTTAGCATTCCTTTTTTCTTGGCTACCTCTCTCTCGAATTCATTGATGGCATTCCAGAACAAGAAGGCCGAGCTGCCCCTTCATGAGGGTTTGATTCTTCTACTATTTGAGAATGGTAAGCCAGTAGTTCTGGATCACCCTTTGGTCTCTATTCTGGAGGAACATGAAGAGGAAGAAGATATTACCTTAGCGGAATGTCTTATAAAGATGAAAGAGGGAAAAAATATTCCCAAGGGGGGAGGTATTGACAAAAATTTCATGAAGGGTGTTGGGAAGCCAATGCTTCAGGAAAATGAGTGTGTGGGTGATTCCACTATTTTCAAAGAGTGGAATAGAAGGATGGTTTACTTAGAGGGGGTCCTCAAAGCTATGGAGGAAACAAATGAAGGGAAAAGGGAATCCATCTTAAATATTATTAATATCTCAAAGAAAATGGTTTCAAACCAGGTTCAGATTAAAAATAGGATGCAGGAGCTAGAGAAACAGGTCAAAGGGATTCTTGATAGAGTTGAGGAGGAAGAAGGAGAGAAGAAAAGAAGGAGATTCAACCTCTGTATCAGTAGCTCGGAGGAAGATTAGTTGGTGGTCCTGTTGGGGTCCTCGTGTGGTTTCCTATCTCTCCTAGAAGACTTGTAGCTTTCTGAACTTTTTGCGAACTTTGGGCGAACTGTGATGCCCTATTTCTTTCTTGGTCTTTTTGTCCCAGTTGGGGTCCCATTTCCTGCTCTGTAAGAGTTAAGTTTGTTTAACTCATTTTTGTGGGACCTTTTCTTTCTGGTTGTGCCTCTCTTGTTTTTCCGTCTTTGGGCTTTGATTGCCATATATTTTGATTATACAGGGTTCTTGATCCCTTCAAAATCTATTTTTTACCTAATCTAATAAAAACAAGGGAAAATCAAAGCTATGTGAAGATACATTTCTCAGCTCATAGAAAAGTTTCATTCCTTTACACATCTTCTTAAGAAAGATGTTGATTTCCATTGGGGTCTTGAAAAATAACAAGCGTTTTCCTTACTCAAGGATCATTTTTCCAAACCACATGTTCTCATGTAACCTACTCTAGGTGAGCCCTTGCTATTGTATATTTCAACCACTCAATTTACAATAGGCACGCTTCTAGCTCAAGTATGATATAAATCAAAAAGAAAAATCCATCTACTACCTCAGTCACACTTTGATTTCTTATGAGCTTAACTACCCACAAATTGAGAAAGCTTGCATGGCGGGTTTTTTTACATTTAACAAAATTAATCACTATCTATTGAATAAAAAGATACAACTCATATAAAAAATTGACCCACTCAAGTACTTATTGTCTAAACCCGTACTTTTTGGGAGGATGGCTAATTGGATCATCTTTCTCAGTGAGTTTGATATTGAGTATGTCAATTAGAAATCAGTTAAGGGACAAGTACTTGTAGATAAAATAGATGAATCCCCCTTGTCGGGAAGAAAACCACCGAATCTAGACCTATCGGATGCTTCTATGATGTATATTGAATAATCCACCGAATGACAATTGTAATTGTATCAATCATTTAGCTTTCACGGTTCGGGGAGCAGGAGTTGTGCTTATTACTCCTGCGGGTAATATAATTCCTCATGCATTCAGATTTGGTTTCCCATGCACTAATAACATACTCAAATATGAATCACGATCACAGGACTAAATATTGCTATATAATGGGACATCAGACTTTAGACACCAAAATTTGTATCATTACTCTCTATTGCCGCGTGCACATTTTTCACCATGGTCCTACCTAGACCCATTTATTTAATGCACTTCATTTATTTAAATGACCATCTATTATCCCATCACCTTTTATTATTAATTAATTACCTTAATTAACCTAAATTATCTAATTACCCCTAATAATATTTTATCTCTCTTAATTATCTAATTACCTCTAATTGGATTTCTTTGGGATGATTTTATCCCTAACCACCTAAATCCACATCCCTACGATTTTTCTAGCTTTTATCCTACCCATATTTATCTCCTATCTACCCATGACACTTCCCCAAACAACCCTTACATGCCAACATGCTTTAAAGCATTTATCCTAATCCCTAAAGCCCCATATCTCGAGTAAATCAATGATTTTACCATCTAAGGAACATTTTCTCATATTCGCCATCGACCCAATTTGGTCGCCATCAACCCTATAAGACTGATCTCTTCTCCCTTCCAAAACATGACACAACCTTAGCTTTCTTTCCCTATGTAAATGTATGTTTGAATCTAAGTAATTTGGGCATTTGTGTCAACCATCTTATAGTCCATTGGAGCTTTTTTCACAACACTTGTGTGATTTTTGGAGGTTTACTTTGATTATTTGCTTATTTGTGTTATCATTTATATCGTTGTTATTATCTGTCAACATCTAACATCTGCTGAGTTCGATTATTGTCAAGACTTCATTGTAAACTTGTTCTCTCAGTCATTTTGCTTGTAGGTTTCTCATTTAGCCTATCCACCTTCAACTTTGTGTTTTACTACCCAAGTTTATGTTGCCTCATCTAGGTCACCATCGACCTAGTCCTGTGTCACCATAATTTATATTTCGATTCCTCTCGGTTTCCACTTTTGCTCTTGCATTGCTTCGAGAATCCAAATTTGTCATCATGTTTCTCCGATCCACTCTATTTTCAGTCTAATTCATCCTAATCCTTGTTATCTTACATCCCTTTCATCTTTTTTATCATACCTCCTTTGTAGGTTGTTATTAGTACCCTCGAGGCTCCTATGATCTCCCTTTGCACTCAAATTCTTATAGATATACATTCGAGCTTATGTCCATATTCACTAGCTCAGTCATCGTCAATCTACCTCTATGTAGTATGGGTAACTATCGACCCAGATTAGGTAAGTTTATTTCAAGTTCATTTAGATTATATTAATTCTTTTCCATCTATTCTCATTACTTTGAGATCCTGTTATTCATCATTTTTTGCATGCAATCTAGCCATATTTCATTTGTTTCATTTTCTTTTATCAAACAGGGGTTGACATCCATGAAAGGAAGGTAACACCAACCCCACATATACCATCTAAATAAATTTCCTCTTAGTTTTATTGTTTTGTAGGTTCATTGAATTTACAAAGAGATCATTCACTTTGTGCCCATCTTCTTACATCCATCACACATTCGAGGTACCTTAAACCCTCCATTTTATGAGTTATTTAGTTTTCTTTAGTATTAGATCATTAAATTGAAAAGGAAAAAACAACATTAGATCAACATTTTTGGCACACTCGGTGGGACCACCCTTTAGTGATTCCTTTCATTTCTTTTTATTTTATGTGTTTCTTTTGTCTTCTACTAACACTGTAGGTAAAATATTCACTTTTTTTCTTGTTTGTGTTGTGTTTGATTGCTTGGATTGTTCTTTTCTTGCATCTTCTTGAAGATTAGATAAAAAGGAAAAGTGTTCTACATGTATTCTCCTTTTTGTCTTATTTTCTCTTTTTGCATCACATTTTCCCTTCCTTGTGTGTGTTCTCATTAAAATTTCACATTTGGATTTGGCTTAAAAATAACCCTTTTCATCCTTTCTTGAAAACATAGCTTAAGTAAGGGTTAATCGGTTGCATCTCACATTTTATCACACATAACCAAAATTCATGCATCAATTAACACATCTAGACATCTTCCTACCAGGTGGACTAATTGGGATTTCATCACCCAACAGAAGCTATCACAATGTTTCGGTCATGTTAGAAACTCTATATAGACTCGAGCCTCATGTACCTTCAGGTATATCAAGGAATCCCAACCATAACAACCTGAAACCAACTCTAGATTGCCATTTCCTAGGTACCTTTGTTATCTATTCCCATTTTTATTTTTCACACTTTCTTCATAAATAAAATAAAAAAATTTCTGCTTGACTTGCTTGATTTATTTAGTATAAACTTTGTTTTTCATTTCATGCCCGTAGTTACTCGTTTGATAGCCAAAAACATGGAGCAAAACATTTCCTCTAATGGTTTTATTGTCTCATCTCAACCAACATCTCCCATGGCCATTGTCTCATCCGTGCCCTTGGTTACCTTTTCCATGGGCACCCAACCTTTTTTATCAATGACCTTTACTAAGGACCTTTTTTTCAAACCACTACTGTAGGTGAAACCAATCCTTTCTTACTTCATCATCCTAATCCATCTAGTCCAACTAGATCTCCATATCTCGAGCCTCCTTCTAGCCCTGTTTATGACTTCTTATTTCGTAGATCTTCCAAAATATCTCAATCATATCAATCTACTCAATTCATGGATCCTATTCCACCACCTCACATCAATATTATCCCCACTTCATCCATCCAACCATTCCAATCTACCAACACTCCCATTTCTACTTGTCATATACCTCAATAATCAAGTATTCCCATTCAATCTCAACCATCTTATTGTATTCCTACTTCCCAACACCACACATTCCCCCAACCATTGCAATCTACACGCTTAACATATTCAAACAACCATTTTTAATCCATCACCAACAAGTCAACTTATTCCTTCCACATCTTGCACATTCAATCCTTTTACAATCAATACTATGCATCAAACATCCCCATCCTTACCTATATCATCTACCCCATCATATAATCCTCCCTTAGACATTGTGCATATGAATTCTCCAATGTCTACCCCTCATCTACCACATTTATCACATTAACTTCTACCACTTGTCCTATATGTGCATCTATTCCTACCTTTAACACATCCACATCGACTTTGACTATACCTACCATGCTCCAACCTATTGAATCTAACCCCTTGTCCACATCTACATTAAACATACCCATATCTACCACATCAATGAAGCCACCCATATCTATCTCGACATCTTTATCACATATTCCTACATCTTCACCCATGACCACATCACCTATTTTACCCCAACCTTCCACACTTAATCATACAACATCAATCATTTCCACATCTATGCCCATCACATAAATCACATCTTCTCAATTTGTAAACATATCAATGATTCCCCTTGAAAAATTAATGGAACAAGCACCCCCACCTTAGAAAAATTCATGATACCAATTGTTTCCACATCAATCAATCCAAAACCTACACATATAGACCTTATCAATCACATCATATAAACAACTCTTTTTATATCTACATCTATGCCTACAATTTATTGTATACCTATATATACTACATCCACTTCTTCTCTTATCACTTCATTGGATTTGATCAAACCTACTACTTCACCTACATCTATTCCACCCTTACCTATTATACCATCCTTATAATCAACCCTAGTTCCTCTTTCCGTGCTTTTACCTCCACCTACTACATCAGATATTATGACCACATCTACATCATCTCATCCTTCCACATCAATTTCATAATTTGAATAATTTTGGAAAGCACTTCAACTTGTAGAAACTTCAAGTGATCCTCCCATCTCATCTACACAATCAAACACTTCCTCATCAAATCAATCTCTGCCTCCTTTTGACCTCATCATGTAAAGACTACTCCCTCCACCTGTATCTTTAGACCCTCTAGTTGAAATCATTTTCATCCCTTCTAAGGGTGCTCCTTCGTAATTGAAATCTAATAACATTGGTACACTTCCACAATGATCCCTTGTGTGCCCCCCAAAAAGATAAACATTCCTTCAAAAAAGACCAAATCTACCTCATCTATTTTGGGACCACATCCATCTATTCTAGGGCCACCTCCTTCATCAAAATCAATCGATCAATTCAAATCCAAATAGTCTAACTCCCTCCTAGGACCAACCCCTTCATCGAAAACACTTCAACCCACAAATCAAACTAATCCAAAACCATCCAACAATTCTTCTTCTAAAACATAAATCATCATCAAAACTTATTCCAAGGGATCAAAACCTCGAACTCCACCCTCAACTTCTAAATCATCTCAAGCATCCACTTCTTATTCTAAAACCAAGACATCTAAAAAACATAATAGACCTCCTAATACTTTGATTGAATCATATGTGGAGGCCCTTCAATACTTCAAACTTTTGCCATCACACTTCCCCTATCAAATATTTTGATCCAAAAAGTAAGAAGCCATCATGGTTCAAATCCCATTATATTTGCGCTTATAATCATACCTCGGTCATGACATAGAGCATTACAAGGCCTTCCAAACCATCATCCATGATCTTATTGAGAATGATGAATCTCTCATGCAAGAGGATTTTCCTTATCCACCCACCATGAACAATTCAATCCCAACATCATCTTCCATCACCTCTTCTCCAAAAGAGGGTCCTACCTTGTTCATTGATACCATTTACCTTGTCAAACCACCCCTATGATCCCCAATCATCCATCCAATCTAACTTTAAATCCATCATCAACATTCATTCAAACAATCCCATCCCATCTCCTTCAAAATCCATCGTTGGGGAGCATCCTCCCCTTGTTATTTATCCCATCACATCATATTACTCATCCACACATCATATCCATATCAATTTATCCCCATATTGGCTCCCTTGATGCTAGGGATTCACTCTAGTATTGGTCTGTTTCCAGATTAATTCCTTTTCATCCTTGACATTATCTTATCCACCTCATCTTCATCCACTTTATTGTCTTGTCTTAGCAAATAAGTGTATCTATCATATTATCTAAAATCCACCTCTATGGCCATATGTATGCTTCCCATGGGGGCACCATGGTCTTTCCTAAAGTCCACCTTCATGGACACGTTCGTGCCTCTCCTAGGGGTGCCATTATTTTCATTGTAAGCCCACTTTTGAGGACATTTTTCTCATCTCCTAAGACACATGTTTCTTACTTCCTCATGTTGCGCATATTTTATGATCTTCATTTAGCTCATCTCATCAAAATGTTACTTAAACATGTTTCATCCAAAGTCCACCTTTATGGCCATACTTTTTCCTCCCTTTGGGGGCTAATTCATTCTCATCCAAAGTCCACCGTTGTGGTCATATTTCTCTTGGGGGACCATCTATTCATCTTGTTAGGGACACATTTTTTTGCTTCCTCAAAAGGTAACACATAGATTTTTATCTCTTTTCATCTATCTCATCATATCCCATTCTTCGTAAGCTATCATCCTATATCGGACTTGACTTAAATAAGAATGTTACTACTATAGAAAGGAGCCAATGTGGAAAGTTTTCCCCAACTAGATTGGACCATACATTATCACACATAAGTATGGGTTGGGAGCCTATCGTTTGGCCTCCCTTGATGGTAAACTAGAAATGGAACCACTTAACGCATTGTACTTGCGACCATTCTATTGTTAGCACATTACTAGTGAGCACTTAGTCATATCCTTAGATCATCCCTGCATCATTAGCCTCTTCCATTTATCATTGTAATGATTTGGAACTATATGTTCTACTATTACTTTCCTAGATATGACCTTAAATATGGGCACCATGGCTCTGCCCATAGCATTTTCCTTATGGATAGGTTCTCCCTTCTTGGTGAGAATTTTGTGATCATTACATCCATCACCCCCTTATTTACCTCTTGAAACCATGCAAAGGGTTCATAGGTGTCTCTTGTACATTCATTGTCCCCTTCTAAGTGGTCTACCTAGTTATTCCTAGATCTACCCCATGTTAAAATCAAAATTCATGGATGCTCTTATCAAAAGTCAAAGCTATAAAAAATAGACTATTCCCTCGAAGGATAGCTATTTGATGGGTGTCGTTATTCCCTTCATTTAATCAACTCTTTGTTGATATCATATTCAAATTAGGGGTGGTGTCTGAAGCTATATGCAACAAGAAATCTTAGTGATCTAGTAATTGATGGTAGGTATTTGTTTTATTTTTATATTTGATGGGGAATTTTCTCAATGTCTTGAGGATTCCTTAGCTAAAACCTTATTGAAATAAAACTATGAGAACTTCTTTGGAAGTAAACACTCTCACAGAAATAGATTCTTTGGAAATAAAAACACATTTACAAAATAGAATAGATTATGTAAGTAAAAAACGTTACTTAGAAATGAACACACTTGCTCTGGAAATAAAAACAAAATTTGAGAATGCTGAAAGTTGATTGCAAATAAAGAATAATCTAATCTATAACATATGTAGGAACAAGTATACAAAAGATTTCAACTTGAGTAATCAAAAGTATTTACACAATTGATAGATCTATACTATTTTATCTAGAAATATAAATAGCAATAAAACAAAGATCCTGGTTCTTGGAAGAGTGGGCCCTTGCTCCACCTTGAAACATGATTTCACAACTTAATATACTCTCAAAAAAGGAATGGATATTTTATTGATAAAATGTTATGCATTACAAAAACTTATTGTCTCTTCTTATGTCTCTGTATTTTTATGTATATATATATATATCTACAGGTCTGCATATATATACTTCTTCCACAAGTGTATTTACAGCCATAGCTTTCCTACTGATTCAGATAGAACTGAATTGTGCCCAAAATAGATGTTGAATTGGATCATGGTGGACGTAATGTTGATATATGATAGCTATCCCCTGGATCTACAAATGAAGAATCATAAATCTTCCAATCTGCTCATGATTGAAAGGATCATTGATTGAAAAATCAACCGAATGTTGTTGGAATAAATAAATTCTCATCGATTACGAAACTTTAGAGAAGTTCGGAACTAAAGGGAATCATTCCAAATGTAACTATGAGGATTTCGAGCTACATGCAGGAGTTTGGAACTAAGTCCGAAAGTTACGAAACTAAGCGATGGAGTTTCAAAACTAAGTCCGAAAGTTCGGAACTAAGTGGTAGAGCTTGTAACTCGCGTAATGGAGTTTTGGAACTAATTCTAAAAATTCTCGAAGGTGAGCAGATTGAAACCAATGCTTTCAAAAACATGCCAACCACTTCATACTTTGTTCTTTCGATTGATTATGACCCGTTTTATTACAAAGCTTTTACTTCCAAAGCACTTATTTAGGAATTATAGAGTTTTTCAATGTTAGAACTACAATAAAAAAATGGACAATTACATCCTAACTTATATTAGATCAAACAAAATTCACAAAATGTAATCAATCTTGATAAAAAGGAGAGTTAAATAAGATCATTTATTGTACATTAACGAGACATATTTTAGCATCATCATTTCCCCCGTACATATTTGTTTTTAAGTCCTCTTACAAAATTTACTCTTCAAACCTTGGATTGTGTATTCTGCACTCCAATTAAGTGCTTAGGTCAAATGGCTGAAACTGAATATCCCAGTGTTTTAGTTCAGAAACACTATACCTTGATCCCGATTCTACTTTCCTCTTCCATTCCTCAAATTGAGTGGGATCTTGAGGTTCTCTGTTTTTCCATGGGGACATGGGAGTGAGAAGAAGGCAAGGCCTTATTCTCATTCCCATCCATATGCCCTGTGATTTTCATTGATATGAGGGATTAGTGTGCACAAATCTTTTTCTCTTTCTAGACTCCAGATCAAATTTATGGGAGATGTTACTTACCTTCTCCTCAAGGCAACTGTAAGAAGCTCCCATATTTTCAAACATCCATCATAAATCTCCTCAAAATTTTCCACTTCATAAAAAGTAAAGGCATCAATACTTCTCTGTAAACTAGAAAGATAATGTGTCTTGAACCATTTATCAAAGGCATGGGTTCTAAAATGTTTAACGAAAGAAGATGGTTTACCATAATGAGTCCTCATGTAGAGACCAGATGAGCTAGCTTTCAATAGATGCTCAAAATCCCTTTCCTTCAATCCAATCTAATTTTGAAGAACAAAAACAAATGTATTAAGATGAATTTCTCCCACATATAAATTGATCATGAAGCCTGTGTTCTTTTCTAGCAGAAGATTACAGAGATAGAATTCATAGAGAAGATTCTTATGCTCTCTGCACCGACTGAAGAATAGGTTGTCATGAACTTAGATTAATATTTTATTTCATGTGGAAGGCCACATGTAATTCTTGACATCTGCTAGCAAATGAATTGTTCTTCTAGAAACATGATATATGCAGGAGAAGGTCTCCTACATGTAAGATTTTTTTCACTCATTATGCAAACCATTTTAAATTTTTGCAATATTTTAAAACTTGTCTCCCTCTTATTTGTAAAACTTTTCTTCCCATTCCTTTCTTTTTTGTTTTCGTCTTCCATCTTGCTTCTCAAATCCTCATTGGATGTTTTGATTTCAATGAGTTCCCTGCAAGTATCATCCCATAACTGCTTGAGTGGCCAATAAGTTAATTTAGTCTATGCAGAGATTGTTGACATAGTAATCTATCTTCTGGAAATTTTACATTCTTCCTCTTTCTCCATCATTTGTTGCTTAGCTCTTTTAATTCCTCAGTCCTATCTCGTAAGCTAAGTTGTTAGTTCCCAATGAGCATCTCTCTCTGTTCCAACTTGATTTTGAGGAAGTTCAATTCCTCATCCTTTTCTTTGATAATGAGTTCTACTCTAGACAAGAATAGAGCCTGTCTAACCTGTTGTTTCTCTTCTTTCTCTGAAAGTTCTTTGGGGGTTAAGCATTCCTCTTCTACCAAAGGAAATTTCCCTTTCTGTCTCCACAATGCCAACTCTTCTTCTTCATGTGATAATGCTGCTAGTTCACCCAACTCTTGAAAAACCTATTCCTCAAATCTCTCATCTTCTTTTTCCATCTCAATTTGGCTTGGTCAGGAGGAGTCATGGCCATGCTACCCAAAATATCAACAACTTCTTTTTCCAACTTGTCATGTTATTTCATTTCCTTTGAAATTTCTCAAGACCTCTTATGAATTATTCTTCTTTGAGGAGATTTAGTATGTTCAGATATAGGTTTCCTCCTAGAGCTTCTTCTAATTTTCACTTCTTGCTCTTGCCTAGGTGAACTGTCACATCGAGAGATAGATATCATCTCTCCTATAGCTACTGCAGAGGAAGGAGTATCTTTTAAAGGTACAGTAGGTTTTGCATCTTTAATTATTCTTTCAGATATTCTCCTTTTTGGTATGGTATCCCCACATATTTCCTTCTTTTCTCTGTAGGGTCACCAATTTCCAAATTAGTTGTAGGAGAAAAAGGAGTTGATATTACTCTCTTGATAATATCAGGGTTTTGCTTAAACTTGTTAAGAAATTTCTCCCATATTTCTTCTCCGTTTTTCTTTGTAAGAAAATGGTATTAGCACACCAAATGAACTAACCCATGATGTTTGATTGTTCCAACACCCTAGGAATACCTCTGGGCCATTGTATGGATGGAATAAAAAAGAAACCCTGGAAAGGTTTACTCGTATTCGGTTTTGTAGCTCCATATCTAAGATGTATGAGAATTTTCAGAACTTCTCTTCTACTGACCCAAATTGACCATCACAAGTTAAATACTTGACTATCCAAAATGCCACTCTATCAAAGGGTTTGGGAAAGCTGGCCCTTCTAACCCCTTTTATGATTTTCTTAGTGTTGTAAATATATTGGGGTTCCATTTCCCCCTCTTGTAGTAGGGTTTCAACTAATTCTTTTAAGGTCCCCTTGATAGGATTTGGGACATGCACAATTGGAACACCAGATACATTACTTATTGTATTCACAGAAAAAGGAATTACAATATTTATAACCTTTGTTTTAGATTGTTCTAAATTTATAATGAATTCTCTTACCAATTCGTCATTATACTTCAAGAAATTTTTAGGAATTCCAACCATCCTACCTATTCAAAGACATCTACCACTTCTTCATCTATAAGAAGTTGGGTATCATCCTAGGTTCGACTTCTTTTTAATCCCCATGGTAAAGCGGGTGATTCAGATTCATTCTTCTTCAAATTATTTCTCTGCTTAGATTGGCTATAAAACTCTTTGCTTAGCTATGGAATGGATGGGTTTAGCTACGGAACTACTATGCTTAGCTACAGAATGTAATTTTAATTCTTCTTCTTCCTCCTTGAAAGTTTTTTTTTCTTCTACAACTACTTATTCACTTTGTTTACTCCACACAAATGATAGATCATTATAAGCATGCTTTGCTTTTTCTCTTCCGACATCACCCTTATGATTACTCTCCTTTAATCATAATTTATAATAGATGACTCATCATACTACTTTTAAATCAAATCCAATCACACATGCAAACTTTTAATCTAACCTTTAATAAGTTAAAGACATAATTACCATATTTGATGATGTGATCCCTCTATCATGATGACTCATCATTCCTAAAATTGAAACAAAAAGAAAACGGTTAGAAAAGAGACAGCTGAAATTTCAAGGAAATTCATTTTATTTTGGATTAGCCATTTATTTGAGGAGATAAACCACCATCACTAGTTTTCAATTGATCTCGATATATATATATATTTTGGGAAGAAAATGCCATTTAATGGTTTTCATTCCTTCCCTTTTATTATTATTTTTATTTATTTATTTATTTATTTTTTGGGAAGATAACTCCATTTTCTGATTTTCATTATCTTCCCTTTATTCTAGATTTATCCATTTGATTATTTGATCATTTTAGAAGAACTGGGTTATTCCGTATGATCAAATTATTTGTCTGCTTCAATCTACCTAAAGAATTCATCCTTAGTAGGAGGAATCCTATAAAGTTTTAGCCTATGTCCATTGACCAAAAGTGTCCTTCTACCGCCATCAATGGGAAGTAATTGAATAAATCCATTGTCAAAGATATACTCAATCTGATAGGGTCCCAACCATCTGGTTCTCAATTTTCCCTTGAATTATTGGTACTTAGAATCAAATAGTAATTCCCAATCTCCTACCTTGAATTTCCTCTTCTTGATATGTGTGTCATGCCATTGCTTTCTTTGATCTTGGATTATTTCTGTATCTACTGAAGATCTTCCATCCTTAACTCATCCAACTCATTGAGTTGAAGAATTCTTTCCCTTTTTGCTGCATCCAACTCAATACCTATTTTAGTTGTTGTCCTCAATGTTTGTAGTTCAAATTCAATAGGTAACAAGGGATTTTTCCCATAGACCAACTCATATGGTGACAATATTGTTGTAGTTTTCCAAGTTGTATTGTAGGCCTAGACAACTTCAAGTAGTATCTTTTCCCAATCTCTTCTTCTTGATTCAATTGTTTTGGTAAGGATGTTTTCCAATTCTCTATTTGTTACTTCAGCTTTTCCATTTGCTTGTGGGTGATAGGGAGATGACTTCCTATGATTGATCTAATAATGCGTTGTGAAGGCTTGGATCATATTAGACATGAATTGTGGCCCCTGATATGAAAATATACTTCTTGGTGCGCCAAACTTTACCATAATTCTCGTGCTAAAGAAAATCAGAAATTGCTTCTTGGTGGCATTTGTTAAAGCCTGCACTTCTTCCCACTTTGTCACATAATCAATACACACAAGAATGTACTCCTTTCCTTGTGAAGGAGGACTAAAGGGACCAACAAAATCCAAGCCCCATATTTCAAATGGTTCAATCACAACTTAAGGTTACAAAGGCATTTCATTGGTAAAAGTTGGTTGTCCCATCCTCTCACGGGGATCAAACCACTTGATATATCTCTTCACATCCTTGTACATAGATGACCAATAATAGCCAGTGCCAAGTATATTGTGAGCTGTTATTTTCACTAAAAAGTTTCCTCCACTTGGTTCATCATGACATGCCCTCAGTATGTCAAAGATTTCATCTTCTCTCACACACCTGCGTAAAAGCAAATCAGGACCACATTTAAAAACATTCTATTTAACCATTTATATTATGCACTGATTTTGATCAATTTTTTTTTTTTTTTATTAGTGAAAGAAAATGAAACTTCCTTTTACAAGATAATTTGTCATATCAACAAACCATGGTGTATCGGCTGAAATAGAAAATAATTGTTCACCTAGAAAATTGTCCATAATCGGTTCTTGCTCCCATGTAGTGGTCGGTCTTGACAAGAAATAAGCTACCACATTATATTTCCCTAGAGTATCTACTATGGTAATATCAAATTGTTTGTAAAAGTAATAACCATCTAATTACCCTACCTCAATCACTAGTTTGTTTAGTAAGTACCTAATTAGAGATGAGTGATTCGTATGTACAAATATTTTATACCTCGTGATATAATGTCTCGAATTTATTAATTTCATAGATCACAACAAGAAATTATTTTTAAGTGGTAGTGTAATTTCTTTCAAAATGGGAGTAAGATTTTTACTTGATGTAATAAATAGCATACATCTTTCCTTCTTCATCTTTATGACCCAAAACTACACCAATGGAGTTATTTGAGGCATATGTTTGAATGTGAAAAGGTTTTTCCCAATCAAGGTCCTCTCAATATTGGGGAAGTGATTAATTTTCTTTGATTTCTGAAAAGCATTTTGGACATCTCTCATCCAAAATAAATTCATAGTCCTTCGTAATAAAATTAAACATGGGGGCAAAAATTTACTAAAATCCTTGATAAAGTGCCTATAGTAAAACATGCCCTAAAAATGACTTGATATCTATGGGGGTTTGAGGAATAGGTAAGTTTGAAATAATTTTGATTTTGTTTTGAGTCAATCTAGAATTCCTCTTTTTAAAATGTGGTGTCCCAATACAATCCCCTCATCAACCATCATCATTTACTTCTCATGACTAAGAGCAGATGGTGTTGCTCACATCATATTAATACTCTATCTAAATTCCTAAAAGAATCATCAACCGTGTCTCCATGTACAGTTAAATCATCCATGTATACCTCTACACAATCACTTGTTAGGTCTCGCAAAATTGCTAATGAGCCTCTTTGGAAAGTTTCAGAGGCATTACATAATCCAAATGGTAATACCCTGTAGGAAAAGGTACCCCATGGACATGTAAAGGTTATTTTTTCCTGATCCTCAAAACAGCATATCTAATTTGATTATATCCACTAAATCCATCCAGAAGGAAAAGGTTACCTGTAAGGTTGTCTAGACTTGATCTATGAATGGCAGGGGAAAATAATCTCTTAGTGTGGCTTTGTTTAGTTCCCTATAGTCAACACAAATTCTCCATTTTCCATTCCTTTAGGAATAATTACAAGAGGATACACCCATCGACTATCTAAAACAAGGTAGATAAAACCTACTTGTAATATTTTTTCAATTTCTTGTTTGACTATATCTCTTAATGCTAGATTAATCCTTCTCTAAGGTTACCTAATTGGTCTAATGTTTTCAAGTATAGATGTGATGTGTGAAAATACTTGGATGGATTCCTTTCATATCTTTGTAGTCCCAAGAAAAAGCTCTCGTATGATTTTTCAGAACATAAAACAATTTAGCTTCTTCATCATTTTTCATCCAGTTGTTTATGTTCAAAATCTTACTCGACTCAATCTCCACATGTTTGGTTCCAACGTGTGATGAAATGATTTTTGAAAGGGTTCCATTAGGGTATTTAGTGGACATGCATGTAATAACATATGATAAGCAACATATCCAAAAGTTCCCAAGACAAAATATTGGAAAAGGACGAGTGAGCCGGCTGTGGTTATGATACTTATCATCACTTGTAAGTCAAACTCCTAATTACATACCATCACAACAAGAAATTCTTCACCATTTATTTGATATTTAGAAACTAAAGCTATCGATTCATACATCCTCCCCAAGAGAAATATCATTCCTCCGGAGTGAAATTATGTACATTCACAAGGAATTGATATTACTATGGTTCCGGGAACTAAATGTGATGGTTCCAGAACTAAATATGATGATTCCAGGACAAAGTCTGTAGGTTCCGAAACTATTCCTGATTTCTCTAAGGAAAATCAATGTTCATTCAATGGTTGTCAAATCATATCTTCTACCTCACGTATGTGATCCCGCAACGTGATCATGGACAAAGAAGATAGGTTTTGCTTATTAAAGTATCGTGGAGTATCAACCCACAATTGTTCTTGATAATCAATTGAAGGTCGTGTGGGAGAAGGATATGTGGAGATTTTCTTAGAATTCTTACCATTTGAGATAGTCATATCACCTTATCTATAATAAATTAAAGAAAAATAAGGCTCATAACCATGGTCACCCAAAATAATGGGATAACCAAGTGGTTTACCTTTTGGCTGCAATATAAGGAAATCAACTAGATATTCCCATGGCTCCACCATAATGTGTCTACATCTTCAATAACTCTTCCGGTTTGCTCTACATCGATCTACCATTTGTAATATGGTGTTATTAGGTTGTATACAAGTTAATGGTAATGTTTTCAAAGTGTCCATTGTCATTACATTTATAGCCGCTCCCAAATCAACCAAAACATTATGTATATCTTTATTCCCTATAGAGATAAAAATAATTTGACTTCAGGATCTCTCGTATTTGGGAAGCAAAATTTTTCTTGTTAATAAATCGGGAAGTTTCCCATCTACCTTAATAGTCCTGGGGTAATAATTCTTCCTTCCAAGTTTATTTTTAAACATAACATTTTGATTAATTTATTCAATTATGGAATCTCCTTAATTACTTATAACAATGGTATTTAAATATTCAATCTCCTTAGTTCTTAGACTAATATTCCTTAGTTTCTATGGCTTTCTTAAATCTCTTAGAAATGGAGTCTTAGTACGAGGTTGCTATATGGCTCCTTATTTTTTTATTTTTCATCCTTCTTGGGAACAACCATATTAGGGGTTTCTAATTTATTTTCATCCCAAGTGATTATAACAAGTCTCTACGATTACTTTTCCGGATATAGTTTGAATATCCTTATAATCCATGGCATTCGGATCAAATGATTTTTCAAACTATTTCGTAGACAAGATTTGTTTGTTTTTTCTGGGTTTGCTACTCGATGTGCCGGTGTTTGGGTTTGGACCACATTTTTATTTTGTGAATTTTGTCTTTGGGAACCCATTATGGATTTGTTGACAACATATGATTGGGATATGTCCCCCTTGAACATAATTATTAGGCTCCAAAAGGCGAGTCTTTGAGCCCGAACTTGCTTACTGATGCTTCTAAACATGTGAGGCTTATTATTGCTCCTGAGCTCCATTTTTTCCAAAATTCACTCGACCATTTCCTGAGGATCATGAGCAACACATGAGTTTTGCACCTTCCCCAGGAGAGAAACCTAAATTTCAGAGAAGTCATACATGATCAACATAGGACACACATTTTGATGTTCTTTTACATGTACCCATTGTGCATTTTACACTAAGTCATATGCAAGCATCTTCTTCATCCATCCGTGTTGATTTGGAGTGGATATCAAGGTCACTCGTGGTGGAGACATAGGCATTCGTTGAGAGGACTAATTGGTGCATGGCTCCTCCACCATTTAGCCTCTTACTCCACTTTCTATACCTTCTCGCATTGTGATGCTTGCTATTTTGAGCATTTTTCTTTAGTACGTGTAGTGTATCTCTCTTGTTTGTTGAGATATTTTGTATTGTATTTTCAACACTTTTGCATGTAGAAGTATATAAGGGGATTTTGGTGAATTCTAGTGTTATTTTTTCAAGTGTTTGAGATAGTTGATTTCGTGTAACTTATACAGATCAATGAAAGAAGCAACTCCACCCATTAACCAGTATGGGACCCAAACGATATTTCTTCTTTGGGTTTCAATGACCTTGTCTTGTTACTTTTGGCTAAAATGGATCATGATCTCTAGAGTTTGATGTCCTTGCCTTGTTGCTTTGGTTATTGTTCTTGGATTTTGGCACACCTATTTGCAGTGATTGATCGAATTATGTTTGGTGTATTTTTACACTTTCAACATCACTTGTCATCTCTCCTTATATGGAGCTATTCTAAAGTGGAGCTAAAAGTGTTAGTTATTTTTGAGTTTTGTGATCGACAGTGGATTCGGACTACACGGTGCACACCAAACTTCTTGGGAAACATTGTATGAGTTTTTTTGAGCCAAGCTTCTTAGGATGCCTTGGAACAAGTATCTTTACTCTCTTTACTTTTTTTTAGTTTTGGGTACCTTGCGGTGTCCCGAGGTATTTTTTCCTAGTTATTATACATGAGTACCTCATCAAGCCTAGTTTCCGGACTCATATTGTGGACATGCCATTTCTAGTTTTGGCCTTTAGTTTCACTTGAGGGGGGGTATTATATAGGTATTTACCTTATCTCATGTTCACCTAGGTACTTTATTTACCTTTATTATATTTATCCTCACCCACTTATGTGTGTGGATATTTCTTTTATCTTATTTAGATATTAGAAGATATTATCTGGGTGTTAGGTATAGTTCTTTCCTTGATCTATGGTATAATAGGATTAGATCCTTGATGTCTATTTCTCTCCTAAATCTATGGTCTTGACTAGTTCTTTGATGACTAGTTATTTCCTTAATTTATGGCTTGATCTACGACCTTGACTGGTTCTTAGATTGTTATTCCTTACCTATTTAAGCAAGGCCCATTCTCAATGTATTGCATTGAGTTCCATAATAATATATGATATTGTTTCTCATTTTTTGCAAAGGTTTTATGTAAAGTTATTTGGTGAATTTCTTTCATCTTATTGATCATGGTGTTTGATTAGCATCTATGTTCTCTCTTGGTACGAACATCGGTTATTGTTCTTCAGGGTGACCAAACATTCAAGTTTCCTTGACCAGACCATGGTTGTTGATGTCCTTGGGCATACCAAGATTGAACGACCAATCCTGAGGATTCCATGTTGGTTGAGGCACCCAAGGTGGTTGTCCCCAATTTTTTGGTACTGTTTGAGCTACCCATGGCATCATTCAAGGGTTAGGAACCAACTTGGGCATGAACTTCCCTTGGCTAGGTTGTCTTTGGAAAAAAATTACTTCTTCTGATGTGGATGGAATGCTTGCTTTGTTTAAGCTAATTTTTAATAAATGGAAGAAGAGAACATGCATCACTCTCATGGTCCCTAGATTCACAGATAAGGCACATTTCTATTTTGTTTAGGGGACAATCTCTTATTGCATGCTTCTTCCTGCATCTATGAAAATATATAGCTAATGGTTTAGTTTTAGAATTTTCTTTAGCTTGAAATCCATCCAAGGTGGAAGTTAACTAAACTAAAATGTCTATTTTGAAAATTTCCAATTCATCCATTAGTTTGTTCATATCCGGGTTTAAATTTTTAACTATTTTTCCTTTTCTAGTTCCACCCATTATTCATGAATAGCTTCTACAAATGTCTTTAATATCATTCATTCTTATTTGATTAATATTTCCACCTCCTATTAGATCAAGTTCCTCTCTTGATTCATCATCTAGAACTTTTGAAAAATGGTTTTGCTTAACTCTTCTTGTAATACAAATCCACATATTTGGCTCACAAAAAAAGAATGTCTAAATAATATTCCATATTCTCATCCTCCTCCTCCTTGATTTTGAAAAATTCTTTCTTCCTATTCCTCCCTCTACAATAATATTGATAATTGTATAGGAAGGTAACTTCCATTTGTGCCCAAGTGGTAATAGAATTAGATGGTAATCCCATGAACCACCTCATTGCGTATCCTTCGTGGTAGATGGAAACAACTTGAGTTTCGATTATCTATTTTTGTAATCATAAGTTTGACACAATACTTTAAATTCAAATAAAAATTGGTCAAGAGTCTACAGATGACATCCCTCTAAACATGGGTAAATGTGCAGGTGTAATATTTTTCATAGGTACATCATCATCATCCAATTGAATTGGATAAGTGAAGGTCCTATCAGGTTCTCTTTCTACTTCTTGTGCCATTTTTGTAATACCTTCTAGATTTTTTTCCCATTTAATATGGTATGTGATTTGTTTTGGGGAAGGTGAAAAGTCAGGAGTAGGAGGTTGACTACTCAATTGTGAATAAATTTTTTTCTAAATGGGTCTTAGAATATGATATTTTTTCTAAAGGTTCTACTTCCTCATGGTGATTGATCTAAGAATTCCAAAGGTGACAATTTTTCTTCATTGTCTAAAAAGGGACAATGGTTCTTCTAATGCTTGATCAATTTCCTTATTTGATGATGATTCTTGTTTAGATATTTTTGGGAGGAATCGACCCTTGGAGTCTCTTGGTCTACTCATAAATTTTATGATGATATAGGGAAGATCCTACAATTACTAGATGTACGATGGTTATCTCTTTAAAACCTAGTTAGAAATTCTAACTATTGGATCCCCGAAAATAGTGCTAAAAATGATGGGTGTCGTTATTCCTTTATTTAATCAACTCTTTTTTGATGTCATATTCAAACTAGGATGGTGTATCGAAGCTATATGCAATAAGAAATATTAGTGATCTATTAATTGACACTAGGTATTTATTTTCTTTTTATATTTTTGGGGGATTTTCTCAATGTCTTGAGGATTCCTTGGCTAAAACCTTATTGAAATCAAACTATGAGAACTTGCTAGAAGTAAATACTCTCTACAAAAATAGATTGATGGAAATAAAAAAACATTTGCAAAATAGAATAGATTGTTGTAAGAAGTAAACACACGTTATAGAAATGAACACAATTACTTGGAAATAAACACACAATTTGATAATGCTGAAATTTGATTGCAAAGAAAGAAGAATCTAATCTAGAACACCTACAGGAACACGTATACAATTTTTTTAATGTGAGTAATCAAAAGCATTTATAATTAATAGATCTATACTATTTTCTCTAGAAATATAAATATCAATAAAATGAAGATCCTAGTTCTTGGAAGAGTGGGCCCTTGCTCTACCTTGAAACAATATTTCACAACTTAATACACTCTCAAAACAGAATGGCTATTTTATTGATAAAATTTTTGCATTACAAAAATGTATTGTATCTTCTTATCTCTCTATCTTTTATGTATATATATATATATATATATATATATCTATCTATCTACATGTCTGCATATATGTACTTCTTCCATAGGTGTATTTACAACCATAGATTTCCTACTAATTCGGATAGGACCAAATCGTGCCCAAAATAGATGTTGAATTAGATCATGGCTAGACATCTTTGTTGTATGAAATTTATCCCTAGATCTACAAATATGAAGAATTGGAAATATTCCAATATGCTCCTGATTGAAAGGATCATTGATTGACTAAATCACTGGATGTTGTTGGAATAAATAAATTCTCATCGGTTCCAAAACTTTAGAGAAGTTTTAGAACTAAAGGAAATCATTCCAAATGTAACTGTGAGGATTCTAGAGCTACATGCAGGAGTTCTGGAACTAAATGATGGCGTTCCAGAACTAAGTGGTAGAGCTTGTAACTACATAATGGAGTTCCAGAACTAAGTCTGGAAGTTTCCGGAACTGATCCGTATTGAAACCAATGCTTTCAAAAACAAGTTGATCACTTCATAATTTGTTCTTTTGACTAATTATGACCTATTTTATTACAAAACTAAACTTCTAAAGCACTTAGTTAGGAATTATAGAGTTTTTAAACATTGTAAATACAATCAACAAAAGATGGAAAATTACATCCTAACTTATATTAGATCAAACAAAAGTCACAAAATGAAATCAATCTTGATAAAAAGGAGAGTAAAATAAGATCATTTATTGTACATTAACGAGACATATTCTAGCCTCATCACTGTTCATATTCATATTCACAAAAGAGAGAAAAAACTCAAATCAAATCAAGTAAATAGACCGATCCCTCGAAGGATAGCTATCATATATCATTATTTCCATTTATATCATATATGTATAAAGTAGACCATACCCTCGAAGGATGGATACTCTTTTTGTATTATGGAATTGAAGGATTCCCATATTGATCAACCTTCCATTTTATTAGCATCCTAAGAAAGCTTCTTGCATTGATCAACTTTCTTCTAGAAAACTTCCCACATTGATCAATTTTCTCTTTCCCCTTCCTAGAGTTGGGGCATAGATTTAGGGAACACCACTCATAGATAACCCTCTTCCCGTGTACAAGTTACATCAAAACCCCTTTGTCGTGTCGACATTAGGTTTATGAGTTAATTCCATACATTTCTCTCATGATCTTTGGTATAACTAACTATCGTTGGTTATATGCTAACATCATGTTTTTGTCGCATGTGCCTTGCGTTACCTAGATCCCCTTATTTTTACCTCCATTGTGATTAGAGGCATATTTTCCTGCGCGTTCCTCAATATGGCATAGTATTGTTCACACTCATAGGTAACCTTGCACTAAGTTTTGTGTTATTTTAAACCTTTACACATCTATCTTTTATCTCCCTTTGTTTTCCAAGCGCATATTTCTTTTATGCTACCCATTTATGATATCACATCAATTTTCCTACCCTTAACAAAACCCATTATTCATCATACATCACATACTATCCATGCATATACATTCATCCTCATAATAAATTTCAAAATAAACATGTAATAATCACCATAATTAATATAAAACATATTAACATAATCATCATTAAATATAATCATTAAGTAAAACATATTATCCATGCATTTACATTCATCATCATCATTAAATATAAGTAAACATGAAATTAATCATCATTGTCACAACATATCCACATCATGTCATCATAAATCAAGTTATCAACACCACATAATATAGACATGCTAAGCCACAAAAATCATGTATCATACATATTGCCAAAATAAGGTGTATAAATACATCATGAACCTTTAAGGGTTCTCTCTCAAAGAAGAGAGATAAGTAAAACAAGTAAACTATACATCAAAAACTCTCAAATATTTCCCTTGTGAGGAAATTCCCTATGTCTATCTGTCAAAATTTTCATCTCCACCCTAGCCATCTCTTTGATGTGGCTGAGCCACACTCGCTATGCTCCTAGATGGCCTGACTCTAGTCTAAGCTGCGTTTGCCTCTCGTAGATGATCCCAATATCGTAGTGTCTTCAAGCTTCTCGATCATGATCACCTCATAATACTTAGCCTCTACGACTAAGGATATGTATCTATTTATCGAAATCATTCCAAGAGGTGCCATCTCCTCCTCCCTATGATGATGGCGTTGTATTACCCACAACCTCGTAGCTAAGATCATCACGAGATCCCCAAATTGTACCCTATAGGCCTTCCTCTTCCTATGGTACCAGCCTCCCTATTTTTTGTAGCTGTGTCCCTCTATTAGATCGCAACATCTCTCTCAACCCTCATATGATCTAGATCTATGCATAATCATGCCACCTCTCGCGAGCTCTCCTCTATCCCTATCTCCATTTGTCTCCCGGAGCTGCCCCTACCACTCCTCCATCTCCTCCTCCTCCTCCTCCTCCTCTTCCTCTCTCTCCTAAGAACTCGAGCTACCTAAGCCGTGGTCATCGAATCAAAAATACCACCCAACCCTATGTTGTCATCATCATCTCAAGGCACTGCTTTTTCCTCTCTAACGGATCTACCATGTCAAGAAATGGTAGCTCTTTATAAATGTCATATGTGCTATAAGAGATAGATCTCTAAAGCTTCATTGTTTGTATGAATCCAAACTACCATCACATGCTATTTAACTAAATTGCCTTGATCATCTCTATCCATCTACCCCTGTATCCATCTCACTCTTCATCCCAGCCTAACTCTACATCTGTCCCAAGCCATGCAGTAGAAGTCTCTATATGGTTGGCTATTTGATCTCGATCCACATCCACTTCTGTAAACTTATCCACATATAGTTATACACCCTTGTCTCCCCTCTCTCCATGATCCTAATCGACTCTCCATCTAAAAAACTCCATTTCCATCTCTATATGGTCCCCAGTGACCCATGGAAGCCTTGGTGGCCAGATAACTGCAATATGCTTCAGTAGGCCATATAGTGTAACAAGAAGCCTAAATATAACCATGATATACTCCTAACTCTATACATATTATCTTATGGTATACCTATGTAAGAAAAGCAATGTTGAATGAAAACATTGTTTGGTGCTCAACAATATCTATTACAAAACCTGCTATAACTCATGGAAACTTGGATTCTACCGAGTCAGGAAATGCATAGTATGAAATGACCATCATGACCAAGTAAATTAAGTGGCTCTATGACATACCTACCTTGTACCTTAGCTAATACAAAAATGCCCCTAAAGAGAATATGATATGGGGAGCATCGGCTCCAAATAGCCATGTCAACATTGCCAATCTTCTATCACCTATAATGGGGACTATCTACTCCCCCTGAATATGAAATCTCAGGATGTGATATACATCCTCCAGGGTGATAGTCATCTCACCCGTCATAAATAAATAAATGTTCATCTGCATATCCCATCTCTCCACCAACGTGATTATTAACCCTACATCTCGTGGGATTCTCTGATAGTGTCTAAAGCCTCCTAACCCCACATCTACCAAGTGATCCCTCTCGACGCGCCACACATCCCTCTAATCTTCTTTAATAATACTAGGACTCAAGTATCTCGGATATAAAGTCTCCCTGGAATACAATCATCCAAAAAAAAAAAACATTAGATCCTTTAACCATTAAACTTCATCCAAAATCTAATTTAATCATCAACCAACCAATCTAACCCTGGTGACCATGACACCGACCCGGTCAAGTTGATGTGTATAGGGTTCAATTGACATGTCATAGGGATGGGTCAACGATGACCCTTTCAGTTACTTCCAACACCCTTCGACATCATCCATTTTTACTAAAAATGCAAACAAATAAATCAAATATGAAATAAACTAAAATACAAGTGTGGGTTTTGTTACTCACCATCCTACACACCCTCTGGCGTTTCCTCACTTGCTCATCTAGCTTCCATCTTTTAGTATTCTATTTTAGCTCTTTTCTTTGGACAATTGCACACATGAAAATGAGCATCATTGGCCAAATTTCGGGCTTATATAGCCCCCAAATCACCTTGACAACCCTTGTTTTGGCTTGCCATCCTCCTCTTCTGTTTCCTTTTCTAAGGCCTCATCTATTTTGTTCTCAAAGTCCACCTTTGTGGCCTCATTTATTCCCCCTCGGGGGAGTTTTATTTCAAAATTCTATTTATCATCCATGCCTTATTTCAAGACCACTTTTGTGGCCATATTTGTGTTCCCTTTGGGGCACCATTACTCATATTTTTCCTCCTTGGTTATCATCATGCCCTTTATTGGGGAACCATTATCTCTCTCCTCATCTGTTTTGTGCTCTTTTACTAGGGTGTCATCTCATCATCTACGTTCTCAAAGTCCACCTTTGTGGCCATACTTACTCCCTTAGGGAATTTTATATCATCACTTTTTCATAGTTTTCATTTTTGGCCATTTCCATGCCCTTTGTTAGGACACCATTATTTCCATCCTCATCCTTTGTGGATACATACCTTTTGCCCAATTCCTCATGTATGAAGGATTTCACATTATTTTTTACATTTGGTTGCACATTGTTTGATGTTTTCCTATGACCCATTAGTCCTCATAGATCACATCCATTTAAGAGGTTTCCCATTAGATTCCCTCCATTTCACAATGATTTTCACCCACTCACTAGTCTGTAGAGCATTTTCACTATCTCCATTGAGACCGTCCTTTGTTCCCTACCGATGTGATATCAAAATCACCACCATAGGTTTTATTGTTACATACATCCTTCTTGCTTGGGGCATCTTGCCTCACCTTATCATTTTACCCATCTTTCTTTTCCCACCCACCCTTCAACATCTACCTCTTTCAAACTCATCATCGATTCCCTTTGTGTTATCAATCCCTCATTTGAGGGGAGATCATCATCAATATTCTGTTAGTCTTCATCCTACTCTTTTCTCTCATCATTTTTGTCTCATGGCTTGCTAGCACAAACCACTCGACAAAAAGGGGAAAATGTAGACACCAAAATTTGGTATCACTACTCTCAATTTCCCATGTGCACATTTTTCACCATGGTCCTACCTAGACCCATTTAATTTAATTCACTTCATTTATTTAAATGACCATCTACTATCCCATCACCTTTAATTATTAATTAATAATGTTAATTAACCTAAATTAGCTAATTACCCCTAATTAGATTTCATCTCTCATAATTAGTTAATTACCTCTAATTGGTTTTCTTTTGGATACTTTTATCCCTAACCACTTAAATCCACATCCCTATGCTTTTTCTAGCTTTTATCCTACCCATCTTTATCTCCTATCTACCCATGACACTTCCCCAAACAACCCTTACCCACCAACATGCTTTAAAGCATTTATCCTAATCCATAAAGCCCCATATCTCAAGTAAATAAATGATTTTACCATATAAGGAACTATTGCTAGTAGTCGGTGATGACCTATTCAAGTCTCCGTCAACCCTATAAGACTGATCTCTCTCCCCTTCAAAAATGAGACACAACCTTTGCTTTCTTTCCTGTAAAATTATCTTCAACTTTGAGATATTTTGTAGCTATGTCAACCCTCTTACAATCCATTGGAGCTTGTTTTCAAAACACTTAAGTGATTTTGGGAGGTTTAATTTTATTATTTCCTTATTTTTGTTATCATTTACATCATTGTTATTATCTGTCAACATCTAACATCTTACAAAGTTCGTTATTATCGAGACTTCATTACCAACTTGTCATCTCAGTCATTTTGTTTATAGGTTTCTCATTCAACCTATCCACCTTTGGATTTGTGTTACACTTCCCAAGTTTCCGTCACCCCATCTAGTTCACCGTCGAACTAGACTGTGTCACCATACTTTTTGTTTTAGATTCCTCTCAGTGTCTACTTCTACTCATGCATTCGCATCCAGACTCCAAATCTATCATCTCGCTTCTCTCGATCTACTCTATTTTTAGTACAATTCATCCTAATCCTTATTATCTTGCATCCTTTTCATCTCTTTTTCTAATACCTCATCTAGAGGTTATTATCAATTTCCTCAGTTCCGTGATCTCCTTTTACACTCAAATTCTTACAGATCTACATTCGGAGCTTGCTGTCAAGATCCACCGGATCAAGTCACCGTCCACCTACCTCTGTGTAGTCGAGGTCATGATTGAACCAACCAGGTAAGTTTATTTCAAGTTCATTTAAATTAGATAATTGCTTTTCCATTTATTTATGTTACTTTGATTTCGTTATTCATCGGTTTCTACATGAAATACATCCATATTTCATTTGTTTCACTTTCTTTTATAAAATGGGGGTTGAAATCCGTGAAAGGAAGGTAACACTTCTTAGAACCAGCTTTGTTGGGCAGCCCCCACATATACCATCTAATCAATTTTCTCTTATTTCTTCTTGTTTTGTAGGTTCATCAAATTTGTAGCAAGATCATCCACTTTGACGCATATTCTTGCATGCATCATGCATTCGAGGTACTTTAAACCCTCCATTTTTTTGGGTTATTTAGTTTTCTTTAGTACTAAATCATTACATTAAAAAGGAACAAAAAGTTAGATCAACACAAACATGTTAATTTTATAGGTGATTCTCAATTAATCATCAAGAAAGTAAATGATGAATATAAGGTTAAGGATGAAAAGCTCCTCCTTACAAGAAGATGGAGGATACTTTGAAAGAGTTATTTGTACAAATCACATTCCAATAGATACCTAGAAGAAATAATCCCTTGGCAGATGCCTATTTTCCAAAATGTGCCCCCTGCTCATTTTGTGGCTAACTCCTCTCATTCTTTCCTCTCTTGTGCCTCACCACAAAATTTTGCTTTGCACTCAAAACCTTTTGGAAATGGCACCATTGGATAGAGCTCTTTCTCAGCTTTTTAGAAAGGTAAAGTTTTCCTCCTAACTCCTTGTATTTTTCAAGTTATGGCTTGATGGAGTTTTTGTGGGAAATTTTCCCCTAGAAGGCCCACACCAATCGAACTCGCCACGTGTCAGTGCCAAAATATCAAAGCGACCCGATTTGGCCTTGTTTTTCCCTAAAACTTCAAATCGCCATATCTTTTGATCTAGAGCTTGGTTTTTCACGTTCTTTATATCAATGGAAAGATGGTGAAATTTCTACATGATTCTAGGGTCAAGTTTGCATTTCGGTGGAGTTTGAAGAGAGAAAATAAAAAACACTTATGACACGTGGTAATGGCAAGAAATGATGTTTCAACCACCGATTTTAATTAAGAATGGCTTGCATTCTCTCTAAAGCATGGTTAAAAATGTCAGGGAATGGGTCTCATAAGGTTGCCCATGCTATTTTGATGGCATTTTGGTCAATGGTTGAATCCCTTCCATGTTTTCCTACGTTTCTCTCTCCTGGGCTCGTCCCTTGCACTGTAAAAGCCAGATTTGGCTCATTTTTGAAAGGGTTGAACATTTTTTGGATAGCAAGCTTCTTCTTTCACCTTCAACAAGTGATTTTTGCAAGTATCAGACCTTCTTCATGATTGTAATAGGTTTCTACCTCTTTCATGTTGCAAATGCAAGGATTTTGTGCAGTTGAAAATGACAGTCTGGAGACTCGTGATCAACTTTTAGTCCTTTGTTTGTATTGTCTTGCTTCATTTGACCTCTAATTACATCTTATCTTTGTGTATAATGTTTCATGTTGCATTTCATGAAATTGTGTCAATTTGCATGAACAAGAAGTGTTCACCACTCCTTTGGTGTATCACCTATTAGTTTAGTTTCAATTTTTGCACTTTCTATCTCTGTCTCCTTGGAATTTAGAGTAGGATTAGGATTCAAACCTCTGCAATTGTGCAAATAATAGATCTGATCAGAGGAGTTTGAGGAACCAACCTCTAATCTGGAGATTCCTCTCTCATTTTACAAGTCCCACACTTGGAGAGAGGTTTCAATGTTGTGCAATCACACTGGATGCCTGAAACATCAACTTAGAAACCTGATTTGCATCCAAGGGGTGCTGCTGATTTGCAACAATAGTTTTGGCATGCCGGTGGGACCTTAGAGGTCTTCCACTTTATCTTTGACTAAGTTGGTGTGTTCCTGTTAAAGATTCAGCCTTTTGGAGGCACTTTCAAAAGCACATCCGGTGACTCCATCCGGTAAACAACTCATTCTCTAAGTTACAGACACTGCTTTTCCATTCATTTCCATCCATTCTTCTTTCCATCATTTTCATTCTTTTTCATTCCATGAAGTTTTGCAATCATGACTTCATGTCCATCATGGAATTCAAATTTACAACAGCAGTATATCACACCTCCAACATGTTTTACAAATCCTCCAAATCAGCATTTTGATCAAATTCAAAATCAACATTTTGATCAAATTCAAAATCAGCATGTCTACCCATATGAGCAGCAGTGCCAAAGTCAATTTGGTTGTGAATCACATCAAGAACAAGGGTATGCATGCAATGAAGACAATCAAATGGAAGATGCATATTTTGTGGAAAAAATCCAAAAGATGGAGGCAAAGATGGTGCAATCAAGAGCAACAACTCAAATGAAGGCTTTCAAAATTAGTTGCAGGACTCCTTGTCCATGGGGAGGCCCTTTTGCAAGACACTTCAACCCTCAGGAGAAGTGGACTTTATGATGAAGATGCTGCCCCAACTTGCACAATGGACAACGAAATAGAGGCCTATACACTTGGTGTTGAACAACCTTGTCAATGGGTAAGTTCTACACCATCATCTGGTTTTTCTCTTCCCATTACTCAAGCAGCATCATCTCATTTGGAATTTCAAATTCTAAATCCAGTCAATGCTGCCCCAGGAGTTAATTCCATTTCGCCATCCCCTAGTCTTCCACCCCATCTCAATTCTTCTTTCCCCTTTCCTTCCAAACAGTCATCCCCTCCACAAGAGCTAACGGAAATACCCTCTCCTCCAAAGAAACAAGAGTTTCTACCTCCTCCACCACCACAAAAAATTTCCAAATCAATTGAGTTACAATCCACTTCTCCTCTTGCATTCCCAAATCCATGTTGGGAGGATAAA
This sequence comes from Taxus wallichiana var. yunnanensis, assembly GCA_018340775.1. Lineage (NCBI taxonomy): Eukaryota > Viridiplantae > Streptophyta > Pinopsida > Cupressales > Taxaceae > Taxus > Taxus wallichiana. Next base: position 671,511,536 of record CM031237.1, on the reverse strand, counting down.
AATTAGAATGCCAATCAAGGAAAACAACAGCAAAAAGAGAAGCCAAACAAAGATGAAGAAATTCAAAGTCTGAAGAGTTGGGCTCTTAAATTTGGGATGAAAAAGATCCCCTTGATGGTTAAGCCTTCAGAAGAGGTTGGAGTTGGAGAACAAGTAGTGGTTAGGACTGATTTTGTGACAGCAGAAGAAGAGCAAAAAGAAGAAGTAGACCAGCAGTTAGTTTGCTCAGAAAGTAGTGTCCATGTTGGCACTCTATTTGAAGGGAATGCCAATTCAATTCAAGTTGCACAATCAGCCATGGAGGAAGAAAGCTCAGAAGAAGATCTTGCAGTCCCAACTTGTCCTCTAGAGTAGTAGATTGAAGAGTTTGACTTGACAAACTTCATGCTAGGAGAAGAGTTCTATCAAGAGCAAGATTTCCTTCAAGTAGTAGAGGAGGGAGAAGCCGCTCCAAATGTGAAAGAAGAGGAGCACATTCTAGCTGTGAAGAAGAAAAGTGCAGATCAAGGGATTTAAACACAAGGCAGGCTACATGAGAACCTTCAGTTCTTCTTTCTACTTCATCCCTCTCATGTTCTAGTGCTGAAGAAGAGTTTGATCTCTCAAACTCAATGTTGGAGGATGAAAGAAACCATGATGATCAAGTTACAGATCAAGAGGACACTATGGAGGAAGTTGAGCATTTGCATTAGGACAACAATGAGGTAGTGTATCTGTCAGATTTGGAGGACTGTTTTGATGAAGAAGAACCGGTTGAGTTTCCACCATTCTCTCTTTCATCTTCCACGTCCCAAATACTTGAGCTTGTTGTCATGAAGGAGAGCATTCATTTGCAGCAGCCTGCATCTTATAGCAGCTCTTTGGAACTAAGATTGGAAGATTTTAATCTTTCATGTTCTTCATTGGAAGAGGAGAAAGGGCAGAAAGGTTCTACCATTGCTTCCACATCACCCACCCAAGAAGGTCTACAAGAAGACTCCATTTTTGGAGTTGAAAATCAGAGCTATGGGCATATCAAACAGATCATACCTTGCCCAATCAGGTATTTGGCTTTATTGGAGCCAAAGGAGAAGTTACAACCAGTCATGCTTGCTTCTAAGCATGAGGATGAGCTATAAAGAATCAAGGATCAATGTCATACCTCTCCAATCCAAATTCAGAACAACTAAAAGAGGTATTGAATTTGCCTTCAGTTGATACCTTGATGATTTGGGTGGAAGACCAACTTCTTGTTGATTTTCCATTCATCCAATTAGCCATGTTCAATGCCAAATTAGTTGCATGGTTGCCAATTTTGAAGAAAGGAAGCTATTTTGCACAACTAGTTGCAGGGTTTGTTTAGCTCACCTTTGTTTCCATTAGGGTAGAGTAGGTAGGTTTGCTTTCAGTAAAAGAAGTGCTTGTGCACACTCTGCATGTTCCATTTGGAGCATGTATGATTTTCAGTTTTGTACATAGTTTTTGTGGTGCTAGTTTTGCTCTTGCACAGTCCATTTCAGTGGGTTTCCAAGTGGCTCAGAGAGGAGGTTTTCAAATTTCAGATCAGTTTGCAGGCTACAACTCATGACTCCATGCCCAATGGATGCTTTAGGCAACTGGTAACTTCATCCAGCAGGCAGATGACCCCTCTGAGTCACCAAAATTGTTATCCAAAATGTGCCCCTACTCATTTTGTGGCTAACTCCTCTCATTCTTCCCTCTCTTGTGCCTCAGTCACAAAATTTTGCTTTTCAGGCACTCAAAACCTTCTGGAAATGACACCATTGGATAGAGCTCTTTCTTAGCTTTCCAGAAAGGTAAAGTTTTCCTCCTAACTCCATGTATTTTTCAAGTTATGGCTCGGTGGAGTTTTTGTGGGAAATTTTCTCCTAGAAGGCTCCTGGCCAATCAAAACTTGCCACGTGTCTAGGCCAAAAATATCAAAGCAACCCGATTTGGCCCTGTTTTGCCCTAAAACTTCAAATCACCATATCTTTTGATCCAGAGCTTGGTTTTTCACGTTCTTTATATCAATGGAAAGCTGGTGAAATTCTCTACAAGATTCTAGGGTAAATTTTGCATTTTGATGGAGTTTGGAGAGAGAAAATCGAAAAATGCTTCTGACACGTGGTAATGGCGAGAAAGCCACCGATTTTAATGAAGAGGCGGCTTGCATTCTCTCCTAGCATGGTTAAAAATGTCAGGGAATGGGTCTGTTAGGTTGCCCATGCTATTTTTATGGCATTTTGGTCAATGGTTGAATCCCTTCCACGTTTTCTTACGTTTCTCTCTCCTGGGCTTGACCCTTGCACTGTAAAAGCTAGATTTGGCTCATTTTTCAAAGGGTTGAACACTTTTTTGGATAGCAAGCTTCTTCTTTCACCTTCAACAAGTGATTTTTGAAAGTATCAGACCTTATTCATGATTGTAATAGGTTTCTACCTCTTTGATGTTGCAAATGCAAGGATTTTGACAGTGAAAATGACAGTGCAGACTCTGTGATCAATTTTCAGTCCTTTGTTTGTATTGTCTTGCTTCATTTCAGACCTCTAATTACATCTTATCAGCCTGTGTATAATGTTTCATGTTGCATTTCATGAAATTGTGTCAATTTGCATGAACAAGAAGTGTTCACCACTCCTTTTGTGTATCACCTATTAGTTTAGTTTCAATTTTTGCACTTTCTATCTCTGTCTCCTTGGAATTTAGAGTAGGATTAGGATTCAAACCTCTGTAATTGTGCAAATAACAGATCCGATCAGAGGAGTTTGAGGAACCAGCCTCTAACTGAGATTCCTCTCTCATTTTACAAGTCCCACACTTGGAGAGAGGTTTCAATGTTGTGCAATCATAATGGATGCTGAAACATCAACTTAGAAACTGATTTGCATCCAGAGTGCTTTGCTGATTTGTAACAATAATGCCATGACCGAGTTGGATCTATGTTACACATCCCACTTAGAAACAATGACATGTCATTCTTTATGGAACATCTAAGAATACCAGTGTATGACATGCCAAAATCTTATTTGGTGTGTGAAGTTGTTGGTCCCTTATCCCCTTGGTATGTTGACATCTATAATTACCTACATGAAAAACCTTTCCCCTAACATTTCCCATTGCTAGAAATGTAACCTTATCTAGCGTATAGCTGGCTATACCCTCCTTAGAGGTACACTCTATCTTAGAGGCTATGACAATAATCTATTACGTCACCTTAACTCGAAGTATCTAATTATTATCACCAAATCACAACACCCTATGGTTTACACAAGTGTGTGTGCTTGAGCTCACAGTGTGATTGGATAACATGGGTACTATCTCAAAGTTTTGGGACTTGCTACTTGAGATAGACCTCCAGAGAAAGTTGGTTCTTGCTCCTAAACTACCTACCACAATCTACTCTAATGCAAGAAAAACTATCTATCCTAATCTAAATTTCCAAGGGACTAGGAGAGAGAGAGTGCATGAAAACAAATCCTACACTAAAGCGGTGATACACCAGAAAAGGAGAGTGTGAGAATAGTCTTTCCAATGTGTGAAAGTAGAAGTAAAGTGCATATTAGAAGGGGTGATAGCAATTCTCCATATTCTAGAAAATGTATTCAAAACAATGTTCCAAACATGCAAAATGATAATGAATCCCTACAACAACATAATATAGACACAATATATATGCAATAAGATTGAAAGGGCAAGAGGAATGCAAACAAACACAACAGGGAAGAAGTATCCACAAACTTGTATCTATTGCTTCATAAGTATGCACAATCCAATCTATTACAAGATATGGGCCTAGATCACCATGCAAGGAGTCCACTATAAATTCTTACAACACATTAGCTTTAAAAAATAATTTTAACATAGTTTTTATACTAAAAAACTATATCCCATTACAATGAGCCCAACGCTCCAATTTATAGAAATATGAGAGAAGAGAGAGAGGGAAAATGAAAATCCAGAAATCTATCCTTCAACCCCTTGTAAAAGGTAGTAAATGAAGTGAAATGATATTATATTGATTGCAAAAAGGCCCCTATACTGTCCCATAACTTGTCAAAGAGCGATGAAATGTCTCGCCCATGCTTCATTGAATGCATCCCAACTACCAAATAAACCACTTTATTCGAACCTGGACATGTTTTCTAAAAATCATCATCAATTTCTCATCATGATTCTAAAATTCCTGATTGATGTGTGTTGGTATTGGAAACATGATTCCAATGGTACCAATTTTGTGCATTTTTGTTGAAAAATGCAAAAGTTATGGCCTTCTGAGTGCGGGATAACTATTTGGGGTTTGCTACACATTTTAATCATTTAACGGGATTGTGCATTTGATTTATCAGATTTGGATATGTTTCCTCAATTTAAACATATATACCCTCATTAAAATTAAGAAATCTAGTTTCTATGGTGTAGAGGATGTTGTGCTTGTTCCAGAAAGTCAAATTTTGTGAAAATCAGAGCTCGGGGTAAAAAGTTATGGCCATTCAAAGTTTGGGGTCGAACTGAGTTTTCTTTTGTATGTGGGCATTTCAGCATTTTGGGGAACTCATGTCCCATGTGTACTTGGACCATCTGGGCATCCTTTCTCCACTTTTTCCGATTCCCTCATGGTGTGGCGATTTCAGCTTTTGGTGTGCTCGTATTGGTCCCGATGTTGACCATCTTTGTGAGGGTCATTGACCTCTGCTTTCACCGCACTACTTTGTTGATCAAAATTTTCACCTTTGTGGGTCCCATGCATACTTGTGTCCTAGGTGTCTCGTAGACCGCATGCGGGAAAAAAATCTGATTTCGCTGATTTGAACTACTGCACCATTTCGGCGATGCACGTCTTGGATGTCCCGATGTCTTACGGACCGCCAGGACATATTTTCCGATTTTGGCACACAACAAAGGAATGCGGCCATTTCGGTTTTTGGGTCCCAACTGTCCCACATGAACTTGTGCGGCTTAGGACAAAAACTTCCACTTTTTCCACACTACACTAAAAGAGGCCATTTTTGGGATTTTTTCAACTTTTTCTAACTTCTTGGATTTTTCCTTGGATAGGGAAGTTAGAGAAGAGCCAAAGGGACCCCCAAGACTGAATTTTGGGCTTAAACCAATTCTTCCTGCTCAAGCCTGAAGAAATTATGCAACTTATCCTAATTACCTTGAGGGGTGAATTTGGGATAACAATTTGGTGACTCAACGAGGTTATCATCTGTCGCGATGAGGTATGATTTGCTGCTTGTAGCAATCCATTGGGCATGGAGTCTATCGGTAATCGAAAATCTATTCTCAAGCTTAAAAATGTATCCTTGAGTCGTTGAAAGACTTCTTGTGAACTTGGGACTAATTTACTGTCATTTGCACTCTATCTATGAATGTTGCACTCAATCTATGAATGCTGCCTCAACATCTAATTTTAGTTTCTCTGCATTTGTTAGAATCCAAACTTTGCATGCTATTGTAGGCAACCATGAGCTTCCCACCACAAAGTCCCTCATTCCGAAAGCTTGATGAACTATAAAAAGTCATATACTAGAAGCAATAGAGCATGTGCACCAACACTTAGGGAAATGAAACCTATTCTAACAACAACAAAAATGTGCACAAGCACTTGGAGGAATTGGAAATTCTAGACTAATATGTACAAAGGTGAGAAATTCTCCTTTTAGTAGCAATGTTTGAGATAGATTCCATTGACTGGAATATGCAATTCTTCACCATCCAACTTAGTTAACCAGAAGGAATTGCTACCTTTGCATTCAATGATCATGTATGGGCCACTCCATATGGCATCGAACTTGGAATGCTTGCCACGACTTTGCACAATCAACATCCCACTTTAGTACCAAATCTCCAACTTGGAATGTCCTGGCCTTAGCTTTCTTGTCAAAGCTCTTCTTGATCAATGCTTGATCCTTTTCCATGGTCTGCATTGCATGTTCTCTTGCTTCTTCTAATTCCATCAGCTATGCATACCTGATTTCCATAGGCTCATACTTATCTAGTTCCAACTGTTTCATGAGTTCCAATGCCGACAACTCAAGTGATATAGGCATCTCAATACAATAAGTGATATAGGAAACTCAAATGGGACTGTTCCGATGCATATCAAGAACATTGTTGATGTCCTTCTTGAACAAAATACCATTAATAAGCACATATGGGATGGCTTGTAATCTAAAGTATATCCTCTTTGATTTTATCATTTCTAGAGGGCACAAACCTGTTTTGAGATAATGCACTAAGTCTTGAGTCCAACATGTAATGGGTGCATTGTTAGCTGGTTGCGCTTGATCATTTTGTAGTAGTAGGACAACCTTTTCTTCATCTGTTGACTCAACTTGTGGTTTAGAAGCAAGTTTCTCACATAAACCTTTACCATGAACCAACTTGGTCACTTTGATTTAAATATCATACTCTATCACACGAGTGATCCAACCTGATCTTTTATCATTCAAATCCTTTTTAGGAGAAATTCCTTGACACCAAAGCATGAGACACCAACAATTGGATCTTGTTGTTCGAGACCAAGTGTCTGAACTTCTTCAAACTCCTAATGATAACAAGGACATGCTTTTTAATGAAAGAATACTTTACTTCATAATCTTCTAGGTTTTGACTGAAGAACTCTATGGGCTGTTCTGAACCTTCTCTCTGCTCAGCTATAGCAAGATAGCTGAGATTGTATCTAATCCTCCAAAAGCATACAAGATGAAGTCCTTTGAAAATTATGGGTTGATAAGAGTTGGAGCTTGTGATATTGCATGCTTGATATCCTCAAAACTTTATTTTCCTTCTGTTTTCCATTTGAATGCAAGACTCTTCTTCAACATTATTGTTAAAGGCTTCACAAGAGTGGAAAAATCAGGCACAAATATGCGAGAAAAAGTTTATCCTTCCCAAGAATCTTTAGAGAGATTTATTATGGTGTGGCAATGGAAGTGTTCGGATGGCTTCAACTCTTTTAGGATCAATTTTTAACCCTTCTCTTGAGACAATGTGGCCTAACAACTTGCCTTTGTGTGCTAAAAATACACACTTCTTTGGATTTAATGACACTCCGAACCTTCTACACCTTTGAAATAATTTCTTGAGGTGAAAGAGGTGGTCTGTTGCATTCTTTGAGAACATGGTGATATCATCTAGATATACCAGCACTATCTTGTTAATTAAGCCTTTGAATGCCATATCCATAGCTCACTGAAATGTTGCTCCGACATTTGACAATCCAAATGGCATCTTCTTGTAAGCATATGTGCCCCATTTCGTGGTGAAGGATGTCTTGAACTGATCTTATTCTTTTACCATTATCTGATTATAGCCTAAGTAGCCATCTAGCAATGAAAACCTTTAGAAACCAGCTACAACCTACAATATTTGTTCCATTGATGGGAGTGGGTAATGATCCTTGTGTGATACTCTATTTAGATCATGGAAGTATACACACAATCTGGTTTCTTCATTTCTATTTCTCACTGGCACCAAGTTTGCAACCCAACTTGAATGTTTGATGGGGAAGATGATGCTAGCTTCAATCAGTTTTTTCAACTCTTTCTTTAGAGAGGTTCAATGTGGGATTCACCGACCTTTTCTTCTGTCTCGATAGGCTTGGATTCTGGATCCAACTCAATAGTATGTTGTGCCAACTTTGGGTTTAAAACTCTTAAATCCTTATAAGTCCAAGCAAAGACATTTGGTAATTCTTGACAATGTTGAACAAATTCAGATTTCTCTTGTGGGGTACTTATTTTTCCAATTTGCAATGTCTTGCCTATATCTATTGAAATGGGATCTAAATCTTCACCCTTCACCTAAATGTTTTCCTTCTCTTTCTAAAACTAATTATTTGGGTTGAATATTGACTCCAATGTTATAAGACCCTTTAGTAACTTATTAGTTCTCAATTTGCACTACCTGGTCACCGTATTGCTGCTCTAGCATGTCCTGGTTCCTGGCAGAGAACTTAGCTTCTTCTAGAAATTTGACAATTTTCTAATCATTCTCAAAGACTTGCCAACTTGTATTATTATCTGGAACAACTGGTCTTACAACCACTTTGATATGAGGTTGGGATTTCTCATTTTTGATACTTTCTACAACATCAAATGTTGTCCGATTGATGCCAGATCTATCTACTCGCTTCATTCTTCTTTCTTGGGATGGAATTGATGCTAAATTTTTTGAAATCTTCAATGAGATCCCCTACTTGATTATTTTAGTTCCTCAATAGATCATTCTTGGCAGCATTTTTCCTCTGACTTGGTTCACAATCAGCTCACTATCACTAAATACTTGCAAATTTTTAATACCTCTCTTTCTTTCCCAATGCAATCCATGAAACAAAGGCTTCATACTCATTTGTGTTTTTGGGCAAGCAAACCTGGAAACGAGAAGATGAGTAATATTTTACACCTTGAGGTGAAACAAGCATAACTCCTCCTCGGCACCTTGTCTACTTCTTGAGCCATCAAAGAATAAGCGCCATACCTCATTATCATCCTTGTGGTTTGGCTTGGTGATGCTAGGGAGAGGATGATTCTCTTCATACAAATAATAAACTCCTAGCTCAGATTCCTCCATTTCATTGTAAGGGTCAAAATCATGTTTCTTTTTTCCCACTCATCAAGAGTCAGTCCGGGATGCATCCGAGCTTAGTATCTCGCTCATAGGTGCTTGGAAGGTCCTCTTGATCAAAAGCTGAAAAATTCAAATTTATTGGACTTGGTGTGTGAGGCTCAATATGAAATTTTGCAATAGGCTTAGATCTGATTATAGCCTTAGCTCCATACCTTGTTCTAAATAGCATGTGTGACCAATCAATGGATAAATAGCCTCCAATTTTAGTAGTGAAGTCTCTTAACAAGCATAATGTGAAGAGTGGTGGTAAGTATATGACTGATACATCTTATAAGACAATAACGTTGGGACATGCATACAATGTGAGGCTCAAATATTTGATTACTCCAACCATTGTTACCAATGTCCCATCCAATTGCACCACACCCTTGGAGATGACTTCATATTGAAGGCCCAATTGATCAGCTATCTATTTTGGCATGACTGAGCTACTTGCTCCGGAATCAATTATGCAATTATGTACCAACTTATCTCCTATGATCAATGAGATATAGAATGGAAGGGGCTTCAAATTTTTACCTTAGTGGTCTCCATGAATTCATTCTTGCTGGGATGCATTGGTAAGAACTTGTTCTTGTTGATTGGGTAGTTGATTAGATGCTGACCAATTTTCCATAACAGCTTGCAATAGGTCTCTTTGCCATGGGATAGCTAATGACTCCCACATTGATATGTTTACATTAGTTTTGTTCCTCTGCTTCAATTAATCTTAAATGGAGATGAGCTATCTTTCTTCTGCCCCTTGCCTTGTACATTATTCTCTTACACATGGGTTGTTACAACTAGTACTTGAGCTGGTCTAGAAGGTGGCTTGGTTTGACTTTGCATATTAAGAGCTACACTTTGATTGCTAGCACCTTGCGGAGTAATAGAGGGTTATGGATCACTTGAATTTGATAGCTGTCCTTCTCCAATATTCCTTTTCTTGGACCATGTATTGGCTACTACACTTTGAGAAGGTGTTTGATTTATACCACAGAAATCTTCAACCTACCAATCAGTAAGTGTGGTCTCATCCGGAGGTGCCTCTTACTGAGTTGCTTTTTGCTCTTGATTTCTTTCTTGGCATGTCTCTTATTCCACACCATTTGTTATCACCATAAGGGCTTGATTTAAAACACTATTAAAACACATTGATTGGTTATGAGGTTGATTGCATGGGAAAAACTAGTCATATTCCTAAGCCATGTTATTTTGCACTGGTACCAAGGATCTAGATGTGGATGCAAAATTAGGATTGTAAGACTGAAATGGCCTATTAGTAGCAGGCTTTACTTGGTTATGATTTGCATTTTGAATGGGTGGCCTAATTTGCTGATATGGAGGCCTATTGGGTTGAGTTTGAGGCTGATATGATCTGAAATTTTGGGCTTGTTTCCTCTTAAGTGTCACCAACTCATTACCCAAGTTTTGCAGTTGCTTCATGACTTCTTGGAGCTCATTTGAGGTACTAGAAGATGAGGTGGAAGATTTAGTCGAATTCTGATTTCTTGGAGCAGGAATAGGAGCTAATGTGGGTGTTTGACTAGTGTTTGGAGCTCCTAGTTCTAGATATAGAGGCATAGGTGGCCTAGGTGCAAGTTTACCAGCTTGAATTAAGCAATTTTCAGCTCTAATAGCAATGTTATAGGTTATGGGTAAAGTTATACCTCCCATGGATTGAATCATCATGGAAATATCAGAATTTAAAGCTTTAAGGAAGTATAGGTAGACACCTTTAGTTGTTGGTCTCACAGCTAATGGAATTCTATCACATGTCAACTATTCATTAGGGTCCCTCTCGATTGTTGTCAATTGTTCCAATAAAGATAGATTATCTCCCTTCTCTCCAAATTGATTGTGAAGGGTTGTGCACAAATGGTCCCACGGATGAATCCTACTATTAGACTTCTAAACCATTGGAATAATTTACCCTTGAAGGAGGATGCCAACAACTTGACAACAATGTCCATTTTAGTAATTTCATGGATTTCATAGATATTTGTGATGTCCTGGATGTGGTCAATCAGATTTTTTTAGTTCTCTCTAGTGAAATGCAGAATATTCTTTAATACTGCAACCAGAATTGGATTTTGTGCATTGAGAGCAAGTGAAATGCTGTTAGTGAAGTAGACATAGGGGTTAGGTTGTGCCATTTTAATTGGTTGGAGAACTCTAGTTGATTGAATAAAAGGCCTTCCAGGAGGAGGTGTTGATAAGGTTATATTCGGTGGAGATGGAGACCTTTGAGCTCTTCTTCCTCTTCTTGCTCTATCCGGGGACAATTGTAGATAGATAAATAGTCCCTCTTCTCTATTTCTTGACCTTGTTTGGATTCTTCTCATGAATCTTCCAAGCTTGAACTACTGAAACCAGTGGATTCTACCTCTTAGGAGTCACCAGATGTGCAATTTTAGAGCTTCTTACAAGCTAGAGATTTACAACAATTACACATCAATCTTGCTACGATTATAATGAAGACCTCTTTCTCCCACTGGGCATGCCAAAAATGTTATCACTGAATCAAATCACCCTATGGTTTGCACAAGTGTGTGTGCTTGAGCTCACAGTGTGATTGGATAACATGGGTACTATCTCCAAGTTGTGGGACTTGCTACTTGAGATAGACCTCCAGAGAAAAATGGTTCTTGCTCCTAAAATACCTACCACAATCTACTCTAATGCAAGAAAAATATCTATCCTAATTTAAATTTCCAAGGGACCAGGAGAGAGATTACATGAAAACAAATCCTACACTAAAGTGGTGATACACCAAAAAGGAGAGTGTGAGAATATTCTTTCTAATGTGTGAAAGTAGAAGTAAAATGCATACTAGAAGGGGTGATAATAGTTCTCCATAGTCTAGAAAATGCATTCATAAAAATATTCCAAACATGCACAATGATAATGAATCCCTACAATAACATAAGATAGACACAATATATATGCAATAAGATTGAAGGGGCAAGAGGAATGTAAACAAATGCAGCGGGGAAGACGTATCCAAAACTTGTATCTATTGCTTCATAAGTATGCACAATCAAATCTATTACAAGATAGGGGCCTGGATCACCATGCAAGGAGTCCACTACAAGGGCCTATAACACATTGGTTTCATAAAACAATTTTAATAGAGTTTTTGCTACTAAAAAAACTACCTCCATTTACAATGAGCCCAATGCTCTAATTTATAGAAATCTAAGAAGAGAGAGGGAAAATGAAAATATCGAAATATGTCCTTCAACCACTTGCAAAAGGTAGTAAATAGAGTGAAATGATCTTCTGTTGCTTGCAAAAGGCCCCCATAGTGTTCCATAACTTCAGTAGCAGTGAGAAATGTCTCGCCCATGCTTCATTGAATGCATCCCAACTACCAAATACAACACTATTCTGAACATGGCCAAATTTTCTTCAAAATCATCATTGATTTCTCATCAAATTCTAAATTTCTTGATTATTGTGCATCGGGCTTGGAAACACGATTCCAATGGTACTAATTTTGTGCATTTTTGTTGAGAAATGCAAACATTATGGACTTATGAGTGTGGGAAACTATTTAGGGTATGCTAGGAATTTATATCATTTAATGGTACTATGTATTTGATTTATCAAAGCTGGAGATGTTTTTTTGGTGTAGAGGGTGTCTTGATCATTCTAGAAAGTCAAATTTTGTGAAAATTGGAGCTCGTGGTCAAAAGTTATGGCATTCGAAGTTCGGGGTCGCACTAAGTTTTCCTTTATATGCGAGAATTTCGGCATTTTGGGGAACTCATGTCCCATGTGTACTTGGACCATCTAGGCCTCCTTTCTCCATGTTTTGATTCCCTCTGGTGTGATGATTTTGGCTTTTGGTGTTTTGCTTGTCTTGATGTTTACCGGGCCGTGAGGGCCATTGACCTCCGCTTTCACCACACTACTTTCTTGATTAGAATGTTTGCCTTTATGGTTCCCTCACATACTTGTGTCCCAAGTGTCTCATGGACCGTGTGGGACAAAAATATCTGATTTCACCGATTTGAACTACTCGCAGCCATTTCAGCAATGCACATCTCGGATGTTTCGTTGTCCCGTGGACCGTCTGGGACATAATTTTCCAATTTTTCCACACAACAAAGGAATGTGACCATTTCAGTTTTTTGGGTCCCAACTGTCCCGCATGAACTTGTGTGGCTTGGGAAAAAAATTCTACTTTTTCCACACTACACTAAAAGAGGCCATTTTTTTGGGATTTTTTCAACTTTTTCTAACTTCTTGGATTTTCCTTAGGAAATTAGAGAAGAGCCAAAGGGACCCATAAGACCTGATTTTTGGGCCTCGAACTAATTGTTCTTGCTCAATCCTAAAGAAATTATGCAAGTTATCCTAATTACCTTGAGGGGTGAATTTGGTATAACACTATCTTAGCGGTTAAAGAGGTACACAAAGGCATCTATGGGGTCCACACAAGTGGAATGGTTCTTGCTAAAAAGATATTAAGAGTAGGCTATTATTGGCCTACCATGGAAACTAATTATTGTCAGTATGTCAAGAAATGCTTGTTATGTCAAAAATATGGAAATATAATACATGCTCTAGCATAATCATTGCAACCGATTACAATGCCATTGCCTTTTTCAAATTGGGGACTTGATCTCATTGGGAAACTTATGCCCACTTCCTCTAATGGCCACAACCACATCATAACTACCACTGAGTATTTCACAAAATGGGTAGAGGTTGTTCCTCTTACTTATGTCACCGGTGCACAAATTTCCAAATTCATAATGAACCACATTATCTTTCATTATACCGCCATTGTATTTGATAATGGTAAGTATTTTTAGAATAAGCAAGTGAAGGCATTGTACAAATGCTTCCATATCGAAAAAATGGTCATCTCCCAATTAACCTCAAGGTAATAGACAAGATGAAGCCTCAAATAAGACTCTTGTTCACATTATGGAAAATATGGTTAGCAAAATTGGCTGTAATTGGTACTTACAAATCCATCCTACCCTCTAGGCTTATCGAACATCCATCCACACCCCTACTAGTGTTACTCCATATTCACTTTTTTTTTTACAAAGGCTATCTTTGCCCTTGAGATCAATCTCCCTTCTTTGTGCATATCTTTGAGAGATTATCTCAACAAAGATGTGGACTATCGAGTGGCTAGACTTGCAGAACTAGAATGATTGGATGAGAAGTGCCTTCATGCACTAGACCATTTAAATGTGTATTAGAATTGAGTGTATTGAATCTATAACAAATGGATCATACCTCACACATTTGAGGTAGGAGACCTTGTATTAAAGGAGAATTAGTTTAACATTACCAAAGATTGAGAAAATAAAGGCAAGTTTGAGCCTAATTGGTTAGGACCATATATTGTGGTCACTAAATTTGGTTTAGGAGCATATAAACTTTCCAATTCAAATGGTGATGAACTTAGGGAGCCTATGAATGCCATGCATCTCAAGCGTTTCTACGCCTAAGCATGAGGGACCTTCAAAAATAAAAAGTATAAAATTAGAAAAAGAAAAAGAAATTAAAGAGAAATAAATCGTTCAAGTGTGAAAACCACACAATTGTGGCACTTTGGACAAGTCCTTTGGTGAAAACTGGTTTTCAGTGCCATAAGAGGGTTCGTTGTTCACAAGCATCTCACACCTAGGGGTATCATGAATTTATCCTAAGATAGTTTTCAATTGTGTTTGAGATTCTTTTGATTCTATCCTTTGTGGCCTTGATCTAGCTGATCCTACGCTTGTATGTGAGGAATTTTCCTTTGTACATTCCAATTTAACACTAGGGGCAATTCTTTGCATCTTCAATTTCTTATACATATGAGTGATGCTTTCCATTTTACATTCTCCATCTAACGCTAGGCATCCACACATATTTTACATAGCTTTCGGAATTTTTATAGAAAATCCCTAAACATTCAAATAAACTTTAAAAAAATAAAAATATTTGAAATAGGTGTTCTCCAAAAAAACTCAAAAACAACCTTAACATCATCTAGAAAAAATAAAAACAACACAAAATGTTTCAAAATGTCCCACAAAAAAGCAATGTTTTACTTACTTGGTTGTTAGTTTGTACAAATTTTTGTTGGATTTTTGTTTGTTGTCTTACATGTTTTTCTAGATTAATTCTATACTTTTGTAACATCCTCATTTTTAACTTTAGAACAAGTGAATTTTTTTTTTTTTTTGTACTTCATTGTAATGACTCTGAGTACTTCCCGATCTATTCATTCCATGACTCGGTAATCTACCGATCTATTCATGAATAATAAGAGTCGGTGTTTTTATTTAACACATCACTCTTGCGGTTCTCTTCCCTAATGGGAATTCGTAATGCTCGTCCAAGGAATCTAATTTAGAATAATCTGTTACCATTATTCATCTAAGATCTCATCCCTATTCATTCCATGACTAGGTGAATCGGGACAATGATAAATCAGTCGGTGTTTTTATTTTTAACACATCACTCTTTTGTTCTCTTCCCTAATACTTTGGCTCAAAGATAATTGAATTGAAACATCATCGCATTCATGTCTCGTATTCGGCTTGCGATACTTTAACGGCATGTCTGCGATTCCTTAGCATACTCGGAATACGCCCTTCACCCCATTCATATGTTATATAGAATGTCTTATACTGACATCGCAAGTCCTTTCTTCCACAATCGAATCACTGGAGGCAGATTAACAAGGTGATAATGTTATATGGATGCCCACGAGGTTAGGGATATGATGACATCTTGGTTCAACCTTGCAGCTTCAACCAAAGTGTGTCATGACACCCCAAATCTTCCGAGGCGCTCACATAACATGACCACGTTCTTAATCGGTCCCTGGGTAACTCGTGCGAAATCAAGTGTAAATCTCAACGATCAATGCAAGGGGTGTTGCCATAAGTCACTGCATTGTTGAACTTCAGAAGATCCTAATCTTCTCGGAGGTACAGCCCCTATGAGTCGACTTTATGCCGTCAACCTTTAGATCCGCTCGAGAAGATCTACCCAAAACAAGCGTTACGCACTAGAGTTTAAATTACTTTTTTTTTTTTTAAGACCTTTCCCCTAAGGTTAGCCTTTCCAAATCCCTGGATTCATTTTCTTAAGACGACCCTCCTCTATTAATCCATTACTTGGTAGAGGTATTAAGGTCTAGTTTCTATCAAGGAGTCATTAGAATACATCTGATTCTAAGCAAATGTATTCTGCATAATATCTCATAACCTATGCTTGAGATTGCCACCGAAACTCCATTGATTGCCTATCGCTTCTCTTAATCGAATTCATATCATACTTTTCATTTTAAAGCTATGAATGATTAAGAATCCAATCTACTATTGTCCTGGTATACTTAGGACTAGGGATTAGTAATTCAATCCAGCTCGTTCAGCGTTCTCTTTTAGGCTCAATTTTTAACCTATCTTCTAGAGAGACAATAATTAAATTACAATATTGCTTTTGCGTAGAACAAATAGAACTACTAAATACTCATAAGAATTTAGTCTAATTACTTACAAGCTTTCATTGTCAATCACAAAAGCATCCATAATATACAAAGATAAGTATGCCCTTCGTTACATAAACCGAAGAAGCTCATCCTTCATAATAGAATACAACACATAAGTATCAAACGCTTATTTTCATTCCTTTCAAAACTCATACAATTACATATATGCAACAAAGATATTTGATATAATGCTAACGGAAAAGAAACATCTTTTCACATATAGTACATCCATAAACTCAAGTCTGTAATTTCTTTATAAATCAAATAAACTATCTGATCAGACTGCCGGATCTGCATTGTTTTACCTCTTACGGCAACCATCTGCAAAAATAGTCAACATGAGTCAGTTCAATGAACTGAGCATGATAAGCACCAACTTTTAAAACAATTGCAATCCATCAATTGTTTCCATTAAACACCCTGTTTAAATGAGATCAAATATCCAAATAAGAAAACATATTCAGACTATGTCCTTGTAATACAAAATGATTACAAACATGTAACTCTATCATTGTTACAGAATAGTCTTAAACACTTTCTAATATTTCATCAAATATTAAAGAAACAAGAACGAATGCATATAAACAATCATTGAATCCAAATCACGACACTGGTCAGATTGTTGCATTCTTCCAAAAAGGAAATAACATAACAATTTGGAATCCTACCAAAACGTTACCAAATTAATTTCCCACTGTTAAACAAACATCAACCAAATTGGAATAAAGGAAGAGAAAGAGCCAATCCATTCATACTTCCTTTCAATTAAGTTCATCACTGAACCGCCTTCACCTATGAAAACATTCAACCAGAATATAAATGAACAATTTAGACAAGCCAAATCAAGATCGATCGCTGTTCTAAATTAAGAAATAGAACACGGCAAACTCCTAGACAGCAACTGACACAACAACAATCCATAAATCAGTCTGATGTCCAAAACTAGTTTCTCCTAAACACAGTAAGGCTTTCGAACCAAGTTCGAAATCAAGAACTTCAAGCGTATTGCTGTAATCAACAACTCTATAACATTAAGCCTTTTAAGGTTTCCGAGAAACTATGCTATGATGACCACACATTGGTTCCAATTCATGTTCAGTCAATCGAACTGAACAAACAGAAAGGAACTTAGCATACTTATACTTTCTCAGTCTATCGGACTGAACAAACGGAAAGGAACACCATCAATCGATCCCTACCTTGGTGCATGCAAATCCCTAGTGCAACTCACCCAAACAGGCTGTAACACGAAAAAGGTCATCATCAATGACGATATAAAAATCGACAAACAATCAAGCTCTTATTTCAACCAAGAAACCCGATTGTACTCGCCAATATTTTAGCACAAATAGAACAGTTCAATATGTAGTTGATCACCTAAGGAATCTGTACTTCACCAAAGCAACATGCAACACAAAGTACTCCAAGAAAATACAGAGGTCTTCAAAGATGATTTTCCTTCAAGTCACCGGATCAACACTTAACAACTATATATACACATTTTAACTTGAACAAAGGACTAAAATAGAAATAGAACATCGAAACGTCTCCTCACAAATGCTCGTAATTCAATCCTAATAAATCCACTAATACACACTACATATCGATAACGGATTTGCGCCATAATCACAAACCCAACAACAAAGATAAAATAGAATTAATTGATAAATCCTTCCATGCCATTCAAGACAAACATTCCGAATGAAACAAGTATAAGCAAATCAATATACTCATTCCAAAACAATGAAATAAACTGAGCTGCTTCGAAACCTTCGAACAATTTTCACAAGGAAAGGCAATACATCCACATAAAGTCAATACTCAGTATTTACTACAATAATAAAAGAGCTACAAAACTCGTCTTTTCCACAAGGCTTCCCGACAATATAATAACAAAACTCAAGATGAATCTACATTCACAATAGATTACTATAAACGATTCAATCATGAAATCCACTGAGTCGGTAAACGAAGTAAAGATGTATATATTGTACACAGTCAGCAATAATCCCGTTTCCACCACAACAAGGAAAACACTTCCGCTGAGTCGTTAAAGACTACGAATAAATACACAATGTTTGCCTATTCCAAGCCGTAAATTAGAAAACAATGAAACCCATTAAAGTATCATTAGTCGCTGTTAACAAAACCACGACAGAGTTTCGAAAATCTTCAAAAACACAGAACAATCAAATGGTACACCAGTATCCTTCCCTACTGTCTCACAACAGCATTGACGATCAAAAGTCGACAGCAAAACAGTGATCTATACCCTTCACAAGTATATTCGACGGGGCTCTCGCCAAACAGGCCGAGCATTCAAACCTTTATAAATATAAATCTCTCATATTTAAACCAGAAGGAATACACAACAAACAGAGTTGAAGTTCGATTTCAACAAACACCCAACAAGCGGAAATTGCCAAAAATCGAACTTAAGAGATACAGAAGAGCTAAAATCAATTAAATCTTCATAGAAAATTTATCTAATCTTCACAAACAAATGAACAGAGTTGTTTTAATGAAGACATTTGAAAGACAGCAAAATATTTAAAGGATAGGGCCTAGCATGCCTGTATTTTGATCGAATTTCCGAAGAAGACCACAGAAGAGCTCAAACTTCCTTTTCTTTTTCCCAAATACAAATGAACCAACAAAATTTCGCTGTCCCATTTACAATATATCCTCCATGGCAGAGAAAAGAGCCAGAGAAATTCATTCTCGCCATGCAACTCAAAGAGAATCAAAAGTGAAGAACCAAGAAACTAGCAGAGAGAGAGAGAGAAGACCGAAAATCGCGATACACCAAACAAACCTTCCAACTTCTCGTTTGCATGCCGCTTCGCGAGCTCCGGCTCGACTCCCTAAACATTAAATGCCATTAAACCAATTTTCCCGCTTTAATCTCAACTCCCACCGACCGCCAAAATTGGCGCATACCATCCAAAACTCAAGTTCATTTCAAACTTAGTAATTGCTAAGTCTCGCAAGGTTAGCTTCGCCGCCAAGCTTCCGCCATATGCCTCGTCCCTCATCCTTATCCTTCCCATTTATTGCCATAGAGAATAGCGCCCATGGTTCGCCACCCTTCAAAGGCCCCTTCCCATAAACTCTTAGTTAGCTAGGTTAGTATCTTAGGTTAGAGTTTTAGGTAATAACCATGCTAACCATTTTACACTTAGTTTTTATTTTAGGATCATAACACATAGCCTAGGTCTAGGTTAGACTAACAATAATCTAACCCCTAGGTTAGGTTATTGTTTTAGGTTACTAACCCTTAGTAATTCAATTTGGTCCTTCTCCTGAAAACCCGGAGAGACCTGTATCATACTTTCTAGAACAGAGCCACTCCTGTTCTTATTACAGAATTGTATGTCA
Source organism: Taxus wallichiana var. yunnanensis (assembly GCA_018340775.1). Taxonomy (NCBI): domain Eukaryota; kingdom Viridiplantae; phylum Streptophyta; class Pinopsida; order Cupressales; family Taxaceae; genus Taxus; species Taxus wallichiana. The sequence goes on along the minus strand of CM031237.1, from coordinate 671,492,053 downwards.
ATGAATTATTACCTGGTCTTTAATCGAGACCTTCCAGATATACCGATATCGGGAACCGTTTCATTTCTCAAGATCACTCGAGTCATACTCCCGACCAGCCTTACCAAATGCTTCCATACCTTGCAACTGCTCAAGGTTCGTGATCTAATTTTATCACTTCACAAAATTAAAGCATTACTTGGATCAATTCTCTCGGTCCAAGTCTAGATATTATTGATGAATACTGTATAATTCATTCCGTGATCGATTAATATTCAAACCACAAAATGAAATAAATAAAAGAGTCTATTAATATTTTGACTACCAAGATCTCGCAACTGCAAGAAATTTAATACATATCAAGCATGATTTCCGAATCGAGGTACACAATCCATTTACTAGAAATCACATATCAACACTTGAATGCTTAGAGAAAGTAACAACAAACAGTGGTGTTACATGCTTCCTCCTAAAAGGATTCATCGTCCCGATGAATTACATATTAAACTTAACCTTCCGGTCAATCAATTTATTAGTACACAAACAATGTGTTTACTTCCATATTTAATAGTTTCAGAATTCAATGTCACCTCACTTTTATTCAACTCGAATAAAGTCTCGCTTTAATCAAAGCTTTCATAAATACTTAAAAACAATCAGTTCATAAAAGTATTTCATCAACAGATTTCATTCTGTTGCAAAAAGAGAAGGAAAAGCAATTTTCATCTCTTCCAGGTTTTCCCAAGTTGCACTTTCTTCGTTAAACTGGTCCCACTGGACCTTACATTGCTGTATATCACGATTTCTTAAATGCAATCAAGTAGTTTCAAAGACTCTTGTGGGTTTAACCACGATTATTCCTGGGTCTTGGACCTGCAAGGAATTCCAATTTAAAACATGTGACAGATCTGAAACGTATTTCTTAAGCAAAGAAATATGGAAAACATCATGCATACGAGATAGAGCAGGAGGCAATGCTAAACGATAAGCTACAGGATTGATTATCTCGACAATTTCAAAAGGTCCCACATATCGTGGTGACAACTTGGCAGCCTTGCCAAAAGTTATAGAACTCTTTCTGGGTTTAACACGCAGAAAAACCTTATCACCAAGCTCAAACTTTCTATCAACCCGCTTAAGGTCAGCATAGCTCTTCTGTCTATCCGCTGCTTCCTTTAATCGTTCACGAATCAGCTTAACTTGCTGTTCCATCTCTGTGAGAATCTCTGGTCCAATTACCACTCTATCCTCTACACTGTCCCAACTTACAGGGGTTCTGCACTTTCTTCCATAAAGTGCTTCAAAAGGTGCCATCTTAAGAGATGAGTGATAAGTGTTGTTGTATGCGAACTCAACTAATGGGAGATACTCTTCCCACTTATACTGTTGATCCATGCAATACATTCGCAACATGTCCTCCAACACTTGATTTACCCTCTCAGTTTGCCCATCCGTTTCTGGATGATATGCGTAATCGAAGTTTAGTTTCGCTCCTAGGGCTGCGTTAAGCGCTTGCCAAAACCTTGACGTCATTCTAGGATCCCCGCCGAAATAATCGCCTGTACACCATGTAATCTGAAAATTTCGTGTACGAACCTTGGCTAGCACTGGTGAATCATCCTTTAGATTTCCAGCGATGAAATGAGCTACCTTAGTTAGCTTATCTACAACTACCAGGATAACATCATGTTTATTCCTGGACATAGGTAGTCCTTGTACAAAATCCATGGTTATTACTTGCCATTTGTACTGCGGTATGTTATGAGGATACAACAATCCAAAGCAGATGCATATGCTCGCTTTCACCGCCGACATTCCGCATAATGAGTCACAAAATTTATCACATCCTTTTTCATACCTTTCCAGAAGTATTGCTGTTTCAAATCAGCTAGCATTTTTGTGATACCCGGGTGCCCAGAGAAAGGTGAATTATGAAATTCAACTAACAACTTCTTTCTCAAATCATCCAGCACAGGAACATATACCCTATTTTCATAACGCAAGATTCCTTCATTATCTAAATGAAAACCTTCATACCTTTTATCTTTAGGTTCTGCAGCAAGCGCTGCTTTTACTTGCTGAAAATATGTATCTGATTCTGAGGCACTTTTTACCTCGTCTTTAAACTGAGTTCTTAATGTTATAAGAGCAGAAATGTGCCTCCTACGACTTAGAGCATCAGCTACTCTATTCTCCTTTCCTTTGATATAGCTGATATCAAAGTCATATTGTGATAGAAATTCTAACCACCTTCTTTGTCTGGCATTCAGATTGGGCTGAGTAAAAATATATTTCAGTCCCAAGTGATCGCCAACTCAAAAGGTTTCCTAGTAAGTAGTGTCTCCAGACTTGAAGTGCGTGAACAATGGCAAAGCAAGTTCCAAATCATGAGGGGCATAATTCAGCTCATGAATCTTAAGTTTTCTACTCTCATAAGCAATGACTTGATCATTTTGTAGCAAAACACCCCAAGACCTTCCCTAAGCACGCCATAACAAGAAATTCCCATTAGGGTCCTGCATAAGCCCAATATAGGTGCAGAAGTCACTGGTCTTTCGACTTTTGAAAGCCGCTTCGCACTTGTCATATTCCACATGAATTTCTTATCCTTCTTCTGCAATGAAGTTATTGGTGCAGCTACCTTAGAAAAATCCTTTACAAATTTTCTATAGTAACCTGCAAGACCCATGAAGCTTCTTACTTCATGCACATTCTTTGGTACAGGCCACTCAGTTATTGCCACTATTTTTGAAGGATCTACTGCGATTCCTTCTTTGCTTATGACATGACCCAAATAGTGAACTTCTGAGTCAAAGAAAGAACATTTGGATAACTTACCATACAGCTTTCTCTTTCTCAAAATTTCCAAAACTATCTTCAGATGCTCATTGTGCTCCTCAACACTTTTAGAATAAATGAGAATATCGTCCAGGAATACAAGTACAAACTTGTCCAGGTATTCTTGAAAAATATTGTTCATTAAATTCATAAAGGCTGCAGGTGCATTAGTTAACCCAAAGGGTAGAACTGTGAATTCATAATGTCCGTACCTTGTTCGGAAAGCTGTTTTATGAATATCTTCCTCTTTAATCCTTAGCTGATGATAACCAGATCGAAGATCTATCTTAGAATAAACCGCTGCTCCACGCATTTGATCAAACAGATCATCGATCCTAGGAAGTGGGTATCGGTTCTTAATTGTTGCTTTGTTCAACATCCGATAATCAATACACAGCCTTAGTGTTCCATCCTTCTTTTTCACAAATATAACAGGTGCTCCCCAAGGTGAAACACTTGGTCTAATCAATCCTTTAGACAAAAGTTCTCAGAATCGAGCCTTTAGCTCGACTAACTCAATAGTAGTCATCCGATAAGGTGCCTGGAAATAGGTTCCGCTCCTGTGCTTGATTTCTATAGTAAAATCAAATTCTCTCTGGGTGGTAATCCTCGTAATTCCTCAGAAATACATCCTCGAAACCTTGTAGCAGAGGGAATTGTTTCATGAAATCATCATCTCCTTCAGAAGATTCAGATATCTTTACTGCATAAAGGGTACATCCTTTATTTTTAGCCTTTTTAAGCTGCATATTGGCGCTTTTCTAATCGTAATTTCTCGCTTCACACCTTGAATTTCTACCGATTCCACCGATCATCTAAACATTCTATGTTCTTTTCATAGCAATCTACCTTTGCTTTATGGTCAGCTAACCAATTAACACCGATGACAATGTCATACGATCCCAAAGGTGCAACATAGAGATCAACTTCCGTGGAAAAGTTAGGTAAGTCAAGGACCGCTCCAAAAAGACACATACTCACTGTATGAACAGAATTATTACCATACTGTACAGTCCAAGATTTATCCATTTTTCCAGCTTTTCTTTTAAGTTTAGAAGCTAGTTTGTTAGATATAAAACATTCAAGAGCTCTCAGTATCAAAAAGAATAGTGACAGTATGCCAAATAACTTACCCTAACTTCTATAGGTGTCACTTGCTTTTCACTTGTTTGTCCGCTATCGCAAAGATGTATCTTATGTGCATTGACACGATCATCCTTCTTCAAAGGGCACTGATTTGCGTAATGATCTTTACCACAAGTGTAGCAGCCTCCTACGGGTCCCTTCTTAGGCTCAAAGTTGCTTCCAGTTTTATAATTGTCACGCTGTCCTCCATAGGACTTCTGACCATTATTATAATTTTTAGCAAAATTATCCTTCACATTCTCAAAGCAGTTTATTTATCGCGTCTTCTTATTGTTATCTCCTGGAAACTTACTCTTGTTTCCAAACTTTTTCCATGGTCCTTTTCTGGGTGCAAGAGAGGTTGAAGAAGGGTTTGCAGTCTTCTTCCGCACTTCCTCCTTATGAGCAGAAATAGCCTTCAATTTCTGTTCTTGCCTTATGGCCTTTTCAACAACTCCTTCCATAGTGGTCACATGTGAACATCGACCTCTCCCCCTATCACAGGATTCAATCCCATGATGAATTTCCGTATCCTGAACTTTTCGTCAGTTTGATACTGCGGTACATACTTGAGAAGTTTTGTAAACCGCTCCTGTAATCTGGGCCATCGTTAACTTCCCTTGAGTCAAGTTCTCAAATTTCGTCATTTTCTCGATCATAGAAAAGTTGTGGCAGCCAACGTTGCCTAAAATAGTTTTTAAATTGATCCCAAGTGATATTGGTCTCATCAATATTTAGCTCAGCTTTTCGGCTATCCCACCACGAAGATGCTTCGTGAGAAAGCTGATAGGCTCCCCAAATAGCTTTGGTTTCCTCCGAGAAGTTCCTTATCGCAAAGTACTTCTCCATTTCACGAGCCGCTTCTCGCTCCATCTCCTAATGTGGTGCCATCATACTTAGGTGGACTTATCCTTTTATATCATTAGTGAGTTCTCACGCTAACTGCCCTTTTGTTTTCTCGGTTGGATGTGTACATTTCAAAGATTAACATCAACACCCATTTCGGGTTGTCTCGTGGAGGTTGCTGATTATCATTATCGCCTTCTTCTTCCTCCTCATTCCCATCACCCGCTGCTCGAGTACAGCCTAAACGATCTCTTGTGTCCAACAGGCAGCAAGGATCTCATCCAGTTTCTGGGTTGTTGCCGCTCCTTCTTCAGGTGGAGCATTACTCGCAACGTTCCCTCTTGTTCTAACCATTTTCTGTTACAAGAAAATTCAGGTTTTTATCAGATTATGGACTCAATAGGTCCAAGAGCTGCAACCTTCAGCTCTGATACCAAGATGTAACATCCTCATTTTTAACTTTAGAACAAGAGAATTTTTTTTTTTTTTTGATAATTGCATACTGGTTCTAAATACATAATTTAGAACTCACAATTCAAATAACCATTCATATAACAAGCAACCATATGCAGCTGTAATGACTCGGAGTACTTCCGATCTATTCATTCCATGACTCGGTAATCTACCGATCTATTCATGAGTAATAAGAGTCGGTGTTTTTATTTAACACATCACTCTTGCGGTTCTCTTCCCTAACTGGGAATTGTAATGCTCGTCAAGGAATCTAATCGAATAATCAAGTACCATTATTCATCGGCATCTCATCCCTTAGACTAGGTGAATCAGACAACGCAATCAAGCAGTTTTGCGATACTTTGGCCAAAGATTTGAAACATACTGTTTCATGTCTCGTATTCCTTAACGGCATACTCGCCAACTGAATACGCCCTTCACCCCATTCATATGTTATATAGAATGTCTTATACCGACATCACAAACCCTTCCTTCCACAACTCGAATCACTCTGAGGCAGATTAACAAGGTGATAATGTTATATGGATACCCACGAGGGTTAGGGATATGATGACATACCGGTTCAACCTTGCAGCTTCAACCAAAGGTGTCGCGACACCCCAAATCTCCGAGGCAACACATAACATGACCACGTTCTTAATCGGTCCCAGGGTAACTCGTGCGAAATCAAGTGTAAATCTCAACGATCAATGCAAGGGGTGTCGCCATAAGTCACCTGCATTGTTGTAACTTCGAGAAGATCCTAATCTTCTCGGAGGTACAGCCCTGCAGTCGACTTTATGCCGTCAACCTTTAGATCCGCCTCGAGAAGATCTACCCAAAACAAGCGTTACGCACTAGAGTTTAAATTACTTTTTTTTTTTTTTTTTTTTTTAAGACCTTTCCCCTAAGGTTAGCCTTTCCAAATCCCTGGATTCATTTTCTTAAGACGACCCTCCTCTATTAATCCATTACTTGGTAGAGGTATTAAGGTCTAGTTTCTATCAAGGAGTCATTAGAATACATCTGATTCTAAGCAACAGATTCAGACAATATCTCATAACCTATGCTTGAGATTGCCACCGAAACTCCATTGATTGCCTATCGCTTCTCTTAATCGAATTCATATCATACTTTTCATTTTAAAGCTATGAATGATTAAGAATCCAATCTACTATTGTCCTGGTATACTTAGGACTAGGGATTAGTAATTCAATCCAATTGCTCAGCTGTTTCTCTTTAGGCTCAATTTTTAACCTATCTTCTAGAGAGACAATAATTAAATTACAATATTGCTTTTGCTAGAACAAATCGAACTACTAAATACTCATAAGAATTTAGTCTAATTACTTACAAGCTTTTTCATTGTCAATCACAAAAGCATCCATAATATACAAAGATAAGTATGCCCCTTCGTTACATAGACCGAAGAAGCTCATCCTTCGTAATAGAATACAACACATAAGTATCAAACGCTTATTTTCATTCCTTTCAAAACTCATACAATTACATATATGCAACAAAGATATTTGATATAATGCTAACGGAAAAGAAACATCTTTCACATATAGTACATCTATAAACTCAAGTCTGTAATTCTTTATAAATCAAATAAACTATCCGATCGATCGCGGATCTGCATTGTTTTACCTCTTACGGCAACCATCTCGCAAAAAATAGTCAACATGAGTCGGCTTCAATGAACTCGAGCATGATAAGCACACTAACTTTTAAAACAATTCGCAATCCATCAATTGTTTCCATTAAACACCCCGTTTAAATGAGATCAAATATCCAAATAAGAAAACATATTCAGACTATGTCCTTGTAATACAAAATGATTACAAACATGTAACTCTATCATTGTTACAGAATAGTCTTAAACACTTTCTAATATTTCATCAAATATTAAAGAAACAAGAACGAATGCATATAAACAATCATTGAATCCAAATCACGACACTGGTCAGATTGTTGCATTCTTCCAAAAAGGAAATAACATAACAATTTGGAATCCTACCAAAACGTTACCAAATTAATTTCCCACTGTTAAACAAACATCAACCAAATTGGAATAAAGGAAGAGAAAGAGCCAATCCATTCATACTTCCTTTCAATTAAGTTCATCACTGAACCGCCTTCACCTATGAAAACATTCAACCAGAATATAAATGAACAATTTAGACAAGCCGCAAGCCAGATCGCTGTTCTAAATTAAGAAATAGAACACGGCAAACTCCTAGACAGCAACTGACACAACAACAATCCATAAATCAGTCTGATGTCCAAAACTAGTTTCTCCTAAACACAGTAAGGCTTTCGAACCAAGTTCGAAATCAAGAACTTCAAGCGTATTGCTGTAATCAACAACTCTATAACATTAAGCCTTTTAAGGTTTCCGAGAAACTATGCTATGATGACCACACATTGGTTCCAATTCATGTTCAGCCAATCGAACTGAACAAACAGAAAGGAACTTAGCATACTTATACTTTCTCAGACTATCGGACTGAACAAACGGAAAGGAACACCATCAATCGATCCCTACCTTGGTGCATGCAAATCCCTAGTGCAACTCACCCAAACAGGGCCAGAACACGAAAACAGACATCAATGACGCATATAAAAATCAGACAAACAATCAAGCTCTTATTTCAACCAAGAAACCCGACTGTACTCTGCCAATATTTTAGCACAAATAGAACAGGTTGAATATGTAGTTGATCACCTAAGGAATCTGTACCACCAAAGCAACATGCAACACAAAGTACTCCAAGAAAATACAGAGGTCTTCAGTACAGATTTTCCTTCAAGTCACTGGATCAACACTTAACAACTATATATACACATTTTAACTTGAATAAAGGACAAAATAGAAATAGAACATCGAAACGCCTCCTCACAAATGCTCGTAATTCAATCCTAATAAATCCACTAATACACACTACATATCGATAACGGATTTGCGCCATAATCACAAACCCAACAACAAAGTATAAAATAGAATTAATTGATAAATCCTTCCATGCCATTCAAGACAAACATTCCGAATGAAACAAGTATAAGCAAATCAATATACTCATTCCAAAACAATGAAATAAACTGAGCTGCTTCGAAACCTTCGAACAATTTTCACAAGGAAAGGCAATACATCCACATAAAGTCAATACTCAGTATTTACTACAATAACAGTAGCCACAAAACCTGTCTTTTCCACAAGGCTTCCCCGACAATATAATAACAAAACTCAAGATGAATCTACATTCACAACAGTAGATTACTATAAACGATTCAATCATGAAATCCACTGAGTCGGTAAACGAAGTAAAGATGTATATATTGTACACAGTCAGCAATAATCCCGTTTCCACCACAACAAGGAAAACACTTCCGCTGAGTCGTTAAAGACTACGGTAACACAACAGTTGCCTATTCCAAGCCAGAAATTAGAAAACAATGAAACCCACAAAGTATCATTAGTCGCTGTTAACAAAACCACGACAGAGTTTCGAAAATCTTCAAAAACACCGAACAATCAAATGGTACACCAGTATCCTTCCCTACTGTCTCACAACAGCATTGACGATCAAAAGTCGACAGCAAAACAGTGATCTATACCCTTCACAAGTATATTCGATTGGGCTCGCCAAACAAAGCCGAGCATTCAAACCTTTATAAATATAAATCTCTCATATTTAAACCAGAAGGAATACACAACAAACAGAGTTGAAGTTCGATTTCAACAAACACCCAACAAGCGGAAATTGCCAAAAATCGAACCAGAAGAGATACAGAGCCAAAATCAATTAAATCTTCATAGAAAATTTATCTAATCTTCACAAACAAATGAACAGAGTTGTTTTAATGAAGACATTTGAAAGACAGCAAAATATTTAAAGGATAGGGCCTAGCATGCCTGTATTTTGATCGAATTTCCGAAGAAGACCACAGGAAGAGCTCAAACTTCCTTTTCTTTTTCCCAAATACAGCGACCAACAAAATTTCGCTGTCCCATTTACAATATATCCTCCATGGCAGAGAAAAGAGCCAGAGAAATTCATTCTCGCCATGCAACTCAAAGAGAACTGGTGCGATGAACCAGTAAACTAGCAGAGAGAGAGAGAGAAGACCGAAAATCGCGATACACCAAACAAACCTTCCAACTTCTCGTTTGCATGCCGTTTCGCGAGCTCCGGGCTCGACTCCCTAAACATTAAATGCCATTAAACCAATTTTCCCGCTTAATCTCAACTCCCACCGACCGCCAAAATTGGCGACAGTCCATCCAAAAACTCAAGTTCATTTCCAAACTTAGTAATTGCCAAGTCTGCCAAGGTTAGCCGCCGCCTAAGCTTCCGCCATATGCCTGTCCCTCATCCTTATCCTTCCCATTTATTGCCATAGAGAATAGCGCCCATGGTTCGCCACCCTTCAAAGGCCCCTTCCCATAAACTCTTAGTTAGCTAGGTTAGTATCTTAGGTTAGAGTTTTAGGTAATAACCATGCTAACCATTTTACACTTAGTTTTTATTTTAGGATCATAACACATAGCCTAGGTCTAGGTTAGACTAACAATAATCTAACCCCTAGGTTAGGTTATTGTTTTAGGTTACTAACCCTTAGTAATTCAGTTTGGTCCTTCTCCTGAAAACTCGGAGAGACCTGTATCATACTTTCTAGAACAGAGCCACTCCTGTTCTTATTACAGAATTGTATGTCAATGAATTATTACCTGGTCTTTAATCGAGACCTTCCAGATATACTAAATATCGGGAACCGTTTCATTTCTCGAGATCAGCCTGAGTCATACTCCTGACCAGCTTACCAAATGCTTCCATACCTTGCAACCTGTTCAAGGTTCGTGATCTAATTTTATCACTTCACAAAATTAAAGCATTACTTGGATCAATTTCTCTGGTCCAAGTCTAGATATTATTGATGAATACTGTATAATTCATTCCGTGATCGATTAATATTCACCACAAAATGAAATAAATAAAAGAGTCTATTAATATTTTGACTACCAAGATCTCGTACACAATCCAACTAGCAAGAAATTTAATACATATCAAGCATGATTTCCTATGAGAAAATCGAGGTACACAATCCATTTACTAGAAATCCATCCCCATTCGAATGCTTGGAAATTTAGTCTTTGGGTCCGTGAGTTTTATTGACCCTTGTCTATCTTACACTGTTGTGTATTTCTCTTCCTTGTTGGGTTCTTTGAATGAATCTCTGAGTTTTAGTTAGATAGGTGAATAGAATCTCTTGAGGACAGTATGTTGTTTAGAGATGGTACTATGAATTTCGTTTTTTGAATTGAATTTGAACTTGAGCTTGGTGAATGGAAATAGGTAATCAGTTTGTAAGTTTGTAATGGAAATTAGTAGTATGCATGCTTTGACTATGCATTCAGTTTTGAGTTCTCTTTTGGGAACTAGCTAAAGAATTTCTAAGTTTGTATTAGATAATGGATTTCATTTCATAGAATAAATGAAATGAAATATGGATTGGGTCCTTTTCTATTTAGAGATCCTTTTTCTATGGACTGTATAAGTTCATTGACTGAACTTCTCTTTAATTTAATTCTCTTATGTGATGGGAACTTCTTGAGGATTGGTTAAGAGAATTAGTTTCTAAGTATAGCTTGGATTTGTGGACAGCCTGGTTTCAAATCTTTGCATTATATCTACTAACAGATAGAAGTTGGTAAGGCTTTCTGTGAGACTATCTTAAATCTACTTGGATTGAATTGGGGCTCTTGGTTAGATGTTTCCTCTTTATTTGTGGACTCCTTTTATTGATATCTTGGACTGAGGCAGTGTTGTGTGTACTAAACCTGATTCTTTCCTTCAGATGATTTTTGTCTGAGGAATAGGTATGTATTGATCCTCTTCTTTGGTTTATATGGAAAGATGAAGCATACTAAAATGAGCTATGTTGTAACTAACTTCTTTTGCTGCTTGGTAAAGATAAATGTGTTTTTCTATTCTTATGAATTTATGAAACAATGGAAGGACAAGACTTGTTGACTGTTTAAAAGTAATTAATAGGATCAACTAGGTCTTGTGATGTAATTCGGATGTTACTGATTATATTATGCTCTTTTCTTAAAAGTGAATTCAGACTCTCTTAATTGTTCTTCTTTCTAGATGTTATTACTTATGATTGTTTGTATGATGTATATTAATTATTTCATTAAAGTAGAGTTGTTTAATGAAACAATTAGTGGAATGCACTTTACTTTAATGCTTAGTGCTTATCATGCTCAGTTCATTGAACTGACCCGCGCTAACAATTTTACAGATGGACAACGTAAGTGATAAAAGAAGACAAGAACTTTCATGTTGTATTGGCTTATTTAATTGGATCTTATGTAAAGAGTTTCGATTCATTCTTCAGTTGTATGAAAAAGAAAAGTTGTATTATTTTTGGAATGGGGGTTGTTTGTTATACAACATGCCTAAATTACATAGTCTTGTAATTATTTAGTTTCCTAAAAGATGAATTGAAAGTTGGAGATTTACTTTTAATTGTTGTGTAAATTATCTTGTATTTTATGAAGGATATTAAAATCCCATCTTGATGTTATTCTTCATATTTTTTATATGCTTAGTGGATAAACTTGATAAGCTAGATAAAGGGAATCAATTCAATTTCCCTTGTTGAGTTGCATAGGATATCAATCTTTATCTAAACAATTCTAACTTAGTAATGGAATGTGTAATGAATATGCATTAAAACTATAAAAATTGTGAAAGATAAGAAGGGTATGGAAAACCCTAATACTTAATCATGTAGAGGAAGACCCTTCCTCAACAAAAGTAATGCAATCTAAAGAATGGTGATACAATCGTTAATCATTAGACTTCATTTCCTATAAAGTCTACTCTAGTTGAACCTATTGGTGGTTAAACCTTTCTTGAATGGTTAGGTTTCATTATAATGGAACTTATGATGTTGCTGTCATGTTTGGATATTTGTTTGTCAAGCCAAGTAAAATGAATGTAAAAAGAAATCATAAGTTAAGGAATTTCTTTTATGACTAATTGAATCAAATTTAGAAAAGAACTTATGGAGTGTTGGATTAGGGTTTAGCAGGGTTGTTGTAATCGGTGTAATAATCCAAATTAATAATGTATTAATAACCTCCTTGGGGTATGTACATTTTGATGAGGTAGTTTCTATAGGATGTTGGCACATGCCAACTATAGGACTGTACCTTCAAGAAGACAAGGGTTTTCTCGAGGATACAATGTTGCAGTTGACATGTGGCAACACCCTTTTGCATTGATCATCTAGATCTACACACAAATAAGGACTTGAACTTAGTTTCTCTCTAGGTCAAGTTAGTAGCATGTTTAGGATAGGTAGTATCTTTCAATGGCTCAGGGTATCTTGGCACATCTGGTTGACTTAGGTCAACCGAGTATGCCCATATACCCTAAGACATTGTGAGCATATTCTTATAATAAATTATGTTTCAAACTAGGGCTAGGGTTAAACCTTGGGCAAGTGGACTAACGGTAGTCAGTAAAGACCATTATAGATAACAGAAGAGTGAGGTGAAGGACGTATTCCGAATGATGAGTATGTTGTCTAGGAATAGTAACATGAATCAGTATGTTGAAAATATTTGGCCAAAGTATCACAAGCTGTTGGTTGCATTTTCCTACGTCACCTAGTTTAAAACAACATGATGTCATATGAATATTGGTAACAAATATTTAGATAGGTTATTTAAACAAACCACTCAATACCTGAATAGGGTCGAGAGAACCAAGTATACGTAGTATACATAAAGTATTCTATACTTCAAGTTAACATGAGAGATCGGTTGATGACCGAGTCATGGAATGAGAGATCGGTAGCATACCGAGTCATTACAACTGCATATGGTTATCTGTTATGGGATTGATTGGCATGGAATGTGTGTTATAAATGATGTTTTATTTAGAATAGAGAACATAATGTAAAAAAATCCCTTATTTATAAAGTCTTAAAATGGGAATGTTGTAGTACTTATACTCTTCTCGCTCAAACTCGGGTATATAAAAATCTTTCAAGAAATCATCTTTTAATGTTGCATAATCCACGCAAGTTTGATCAGTGGTCAAACTTGCTACAATAATGCACATGTCCCTGTAATGTAGTATCAAATTGACTTGCCTTACCCTCAAAGAACCATGATCCCCTTAGTGTGCCATAAGATTTAACACATATGCACATGTTCGGAAACATCCTCTATACCTCTATATTCTAGGAGACGAAGATACATATCCATATAAATATTCTATGGTTGCTACGGACCTTGAACACTTGATCCAGAACCTCCTATGTTCCCTCTGCCTCTAGAACTACCAAATCCACCGGAACTAGAACCACCTATACCTCTTGATTCTCCACCTATAGCTAAAAATATGACCTGTAGATGTACTCCCCTGTGCTCCGATAGTAGTACTATACTAAACCCCTACCATATGTGAGGTAGTTCCACTTCTAGAGGTGAATCCAACATTCTGTATAGATGATGTGTCTAAGGATGTTCCTCCAAATATCATTGAAGTCATTTGTCCTGCCATTAATGTACTTGCACCCGACTTACTCCTACTCTCATGCTTCCCAAATTAGCTTTGTGGTTGCTTTTTATACTATATCTTTGGAAAACCAAGTGTAATGGCTAGGTCAATGGTGGATTAAGATGCACACCCACAGCCTCGGTAGTCTCTATTAGCACACTTCCATGTGAGGCTGAGGGGGGATCTCTATCATGATTTCCAAGATGGGGGAGTTCCTGATGCTATGGCTCCATGTCTTCTACGTGAGTTGTAAATCCTACATGATCCATATCTCTCCTCCATTCCATATACTCTACAAGGAAACCAATGATGCAGCCTAGAATTTACCAGATAACACCCTAGTCACACTGGAACATCGCTCACTTAGACCGAGTGCTCACCTAAAGTGCACAAAGGTACCAAGTCCCTCTTTAGGGTTTTTGTAATAGGATGTTAACATGATGAAGGAAGTAACATATATATTCATAACTAATCCATCATTCCACAATGCATGGTACTCTTAGATCTATGAAAGAACAAGATTAACAAGAAATATGATTGAATTAATAACATGCACTACTCAACAACTACACAAAATGACACTTAGATTCAGTCAATATCTTTGATCTATTAGTAAATATAGAATCTCCTTACAAAAGATTGGAAATCTATACCGGTGTGCATATGGAATTGATACAATAGTTCAATCATATGTGTATATTCTCTCATTACACACATACATACATATACTTCCATACATACTGCTCTCTCTCTCTCTCTCTCTCTCTCTCTCTCTCTCTCCTCTACCATTAGGTCTTCTATCTTAAACCAAACCTATTTATGCCCCGTGTATGGTGAAGTTTAGTTAGCAATTGGTTTACTCTCCGGTTCAAAGTTACCATTAATATCTTGATCACCAGTGGAATACCTTGAAAATATGTTCCTCTTGGATACCGTAAAAACTAGAATTTAGCTACCTCTAGGAAAGAGTACGTCAAAATTGAATATTCTAGAATATAAATTTTTAGAATATCACAAAACCACATATCTACCAGCGTGAGTCTAGATTAGATCAACATCATAGAGGGCCTAAAATTCTTCATGTGTCCAGAAAAGTGTGCGATACCTCCAATTCCACTAAGATGCATAAAATAGTAAGTCACTCATATAGTTTTACTAGAAATATAGTGAAAAACCTCTCATATAAGTTATCATACGTGTTCTGTTCTACCCAAGTAAGTACATTAAACTCGATCCATTGCTGAACCAACACACATATTCTTCCTCCGATCATGTATCCATTCCTCAATACTTGCTAAAGTTAACTAGTATGACTTCATCACGAACCATTCTAAAAACAACTGAAAAAGAGGTCCCGAAAAAAAAACCAATGATGCAGCCTAGAATTTACTAGATAACACCCTAGTCGCGCTGGCACATCACTCAGCCTAGACTGAGCACTCACCCAAAGCACACAAAGGTACCAGGTCCCTCTTTAGGGTTATTGTAACATGATGTTAACATGATGAAGGAAGTAACATATAGATTCATAACTAATCCATCATTCCACAATGCATGCTACTCTCAGATCTATGAAAGAACAAGCTTAACAGTAAACATGATTGAATTAATAACATGCACTACTCAACTACACATAGAATGACACTTAGATTCAGCCAATATCTTCCATCTATTAGTAAATATAGAATCTCCTTATAGTATTTTCAATCTATACCAATGCGCGTATGGAACTGATACAGTAGTTCAATCATATGCATATATTCTCTATTACACACATACATACATCTCCTTCCATACATCCAGCTCTCTCTCTCTCTCTCTCTCTCTCTTATACAATGCACCTAACATCATATATATAGGGTGGGGTTTTGCCCTTCACTACTTATCTATTCAAAAATAGGCCGCATGCTATTAATATGCACATGTCATTTACAATCATAGCCACACATGCAAGTACGC
Source organism: Taxus wallichiana var. yunnanensis (assembly GCA_018340775.1). Taxonomy (NCBI): domain Eukaryota; kingdom Viridiplantae; phylum Streptophyta; class Pinopsida; order Cupressales; family Taxaceae; genus Taxus; species Taxus wallichiana. The sequence goes on along the minus strand of CM031237.1, from coordinate 671,476,271 downwards.
TATCTATAGTTCTCTTGTAGTTAACTAAAGTGTCAATTATATTCTCAACTTTTCTCCATGCATAAATGATTCGAACTACTTCTCCAAAGATAAACAATGCATGACGTACATGTCTTTGCATCGTTGTTGTGCTCCACACACCATCTTCTAAAAATAGGTCTTCGTGTTCAAAATCAGCTAAGTCCTCAAATCTGAACTTTCCTTCCACATGCGGGTCCTTCGCGCCCTTTTTCTAAGCCTTCCATCCCGCTGCAGACTCCTTTGTGTGATCTTTGACAAGTATTCTTTGATCAACATGTTCAGAGAAGGAAAGTTGTGCAATAATATCTTTTGGAAGTGGTGAAGATCTAAATACTAATGTACACAAACTAGTTTCAATGTCTAGCCAAATAGTAGAGCCATTAGGTTATGGGACCTAAGGATCACAACCAAAGACTCATGGAGGTTTTGGCCCTTGAATGATCATGCACATAATCAAACCTTGTTGCTAGGAGCAGTCCAATAGTTGTAGGCTTGATTAGCAACGATGTTTAGCGTATTGAGTTGTTCTATTTTCTCAGCGAAAGTTACGGGTGTGTGTAAGACTCGTTAAATGTAAATTGGTATTAATTTCAATGATCAATTATGGCACGCTTGGTTGTGGGACCAAGGGATTAGAAGCTGTTTGTATTTTCCTGTTGTGGAGCATTAATTGTCATATAGAATGAAATAAAATTATTTTTGATAAGAAAACTAATTAATGAAGGAAATTTAATCTATGTTTTTGGAGTTTTCACAATATTACAGATCAAATCAATAAAAACAAACCAATCTACCAAAGGAAATCTTTTTATTCTTTTCTAATTTTTAAGAAATGTGTTCTAATCTTAACAAATAAAATAAAGACAAGCAATCAGCTGGATGTAGATGGTTACTTGTGCAAATGGATGAATATAATCTAAAATAAATAACCTGATATAATAAAAAACCCTTCAAACCCTACCTTAGAGGTGAAGAAAAAATCATGACCCTAAAAGGGGATATTATTCCCCATAACTTCTCTGGTAGTGTTAAAGAGGAAAAATTAATAATGATTTGATCTACTTGTGATTGACTAATCTATTGAAATGAATGATTTTATACTCTATTTGATATGTAATTGAAGCTAGTGATTTGAAATTAAAAATTAAACAAATGAGGCAAACAAACACACAATTACAACCTGGACAAGCAAGAGCTTTGGAAAATATAGTTGTGTCTATATCCATCCCCTTAATTTGTTCCTTTCTTTCCCCGAGTGTTCATGTGAGTCCTAGGGATTAGGAATGAAAGAATAGTAGTAGGAGGATGACCCTTAAGTAATGGCATCTTGATGATAGTCCAGATGCAATGCAAGTAGAAGAGAGACAACACAAGAGATCAGATCTTGGCTATACAATTCATAACAAGATCATAGCATCAATACAATGCAAGATACACAAAAATTCTCATGCCTTTTACTTGAATACAAGCATGGAATATATAGGAATGGAGGATGGAAGGTGCCTTTAAGCTTAAGGTAAGAAGGTGTAGTTCTAACTAATAAAAGCACATGCAAAAATAGAAGAGGTAAAGAGAACTAAGAAATCAAATATAATTTTATAAATTTTGGCTTACGGATGCATGCAAAAATTGAAATTAAGTGAACTGTCATGTGTTAAAACATGCATGAGAGAATTTGGAAAAAGTGGATAGGACTGACACCTTGTGCAGGGTGGTGGTTTCATGACCACCGCCCTATTTTGGGTCACAGTTTCAAAACCACCGCCTGTAATGTGGCGAGTCTTGACACTAAAGGCCAAAACATGTGCGTAAAGAGGGAGGAAGCTGGAAAATGTGTGGGAAGGACAAGTAAATATGTCTAGGCAACAAATATACACTACAAATGGAAAGTGGAGCTTTAACACCTTCTTAAAAGGACCTAAATCATCATTGGGGACTTTGTAACCATTTTTTGACAATGTAGCACATGTAATTTTGGGTGTGTACGGTGGCCAATCTACTTCTTCATACATTTTTGCTCATCGTGCCCAATTTTCTTGCAATAGAAACACTTAACATTTTCCTTCTTATGTTTCCCATTCAACTAGAGGTTTTCATGGTAGACTTAGAAGATGTAGTGTATTTTTGTTCTTTCTTCTTTTCTGGATCCTTACTCTTTTCTTCTCTTGGTTGCTAGAAGATTTTTATTTCCCATTCCTGAAAATGTGGGCTCTAAGTTTGGATTACTTCAAGGTTCCCATTTGGACTAACATGTCTTTCTCCTTAGTCAAATAAACAATGAAGTCATTTAAGGATGGAATAGATCATGTGGCTCTAAGATCCCTTTTGGTAGCATAAAAAGTAGAAACAAAGAAAAAGTAGTCAGGACCTAGTTTGGAAAGCACTGAAAGAACAAGTTGTTCATCCATTTTTTTGTTCTGTTTCACATTCTTTTAACTGCAATTGTAAAGACTTGATCTTGGTAAATAAATATTCCAAGGTGTCAAATTTTTTAGGACTTAAGTTGATAAGTTCTATTTCTAGCTCATGATCCCTCATACTGTCAACTTTTCCAAAAAATGTTTTTAAGGTTTTCCTCACCTCCTTAGGACATATAGTTGATTCTATGTGAAAAAGGAGTTCAGGAGACATTGAAAGACACAAATTACCAAATGATTCATCACACTTACTATACCAATTAATTTTATCTCGCAACTACATTAGGCATAGGTTTGAGCCCCTTTATGATACAAAGATAACCCTTTACTCTTTATTGCAATGAACATTTTTTTATTTTCATTACTATCAATTAAAAGGTATAATTGGGTTAATAGTACTTAGATCCATGAGTGTAGAAAGATAAGTTGTGGTATTTGTTGTACAAAATAAAGAAATGTGTGGAAAGAAAGAAGTTCCAAACAAGAGAGGAAATGTTATCCATTTATCCCCTTTGTACAAAAATGGACAATGGGGGTCTATTGGAATCTAGGATTGAAAAAGGGGCCTTCATGAAAGAACCTCAGGCTTACGAGAAATTTTTGTGTTTTGGGAAAAAAATTCTATTACGGGAAAGTTTGGGATCATCTTGAACTATCTTAAATTTTGGGGGCTCAAGGTTTTCTCATAATGATAAAATTGCCTTCAATGGGTTCACATTAATCCAACACAGAAAAAATGATCAAAATTGATAAATCATGTTTTAATGCGTCTTATTGTGCTTCTATTACCCTTTGGTTTCGTGAGAAATCCCAAAGAGGTCAAAATCAGGGAAAATATAGTTGTAGGGGAGTTAGATGGCATAGAGCTACAAAAGAACTTATTAAGCTACTCAATGAGATTATTTGAGTGCATGGCTCATTGGGTGCAAGATAGATCGATCAAGCTCTTTTGGCCATGACAAATCATAGTGGTTCAGTTGGTCAAATGAGGAGCCTTGGTGATTTTACCAAGTCATTATAGAGGATGACCGAGTTAATATTAAGGGTCAGTTCATATAGGCCGGAGAGGCATCGATCTCGAGAGAATGAGTGGGAAGACTTTGAGAGGTGCTCACCATAGCAAGCCGTAACAAGGAGATCAAACCTGGACTAGAGAGTCACCATGCATTGATGAATGGAGTAGCTCGAGAGCCAAGTTAGGTATACCGAGCCATTGACAAGATATTCAAATGAGGATTTTGGATAGAAGTTTGGCTATGCATGTATCGAGATAGGATCAGGTTGTCATGGCTTGCAGGAGATGAGCTTTGGATGTGAGATGAGGGAGAGATGCTCATAGAAGTAAAAATCAAATCAGGTTGTAGAAGCTCAACATAGGCTTGAAATTTTGGGTGAAAGCATGGTTTGTTGTGTCATGCGGTGGTCTCATGAAAATGTTGAACCCGAGCATGGGAATAGGAATCTCAAGGATATTTGAGCTAGGGTCAAATTGAGGTGGCATAGTGAGAGAAAAGAGCTCATCAGAGCTCAAGAGCCATGTCAAGGTAGGTGATGGAAGTGGAATGAAGGAATTCAGGGAATCACATTGAAGATAAGTCAAGTTGACATGCGGGAGCTTGATGCTTGGAGGAAAATGGCCCACATGTGTGGAATCACGAGCTAGACAACAAAGTTTTACGTTTTAGCACGAAGGGCTCGGTCGAGCCGTCGGTGGTGGAATAAACGGAGTATCTTATGAAGTTTTGGGGATAGCCCATTTTTGGGATTTCGAGAGGTCATGGAGTTGTAACTCACCCCAACGAATCATTGTGAAATAATAGAAAAATATGGATCTTTGAACTCGAAATTTGGAGTTTCGTAGTCGGGCCATTGGAGAACTCAATGGAAGAGTTGGTGTAATGAGTGGAGTGACATCCAAAGTTTGAAGTACGATACTTGAGAGTTTCATTATTTTGGGTTTTGGAAACACCGAAAAGCTCAACATGTCGAATGTTGATTGGACTCAAGTATGAAGGAGTCATGTCAAGGAATGTTCAAGGTGTATGTCGAGGCATTGGGGAGTTAACCTCGATTTGGTAGGTGCACGTGGCATGGTGAGCTTAGGTCGAACTCAACGGATAAGTTAGCGAGTTGATCCTGAGATGTCTAATGGATAGGTGGCACAAGATTCTAAGGATATCATTGGGGCTCATCACATGGGAGGTCCAAGGTGTTGGCTAGGTCATAAAGGTTGGCAGAATTAAATTGGCCCAATGCAAGTGTGTGGGGTTATCCCTGAGGAGCTCGATGGTCGTAAAGTGGAGGTAGATCTTTCCATCTCTACAAGGTCAAGTGAGGTGTCATGAATTGAGGTTGGGTCAATAAAGAGTCATTGTTTGAGTTAGGGGAAATTTGTCACAATGGTTATGGGGAACTCAAACCAATGTGAAGGATCCATCTTTGGCCTCAAAAAGAGCCAATCAATATATGACACGAGTTAGTGAATACAAATGGCCCGCCAAATTTGAAGGGATAAATTCAAACAAATGACTCGCCATATATAAGAGGTTAAGCTTGTGGCAATAAGGGATAATCTGAGTCATGTCATCCATGGGGGAGTCATGATGTGGAACTCATCAAACCGAAAGCTCGGCAGGGTAAACCAAATAAGTGGTGGGGACAAATCATGGAATCATACAAGGTAATGCGAGGAATTTTCCAACCATCTCACCGAGTTGGTGAGTGAGCAAAGTTAGTTAGCTAGTCATCTAGACACCTAAAACCATACCACATGTAACTTTTAACCTATGGGTCCCACCAATGGACCAGTGAAGATCTTCAAAGAGCTTTAAAATATTATTTTTATTAAAATGGAGAAAATATTAAAATTTGGAATTTATGGAGGCATGGAGGTGGCGACTTTTTTGGGTGCATGTAATGATGTAAGAAAGCATGGGATGCTGCAACAAAGTATGGATAAAGCATGGTTGATCTGTCTTGCTCTAATCAATGCTATATTTTAGAATTTTTCTCCCCTTCTCCCCTTAGCTCAGACTTTCTATAAATGTAAGGGAATGCAAAATTTCAAAGAGTTAGAATTTTTTTCAAGTTTCCCCTCTTCTTTCAAGCTGAGTTGTGAATTTAGAGGCTTTCAAGCCTTCCTTCTAAAAATTGTAATGGAAACTCTTGCCTCTTCCTACTATAATGATGCATTGTGCATGTGCTTGGAGTAATAAAATGATGTTTTATGACTAATTTTCTATCCTTGCACCATTTTTGTTGCTTCCTTTTTCCTCTCTCATGTTTGTAGGTATATTGTGTAAGCCCATGTTTATATTACAGGATTTGGAAGATGTTGTGCTTATCAAGAATGAATTATTGTATGTAATTGGATTTGTGATGCATTTCCATCCTTCCCATGTTCATCCTTCTTCATTGGTAGGATAGAAATTTTTCTAGAAAACACCTTTCTTGGTGCATCACCACTTCTAGTGTAGGTTTTATTTCATGCAATCTCTCTCCCTAGTCTCCTTGGAAATGTTAGTATAGGTTTAGTTAGTTGTTTTCATTGCATTAAGAGTAGTGTAGTGCTTAATTTAGGAAGAGGAAGTCATCCTTCTTCGGAGGTTCACCTTAAGCCCACAAGTCCCATAGCTTGAGAGGTGATACCCATGTTACCTAATCACAATGAATGCCCCATTCACATGTTGAAAATTTGGGGGGTGTTGTGATTTGGTGATAACAAGAAATGCACTCTACACCCCCAAAAAAAAACTATATCAAGAAGCCCCCAATAGTTTTGTTAATTTATAAATTAGTGTGTTTTACAAAATTAATAGGTCCAATGCTTTGGGAAATAAAAATATTTTACTTTTGCAAAAAATGGCACTTGATATCAAGTTACCAATCAAAAGTTTTACAATAACTATTTCTCGTAAATAAGCCCTATTTTAAATAAATTTGCACTAAACTTGAATTGCACTTTTTACTAAAATAAAGTTTTAGCAAAAGGAGGAGGGTTTAGATGAAAAATATCTTCATTGAGGTCTTTAAATTACTACAGATTTGAGTGTAGAAAACAACACTCTTTTGTGAGACTCAAAAAACAACAACCCAAGATGGATCTTCAATGCATGTATGGGTTGTTGGAAACTTTTTTACAGGTCTAAAAATACCTTTGGATCAGAAAAAATGTTGTTTGCAAGTATGAAAAAGCATGCAAAACTTTCCCTGAGGTGAAAACTCCCTTCACAAGTTTGAAAATTACTAGATCTGTATAAATCTTCTAGGGATCCAGTTGGCTTTAATACCATATCGAGAAGTGCCATAAATATACTATTTCAAAGAATGCATAGATGAATTATGTGAGACGTGAATCGTTCTAAGACAAAACAATGCAAGCATACAAGACTACAAATTATGAGAATACAAGAGAGATAATTACAATAACATAGAAATAGCTCCAACTCAATACAAATCAAATAGAATAATGTAAGATATGTACATATAGGAGGTGAATGTGTAACCTCCTCCTAGAATCATGGAAATCCCCACCTAGAATAGTGGTAACCAACTACTAGAATGTTGTAGTCAAGTGGTAGTGACACCTAGAATAGTGTAGTCAATTGTACACTCAAGCAAGCCTATCCCATAAGTGTAGGAAACTCCAAGTGAGGTGGAATACCCCGAGTAGGATAATATAAATAAAGTGAAGAAAATAAATCCTACACTAATCACTTACTTCCCCCTCTTAGCATTATCGGTTGTCTCGCATTTCTACTATTACACTCTATGCCTCACATCTAGTCTTCCTCATCCATCTTACACAACTTGATACACAAAAATTATCATCATTACCCGATGACACATTCTTGTTCTACGCTTTAGACTTGACCGTTGAGGGCATATTACATCCATGAATCTCAGATCATACACATGACACATTTCACACTCGGCACATTCACAACACATCTTTCTAATTTTCACACAACACACTTCCCTATGACACACTCTAGTTACATGGTTCATATTCGATTTGTTGAGGGTCTAAATCTGAAATGAACCTCACCAAACTTATTCACACTCTCTACACTCTATTCTTTATCGAATTGTCTTTTTAGCACACATAGTTTAAAAAATTTCTTGATGGCACACTCTTGTTCTATGGTTCATTCACGACTATTGAGGGGAATTTATAAATGAACCTCATATCATACTCATACACATTCACTTATTGGGCACACTAATCCTATCACATTCACTTTACATTCCACTTCATTGACACTCATGTCATATTTTCTATCTTGGTTGGAAATACTCTTGCTTGCTTATACTAGTTACATGTACATGTTGTTTACATGCTAGAAAAATACATTACATATCATTATATTTATCATATACACATGTGCATTCACTTGCCTTCTAGTTGTGAATGTAGACTTTACATAGATCCTTACATGTAGTACACATGTTTGGTATTGTCCCTCTTATCAATCCCAAAATGAATCTTGGGCGCATCTACTTTTGTACACACTCACAGGTGTTATTGTTTCATTTTATACTATTTTCTATTCATACTAGCACATTACTATATTAGATCATACACACTTTGACATACTTTTTATCTTTCTAACATGCTAATGGGTCCACTATGTGTAGAATTTTTTCTTGCAAAACTATTTACTACCATGGTTTTTCGATACTTTTCTTATTACTCATTTCCATTACTTGTCATTGTTTTGCGGGCTTTGCACTATGTCTTGCTTGTTCATTTCTTGTATGTTTTTGGACGCTTGCCCTAAATGTCTTGTGACATTGTGAGCAATCTACCATGTTTAAAACCCACATTTTTTGGTCTACATTATTTTCTAGCTTGCTAGATTACACATTGTCTTCTATTTGTGTATTTTTCTACTATGCAATAACACATGTTTCTAGCCATTTTTTTGTGTATGCCTAGGTTTCTACCTAAGAAAATTCCCTCCTTGTAGGGTATGAGTTACTGAGATCAGCATTTATTCCTCCTTTGGGTCGCATCCTCTTAGCAACATTACATGCACCCTAAATAAGGGGGCATAAGGGGTGAATTAGTCACCTCATTCAAAGAAGATACACGTTTAGAGTTGCACAATAAAAGAATAACATAGTCTTTAGACATAGAAATGGTCTAGATTTTAATTTGGGTCCTTGGTACAAGTATGGACACCAACACCCGTGATATAGAGATGAGCACCTAGGCACCCCTGACCCTTATTGGGTGCCTATGACCAGGGGGTAGTTATAGTATTTTCGTAGATCAACATGTATTATAGCAGTCTATAGAGAATTATTCTTAGTACATGAATAGTCCTCTAGTAATCAAAATGCATTCTACCTTCATTTTCTACTTGGATCAAACTGGAACAAAGCAAGATCACACCATCTGTAGTGGTGTATAAATTTTGGGAAGCAATTAGGGATGGAGAATAACACTAGACCTTTCTCCTCAAAACTTCTTCTAATGTGGTGTGAGATCACCCAAAAAATCACACTTGGTATGATATCGCCTAAAAACTCATTCTTGGCATGAGACCGCCCAAAAAAATCATTCTTCTATAACATTTTAGGATCTTTTATATCATTTTCACTCATCACGGATCAGGTGCACATGTTTCTTTTTTAGTAATTTTGCATATTTTCACATACTTGGATCAAATTTTTCACATATACACAATTTTGACTACTTTTTTGCTCTTCTTTTTGTAGTTTTGTCCTTATAAGAAGCAATAACCACATCATTAAACACATCAAAGTGACGATGACAAAAGGTACAACGTGACATAACACATATGCTTTCACCCCTAGGGTAACTTTATCTTCTCTAGTTTCCACACTTCATTTTATCATTCCCTGCTTATTCTTGTCTTCTCAACATGCTTTTTCCATTGATCTACATGGTTGTCAAGTATTCATCTCCTATCTACTTTATGTTATCGAGTATTCACTCAACAACATAAGTTAGAGGAAAATGTAGACACTAAATCACGTACTTGGGTACATTTCTAGGTCCTAATCACATACCATTATTCATATGATTCCTAAGTGATAAAACTAGTAATTGACATCTATATTTGGCCTCTTTTCTTTCTTTCTTACTTTCTCTATTGTCTTGAACACCTAACTACCCAACATGACTTTCATTGTTTTATCTTTCTTTTCTCTAGGCATTAGCACCTAGCTAGGATGCGGCAAAGACCCATGTGCCCTCATCTCCTCTCGGGTGCCCCGACCTCCTTGTATCTTACTCACCTCTTTTGGGCCTCTTTTATACTTTGGGAATATTTTTTCTTATGGGTCAACCTTTTAGTTGTGAATTACAAAATTCAAACAAGGGAATCATACAAATAAAAAGATATGTGATCATAATAAGGGACCATTATCTAAGAATATACTATCATCACTTAAGGTTACATCTAAAGGCATTCTAAGAGCAGTAAAGCATCTATCTAGCTATCATTAAAGGGACAAGAGACTACAATTTCTACATACACTTCATAGGAGGGAAATTTTATTTTGACATCCACACATTTATTTACATTTCTACATCTAGATATTTCTCGATATTTGGTGCATCTTGGAAAAGAGCCATCTAGGTCACAATTCTACACACATGCACACAAAAATACATGGAGTCTAAGATGTAGCGTAGAATTTGGTCATAATTTCACTCTATCATGTGACCACTGTGGTCGTCTGACTCCTATTTGCATATTTTTCTTTTTAATATTTTATGCATGTTGGGGTTTACAGAGATCATTTATTTTATAGGTTACAAGAAAACTCTATGTTCATCCAATGACATACGGGTGACAAACAAAAAGGTTAGGAACATCATTGGGACACAAGAAAAATCATTTTTTGAGGTTCTACGCATACACACAGACACCCAAAAGAAATCTTTGGCACCTAGGTGCCCCTGACCCGATATAAGTGCCCTAGTCTAGCTTGTTTCAGTAGTTCTACAATTTTTTTGGTTCGGTTGCAATGATACCGCCCTCTTATTTCATCGGTTTCTAGCTCGACATACTTCAAGATTAATTGTAAAATGAACTAATTATTTTATTCCCTCTCTTTCACTTAGGGTTTCAAATTCATTTAGATTATTTCTTGGGTTAGATCTATACTTTAATATTTTATGTTTGATGTGACTCTAGAATATCCAAGGTTTTACAAACTCTAATATTTGTTACATCAAAACTATCTTGTATGGACGATCCTATATATTAATATTCTTACATTTCCCAAACACCTTTGACCGATGTTCAAGATTTCTAGTAGGGCCAATTTTTTTGTTCATATAATTATGTCTCCTAATGCTATCGGCCTATGTGTAAACATTCAACAAGGTCGATTGTGTCATAAAGACATAGTTCAGAGCCTTGTTTTCAGCTTCCAAATTATAAAAATGTCACCTCTAAGGATATTTTTGGCATAACTAAACCCTCTGAACTTATCCATGGGATATTCCTTTGTGCCTACATCTCCTCTTCATGCTCCTAAATTTTCTATTTCTCATCCTACAAGCACTAACCTTCCTAGTCACCCTAATATCACCCTTGAAAATATGTTGTCCCAACCATGTCCCTCTAATCACTCAAAGTAGGGTCACTTGATGAAATGTAATTTGGTTGAGATTAAAAAAATATATCCCAAATCCATCATTAGGAATATTAACAACAATGAGCACTTTATCCCCGACGAGGATGGAGCTTTTGAAAGATATTTGTCAATGTCATGGAAATGGCCATACCCCATCCTAACCATGGAATACACTATCATAATCAAAATCCTCCCTATAGGACTGATGGGGATGAATATCCTAGAACTCCCGCTAATGAACATGACAATAATGAAAAAACCCCACAAAAATTCCATTCTTCTTCTATGGATCCTAACATGGTAATAGTCAAGTTCCTAGATCAAATGGCCTTATCCCAAGATACCACCACAACTAACATGATCCAAATGAAAAATCATATGTTACATATATCATCTCAAAATGTGGTGCTTAACATGCCTTCTTACACCTCTCCATTGGTGGATGCATATGGGAATCCTATTCCTCCTCCAAAAGTTTAGAGCATGATGTTGCAAACTATCTAAAATAAACCTTTAGCTCCATACATTTTTTCCATGTACTTGGGAGAGACTGACCTTATCATTTCTTATGATGGTTTTATAGACTTCTATCTTAATACATTTAGAAACCTCTATAAATAATCAATTTAAACAAACACTTATGAAACTACTAACCTTCTATAAAAATACATTTCTAAAGCGAGGCAATAAAATGGTATAACATGTTTCCTCCCCATTTTATAGTTGATTTAGAAGGCTTATTCAAATCTCTCATCTCTGAATTTTAGAAACAAGACCTTCTCTAAAACGCTTTACAAAGGTTTATAAACCTTAAGCAAGGGACTCACGAATCTTCCCATAATTTTATTAAGAAATGGAGAACGCTTTCTATAATAGCTAATCATAATATTGATAATCAAATCCTATGCCAAATATTTCTTAAATTCCTTACACCTACTTGCCTAATATAAATTCATGTCATTATCTCCCAACACATTGGAGGAATCCCTTGAGAAAGCTAAAATAAAATATCATATCATGTGTGAATTCATATGGAATTCTAATTAATCACCTAAAATCAAAATCTTGATGCTTCTAATCATCCTTTTGAATCCTCCAAAAGAAATAGGAGTGGGAGAATTTCAGGAATACCCTTGTCCCTCCCTTCATACTCCTTGTAGTCACTTATTTATACATAATTTCCTAGGTGCATTGGTACCTCATCTAGACAAAGTTAAACTCTCACCTAAAGCACACAAAGCTTACCAAGTCCCTCTTTTTACTGGTTTGACAAGTTGTTAGCATGCTTAACCAGAAATATAACTAAACAAACCCATGTTCAACCATAACAACTTATTGTATACATTCAATTGGAAACACACATAATTAGGAAACATAACAGATCAAACCATTACTAAGATCAATTTCACTATGTCGTCATCAAACTCAAATACTTTAATTACCATAATCCAACAACAATTATCCATTCATAACATAAATATTACATCATAGAAGTTTAACACATAATCACAATCACAAGAAAATCATGCACACCAAGACAACATATCTCTATTACATCACATGATTCATGGTCCTACAACTATACAGATCAAATAACATATATAGGGGTGGGGAATTTCCCTTCACCAACCATACATCTCAAATTAGACTATGTACCCAAAAATAGTCATGTGCTAGTAGCTTCATGCTTTTACAAAGAGGCTAATTATGTATATGAATTAGTTAACAATGCAATGAAAATCAAAGCTAACACCTAATATATTCAATACAATGCTAACTATATCAATATACCATCATTCTTAGAGCTTAAACAAGGCTAATCTATTAACATATTTGCATTAGAACATGAAATGAAGATTCAAACTAGCATGCTAAACATATTAACCTCTATCTCTAATTGAATGCTAATGAAATGAACCTATTTAGATCCTTAGCAATCAAAGGGTTTGATTGTATGCTTGAATCCCAAGGTTTCAAGAATGGAGTCTTGTCAATCCATGGCTACAAGACCATTTGACATATCTCCATATGAATTCAAACTTGGAAGAATGAATGCAAGAAATGAAAATAGCTAGCTCCTCCAATGAATAATGCTCTAAGATGATAAAATGGTTATAACTTAGGCTCTATGCTCATTTAGGTGTAAGTAGAAAGGTAGCGGGAGGGATTCTTATATATCCCAATGGATAATAAAATCTCTACATCCCCTTACATGTGGGATAATAGAGAGGTCGGGTTAATTGTGGATAAGGAGGGTTTAGAAGAGTTTGAGTTTGATTTAGGAGAGTTTAATTTGTCCTCTAGTGACTCATGGGGATTGAGGGGGTTTATTAATTAACCAAAGTGATTAATTAATAGGTGTGTAAGCTTATAGAAGATTTTTAGAGGAATAGTTAGTATGATTTATGTTATGAGAGGATTTTAATCAAATAAATGATGATTTATTGATTAAATAGAAGAGAGAATTAATTAATTAATCTAGATAGAAAGGGGTATTAATTAATTAGAAATAATTAATTAATCTAGATAGAAAGGGAGCTTAATTAATTAGAAATAATTAATTAATCTAGATAGAAATGGGAGCTTAATTAATTATAAATAATTAATTAATCTAGATAGAAAGGGGAGCTTAATTAATTATAAATAATTAATTAATCTAGATAGAAAGGGGAGATTATTAATTTACGTTCGTTAATTGGCATTGTTAGTAGATAGAAGAGTTAATTAAATAATGTAATGTAATTAATTAATGATGATAGCAGAGAAAATGTGTGATATTGACAATATGTCTTCAATTGGTGGGAAATGGTATAATTAGCGCAATTTAAATATTTAAGTATTTCTGCGCTAAATTATATGTGTCTACATTTGCCCCTCTTTGGGGTGGTGTAAGTGACACCACTTCAAAGATAGTAGAGAGGTAAAATTTTGAAAGGATAGAAGAAAAATTAGTAGAACTAAGAGATGCCCCTTTGAATGTCGATGTGGTGATGAAAGAAAGTGATTGACGATCGAAAAAGGTGAGAGAAATGGATAGAAGAATGGGTAGGGGCAGGCTGTCCCAAGTGAATTAGAAGAATAAATTTGAAAAGAGAATGATATAGAAGAAAAATAAAGATGGGGAGAAAGGAATAATATTTCATACATTGTATTGAAATAACTTTAGTGTCATCATATTTCCAAAGATCTACGTCATCGGTCCTTATTAAAAATATAAGCATACGAAAAAGTGTAGTGCGACATGAAAATCCATAATACGAACAATTTTCCATTGCTGAAAATACCAACTCCATGCAACATTCAAAATTTAATGAAATACAAGAAAGTGAAAGATGCCTAACTCCTCGCAACATAGATAATGCAATGCAATACAAGAAAGTAAACAAGTTAACCTAACAAAGAAATATAATGCAATGTTTTTCTTATCAAGGTTTGATTCGACTGTGTGAATTAATGACAAGGGTTAAAATATGGTGCCCCAAGAAAGGATACATGCAATGGTAATAACGAAGGACACTTGGGTCCTATGAAAAGAAATCGTGCACTATGAAACAATACCAAGCAACTCATTGTGCCTCGAGAGCACAAACATAATAACAAAACCAACTTTGTTGATGGAGGTAGATAAAGATGATCCATGAGTTGTGCACAAGAATAGGCGAGAACAAAGAGCAATGTTTTTAGGATTATTTTTATTATTTTATTATCTTTTACAAAAATATTTGAATATTTTTTATTTTGAAAGTTTTTCAAACTATATACAGAAGAAAAGAAGCATGGATTCCCCAGCGATAGATGTGATGTACAATGGAAAAATGCCACGTGTATGCGCAAGAAAATGAAGATGTGAAAATTCCTAGTGATTAGGTGGGAGTATTCAAAGGAAAACTCTATTTGCATGGAAGGGGATCAAGGCCAATATAAAATAGGTTCAATCATGAGGGAAAAAGGATGCCCCCAACGTAAGCTAGCCAATAAACACATGAGAGAAAGGAAGTAGAAAATTGTCTTATTAAAAGGGGAAAAAGTGTCTACAAACATGGAAAAGAGGACATCCGATACACATGGATGTTTTAAATGATTTTCGAAGAACAAAGGATGCTATGAAAAGATTTAGAAGGTGATCAATGAAAAATTGATTAGCCCAAGGCACAAATCATGAGACAAGACATGCACTAAAGCAAGAGTTTGAACAAGGTCCAAAAAGTAACACTTGGTAACATACTAATCCTGTTTACTCATCAAGATCCTATGTGTGCACATGGAAATGAATTACCTCTTGAAGGAAAGAGTTGATAGATAGTAAGTGAAGACACAACCAATATGTAGGAATGATTTAGTTTGAAATGTGATTTATGAATGGATTGTGGAAGGAGATTTGTACATTGATTTGTTACTAGCCAGACATCCATAGCCCCAACAGAGATTCATTTGATTATAATCACAACATTTTCTCTACTACCGGTCAAACATCCATACCCCTAGTAAAGATTATTAGAAATACCCCAAGAGATATTTATATATCAATTTTCTTTTACTTTTAGATTTTACTTTTTGATTGATTGATTTTGATTTTTTTTTTCTAAAAACTTATTTCAGCTCCCTTGTTTAACAAGGGGTTAAGAACTAGTGATGGCTTGATGGAGGGATATGAAAGTAATTGCTATGATGAAATTGACTACTGTCAACAAACATATCCAAAATTTCTTCACAACAAGTTTATTAAATGTGAATTGTGATAGGATCTCTAAGAGGTCATTCATTCTTTAATTTACCAAGGTGATAAAATACCAAGGTTAAACAGATACCATAGAGATAAATGTCACAAAATGTGTGTGAATAGGCTAACCACAAGAACATCAAAGGCATGAAAAAAGTGGATGACTTGTAGAGGAATATGAAAGAAAGGGAAGAAATAACATCCATTTGTACACAATACCTGATTGTAATGTTTGATCTTTGTACCTTTGATTTTTTTTTGTAATGTTTTAATGTTTTCTTTTTTGTATTTTTGAACTGTTTTATGATTTTTTTAATTTTTTGATGGTTATCGGAATGAAACATGTCACTCTACATGATAGGATCCAACAACAATGTTTGCAATTTCCTTGATAAGAGAGACTAAGCATGTTTTCTTATCAAGTGTAATATTATCCCTGATCTCGATGATCATGGTGAGATCACACTCAACAAATGATTGTGATTTGTTTTGAAACATGGGTTTTGTATGTGGGAGCTTGAGTTCCCTATCCATAGGTTTTTGCACTTTGTGCCATACTTGATGGGTGTATTGGTGTGCATTCTGGAATCACATTTGATTTTGAATTTTATAATCATTTGAGTTGTTGGGAGCTTTGGATATCTTTTTCCTTTTGGTCTTAGCTTGGTAAAAAACTTGTCTGGGTTTCTTATAAGATAATGCATGACTTGTCTGATCCTGAGAAGTGGGAGAAGAATGTGGACATTTAGAATTGATGGGAGGAATACGAGGAATGATGGTGGGCTTCCCACAATCATTGATAGAAGAATAATGTGATAGTCGGAAAGGACATGTTACAAGAATTCAAGAAGGAGGGATACTAGAAGGTGAGCCATGAATAGAATATGAAGGGATAAATGGATGTGGCCCAAGAATAGAAGAAGAAGTATTGCTAGACGCGACCCATAGATGTAAGATGATGGGATACTAGGATGTGGCCCAAGAATAGAAGATGATGGAATACTGGGGGTGACCCATACATAGAATACAAGGGGATAGTTGGACATGCCCCAATAATAAAAGATTATGGACTACTTGAAATTGTCCCAAAAATAGCCGAGGGAGGGCTACTAGAAGGTGAACGATACCTCGACGAAGATGAAGGGATACTTGGCATTCACCCCATAAGATATTGTTATTGAGGAATTGTGATAGACAAAGAGTGATTGGGTGATGAGAAGATAGGCCATGGATCAATGCAAGACCCAAGATTTTCATCATGTAACGAAGAATGTGTTAGAGTAGGTATTTAACTTAGCTCATGTTCACCTAGGTACATTATTTACCTTTATTGTATTTATCATCACCCACGTATGTGTGTGGATATTTATTTTTATTTATTTAGATATTAGGAGATATTATCTAGTTGTTAGGTATAGTTCTTTCCTTTATCTATGGTATTGACTAGATCCTTGATGTCTAGTTCTCTCATAAATCTATGGACTTGACTAGTTCTTTGATGACTAGTTCTTTCCATGATTTATGGCTTGATCTACGAACTTGATTGGTTCTTAGATTGTTATTCCTTGCCTATATAAGCAAGGTCCATTATCATTTTATTTCATTGAGTTCCATAATAATATATGATATTGCTACTCATTTGTTTGCAAAGGTTTATGTAAAGTTATTCTGGTGAATTACTTTTATCTTATTGATTGTGATGTTTGATTAGTATTCGCATGTTCTTGGTTTGGCACGATATGGTTATCGTTCCTTTTATGGTATCAAAGCTACTCTATTTTTCATCACACCAAAAGCTCAAGTTGATGGTGGAGAGGGATCTTATAATGTTAATCGAGATCTACGCCAATACCCTCCTACATGATGGAGTAGGTATACACCCAATCGAAGTGCCCAACGACATATTAAAAGGAAGTGACACGAGAATTTCCCGGAGGTCACCCATCCCAGCACTACTTTGGGGCTGGTGGTTTTAACTGTCTGGTATCAAAGTTGCACAACTTGCCGTCACACTAAAAGCTTGAACTGATGGTGGAGAGGGATCTCATCATGTTAATCAGTTGCTACGCCAATACCCTCCCACATGATGGAGCCGGGTATACACCCAATCAGGCCCAACAACATTAGGAGGAAGTGACACTAGGAATTTCGGGAGGTCACCCATCCCAACACTACTCTAGGGCTAGCGCGCTTAACTGGCTGGTATCAGAGCTACACAACTTGCCGTCACACCAAAAGCTCAAACTAATGGTGGAGAGGGATCTCATCATGTTAATCAGCTGCTACGCCAACACACCCCCGCATGATGAAGCCGGATGCAACCATGTGAGCTCTGGGCCCACCATGTATACACCCAATTAGGCCCAACGGCATTAGGAGGAAATGACACCGATAATTTCCGGAGGTCACCCATCCCAAGACTACTTGGGGGTGGCGCTTGCTTGCTGGCTTTGATACCAAACGATTTTCCATCACACCAAAATCTTGGTCGATGGAGGAATAAGAGGAGGATCAAGTTGCATGATTTGAGGCTATTCCTCCATTTCTTGATAAAAGTAATCAACCTTTTCCTCACAACACGTGGATGCATCGAATTATATGGAGAATCCTTTCTTGTAATTTGTTAGAGGGATATCTTTGTGTGCCCCTATAAAGGCCATGATTACTCCTTCATTCTGAAAGAAATCAATTGGTATGGGTTTTGATTGACTAGAATGATTTGATTAGACAAAAAAGGGCCAACTAGCATGAAATATTGAGAATATGTTTGATGATGATTGATAGAATAAGGTGATATGGGGGAAAAATTAGACATGAAGATAAATGTCTTAGGAGTAGAATAAGGTGGTGTGGACCTACCTATATGATGGTATATCATCTATAAACTAGTAGGATTAAGTCCAAAGTTTCTAGATTACGATGTAGGAGTCGACTTAGATGTTTGACTAGAAGTACTTTGAGTCATATGAATCTTTAAATGAGGAATAATTTGTGGGGGTGATCAATTAAGAAGGTCTTGCAAAGAAGGGGAGGACCACGATTCAAGAATTGCATTGGATTAATAATAAAAGGGGTTCTATGAAGAAAGAGAGGACCACAATTCAAGAATTATATTAGATGTTTGATTGGAGGGATTTGGAGTCGTGCGTATCTACAAAGGAATAAGACGTTGTTAAGGTGGTGATAAAAGGGGTCCTGTGAAGAAAGGGAGGACTACGATGTAGGAGTCGCATTAGATGAATGATGAAGAGAATTTGCATGACAAAAAAATGTTTAGAGGAGAGTATCATTTAGGTGATTGATAATAGAGGTATTGCGAAGAAGGTGAGGACCAAAACTTAGGAGTTGAATTAGATGAATCGAATAGTAGTTTGGATCTCGAATCATTAGAAGAATCAAAGAAAGTATTTTCATTGGAATCATCATAAGAAGAGGAAATGTTTGGATTAGAATCAGAAAAAGAGTGAGGGGAATCTGAATAATAATTTGGATAAGAAGTGTCCAAACCATACCACTGATTATGAGATGAAGGTGAGGAACATGTTACCCAGATGGGTTCTCTAACATGAAGAACCAAACGAGTTTTGGTCATGATGGGAATCTGTTGAGGTGAACACTAAAACTTTTATTCCTTATTATCGTGTGTCTAAGGAACCTTGCGATAATATGTCATTTTTAGCATGTGTTGGGTTCAAAGGTATAGGCCTAGATTTTATGATCAAAATTTTTCAAAGTGAAGAAGGTTTCATGTTAATTTGGGCAGCATAATGACAACCAACTAGACATTTCGTAAAGATGGGGATGCTTGTGTGATTTTCCAAAAGGGAAGATAACGAAAACATACATTGTGATGACTCAATATTGATAATCCAATAAGGTTTGGAGGCATAAATCTCAAAATATTGATCAAAATTTTAGCAATATAAATGATACAAAGGAAATATTTCCAATTTTTGATTGATGCAAAAGTTTCTTGATCGGAAATTTTTTGCCAAGGTTTGTGAGATATGTTCAAAAATGATCATGAACTTAGGAAAAAAATAATATCAAAATGATCAAATACCCAAAGGATTGTTCTAAAAATGATTTTATAAGAAGATAAACACAAGGAACAATCACACGATTTCAAAACATAAATCCAAATTAATGACCAAAGAATAATGAATGATAAAGAATCAATGTGACAAAGTGATTGTTATAAATGAATAAGTCAATAGTGACAAACAAGATACAATCACACAATGTCTAGTTCTAGACCAATCAATCAAATAATGTACTTCCTAAGTCTATTTCCAAATGTTAGTTGGTGTTTCAAGATGATTAACAAAATGTCACCATTTATGTCAAGTTCAAAAAAATGAACCAAGCATAAGTAATAACAAGAAGTTAATTTGATCCCCAAACAAAGTATACTAAAAGTGAGCTTGAATCCAATCAAGACCTATATCCCAAAAAGTGGTAGTTATGATTTTGATACCAAGATATGTTACCCAAACTTTGCAAAAAAGTAAGATATTAATATCAAGATGATATTGATATAACGTGCACAAATGGTAACACTCAACACTTTTCAAAATCGAGGTAGTAATTGAAATAAAAATAGGGCTAGAGTATACCAAGGAATTGTTAGAGTGTGTATAAGATAACTTTACAATATATATATATATATATATATAGGCCAAGTTTACGAGAAACAAGACGTAAATAATGAAATTGTAGTGACACAATATAAAAAAAATAACAGTTCAAAGGAGAATCAAGGTGATGAATCAATCCTAACTATGATGATGATCTTGAATTAGGTATTAAGATAAAAAAGGATACCAATGATATGAAAATGTCTCCACACACTTTAGATATTTAACCACTCAAACACAAACACGGATGAGTGTAAATAGAAACAAAAGTGGAAAATACAATCAATTAGCAACACAAGGGTAGTCACTCTTATTCTAATCAACAAAATTTCAAAAGTGAAGGAAGTAGATCAATTGGGGGTGAAAAATGTTGGCCTCACTTCAGAAGAGTTTTCCTTGCCTTAGGGCAAGTGAAAAACTAAGCAAAAGTACCACTTCACACATTTCGTGATGAATAATGTCTCTTAACTCAAATTGGTTTTGAAATGGTCAAAGTTAGCTCTTGGTCAAAGATAGCTTCCTAGGTGGTTCACTCAACTAGGTGTCAAAATTTATCTAAGAGTGAGCTCAGTTTGCCAAGGTTTCCCAAGGATTATCCCGACTTTACTTTACCCCCTTCAAGCACATCGGCTCTCACTTTGGATCATGATATGGATAAATTTGACACTAAATATCATGTGTATACTAGTCAAGTAGGTGTGCGGAAAAATTCCCGTTTCATCCACAAGGTTCCCTCTTGCATGGACTACTTTGGGGTTCCTAAGACCACCCTATTGTTGTAGCTAAAGGTTTATGCCAAAGGGGTTATGTCCTTGTTTTAAGAAGATGAGGCGTACCCTTATCCAAACCTATAAATAAAGTGTTTTGAATGTGTTTTGTTTTTAATATTTTAGACTTAATTTGGTTTAGTCATTCGCCATTTGGTAACCTACAACACATGTGTAGTGAACAAATTTTTTTCAAACTCATTTCTTTCACAAGCATTTTTAGGTCCTCATACTTAAACGTTAGTCATTCTCCAAGAAAATAACATTATTTAAAATAGGATTAAGAGTTTATTTTCATTCTCAATATCATTGAAAAGGATGCAAGAAAATAGAATACACAAAAATAATCCAAGTAAAAGTAAAAGGAAATCTTTTTACTAATGAACCATACAAAAATCTTAAAATGTTCATTTCCTTAAACCAAAAATGAAAGATGAATTTTCCACTTAACCAAATGTTAGAAAATGAATAGTAAATTTGTTTTTTATTCTCAATATATCCCTAAGGTGTAAGATAAGATCATACACATACTTTAGCCCAACTAGATAGAAATGGAAAACTTCAAATCAAAGGACCATAAATTTTTTTTTGTAAAAGGTTCATTCCTTTAAGTAAAATGAAGTAATCAAAATTTTAAGTTAATACAAATATTAAAAGATAGAGATAAAATTTGTTTTTGATTCTCAATATCACCAAAAGGTGCAAGAGAAGAGCATACATAAGCTTTGGTATAAATCATGTAAAGCACAAAAATACAACATTCATCAAAACAATAGATATGTTAGAAAATGACTAGTTTTACAATAAAGGGAAAACCTACAAATTATGTAAGTATAAATCCTAAATTTATATTTTCATTGAATATTTCACTTTAATACATTTCCAACACAAAAACAATGGATTCATTTCTAGTTTAGGATCAAAATTTATGGCCTTCGGAAGATGGGTTATGCATATTCTCTTATGCTCATGGGTACGCATTTAACATATATTCAAAAATGTGAAAAAAACGTCCCCTAATAAGAGAAAAGGTCAAATTTTTCCAACAAAGATTAAATTTTTACAACAAACCATCACATTGATATATGAATATAAGACTCAATGCTATCAAACATTAACATTTGCAAGAAATTGACAAAACTAGCATGTAAAATGAAGAAAAAGTAAGCTCTAAAAATGAAAACATGGAGAAATCTTGAAATATTCTCACCAATATTCAATTTTAATAGAAACCCACCACATTAATATGTAAATATAAGATTCATCACTATCAAACACTAACATACATGCTCAAGAATTTAATATTTCCAAGAAATTGACAAAACTAGCATGTAGAATGTTGAAAAATGAAGCTCTAAACATGAAAACATGGAGAAATATTGAAATTTTCCAATCAAAATCTAATATTGATAGTACTTCACCTCTTTTATACCTATAAGGAAGAATCAACAAATGCAAAATCAACAAAATAAGTTAAGAAAAATAAGTTAGATCAACAAAGAGGGTTACTAACCAAAATTGAAACTTAACTACAAAAACTTGAAATTAAGTACAAAGGACAATGGAGTAAGTCCCACCGAGTGTGCCAAATGTGTATATGAATTAGTTAACAATGCAATGGAAATAAATTCTAACACCTAATTGCTTCAATACAATTCTAACTATATTAATATACCATCATGCTTAGAGCTTAAACAAGGCTAATCTATTAACATATTTGCATTAGAACATGAAATTAAGATTCAAAATAGCATGATAAAATTATTAACATCTATCTCTAATTGAATGCTAATGAAATGAACCTATTTATATCCTTATATATCAAAGGGTTTGATTATATTCTTGAATCCCAAGGTTTCAAGAATGGAGTCTTGTTAATCCATGGCTACAAGACCCTTTTACATATCTCCATATGACTTAAAACTTGGAAAAATGAATGCAAGAAATTAAAATAGCTAGCTCCTCCAATGAAGAATGCTCTAATATGATTAAATGGCTATATCTTAGGATTTATACTCATTTAGGTGTAAGTAGAGAGGTAGGAGGAGGGATTATTATGTAGCCCAATGGATAATAGAATCTCTACATCCCTTTACATGTGGGATAATAGAGAGGTTGGGTTAATTGTGGATAATGAAGGTTTAGAAGAGGTTGCATTTTCTTTAGGAGAGTTTAATTTTTCCTCAAGTGACTCATGGGGATTGAGGGAGTTTATTAATTAACCAAAGTGATTAAGTAATAGGTGTTCAAGCTTATGAAGCTTTTAGAGGAATAATTAGTATGATTTATGCTAGAGATTATTTTAATCAAATAAATGATGATTTATTTATTAAATAGAAGAGATAATTAATTAACCTAGATAGAAAGGGGAGCTTAATTAATTAGAAATAATTAATTAATCTAGATAGAAAAGAGATATTAATTAATTTTAAATAATTAATCCATCTAGATATAAAGGGACTTGATTAATGGAAGGTCGTTGATTGGCATTTTTGTTGGATATAAGAGTTAATTAACTAACATAATGTAATTAATTAATGACGATAGCAGAGAAAATGTGTGATATTGATGATATGTCATCAATTTGTGGGAAAGGGTATAATTAGCACAATTTAAGTATTTAAATTGCTCGAGCTAAATTATAGGTGTCTACACTAATAATAAATTAATCTATAAATAAACTCTAATTTAATCCTATTATTAGTGTGGTATATGCATGACCTTTGATCTCCAATTTTGTCCCAAAATAACTCTTCCTTAGCCACAAATTATTCTTTCTTTTATATTTACTTGGGCCGCACTCCAACCACTTTTCCTATTTTTAGCTCGTAACATGAAAAACCGGTTAAGTCTTAGAACTTATATTCCTAGGTGTACCCTAATCCAACCTGATACATATGTTCACCTACACACCCACCTTACATGCCTTGCTTTTTCATGCACCCTCTAGATACTTATACAATTTGGCCAACCCAACATTACCCCACACTAATTACATTTTCATCCTCGACAATGAGGTTGCACAACTTATCTCTCCAAAGAATAGAATAATAAAGAATAAGTTATTCCATAATGAAAGAATGAATCAAATGAAAGAATAACCAGTTTTCCTCAATCCTCGGCTAGGAGTAGGAGTTCAAGATACTCCTTATTTATGTCAGCCTCCAACTTGTTCCACTCTCCTAGCCCCTTATTTTCTTTATCAGGGACATCTCTAAGTACTTTATCCATTTTTGTTTGAGTCATGTCCTAACCCTTGTGCTTCAATTCCCTTATTACTCCAGCCAATCCCAATATCATGCCATCCATGAAGTCCATTCTACACGTAACCAACACCCCTAGCTCCTTTTTTTGCATCTCATGAGGGTATTTGGTGGCATTAAGCACATTGTTCTTCTTCGCTACAATGGCCAACTTCTCCTCTCTTCTCAAGTACTCATCCTTCCTTTTGTCTGCTCCAAATTCATTCTCCTCCTACATTGTGTATGCCTTAAGGATCTTCTCGGGATTCTCATAGTTGTTCCACACCCAATTTTCCTTCTTCAATTCATCTTTCAGTGTTTGGAGTATGGCATCATACTCTACAATCCATCACACTATGATTTTCTCAGTCCTTTCTTTCTTGGCCTTTACTTGTTCCTTAATCTTTTCTTGCACAACCAAATTTTCCTTTAGCAGAATATGGGTGCAATCTTGTAGAAAGTGTAAGGATAAAGGGTAAGTCTTATTCATCTACTCATAAAACTCTAGATGCACCTCTAAACTTTCACCTCCAATCTCTGCAATAGTACAAAATATCCTTCCTACATTTATCAACCCATCTACGCTCCTCAATAAGTTGCTAAATTTATTTATTTTTGTTCTAATCATCCTTAAGAAATGTCCCGAGTGTGACCACTTTATCCAAGTTCATTCTTTCCACTTTTACTACATCTTTATCAAGGTATTTCTTACTTGTTCATCTGTAAAATCGTAGGCTTTCTTGGTATGTGTTTCACTTGGGGTTCTTTCTTCATCTTGCACCTGATGTAAGCTTCCTATTTTACATCAAACTCTAGTTTTTCTATATGTGTTTACATGCCGTAGAAATCTGCTTCCTTGTGTGCATATTTGTACCCTTGGGATCTATCAACTCCCATCCATATAACTCTTCATTCACAAGAGTTATCTGAAACCTTGCATAGATGATCTTTGAGGGATCATTAACATATCCCATGTCAAGTGTCCTCAAAATTTATTTTCCCATATTCTTACCAGGACCACCTACCCTTGAGGATATCTATTTATGGTCCTAAAATTAGGCACTCACCTATTACACCCCATGCTCTCCGATGGTTCATTTGCACTCTTTTATTTTTCCTCCTCTTCCCTTGTGGGGCCTTCCTCCTCTTCACACTCACTATGCACCTTGGTATCATGTTTTATTTCTTCTTCTCTAAGCTCCTCATCTCCTTCCACATCAATAATTAGTGTGAACTCTGTGTTCTACATGAGCTCCTCATATACTTCTTCCTCACTATCGCCCCTTGGCACATACTTGTGCCTTCTCTTTTTTTTCTTATGCATTCTTGGTTTAACATGAGATAACTTGGCTGACTTCCTAAGTGGTTATACACCACTAGGATTCATCCTTTTAACTTCCTCTTACCCCCTACTCATCCGCACTACCTTCCTTTTTCTCCATCTCCTTACCTTTTGTCTCTATTCTCACTTCTTCTTCTCATCTGGGGGAGTGCTATCACACGGCCTCTTGAATCCTATAGTTGGATTCCTCCTCGTCCCATGATATAATGTGTCATTATCTTCCATCTCCTCCTCCTCATCATTAACTTGTTCTTCTTCATCTACTTTAGAAGGATATGACTCATTTTCCGCATGGTTCTAATTATGTGTCTTCCTTTGGGAAGCTCAAGGAGCCTAAATTCATTTTCAACATAGTTCCCATTCACTAATTTGGGATTAAGGTTGAGGTACACCTTATCCATACCTAATTTTCCAATCACTAGAGTCATAGAATTGATAACAATGTTGTCGATATCAGCGTTTCTATTTATATAGACTTACCTAGATAAACATAGGTCTTAGAGTGTGTGGTACTCATGGTAAACTTTGTTTCAATCAAATCTCAGCTTGCACACATCTGAAATTTCATTGTCAGAGGCATGGAAGTGACATGTTGTAAAATCATAAGGGAGATTACACCACGGGCTCCATTTACCATCCTTCATCCTGAACTTGCCAATGTAGTAGTGTTGAAATACCGCAAACTCTGCATTCCCATCCACCATGGAAAGAAATCCCTTGGGTATTCACCATTCATATTCAAATTCCTTTTGCATGTGCACTTGTACCAAATCTCCATCCTTTGCTTGTATGGGCCATTCATATTTCCTTCACAAGTGTATTTTTTAAACCTCTTAGCAAGAAACTTCTTTTCTTTAGGAAGCTGTCAATTTTTTTCCTTAGGGCCATCCGAGACCCCAATCTCTACAAATAAAATAGATAATAGAACAAAACCCCAAATTATATTATCTCCCTTATGTGCCTCTTCAATAATAATTTCTTCTATGAATGAAGATAAGTTATACATAGTCCACTTTGTCATTTTATTTACAATGTGGAGCTACTTCTTTTTCACCTAGTCCCTAACTCTTACTTATTAAAATTTGTCAAAAGTTACGCAGTAATTTTGACCATAGGGTCATCTATCTTCGAAAATTCCATCATGTTCCCTCCTTTCTGGTATGTAAACTCAACAAAAGTCACTTCTAAGCCCACTTCATCATCTATATTCGTGACAATTTTAGTTCCTGAGCTCCTTAATCATATGATATTTCCAATGAATGGCATGGTAAGTTGTACTCTTCTACTAGCGAAGTAGAAAAATTCCTCATAGACCCTCAACATCATCCATTAGTAGAGCCCTCCAGTTTTCCAAAGTATAAAACCTTGTAGATCCGTAAGACCCAAACTTTCTCTAAAGTCTTCTTCCCTTCATCATCATAAATGGATTTTTCATCCATAGTCCTCAAATTTATCTTCTTAACCAACTCCTTTTTTATCCTGGTTTGAATTTTTAGTGGTGTGGTGATTTTAGTCACTCACCTTAGTCTTTCCGACATGGAATTCCTAGTCATTCCCCATGACCACTTCCTTTGGGTACTGCATCTCAAAAAACCTTCCTTCAAGTGCTTCTTCAACCTCTACCTCGGCTCATTTTTCTTATTTCCTCTTATGGTTGCTCCGTGTGCTCTCTTTGGGGCCATTTCAACCTTTAAAATTTTTCCCTTGCATTCATCGTCTTCTAAAACCTTGAACTCACATGCCCTAGTTGTAATTCAAACCCCATCTTATCGAACCCTTCTTCCACACGCCTTCCACACACTCTAAAACTTCCCATGAAGGATCTCTGTAATGGTCATGTTCAAATTCACCTAGTTCAATGATCTTATAAATAAAAATCACAATTCACACCAGTTACACTTCAAATTGTTCTTCAAGGATTGAAAATCAAATATGCAAGGTAAGAATGAACTTCGCATGCACCCTTTTATATATTTTATAAATATTCCCACATTAATTGCTCCTCACCTACCATGATACTTCAGCTTTAATGATGTTTTTCTACTTTTTTTGCTACTTTCTTCCGCTCCCTAGTCATAACCTTCTAGAGCACCCACTACTTCTCAGCCACAGACCTCCTTCCGTGCGCTTCCATGCACCGAAGTACATAAACCTCTATGCCTCATACAATGTAGTCCATTATGCCACTTCCTACCTTACATTACATTATGTGAACCTTTCTCTTATGTATGGTCTTCCTCCCGAGTAATTCTCTTCAAATCATTATTATCACCATCCTTCTTATTATTTTTAGCACCTTTATCTCTTTCTTGTACTTTCTTCCAACTACCAACATCGTCATAAATGCATGCATTGCTGCAGTTCTTAGTCAACCTTCAAAGACCAACAAATTTACTCTTATGCGTGTACTTACAACCCACCCCACACTAAAAGTATGCACATTCTTTACAAATGAACTCAAAAGATATTAATTAGCTTTTTCTGTGCAAGCACACTTATTACAACAAAACACATAACTAAATTGACAAATCATAACAACAATGAAATGAAACACATGAAAGGGAAATCTAATCTAAGTGGTAATATTGCCTTATTACAAACACCAAAAAGATTTCTTTATAGTAGGGCTTCAGACTACTCTTTTTGAAGTAACTGAGAAATAAAGTTCCATCCAGACCTACAACTAACAATTACCCGACTCAAGTATCTTCGTTACTAAAAAGGTGCCAACTAATGCAATTTTTATTTCCTGGGTGGTACAAAAACTTGGAATCATACATAAGGACCATCTTCCCAACCTCAAATGTCTTGTGTCTAATATGTCTATCATGGCATGCATTTTATCATTCCTTCTCATTATTATGACTCAAATGCACAATGAGACACCTCTCATCTAACTTCATAATTCTTTCAATGTGTTACTCCATAACTTTATCATTATCAAGTCCTCTTACACATGCAATACACTTTGGGATGGTAACATAAATTCCACGATAAGAAAGCCTTTGTGCTAAACACCAACTGAAAGGGTGCGGCCTTATTTAATATTTTGTAAGTGTTTCGATATGCATAAAGTATAGTAGAAACTTTATCATCCCAATCTTTCCTTCCAACATATATTTTTGTTAATGTTTTCCCCAAAATATTGTTGAAATCTTTTGTAGTACCATTAGCCCGAGGGTGATATGGAGTAGTCTTATAGTGTGCCACCATAAAATTTGTCAATAAAATCATGATTTTCTCATTAAGGAAATGAGTTCCTCTATCACTTGTCAAACTAAAAGGATAGTCATACCTGATAATAATGTTTTCCCACAAAAATCTTACTATAGTAGTCATTGTATAATGCTTTATAGGTGTTTCCTCCGCCCACTTTGTAATATAGTCTATACAAATAATGATATAACGCATGCCTATCCTACACGTGACTGGTGAAATAAGGCCTACAAAACATACTTCTCAAAAGGCTCAACACTTGCAATAGACCCTAATGGAGTCTCATCAATGTGTTGAGGCATCCTAAGGCATTGAAAATGGTCACATAGCTTCACATATTCCTTGGTATCCTTATAAAAAGTCTCCCACCAAAGTTTAGTCAAGCATAATCTTACATGAAATAACATTACTCACATAATGTCCTCCTATGATTCCACCATGAGATTCTTCTAGAATGGATTGGTGCTCATGATCTAGCACAAAATGGCACAAGACTTCCTCACAACCAAAATTGTACAAGTATCCACCAATAAACCGGTAAGGTTTCATGTGTATGTGCAAGTGACATTTTCTCCAATGTGTTCATTCCTTTAGGCTCCTATCCAAAGTGTGTAAAAATATTGCAATTTTCTCCAATTTTATGGGCACGTAGTTTGATTTGAATAGATTTGCATCTGGTGTTGTGTCCTTAATGATTTTCACATCCTCTCTAGAATTGATCCTTGATAAATGATCATGCCATGAATTAATTTTTCTTGATTTACAATAAGCTGTGAAATAAAATTCTTGAAAAATAAGGATCCATCTACATATGCACCCTTTCAAAATAGGCTTATTGACATAGTACTTGAGTTCTATATGATCTATATGGAAAATAAATAGGGTCACCAATAAGTACTATCTGAACTTATGCAACTTGTAAATCATAGAAAAATACTCACACTAAGTATTTTTTAATTTCGCTCGTGTGTGTTAACTTATTGCTTGTAAAGAAAATAGGGTGGTTGACAATTACTTACCCCGGGTTTGCTAATATTGTGCCAATTTCCATACAAGAAGCATCAACGTGAACATTAAAAGGTTTTTCCCACGAATAAAAGTGTAAAATAGGTGCAAAGTGGTCATTCTTTGCTTCAATGTCTCAAATTCTTGATGTTGCACATCACCCTAGTAAAACTTCCCCTTAGCTCTCAACAAGTATTCCAAGGGTGCGGTAATCTTTACATACCCTTTAATAAATTTTATGTAATAGCTTATATGTCCTAATAATATGTGCACTTCACTCTAATTATTAGGTTCTTCCAAACCCAATAGCATAGCTTCTTTGGTTGGATCCACCAACAATCCTTCCTTGCAAATTATATGTCCAAGTAAAGTACTAAAAGGTGTAGCAAAGATGAACTTCTTAATGTTCGTGGAGATTCTCAACTTCTTGTACCTCTCAAACATGATCCTTATATTATCATAGTGATCCTTGACTATGCCATAATGTCCTATCATCCAAATACACTGTAAAATTTTATGAATGAAGTCTTGAAATACATGCACCACAATGCACGAGAAAACTACGGCACATTTTTCAGTCCAAAGGGAATATCTGTATATGCAAAACTTCCTCATTCAATTGTGAAAGTTGTTTTTCTTGATCTTCTTTCACAATTCACACCTAGTGATTTCCTAACAAATCCATCTCGTGAAAGAAACTATCTCACACGTGGAAAATTCTTCCAGGATTTATTCTATGAATGGGGTGGGAAAAGGATCAATAACACATGAAGTATTGAGTTCCTTGTAATCTACACAAATCCTTATCCTTCCATCCTTCTTGATACTTATAACCATGCATCTAACCTACTTAGATTATTCAATAGGCTCATCAGACTTGAGAATTTTATCAATCTCTTCCTTTACCTTCATGCACTGATTATGATTCATCCTATAAGGCATCTTCCTAAGTGGGTGCGTGCCTTATTTAAGCTTTATTTTCATCTCTCCTAGAGAAGGGTGAACTCATTTAACTCATGATATCCTCATAGAAATAAATCTTAAAATTCATGCAAGAGTTTAATTATTTTAGCCACTTCCTTGTATGACTAGTAATTACCAATAACTTCAACCTTAGGCTTTGCATCTAAACCAATTTTAACCTTCTTTATTTTTATAGGAGTGTGATATGTGTGTGATTTCTCATCTACAATGTTCATCACCTCATGCTTAGCTTCAATGTTTTCAACATCCAAGTTATTAACCTCATCATCATCTATCATATATCCATTTTCTCCAAATCAAGGCACACCTCAAGATCAGGTTCTCCAAATAGTTCTAACATAAGCTCTTCAGCCTTTGCGTTATCTCCCAAATTGATGCACTTCATTATCTACAATGATTCATGTACTAGAGGTTGAGTAGAAAATTAATTAAAGGTTTGGATCATAGCTGAGATCATCTCTTGCCGATTTTCTATTTCCCTCTTCAAATTAGCATATATATACCATGCACATGCATAGTCGCATAATGTGGAGTATAACTTATGCACCCATAGTGATGGTGGTAATTCATCCTTTCCTTGCATCCAAGATCTCTCACACTCCTTTGATGATGATACATAGGATACTTCCCATGAAAATCACATCTTTGTGTACGTACATTACTCCGAGTGAACCTGTTGAAGAAATCGATTTTCACTTCTCGTCACTCCAAAATTCCATCTCTATGTGTTTTCCACAAGCATGTTGTTGTCTCACACAAAGTATAGACTAACATGTTCCTTCTATCCCCTTCATTCTACCACTGAGTCTCCATGGCGTGCAAAAATGCATCAGGATTTCCTTCACCAGTATACCTTGGTACCCTATTAAATCCCAACCACCTCACCATGTGTGGTCTAATCATCCTAGTGACTCATCCTTTCACTTCATGCCCAACCATTTCATATGTTCCATGAACCTAGTTATCACAAGAAACACTTGTAGTGTCACTTACAGACTATGCATCTTCCCAATGAAGTGTGCCATTTTTGGATGGTTCTAAATTCCCCTTTGAATGAACATAAATTATTTTAATCTCTTCTTCACTCAAAAGTTGAACATAGGGCTCTTCCTTCTTATTTAGAAAAGGTATAATTACACGATCCTCCTCATTATCAAATCTATTATACCATATATTAAAGAGAAAATACTCCTTATTTTCATAACACAAGGGTTACCCAAGTAATGTTGGGAATTTATCTACTTCAGCAAGCTCTAATACCTCAAAATCCCTAGTAAACTTGACTCCCTGAATTGTAATAGTTACATCCTTTAGTAACCTAATTGACATGGCCCTAGTCTTATTTTCCATATACAACACATTCGTTGATGGATACAAGGTTGTTCTACCCATCTAGTTCCAAGCATCTAGCGTTAATATATTCATTTTCATGTCAATATCAATCAGAATGTTGTGCAATAACCACCCATCAATTACTACATCAAGTGTAATCTCTTTATCAAATTAATGATTATGAGGTGGTAGATATATATGAAGTATTTGTATTTCACATTCAGATCCTATGGGTGGTACCTTTTCTCAAAACCATTCCCATAGCAGAAGAATAATGTTCTCCTAAGGTAACATCTTGCAAACATCCTTTTGAGGGAGTTAAACTTTCCTTACCCGATCCTTATCATGTGCTTGTTCCTTTAAAAACTATATCTCTCCATGCAGTACTCTAATAACTTCTATGGTATCTAGATAAACTTCATTTTAGTGCACAACATCTAGATACTTAGCATGTATCAATTCTTCCCTTGAAATGAGTGGCTTATTCTTTGGCAGCTCACATGCACGCATAGCCTCAACACACCTGATAACCTTTATAGTTTGTAATTTAGGATCAAAGGTATTCTTCAACATCCAATAATAAGAAACAACGTGCTTCACCTTAATCATTCTTGCACCCTAATCATTCATGCACCCTTTTCCTACTTATTCTTACTCATGTGCTCATACATATCTAGGAATTCATCTAACTTATGTAGCTTCTTGCACCATGAGAAAGTAATTTTCTAAGGGAACTCATGTTGATAATGTTCGGAGATCCACTAGTATAAAAAGTTCCTCTGGAAAAATGATTCTACCACCACCGGGACCTCGGCCTCTATATCCTCCCCGAAGCAACCATGCATATTATTTCCATTTTCACACCCTTCATTGTCATAGCCCTCCCGATCCTTAGATCCACTAGCCACACTCATATGGTGCAATCTTGTCTCAAGGGATTTATGAATTTTATTAATCAATTTAATGTTAGTGGTGTCATGAGTGTGGGATTTGCTAATCTTTTAGTAAATATAAAACTTCTTTGTAAACACATGCTATAATAGAGGGAAATATTAAACATCATGATTCATGTGGAAAACCTCACAATCAAATAATAGTGTGTGCACGACCAATGTGGACAATTATATTTAGTATGTCCTTCCACTTCATAATCTATGTACCAAATTCCACTTTGTGTCTCATGTGCTTTGAGTTAGCGAAATATTTTCCAATTGTTTATTTATAGTTGTAATACGTGCTTCCAAAAATGGGACTACTCTAGTATTAATTCTCCCAACCCCTTCAGCATATAGAGATTATTGTAAACCCTCACACAGATCCATATATGTTTTATGAGATAGTTCTCTATGAAATGGAGTTAGTAATCCTCCAAAAATCATTTTGCATGTGGACTCAAATGAATTTCATAGGATATTTAGACAATAGGGTCTTGAAACATACATCATACTCCCTCACACTTTTAGTCAATCCTTGCTTTATGTCTTTGAGCATGTTGATACTTTTATGCTAAAACTTTGGAACATGGAACTCATCTAGAAACACAGAGTGTAAAGCATCATAATCTACTACAATTTGATGTGGATCATACTTTCTGTACCAGCTATGGACATTCCCTTGAAGAGTAGTAGATAATTGACTTTCTTTTCTATTTGAGGCTATAATTCCTTTAGCACATCACAAAGTATCTCACACTTGTGCACATTATCTACTACATCTTCAATTCCTCTATATTCGGTAAGTTGAGATACATCTCGAGAATACACTTACTTTGGGGTTGATGGGGATGTGGGCCTTGTCTTCAAGATCTAGAACTATAACCTCCATTAGTATATCCTCCACCTCCATAACAACCATATCCACTTGATCCCGATCCTTGTAATCCACCGATCCTCTTGGCACTTCTATAGTGGGCATTAAACCATTGGATGTACTTCCTTATATCCAAAATATAGTGATAAACTATACTCCCACAGCTTCTTTGAAGTTTTAGTACTTCTAGATTTGTTCCCAATGTTTTGCACACTTATACTCTGTCTAAATGACATGCCAAAAATATTTTTCCAATCGAACTCAAAAATGATGCAAACCTGTGTTGTCATGAGTGCACTATTAAACTTATCTCTTGAATTCAACACAAAATGATACCTACTTATCTCTTCTTGTTTACTCACATTAGTCTTCTTCTCAATGACTAGTGGATTTGAAACACCAAACACATGGGTCGGGTGGCTAGGTTGGATCAGATGTATGCCTACAGTCCTTGTTCTCTCCTATAATGTGCTATCATCCGAAGTTGGAGGATTCTATGCTACACTTGCCTAATGTTTGGAGAACCATATTTTTTGGCTCCTCGTCTTCCACGAGAGCTCCAAATACTTTGTAATTAATATCTCTCCTAAATTCTAGGGAATCCTCAATCTCCCTCTATTTTTTAATTTCCCTCTCATGTGATTCATTATATCTAATTCCTCTTTATTCTCTTTTCATTGTTTCCACTAGGTCGACATCTTCACCACACCTACTCTTTACCCCGCATGTGGTGGGAGTTTAGAAATCCATATGGAGGTGCTCTAAGTCTAGCTCTATCAACAAGATCTTGATCGATAAAGTTATATTACATAGGTAAGATCCTTTGGGTTTGCATAAGAACTCAGAACTCAGATTCTTTAGGACACATATACATGGAAATAAGAGTAATCCAAAATATAGGTGCACAATACTCCATCCCACCAATAATCTACAACTCTTGACCATTTGACATCAACATCAGCAAGATTCTCGGGTAATCTTTCTACATCTAAAGATTTGACCTATAACTCTAAAACTTCCCTATTTCATATTATGATAGCCACTCATACAATTCTATTAGAAATAAGATGAAAAATGTCTCATAAAGTGCATCATATAGATTATTTTCCACCCATATGCATTCATTGAAATAATATCTAGTGTTATATCTCTATGAAAACTTATCTTCTTCATCATCTATCCAACCTTTAATACTCTCCAGAGTTAATCAATACGCCATCTGCATACAACATCCTAGTAGAAAATTTGAAAAGAGGTCCTGAAAATGGATCCAAAATGTAGTCACTTACTTGTACTCAATTTCCAGGAACACCGACACCTCATCTAGAAATGTTTGAATGCCCACTAGAAATGCACGAACTCTACTAGGTTTGTATTTATTACTGGTTGACAAGTGTTAACATGCTTAACCGTGAAAGATAACTAAACAGATCCATGTTCAACCATAACAACTTATTGTATGCATTCAATTGGAAACACACATAATAAGGAAACATAACCTATCAAACCATTTCTACAATCAATTTCACAATTTTTTCACCATACTCAGATACTTTAATTACCATAATACAACAATAGTTATCCATTTTTAACATAAATATTACATCATAGAAGATAAACACATAATAACAATCACCATAAATTCATGTGCCCGGGCAACATAGCTCTATTACATCACACATCTCACGGTCCTATAACTATGCAAATAAACTAAAAATATAGGGGTGGGAATTTTCCCTTCACCACCCATGCATCTCAAAATAGACTACATGCCTAAAAATATCCATGCACAAAGATTCGCATGATTTTACAAAGAGTCTAATAATATATTAATATATAAATAAACTCTACTTTAATCCTATTATTAGCACAATATATGCATGACCTTTGATCTCCACTTTGATCCCAAAATAAATATTTCTTATCTGTGAAGTATTCTTTCTTTTATATTTACTTGGGACACACTCTAACCAATTTTCCTATTTTTATCCTGTAACATGTAAAATCATCTAAGTCCTAGAATTGATCTTCCCGGTTGCACCCTACTCTAACTAATGCCTGCATGGACCCACCTTATGCACCTTATCATTGCATGCACCCTTTCGATACTTAGACAATTTTTCCAACCCAACACTCCTTTATCTCATGTTGAACTTCTCTAAATGCTTACCAATCCAAAAATAGTTCCCCATTCAAAATAAGCCTTACCTAAATTTAGAGGCGATCTATTCTATTGGTGGCATAACACTATGGGAAACTCTCGTAGTGATTATAAGGACCTCGGGAAAGAATTCCTCAATTTATTCCTTTTCTCTTCTTTTGATTACCCTACCATTATACAAGAGTGTTGTGAGAAATATCAATATTTATAAATATCTCACTCTAACTATCAAAATAAGCATCATAAAATCCCCATGAACAATATCGTGGGAACTATAGAGCCTTTATATGATCATAAATTTTTATAATCCCTATATATCAATGCGGATAATGTAAACTATAGATGTAAACCTGCCCATAAGGATCCCATTATTAAGCTAAAGAAATCTGTTGATAATCCACCATTGTTTAATACTTCCCAAGACCCACCAATGGTGGAGCCTGCTCCCATAGTCGATATTTTACCCATGGTGTCACATGAAGTACCAAATTAAGATCCTATCCCACCTTCCTCCGAAAATATATATCTAACTAAACCATCATCAAATATGGATACGTCTTCCATTTTTCCAATATCACAATATCATTATGGGAGCTACTTTAAGCCTCATTGAATTTTTTTAAATGATATGAACTCCTTTATATGCAATATCCCTTTTATGGAACTCACGTGTAGCTTAGATCCACATCAAAATTTCCTTATTCAAAATTTTCAATGCTTTGAAGAACCTTCTATTGAAGCCCTTAAAATTCCTACCGTGTCCCCAAATCTAGAAATCCATCACATAGAGACCACATGATCATCCTTACAAAATTCACACGGGTTGCTTAGCCTTAGATTTTGAGAGGATGATATGATTACTAAAAAGGTTCTATTTCATTTATATGATATTCCCTACTTATTAGTGTTATCATTCATGATGCACAAGTTCATAGGGTCCTCATAGATGAAGGATCGAGAATCAACTTAGCTTTTTTTCTCACCCATAAAAACCTTGGCTATTCTATTGATGACCTCAAAACTACTCACATAAATTTTCATGGCTTTGAAAAAACAAATAAAAAACCATAGGATACTTTTTTTTACCCATCACAGTTGGACCTAAAATAGTCTGCACCAAGATCATGGTCATCCTCTCTCTTACAACCTCTTATTGGGTTGTCCATGGACACATCACATGCATAAATTTGCATCGTCTAGGTACCAATGTATAAAATTCATCTAATAACCAAAAATTTAGGCATGAAGTTGATCCCAACCATTGAAGATCTCGATACCATTTCCTAATGAGCCTTTCCTAATGCTAACTACTCCCGAGATCCAAAGTATTCCCTACCTGGAGTTCTTTGATCTTAGGTCGAAATCCAAATTACATTAGTGAATTTAGATGATGATGAAACTAATGATCTTCAAAACATGGTTAACAAAAATAGGCTACTAGATGATATCATGCATTAATAACCTATGTTTTTTCTATCTCAAGATTGATCTCCACCTTAAACTGATGTAGAGGTTCCAATGAGTGATGTTTAGACCTCCAACCACTTAGAATGCAATGATTTTGGAATTGCACAACTCTTTTATGATCACCCTCCCTTTTAATTATATATTTTAGCAAGATTGGTACTTTATCTAAGGATGAGGTGTCGATATTAAAGGAAAATGGATTACCTTTGACAAGGATTACATCATTTTTAAGCTGAGCCTAGGCACTTGGAAGTATTTCACGCCAATGTGATTTTGGCACAAATATGGTTTTATCGACTTGAAACTAATACCATCAACACATATTATGATTTCCTTATCTATGATGCTAACAACAATGAAGATTAGGAATAGGCACGCCCTTATGTTACCCACACTAATCTATCACTCCTTGATGGTCCCTAAGTCATCAATTAAATATCAAAATATTCTTGAGATCATGCTCCCATAAAAACTCCACCACCCACAAAAACTTTTGAGCCAACCTCTACACTCAACACTAGTTCTAATGCTCCTAGAATTAACATTGTTAATTTAGAACCCAAATAGGTCACCTTAGACTCTAGGATATTATATGTATGAAAAACTAGCTATAAGCAACATAGAGACGATAGGTGATACATAAGGCTAGATATCAACATATAATACCATTGGCCTCTCCCTAGGGGACAATGACAAGGATATTCTAGAACTCTTATATTCCTGATAAGATAAACTCCCTTGACAACATCATAAGTTAGGAAAATTCTCTAGGACACCTATGGGTTTTGACAATTATGTCACGCTATCGATCCCATCTAGGACAAAGTAAACAAATTACCCAAGGCCCCATATCATTTCCAAGATGATAATGTTATGTTGGCTGAATCAACCATTATTGTATAACTTGATGATGATCTCATACACATTGTAACATTCCCATTTTAAGGCTTTAGACAAAATGGATTTTTTTACACAATGTTCTATCATCTAAATAAAACATTATTTAGAACACACATTCCATGCCAATCAATCTCATGACAGATAACCATATGCAATTGTAAATGACTCAGTAAACTACCAATCTCTCATTTCATGACTCAATTTCCAACTCATCTCTCATGTTTGTCTTTAAGTATAGAATACTTTATGTATACTATGTATACTTGGTTTTCCTACCCTATTTCGGGTATTGAGTGATCTGTTTAAAGAACCTATCTAAATATTTGTTACCAATATTCATTTGACATCATGTTTCTTTAAACTAGGTGACATAGGACAACGTAACTAGTAGCTTGTGATACTTTGGCCAAAGATTTCCAACATATTGTTCATGTTACTATTCCTAGATGGCATACTTGTCAAATTGGAATATGTCCTTCACCTCACTCTACTATTATCTAGAATGGTCTTTACTAACTTCTATCAGTCCACTTGCCCAAGGTTTGACCCTAACCTAGGTTAGCGACATAATTTGTTATAGGGAGATGCTCACGATGACTTAGGGTATATGGGCATACTCAACCGACCTAAGTCGATCAAATGTGCCTAGGTACCCTGAGTCATAGAAAGCTACTTCCTATTCAAATCACACTACTAACTTGACCTAGAGAGAAACTACATTCAAGTCCAGATGTGTGTAGATCTAGATGAACAAATGTGGAAGGGTGTTTCCACATGTCAACTATAACACTGTATCCTCGAGAATTTCTTAGTCTTCTCAAAGGTTCGAGTCCTTTACTTGTGTGTGTGCCAACATCTGTCAGAACTGCTTCATCATGATGTACATACCCCTAGGTGGTCATTAACACATAATTAAATTTGGGTTAAGATTCAGATTACAACAACCTTGAGAAACCCTAAATCAAAAATTCCTTAAGTTCTTTTTCCACATTTAATCGATTAGTATTAAGAACTTCATTAACTTTTTGGAACCCTAGATTATTGACCAAGTATGAAGGCACGTAGGCGCACAAGCTCCCAGTTATGGAATGGTGCGCAAGGCAAAAGCACGTAAGAGAAGGGTTTGAGGAAGCCCATGGTGCGTAACACATAAAGAAGAGAACCAAGGGTTTGGGACTTAGTCAATTTGGACGTCCAGAGAAGAACATGTGAAAATCATGACCCGATTGTGCATGGATAAGATGCCATCCTAGCGACAGGTTGGCCCAAGAAGGAGCATGCCTGTGATAGAATCTTCTAGAATAACATCATGGGATAAAGTGGAAATCTCAGGCCTAGAGAAGCATGCTCGCATGGAGGACCACATTCAGACACTTGGCACCAGATCTAAGGGTGCTTTGGAGGGCAATTTGGTAGTCCAGAAAGCTATAAATACAAGCATCTATAAAGGCAAAAAGATCAATAGATTGTGATGGAGCTCTACGAAAAATGTTACGAGGACTCTGTCAAGTGGATAGTTGTATTTGGGAGAGGATGCATTAGGCTTGGGGGTTGTAAATTTTATTTTTGGTAGCTTAGTTACTTTAATTCTAGTGCAATGCATGTGTAACATCCACTTTTTCTACTTCGTCTCAAGAATTTAAAAAAAAAAAACTTTATGCAACTGATTTAAATACCCATATATTTAAATCTACATAAACCTTAATGAAATACATTTCTGATAACCATCATGAACCATGTGTAGTTGTATGAGAGAATACTGAACCTACTCGTTCTCCCTCAAAAATCTATATGAGCCCTTACATGAACTGTGTCCTTTGGTTCTCCTTTGTCAAGGTATGATATATAAGTGAATGTTCCTAAGTGTCTACCCGGGTTCCACCTAGGAAATCCATAAGCATCCGAAAACTTAGATTAAAGGGAAAGCTCAACCATGTAATCAACAACTTACACCACTTTGTGCAAATTTTATGAGTCATGTATACCATGCTCTATTCCATGACAACACACTCGTCATTAGGAAATTGTTGTTTCACCTTAATCACTTATTCAGTTATATGGATTCACAACTTAGATGTCAGAAATTAACACTACAAGCCTTAAATAAGGTATAAACCATATTAACCTACATGAAGACGTACCTCTATGTTATCCGAGATGCATAAGGGAAGTAAATTGTTCTCCTAACCATTCCCCTTGTTACTTGTCCACATCTCTTCCTGTAGCCATCATAGGTTGATAAAAGGGTGCATAGCCGTGAGGTCAAAATCTGTCTTGTAACTCTATCAAGGTTTGTACTTAGGAAAACACAAAACTACAATCTAGTCCCTTGATGATACAAATCATTACAATCTTATACAACAAAAGATATCAAATGGTGATAATCATCATCATAGGGATAGGGATATATCTTGCATTGGCGTATAGTGTTCTATGTTTTCAAGGTAATTATTATCATTAATGAATAGTTGGGTTTTATGACACTTTCTCCACGAATGGTTCATACCTAAGGTCTGGATTAAGTTGATCTCATAACCCCCAATCTCTATAACACTTAATTCCCTTTCCAAATTTCATACCCAAGTCATTCATTGATAGAAATGATACTATCAAGATCTATGATCATTATTGTAGTTTCAAAAACTGTCCCAACTTTAACATTTAGGCTCATGATCCTTATTTCATATTCTAGGGATATGTACTTATATAAAGTTAATTATTTAGGTATGATCAATTTCTTGTATTAAGTACTACAGCTATCAAAGCCAACCATTCTTTCAGTTTAAGCACATCACTTTACTTAATCGCAACACAAGAAGAGCATTCATTTATTTTACTATCCCCAATAAGTAGGATATATCTGGGGTATCCAATATGATATGGTCTATGAACCAATTTCCCATTTATATTTCCTATCATAGCCTTTTAAAAGATCACTCTCTAATCCTCTTTAGAGATAATTACAGTATTGGCTATGGATGAGATTTTTAATACTATGTTCTTTTTAACTTAGTACGCATGTTCCCATCTTACTTCTATTACATCTGACATGCTTATGTGCTCATAATGAT
This sequence comes from Taxus wallichiana var. yunnanensis, assembly GCA_018340775.1. Classification (NCBI taxonomy): domain Eukaryota; kingdom Viridiplantae; phylum Streptophyta; class Pinopsida; order Cupressales; family Taxaceae; genus Taxus; species Taxus wallichiana. The sequence continues at coordinate 671,434,564 of CM031237.1, read as the reverse complement.
GGATCATGGGACAGCCTCTAAATAAAAACATTTCATCTCATTGAGAAAAATATTTCATAACTCAATTTATCACAATTATTCAATTCCCAAATAGTGGAACCATACTCAATATATTTTCATATTAGATTACCATAAGCCCTTCCTCTTATTACTTCGTGTGTCATCCTTGCATAGGACTTAATGTTGATTTCACTTAGAAAACAATATTACATTCTCATTTCTTTGCTATGAGCTAGAATAACCTGAGTTTATAAAACAATCATAGCACAAAAGTACCTGATTATCATAACCTTACCATGGTTTCATGATAATCCATCTGCTTACTTAATAAACTACCATTAAGATCGATAGGTCATATTTCTAGATATCTTTGACTAGTTGAGTACACCCTATACAAAACCTTTGGAGAAATTAACACAACTTTACAAGTAGATTGATATATTGCATTTTGTAATGAAGTAGTTATCCATTAGAAACCATAACTATTTCAGAGTATGCTTAACGTATGGTTCGCTAGAACATGATATTATTAGGAAACCTTCCACTCATGGTTACATATATGTTCCCTAACATATGTATGTTGTGTGTATCTCTTACTAATTGATTTATACTAATGTTTATTAAAATAGTATTGAAGACACTAAATAAATATCTTGTTAGATTTCCAACTCATAACACATAATTTGCCAATCGCTCTCTTATAAATCAATATATTGCAATGAAATATTTCTTAAATTCATTCAAGAGATAAGTACACTCATGTCTATAAGCATGACCAAATATTTCATTCCATTGAATAAGATAGTTACATTAAATAACCAAGTCCTTTCTCATTTTCAAGAGAAGTGATTTCATTTAGGAACATCGAAAAACAGTTGCATCTTCTACCTTTCTTCGATCATAATAATATAAAAACTAAATACATCACTCTCTTTTATTGGCATTTATCTAAAAAAATTTAGCATAAGTTAGTTCACAGGAACTGAGCATGATAAGCAACAACTCATCATAATAAAATACTCTACTTAATTATTTCATAAAAAGAACTCTCATTATTTTTATGAATTAACATTACAGATCTCAAGAGGGTAACCAATTCTTTCCAAGCATGCCAAGAGAAACCAATTTAATGAACCCAGGAAATAATCAATTTCAGGCTTTCATTTAAATACAACTTATTCTGCCAATCATAATCAGTCAGTTAAGTTGTGTGATAAACAATTAAATCAAACCTATTCAGCAGACTAAATTATAAGAGTAACATGCTTTTAGTCTAGCAATCCCATACTTACAAGGCTGAAATCATTTACTCCATAATTTAATATTCATATATATAACAAGTATCATAGTCAAGCAATCTCGCTAATCTTACTCAATGGAGGCATAAAAGGGATTCAAAAAATCATGATAGGTCAAAAGATCTAAGTAGTCAGGTTATGACTCAAGCATTTTTATTACAAGGAAGATAATCAATGTTTACCCTACATGAGGATAATGGAATCAAAGCATCATGAACCAGATAAATGGAAGCAAAGTAAGTCACATCACCACGTCATACCTTAACTTTAAGATTTAATTGAACATTCCAAGCTTAGGAGAAGGGAAACATAATACCACAGCTTAGTTTGGTTATCAAGCTTATCAAGACCCCATAAACAAAATAAGTTTATAAAAGTCCCTATGAGAATAGTTTATCATGTAATCATAATGAAAAGGATTCGTGATAAGCATGACTAAACAAATCTAACTATCCCAACAGGACATTTAATTTTCCATAGCAACATTCAAATAATAATTTGTCATTATTCCGTAATGAGGCAAGGATTCTCGTCCTATCACTAAATTGATCTACTAACTTATTTTTATCAAAGCGGTTAGGTCATACCAACCTAATTCCAAGACACAGTCCTACGAAGTCAATAAGGAACATTTTAAAATGTCATGATGACATTGAAGTTACTAAGGTAAACAAATTACAGCTTTTCCAAGAGAAAAAGAATCAATTCCAAGTGAACTGGAATACCACAAGATTCCATAAAAATACATTTCACCCATCTACATGCTATTTCAATCTTAGATCTTAGCTATATTAAAATCTCATCTAACATGTCCATAGGAGGAGTATGTTGCTTGTAACGTTATGACCTTAAGTAGGTTTCAACTCAAACTCGACACATCCTTTTTCAATTAAATATCAAAGTAAGGTCAGCTAGTCAATTGAGATTTTCTCTCGCATCAATTACAATGAAGGGGAAAATAACACCCAATTTTTAACACACCGCATCATTCCAAAAAGTATTCCTAAATCTACTATTAGTTGATTAAATGGTATTTCAATACCATTGATTAATAATTATCATACCTTCAATACATATTTTTAAATCCAAGAAGAATATTCTTAGTCGTACTCAACTTTTCTTTCAAACTGAACATAGCATTTTGGGTAGAACAACCAAGCTTTTAAGGAAGCCAAAGTGATAAAATAACTGACTTAGACCTCAGGATAGCTACAAGTTTTCACAGGAGCACAAAAATTCCCAGTTACAGAAGGATTTGCAAAATCATTTGAGTGCTAAGAGAGATAGAATTTGTCTCTGAGAGGAACCAACTCAGAACATAATAAGTCCTCAACCTGTATTGAACTTGGAAAGATTCGAACACTAACTGAGTTTAGAAGAAGAAAAACAAAGATCAATACAAATAAACAAAGCAGAGTAAACCCGAGCACCTCAACCTGATGAGTAACTAGATGAAACTAGATTGCAAACAAATAACTTCAGTTAGCTATTAGGAGACTGTAATTCTATCAAGTCATTATATAGAGATCAAGGAATAAAACATTGACATCATTCAATAAAACCTATTCAAGGGTTGAAGATTAGACTTAGTATTTTACTACATCTTCCTCATTATCTCGTAGCTAGATATTATTATTAAATACAGATTGTTTGATCCTTATTACAATTGATACCGATCCTATTATTGCCAAGGTTATGGAAAAATTCTACTTGGTTTGCACGAGGGTTTCATATCAGCAATAAATTGTTTGAAAAATCTTTTACCTTAATACTTAGAAGTATGCAAATGACTTACTAAATTCTCTTGGAAGCTCAAAATAGTCCTCCAACTTACAAGTCATCGTATATTTTTCCCAACATAATATAAAGCATACGAGTTAAGTCTGAAACTCTATGGGCTCAAAGACACCATGCAGAGTTACATAAAAACTGTCACAAGAGAGGGATTTCACAATACATCCCTTGATCCTGAACTTGCACATTTCTCTAGCAAGGTTCATATTAGTGAAGTATGAATTCCCTTATCTAGGTTCAACTAAAAATACCAGAATCAACCACAAAAACCCATGAAAGTTCATAGCAATTCATAACCAGAATTTCCACATAGCTACAACACGTCACGATAGGTGAACAGAAGGGAAAATCATGTCGTGATAGATAACATAAAATAAATCTTGTCTCGAGAGGTACAAGATATTACCAGAAGCTAAATATAACCTCATTCTATCTATGATTTTAGATGAGTCAACCCAGAACAAACCATCATCAAACCCTTTTGAGTATATTAAGTGATAGCTTGCCAAGCTCCCAGGTTCAAACCTAAGATCCTCCTTACAACGTGATGATACTCCAAAACTTTGGGTACTTGAGTAATACAACCTGAAGTAACATATACCAAAATAAATATATACATAACATCCACTGTTAAGAGTAAATGATAGAATATAATATTTTTAGTTTCTTGGAATTGAAATATTAATTATCAAATATTTTGACAGAATATAGAACAATCACTCAAATCAATGCTACCTAACCAGACATAAGCTGAAAATTGAGCATTTTTATTCCATATTGCCAGAAAGAGTTAGGCTTCACAATTGTTGGAAAGTTTTTCATCGGGTACAACAAATCCATATTTTCTTTCTTTTAGTATTGAAGAATACTAATCTCATGGATCTCTTCACAATTTTCTACGGATCCTACTAGGGATACATATTCTTTTCCCATGCTGTCTACTCTTGCAACATGCTTCATCATCCGATGTTTGTTCCTCTTCTTTAAAGGACATTGGTTGGCATAATGCCCATTGCCACACATGAAACATCCACCAATAGGTCCCGATTGACCACCCTTAGCCTTGCCATTTGCAACTGTACTATACTTCTCTTGTCGGCTATCACTGCAAGTTTTGGGCAAATTTACTTTTGGCAGAACACATTTTCTTGCTATGATTTTTCCACCAAATTTTCTTAGCATTCCGAGATGAAGAAGAATTATCATTCTTATGACCCTTTTCATTTTTATGAGAGGGAATATCTAATGATTTGGTTTTAGCCCACTGGCCTTTCCAAATTTCATCTTGTCAGAAGAAGATCCAAGTTTATCCAATGCTTCCCCCAATTGGTTCAGTTCATCTTTGGATTGGTAAGTCCAAAACTTGCCACAAATGATCAGTTCATCATTTAAACAACGCTCCTATTGTTCATTAGTAACAGACTTAAGTTGTCCTTTATCCAACTTATCATTTTCACCCATCACCACTGCTCCAAGGCATCTATCCAGGTTTCAAGTATATTGAAGGATTGCCATAATTTTGTCTAAATTTTGCACCATTGAAACCACATCAAAACCATACCTAGTTCTTTCTTCGCGGTGCATCCTTCCCATTTCCATTTTATTTTTAAAACAAAATAAAAGTTTTAATTATCGTAAGGACGTAATAATTCCAAGAGTTACAACCTTCACTACGATACCAAAATGTAACATCCACTTTTTCTACTTCATCCAAGATTTTTATTTTTTATTTTAAAAAAAAATTATGTAGCTGATTTTAAATACCCATATATTTAAATCTACATAAACCTTAATGAAATCCATGACCTTACATGAATTGTGTCCTTTGGTTCTCCTTTGTCAAGGTATGATATATAAGTGAATGTTCCTAAGTGTCTACCCAAGTTCCACCTAGGAAATCCACAGTCATCCGAAAACTTAGATTAAAGGGAAAGCTCAACCAAGTGTAATCAATAACTTACACCACTTTGTGTAAAGTTTCTGATTCATGTATACCATGCTCTATTCCATGACAACACATTCATCATTAGGAAATTTTCATTTCACCTTAATCACTTATTCAGTTATATGGATTCACAACTTAGATGTTGTAAATAGCTACAAGCCTTGAATAAGGTAAAAACTAGATTAACCTACACGAAGATGTACCTCTATGTCATCTTGTGATGTCTATGGGAAGGAAATTTTTCTCGTAACCATTCCTGTAGTTAATTTTATTCCCACTATAAAATGAAGGAATCCCATGTGAATCGGCCTATCACCTAGTAGAAGTTGAGCACTCACCCGAGGCACGCACGGGTGCCGAGTCTCTCTTTTATGTGAGTTTTAGTGGGAAGAATTTATCTATGATTAGTGTAAGAGTATTCAAGAAAGAATTTTAGACATACAAGAATCATAGGGCTCAGAACGACCTCCAAATCCTTGTAGCTTCTTCAAACTAGATGTTTTAACAAACTCCATAACATATATTATAAGAAAAGAAATATACAATCATTCATTCATAGCATGCAAGGAAATAGAACTCCTATGAATTAAATATACATTAAAGCTACTGATATCCATGTCTATTTGTAACAAGTAACCTCATTGTATTCATTGTTTCATTATAAAGAGCCATAGAGGGTAGACCGTAGTCATGCACGTCACTAGGTGTGTATAACTATGATAGAAGAAAAATAAATTACAATACTAAGCCTAGTACATTCCTTTCTCGCATCAAATTTCCAATTGTAACAATCTTGTAGAGCTTCACCCATGTTATCTCTCTCTGTGTATATCTCTTCCTCTATCTCTATATCCCCATATGTATGTTATCTCCGTCCCTTTTTCTATTTTGTAGGCACTTGTAGTTAGCATCTTCTCGTGCTACCAACTCACCTTATGACACACTCGGATCCATCGCCAAGTGTCGAATGTGGTCCTCCAAGTGATCATGTTCCTTCAGGCCTGAGCTCTCAACTCCATCTCATGATGATCTTCTAGAAGATTCCATCACTGGCATGCTCTTTCCTGGGCCACCTATTGCCAAGATGGCATCTTATCCACATGCAACCGATCACGCTTTTCACGTGTTCTACCTTTGTTTCATAAATTGGCTAAGTCCCAAACCTCCTTTCGTGTGACACACGAACCATGTGCCTTCTTAACTCTTCCTCCTACGTGCTTTTGCCTTGCATGCCCTTCTATAATTAGGATCCTGCGTGCCCACGTGCCTTCATACTTGGCCAATACTCTAGGGGCCCAACAATTCCCCCTTGTTACTTGTCCACATCTCTTCCCATAGCCATCATAGGTTGATAAAGGGTGCATACCCAAGAGGTCCAATCTGTCTTGTAACTCTATCAAGGTTTGTACTTAGGACAACACCAAACTACAATCTAGTCCCTTAATGATACAACTCATTATAACTACTCTAAAATAGTATCCAAATGGTGATAATCATCATCACAGGGATATGACCGTGTTTCATATGTAATGAGTTCTCCCACCTAGAATCCTACATTGGTGTATAGTGTTCTATGTTTTCAAGGTAATTATTATCATTAATGAATAGTTAGGTTTTATGACACCTTCTCCATGAATAGGTCATACCTAAGGTCTGGATTAAGTTGATCTCAGAACCCCAATCTCTATAACACTTAATTACCTTTCCAAATTTCATACCCAATTCATTCATTGATAGAAACGATACTATCAAGATCTATGATCATTATTGTAGTTTCAAAAACTCGTCCCTGATTTAACATTTAGGCTCATGATCCTTATTTCATATTCTAGGGATATGTACTTATATAAATTTAATTATTTAGGTATGATCCATTTCTTGTATTAAGTACCATAGGCTATCAAAGCCAACCATTCTTTTAGTTTAAGCACATCACTTTACTTAATTGCAGCACAGTAAGAGCATTCATTTATTTTACTATCCCCAATAAGTAGGATATATCTGGGGTATCCGATATGATATGGTTGATGAACCACTTTCCCATTTATATTCCATATCACAGCCTTTTAAAATATCACTCTCTAATCCTCTTTAGAGATAATTACAATATTGGCTAGGGATGAGATTTTTAATACTATGTTCTTTTTAACTTAGTATGCATGTTCCCATCTTACTTCCATTGCATCCAACATGCTTATGTGCTCATAATGATGCATCATGGGACAGCCCCTAAATAAAAACATTTCATCTCATTGAGCAAAATATTTCATAACTCAATTTATCACAATTATGCAATTCCCGAATAGTGGAACCATACTCAATATATTTTCATATTAGATTACCATAAGCCCTTCCTCTTATTGCTTCTATGTGTCATCCTTGCATAGGAATTAATGTTGATTTCACTTAGAAAACAATATTACATTCTCATTTCTTTGCTATGAGCTAGAATAACCTGAGTTTATAAAATAGTCATAGCATGAAGTACCTGATTATCATAACCTTACCATGGTTTCATGATAATCCAGCTGCTTACTTAGCAGCTGCCATTAAGATTAGATAGTCATATTTCTAGATATCTTTGACTGGTTGAGTACACCCTATACAAAACCTTTGGAGAACTTAACACAACTTTACAAGTAGGTTGATATATTGCATTTTGTAATGAAGTAGTTATCCATTAGCAACCTTAACTATTTCCAAGTATGCTTAACATATGGTTCACTAGAACATGATATTCTTAGGCAACCTTCCACTCATAGTTCCATATATGTTCCCTAGCATACGTATGTTGTGTGTATCTCTTACTACTTGATTTATACTAATGTTTATTACAATAGTATTGAAGACACTAAATAAATATCTTGTTAGATTTCCAACTCATAACACATCATTTTCCAATCACTCTCTTATAAATCAATATATTGCAACAGAAAATATTTCTTAATTTCATTCAAGAGATAAGTACACTCATGTCTATAAGCATGACCAAATATTTCATTTCATTGAATAAGATAGTTACATTAAATAAGCAAGTCCTTTCTCATTTTCAAGGAGAAGTGATTTCATTTAGGAACATCCAAAAACAGTCACATCTTCTGCCTTTCTTCGATCATAATAATATACAAAACTAAATACATCACCCTCCTTTCTTGGCATTTATCTACAAAATTGTTAGCATAAGTCAGTTCACATGAACTGAGCATGATAAGCATCAACTCATCATAACAAAATACTCTACTTAATTATTTCATAAAAAGAACTCTCATTATTTTTATGAATTAACATTACAGATCTCAAGAGGGTAACCAATTCTTTCCAAGCATGCCAAGAGAAACCAATTTAATGAACCCAAGAAATAATCAATTTCAGGCTTTCATTTAAATACAAATTATTCTTCCAATCATAATTAGTCAGTTAAGTTGTGTGATAAACAATTAAATCAAACCTATTCAACAGACTAAATTATAAGAGTAACATGCTTTTAGTCTAGCAATCCCATACTTGCAAGGCTGAAATCATTTACTCCATAATTTAGTATTCATATATATAACAAGTATCATAGTCAAGCAATCTCACTAATCTTACTCAACGGAGCCATCAAAGGGATTCACAATATCATGATAGGTCAAAAGATCTAAGTAGTCAGGTTATGACACAAGCATTTTTATTACAAGGAAGATAATCAATGTTTACCCTACATGAGGATAATGGAATCAAAGCATCATGAACCAGATAAATGCAAGTAGTAAGTCACATAGCCAATTCATACCTTGACTCTAAGATTTAATTGAACATTCCAAGCTTAGGAGAAGGGAAACATAATACCACAACTTAGTTTGGTTATCAAGCTTATCAAGACCCCATAAACAAAATAAGTTTATAATAGTCCCTATGAGAACAATTTATCATGTAATCATAATAAAAAGGAGTCATGATAAACATGACTAAACAAATCTAACTATCCCAACGGACATTCAATTTTCCATAGAAACATTCAAATAATAATGTGCCATTATTCCGTAATGAGGCAAGGATTCTATCCTATCAATAAATTGATCTACTAACCTATTTTACTGAAAGAGGTTAGGTCATACCAACCTAAATCCAAGACACAGTCCAATGAAGTCAGTAAGGATCATTTTAAAATGTCACGATGACACTGAACTTACTAAGGAAAACAAAATATAGTTTTCCAAGAGAAAGAGAATCAATTCCAGGTGAACTGGAATACCACAAGATTCCATAAAAATACATCTCACCCGTCTATATGCTATCTCGATCTTAGATCTCAGCTAAATGACAATCCCATCTAACATGTCCATAGGAGGAGTATGTTTCTTGTAACATTATGACCTTAAGTGGGTTTCAACTCAAACTCAACACATCATTTTTTTTTCAATTAAATATCAAAGTAAGGTCATCTAGTCAATCGAGCTTTGCTCTGCATCGATTACAACGAAGGGGAAAATAACACCCAATTTTTAACACTCCTGCATCATTCCAGAAAGTCTTCCTAAACCTACTATTAGTTGATTAAATGGTAGTTCAATACCATTGATAAATAATCATCATACCTTCAATACAGATTTTTAAATCCAAGAAGAAGATTCTTAGTCGTACTCGACTTTTCTTTCAAACTGAACATAGCATTTCGGGTAGAACAACCAAGCTTTTAAGGAAGCCAAAGTGATAAAATAACTGACTTAGACCTCGGGATAGCCAAAAAAATTCACAAGAGCAAAAAAACTCCCAATTATAGAAGGATTTGCAAAAGCATCTGAGTGCTAAGAGAGATAGAATTTGTCTCTGAGAGGAACCAACTCAGAACTTAATAAGTCCTCAAACTATATTGAACCCTAAAAGAGTCAAAATCCAACCGATTTTAGAAGAAGAAAAATGAAGATCAATACAAATAAACAGAGCAGAGTAAACCCAAGCACATCAACATGATGATTAACTAGCTGAAACTAGATTGTAAATGAATAACTTCAGTTAGTTGTTAGGAGACTCGGAATTCTATCAAGCTGCCATACAGAGCTCGAGGACTAAAAAATTAATGTCATTCAAGAAAACCCATTCAAGGGTTGAAGATCAGACTTAGTATTTTACTGCAGCTATCCTCATTATCTACAGCTAGATATTATTATTAAATATAGTTGTTTGATCCTTAGTACAATTATTTACTTAAAATAAAACTAGGTTGACTAAGCATAATGATACCTCCTACAATACCAACACGATTCCACAGGAATTGTTTTCTTTAAAAAGAAACATACCCAGTTTCGTAAATCTAATGATTACCAGGGAAAGGAAAGTCATCTACAGCCAAAACCCCAAAACACCGGTTTCCAGTATTCTGTAGTGTCTTGCAAAATCTATACTACCCCAAAAAGGAGAGTGTGTGGGAGTATGATGCACAATTTAAAACTGTCTTGTCTAAATTATCATATGATATTCACCCTTCATAACATGCTCGGTGGTTTGTTGGAGGGTTGATCACCCCTTTTAAAAGGGCCTTATCTCATTAAACTTTTGTAGACCCGCACGAGGCATTGTAAGCTACCTTGCTTGCGAAGCTATTAGTAGTTTTTTTTTATTAAGGGAAAATAGTTTTGAAGGGACTATACCCTGTATACAAAAGGGCTCAAAAGCCAGATAGCAAAGATGAGAGAAGCAGCCCAGAGAAGGGCAAAACAGCCAACCAAGGAAGGCTCAACAGCCAAATATTACAATATAGGTGAAAAAAGGATCTAAACGTACATAGATCCAGAAAAAAGAAGGCAAGATAAAAAAGGAACCAAAAGAGAAACAACATAAGGAGCCCGCCACAAAACAGCTCTAGAACCGCCCGATGACAGCCACATCGCAGCCAAAAAATAGCATCACAACAGCCCTTTACTTGATGGCTCTGTCAATTTTGGTCTTGATAGCCTACAGTGACATGAAGAAGGCAATGGCAGTGGCCTGAGAGGAGTCTTGTAAATCAGCTTGGGAAATTGCAATGTCCCTTTTCTCTTTAGGGCCCCATATGTCCTCATTGATCTGACATAAACTGCAAACACTGTGGACATGTTGCTCAATGAAATTATAGATGCTTTTGAAAGATAATATGCGAGTCATTTTGGCTTTTAGCATTCCCCAATCTACCATCTAGGGACTGTAGTTTCTTGAAGACTTCACCAATAACCCCCTCTTCCTCCTCACTTTGAAGGATCCTTTTACCCTTCACTCTTTCCATGTTTTTACTGCCCCTTTGAGCTCTTGCAGCTCCTTTTCTAATCTGACCACCCTATCTAGTAATTCCTCCTCTTTGGACTCCTCCATTGGCCTCGCTGATATGCGGGAGGTTTTCAGCTAGTTCTAAGTCCTTTTGGTCCTTAGAACTTGTTGGGAAGTAGGGATTTTGGCTTTGAGGCTCTTGCTTTTCTTCGTTGGAGACCACCTCTTCATTCTTTCTTTTTAGCAGGGGGGAGTGGGAGCAGTGTGGGCAGGTGGAGGTATGGAAGAGGGAGGTGGGATAGGATTCACGGAGGGCAGCTGGAGAAATGTTGGTGAATCAAGAGGATAAGGCCCTGGTGCAAAGGGACAGCCCTAGAGTGGCTTTGAACTTCCCTTATAGATTTCTCCAGAGAGTTAATCAGATAATGAGGAAAGCTGATAATGTTATTTCTACAAAAATGATTCAGAAAAATCAGATGTTTTTGAGGTATAGTCACATATCTTCCTTCAAGGGTAATATACCTTACCACCATTTTGGCTAGTTCAGCAAACGGTTCAGGGATCGACTCCACCTTGAGGCCAGCAGTCACGAACTCAAGATTCTCTCCCTCTTCCAGAAATTTCTTGGTTTCCACCTCCCTGTCTACCTTCTTATTGAAGAATTTTGTGCCTTCCAGGCTGAGGCCCGTGATCTGAGCTATGAGCTCTTCCGTGATTTCCATTTTCATGTTACTATATTTGACTATTCTGTTCTTCCAACCCTAGGTGAATTTGATAGAGATGTCTTGGTCGAAGCCTTGGATCCTTTCAATGAAGTTAGATTGGATCCTTTCAATGAAGTTAGATAGGCCCCGATTTATAGGTAATCCTAGAGCTCTCGTGTTCTCTTTCCACTCGTGATTGTGGGTCGGTGGGATTTTGCATGGTGCCCCCATGTTTCCTCCGCACCTTTCTCGTTCTCACGGTAAAATAGCTACCAATGTGCGGAATAGGCCAAACTTTGAACTTGGAATTTGAATCTTTCCTTCCCGTGAAAGCCGATTTAATTATTATTCTACACTTGTTATTATTGCCCCACTCCTCGATTTTCCTCCTATGCCAAGAAATGATGACACTTAGCCCGCATGATCGCAACAATCATCCAAATCTTGATACTATTAGTAGTGTTGATACTAGTGTTATCCTATTCTTAGAGGCTCAGATTGATGCTATGGCAAAGAAGTTGGAAAAATTATCTGTGAACTCAGCCCATGAGACTTGTGGTGGTTTTTGGTGCACATATTGTGAGATAGAGGGGTACGTTAAGGATTACCCCAAAGGAAAATATGTGCCATGGTAGTAAATTGTGAAATTTTTCATGGGGACCATGATGTGAGTAGGTACCCCTTATTGCAGCACGCAATTAGGAAGAATGTATCTTGTTACTACAAGATTTACACTTCTACAACCCATGATACTAAGGATTGTAGGCTCATTGATTAGATCCATGAGGCCATTGATCATGGGGTGTGCCAAACCAACGTTGCCAGTAGTTCCAAGGGTGATGATCACCATTATGAGGAGCGCATAGATGGAGGCATGCATGGAAGAGGTTTTTGAGGAGGATTCCATGGTCGTGGTAACCATGGGGGAGGAAGGAGTGAGTTCCCATGTGGAACCTATTTCAATTGTGGATCTACAAAGCATTACAAATGTGAATGCCGGACCTATTGCAATGCTTGTCTTTGTGGAAAAAGCATAAGTATAAGGAGTTTCTAGAATCATTTGAGCATATGAATCAGCAACACCAGAAGGACAAGGGCACTGCAATGGTCAGCATCAAGAAGGTAGATATACATTGGATGCCTCAAGTAACAAGGGATGTAGGTTTGGATCCTGTCTTGGTAACAAAAAGGAAAAAAGCCATGCACGCAAGAGAGATACCAATAAAAAGGAACCTAGTTTTAAGGGAGGAGGTCATTCATGGAAAGTATCCAGACCCCACGCATCAAAAGGAGATATATCAGGACACCATGGATGTCATTCGGAGCTTACAAGGGGAAATACAGTGTCTAAAGGAGCAATCCAGGAGGGAGGAACAAGGAAGGAGAGTCGAGGTGCCAAAGGATGACCTGGATGAGGTCAAGGAGGTGTGTAGAATGCTAAGGCAGGAGAATATCATTCCCTTGCTAGGATCATGGTTGAGAGAGAAGGTACCATGCACCGGAGGAGAGTGTGAGAGGAAAGTCTTGCATGTGAACCTTCCCCTCATAACCTTGACCATGACAAGGAGATCACGTTGAATGCAGTTGTAGATGAATGGCTCCTCAGTAATATCCTCATTGACACAAACGGGGAGGTTAATGTTCTAAATTTTGATGCATGACATCAGATGGGAAGACTTGCATTACATCCATCTTTGAATGTGTTGTATATGGCAAAAAAATAAATAAAGTAATGCCAATCGGTGTCTTAAAGGATGCATCTATTACTATCTAGGGAGCTAAGTTTACTGGGGACTTCAAAGTCTTGGTGCTCGCCGAGGTGGACAATTTCCCAGCACTACTTGGGCACCCTTGGTGTTATAAGAAAAATGTGTACCTTCAGTTCAACAAAGGGTACATCAGCTTTGAGAACAAGGAGGAATGGGTCATTATACCCCTGGCTAATGGGAAGTTGACACCCTATATTGAACCATTTGGGGAAGAGCTTCGGGGACAGATATATGTGTGCTCAATCGAGACATGGAGATCATACACCCTACTAACGGGTTATCCTTTTGAATATGTTCAACAAGTAAGTGATACCACTAGTCTAGCGTGTGACAATTGGGTGCATGGGAGATGGGATGGTAGTTGAGAGGGTTGGTGACCAAGGTAATAAAGGTGCACACGGTTCGGCACCTTGGAGGAAAAGAACTACCCAAGTATTCAGGAGGATCCTTCCTTGAGATATTTCTACAGGAGGTGGAAGCTTAGTGGAAGAATGAGAAGGAATGGAGAGGGATGCTAAGTTATGTTTTTCTTAGAACAGAGCATGGTGGTGAGGCTACACATCAGAGAGACTTTTAGAGTGGTGCAAGGTAAGAATTACTCTCTTTGTCTAATTTTGTAGGAGCAATGTGCCCACCATCATCAAGGAGTACCATGGGAAGGATCCGCCTCTTTCCATATCAAAGAGTGTGAAAGGGTCTAGAGAGAAGGTGTGGAAGCCTTACCACCATCCCTCTGGGTGCACAAGTTGTATTCTACACTATAGGGTTATGCATGCAAATGGTATATTCATTCGGAGACATGCTTCTAGACGAGGAATTGAAAAGAGCTCGCAGATGACCTTATTCAAACCTTTGAGTATCGAGAGTACCAAACCATCAGTTGATAAGGCCTTATAGGGTATCAAGTGCCTTACCATGGGGGATAGTGCCAGGATAGAAGATAGGATGTTGGAATTACTAGGTGAACTAGGATTAGAGGTGCACTTTGAAGAAGAAGTAGAGGAAACAGAAGAGTTACAACTTGAGCATGCATGTTTGGAAAAAGAGAAAGGAAAGTTGGTGTATGTGATTAATGGAGAGGAATCAAAAATATTGGATGTTAACCATTCTATAGGGATACGTGAGGTAGTGGACAGTGTTGATACTTGCACATGCGCCTACCATGAATCCTTAAGGACAAAAGAAGGTTATCATTGGTTCAAGAGAAGAACATAAGAAAGCAATTATTGGAAATTACTAGTCGAAGAAGGAAGTTTCTAAGATCATTGATCTACTGCGTGAATTTGAGGATTTATTCCCACGCAGGTACCATGAGCTCAAAGGAGTTCATCATTCCTTGGGGGAGATGAAGATAAAACTGAAGGAAGGTGCATGTCCGGTTAGAAAAAGGCACTACTAGATGAATCCCAATTTGTGCATGAAGGTTAAGGAGGAGATAGACAAAATGATAGCTTCTGGGATCATTAAGGTAGTGGAAGAATCAGAGTGGATAATTATGATGGTAATCAACATCAAGAAGGATGGGAAAATTAGGATTTATGTGGATTATAGGGAATTAAATGCAATTTGTGTCATTGACCCCTTTCCAACCCCCTTCACTGAATAAATTTTGGAAGGAGTCATTGGGTGCAAAATCTATTCCTTTACGGATGGATTTTCAGGGTACCACCAAGTCTAGATTGTAAAGGAGGACCAGGAGAAGACAAATTTCACCACCGAGTGGGGAAGTTTTGCATATACGGTCATGCCCTTTGGATTGAAGAATGTTCCTACTATTTTTTCATGCATAGTGGTGCAAGCATTCCAAGACTTCATCCATAAGTTTCTTCAAGTCTATTTGGATGACTAGACAATGTATGGTCTAGTTAAAGACCATTGTGATAATTTAAGGTTAATATTTAAGAGGTGTAGGTAGTTGAGGATATCCCTCAACATTAAGAAGTGTGTTTTTCTATACCCTTTGAGACTTTATTGGGACATACCGTATGTAAGTAGGGCTTACTAGTAGATCCCACTAAATTTGTGGTTATTGTGGGATTAGGGGAGCCTACTAGCAGAGTGCAGTGTGCAGATTCCTTGGGCATGTGGGCTATTACAGGAAATTCATCAAAGGGTATGCTAAGATCACCATACCTTTAGAGGAGCTACTTAGACATAAAAGTTCCTTCCATTGGGGAGAGGCACAACAGAGGGCGTTTGATACATTAAAAGATAGGCTTGTCACCAGCACCTATATTATGTTTTCCCTCTTAGGACAAGCCCTTTCATGTCCACGTAGATGCCTCAAGAACCACCATTGGAGTAGTGCTTGCATAGCTAGGTGAAGGGATTGTTGATCATCCTCTATGTTTTACAAGTAGAAAGTTGACACCAGCAGAGAAGAATTATACCACAACTGAGCGCAAAGCATTGTCAATGATCTACAAACTTTTAAAATTTAGGAAGTATCTCCTGGAAACACCCTTTATGTTTTACACCGAACACATGGTATTAAAGTATTTAGTGAACAAGCCTATTCTACAAGGGCACATATGTCGATGGGTGTTGTTGTTTCAAGAGTTTGAGTTTACCATTGTAGTGAAGCCTGGGAAAAGCAATTGTGGGCTGATCATCTATCAAGAATTGATTCAAGGGAGGACATGCAGAGTATTGAGGAAACAATGCTAGATGTGCAACTATTTAGGTTATGGTGCATGCCCTTAGATTTGGAAGAGATTGTAGTATTTTTAAAGGAAGGTGTGGCAGAAAGGAATGAAGACATTAGAGAAAAAGTAGTTAGCCATACACATTGTGCCCTACATGTTAATCAGTGGAGACTTATACAAGTTGGGACGTGATGAAGTTTTACATATGTGTGTATTAGAGCATGAGCGCTTGGCCATCATGGAGGAAGCACATGGAGGAAGTGTGGGTGGGCATTATGTAGGTGATGCCACCATGCATAAGATATTAATGGTAGGTTTGTGGTGGGAAACCCTGTACAAGGATTGTAAAGACTATTGTAAAGCATGTGACCATTTTCAGTGCATTGGCAAACCAAGAAGGAGAGATGAAATGCCTTTGTGCCCTATCCCTAGTGCGGAGCCTTTTGAAAAGTGGGAAATAGACTTTATAGGACCTATTACACTAGTAGCACATAGGACTGGGTCATGTTATGTCATCACTTGCATGGATTATCTGACAAGGTGGGAAGAGGTAGCTCTAACTAAAGATTACACAACAGCCACAATGGCAAGGTTCTTATGGGAGAACATTATCATGAGGTATGGGTGTTCATTGAGTTTGACCAACGATAGGGGTACACATTTCTTGAATGAGACCGTGAGGATCCTGTTATCAGAGTTCATGGTGGCTCATCACAAGACTACACCCTATCACCCACAAGAAAATGGAACCGTAGAAGCATTCAATAAAATACTGAGTCATACCCTAACCAAAATTTGTGATGTCGGAAGACAAGATTGGGATGAAAAAGTATCAACAGTATTGTGGGCTTACAGGACAACGTATAAAAGGCTGGACAAAGCCACACCTTTTCAGTTGGTGTTTGGCATGGAAGCTATTTTTGGTTGAATTTATGTTTCCTTCTCTACGAATAGCACGTACAGGAGGGTTAGCTAATGAACAAGCATTGGAAGAAAGGATTGATGAGTTAATGAATCTGGATGAGAGATGATCACTTGCCAGTGGAGCCAAACAGTAGAAAAATAAAAGTAGAAGGATTGGCATGATCGTCACATTAGAAACAAGAAGTTTGAGGTTAGGCAGATGGTGTTACTATATGATTCTAAGTTTCTACGCCATCCTGGGAAGTTGAAAGTCCATTAGGTGGGTCCTTACACAATCTTTTACATCCTTGATTTGGGTGTGTGCCAATTACAAGCACTGGATGGGACAGAGTTTTTTGGACACTTCAATGGGAGTAAGTTAAAGCCCTGCTATAAATAATTCTTCTTGGTGTTTGTAAATAAGCTAGTTTTTCCAGTTAGTTTAGAAATTTCCTTTATGCATTTCCCTTTCTCGTGTTTCCATTTTATGTTATTGTTTTGTTTTATGCCTTAGGTTCCAATAACCTTATTACTACTTTGGAGAATTTATGAGTGTGCAGAGGACCGCACATCGTTTAAAGTGTGGGGTGGAGAAATGTGAAGGAGCACATGGTTAGAGTGCCAAGGAAGTGTATGTCAAAAATCCCTATTAAATGGCCCAGTTAAAAGAGGTGTGTGGAGAGAAAATATTAAAGGATGGTTGGTGCCGGGAAAAGCTACTTTTAAATCCCACGTACTAAGGAGGAGAAAGCGCATTAAGCAAAATGAGGGAGGTGAGGGAAAAATCAATATAGAAGTGCCTTCGATGCTAGTTATGCACGTGCAAGAGTCTCTTGTCATGTTGGATTGGTTGTGTGCCAGAAGGTTGGAGGGGTTTTCACGCAGGTTGGGCACGTGAGTGAAATCATTGAAGACAGGATCTGTTTGAAAAATCCACATTAAATGAAAAAAGTATGGTGGTAGGTGAAGTAGCATTTAATGTTTGAAAAGAGAAAATCTATAAGTAAAGGGTCAAGGCATTTTCATTTTCACTTTACGAAATAGAGAAAGAAGTGAGTTTTACAAACTAGGGTTTCTAGATTTAATCGTGTGAAGAAAGATCTATGAGATTAAAGTGTGAGTAGCTAGTTTGAATTTGCAAACTAGAAGGAAGGGGTTACACGGGCATGAGAAAAGTTGTGAGGAGGCACCATCTTGTGGAAGTTTTATCCCAGTTAGGGTTTGACAAACTAGGGCATGGGTTCGAGAGGTTTTTCATCACAGATTTGAGATCTGAGGTTAGAAGAAGTGGAAGAATAGAGTAACAAGGAGGGAGTGAAGTGATAGGAGGACCTCGACAATGGCACCCAAGAAAGGAAAGGGCAAGGGCAAGGCCAAGTAGCAAGAACCTGACGTGAGTAATATGAATGAAGAGTGGTATGTAGAGATGTAATACCTAGATGGGGTAATGATGGGTAAGGAGTGGGAGTCCCACCTGAGGAACATTCCTGTGAGTGATTATAACCACCGAACGAACACGATCGAGAAATAAATGGCACTAGAGTTAGTGTGCCCCATAAAAAAATGGACACCAGAGGGCTTTCCCATCTACAATGATGATGTTAAGGTCAAAATGGAGAAGGTAGGGTTGTTGTAACTCTATGAGTTGCCCTATTTTGGAAAACTAGAATGCCTATACCAATGGCTAATGTCACAAGTACATGAAGATTACTTCCATTTTGTAGGGTGCAAGATGTGCATTACTCCCCAACTCATCTCTCAGTTCACAGGCCTCATATGTGAAGGAAATAGCTTGGAGGATGACCTGAGTGACAAGGATTTCAGGAAACCATCAAGAAATATGCCTGCAAGAAGGGGTCGAGATACTACAACATCTCAGACATCAATGACCCAGTGATGAAAATGGCCATGCATTTGGTAACAAAGCTGAATTGCCAAGAGAGATGGACCTAGGACAATAAACCTTGGTTACATGTCTGCAGGAATATTTCAGAAGGCACCATTTACAACTTATCTGCATACATCACAGAGGAAATTATCTGTTGCGCGAAGGAGGGGGACATGATCCTCTTTGGCAATGTCTTTCGACCATCGTATTTTTGGAGATTAGAGTGCCGACACATTGGACAAATTTATATGGGAGTACCCTGTCGAGGATCCTTCGCCCTGCAAAGATATTTGAGAACTATTCCTATGACACAATGACAACACCCCAAAAGGCATGACTAGATAAGTGATATACATGCCTGAGGAACGCATTCACGGAAGAGTGGAGGATTCCTAAACAACTTCAAGCAATCACCGAGGGGGAAGCTGAATTCACAGTATATCAACATTTTTGCCTAGGTAGGTTCAGTGATAGATGAATCATGGAGCCCATGGTGCAAGCTTCCCTTCACTTTCACAACTCAATACTTCCAAGTGGGAGTAAACAGATTCAAGGAATCCAAGAAGCTGAAGCTGGAACTAGGTAGTCTGGACTCGGGAGCACAGAGAGATGTGAAAAATGTTGAACTACCCGACAACAAGTGTGCATATGTGGAAAGGTACATGTCGCATGAGGTCCAGATGACAAGGCCGATGATGCTACCCATTGTAAGAGGATCCATGGTGTGTGTATACCTCTGTATAAGGCCCAAGTTTGAGAAGGGTGCATACCTAGAGAATGATGTCTCCATACCTAATGATCCCATGGGTAGGAAGAAGCCCGCACCCAAGAAGAGGGGAAGAGAAGAAGAAGAAGAACCAAGAGTGCATACTGCTCAAACAGTGAGCATGTCGATAATGAGCACCAAGCCCAGTAGTTACACGTGAAGAAAGAAGTCCCCGGTGAAGGAGAAGACACCATAAGTGAAGGAACCTAGGCAACCTCTCACCAAGGAAAATTCTCTAAGGAAGAGGAAGAGGCCGAATCCCTATCAAGGAGCCACCTCTCAGGAAAAAGTAGAGGATGGAAGAGGAAGCTGACTCAGAGGAGACCAACAGCTTGGAGAAGTACATGGGTGGAAGAGAAGATGAGAGTGAAGAAGATGATAGCAAGGAGGATGATCCTGAAAGAGACCAAGAGCCACATGTTTTCAGCATGTACGACTCAGGAGAAGAGAGTGGGGAGGAGAAACAGGAGTTCGTATTCACGTGGCACAAGAGTACCCAGGATGAGGAAGGTGCCCAAAACATGGGAAAGAGTGAGGAGGTTGGTGCGGAAAAGTAGGAAGCCATAAGCTTCACAAAGGAGCAGATCACCGAGGTGGTGGAGAGAGAGGCAAAGAAAATGCTTGAGGCCCTAGTAGACCAAGAGTTGGAGCAGCGCTGACATAGTGCTAAAGGAAGGAAAGGAGGAAAACATTGAAAAGGAGCATGACAGCATGGGAGGAGGTCCCACTCTAATGGTGAGTTTTCCCAAAGGCATGTGCTTAGGTAGGAGGACCCTTGATATAGAACAAAGACAAGTGATGGGTTACATTGATGACTCAAAGAAGGTGCTACGCGTGCGGTTCCAGAGAACTATACCCATAGAAAGGATTTTAGCCATGGGGTCATTTGAAAAGGAGGGCACATACCCCAGAATGAAGAAGATGCTCTCTTGGGCATTTGAATCCCACATTGATGAGCCAAATTTCAAAGTCTGCCAAGGAGCATCATCAAGATTCGATTCTAAGGGAGATAATCCCTTGGTAAATTCCTAGGAGCTCTCAAATGAGCATGTCCATAACATGCTCAATAAGGTCACGATCGAGACAAAGGCTAGGCTCTTTGTGCATAATGATAGTATAAGAGTGCTAGAGGGAAAGCTAGGGAAGAAAGAAGAGGAGCTGGTGGATAAGGCCAAGAGCTTGAAACAGGAAGAACTGATTAGTGCACAGCTAAGGTGTGAGTTAAAGGATGAGAAGACAAAGGTGTAGGAAGTATACAAGAAGGTAGAGTCTATCAAGAGCACCATCAATTAAAACACCGGACCTAGCGCCACCCACACGTATAACGGATCCATTACGGAATGCTTATAAGATATAACATGCATCCTCACCATTGATAGATGACCTTTGGCCCTAGAGTCTACAAAGGAAGTGGCCACGTGCTTAAAGGAAGAGGACAGGTCGAGGGTGGTAACACTATTTGCTGAGTATAGAAAGGTGCTCACAGAGGTTAAAATCATTGCCCAATCTGTTGAGGCCACATATGATACTTGCATAGATAGGGATAAGGTAGCAAGAACCTTGGTCACCACACTCAAGCAGAGCTAAAGGAGTTCTAAGAGAAGAATAAAGGAAACAGGGCAGAGAGAGACAAGGTCCTTGCCAAAGTAGAAAGAAAATTTGAGGTGATTGAAACATTAAGGGGTTCAATCAAGGCCCGGCTGAAAGAAATATACCCTCAGATTACCAAGAGGATGGACACACTTGAAGACCTGGGCAAGGAGATGGAGAAGATCATTGACACTTTGGGCACCTAGGGAATTGGCCTAAGTTTTGACGAGGTGAGCACCCTGATCGGCAACCTCTGTCAGAAGGCACAGAGCAAGGTCAACATATGGAACAAGCTAGAGGTATACTTACGGAAGGATTTTCCTAGCTTGTTGATTTGATGCCCCCATTCTTCCTTCTTCCCCAATTCTTTCATTCCTTTATTCTTTTACAAAATGTAAGACTACACCTTGGTTCCTTAAGGCAAGCATACATCTTGGTTAAGTGAAGTGTTTCTACGGATGGAGAATAGGCATAGTGTGGGGTGATGTTGGAACCCAGATTATTGACCAAGTATGAAGGTGCGTAGGTGCACAAGGTCCTAGTTATGGAATGGTGTGCAAGGAAAAGCACGTAAGAGAAGGGTTTATGGAATCCCATGGTGCGTGACGCATGAAGACAGAACCAAGGTTTTGGGACTTAGTCAATTTGGACGTCTGGAGCAGAACACATGAAAATCATGACCTGGTTGCACATGGATAAGATGTCAGCCTAGCGACAAGTTGGCCCAGGAAGGAGCATGCCTATGATAGAATCTTCTAGAAGAACATCATGGGATAAAGTGGAAAGCTTAGGCTTGGAGAAGCATGCTCGCATGGAGGACCACATTCGGACACTTGGCATTGGATCTGAGGGTACTGGAGGGCAAGTTGGTAGTCTAGAAAAGCTATAAATACAAGTTCCTAGAGACGACAGAAAGATCGATAGAGAGTGAGCGAAGCTTTCCAAAAATTTTGCAAGGAATCTATCAAGTGGAAGTTGTATTCAGGAGAGGATGGATTAGGCTTGGGGGTTGTAAATTTTCTTTTTGGTAGCTTAGTTAATTTAAGTCCAGTACAATGCATGACTATGGTCTACTTCTCTGCAACCCTCTGTAATGGTTCCATGTATGTGATAAGGTTTCCTGTTATAATATATACATGAATACCAATGACTCGTATGCATATTTATCTCTTATGAGTTGTTATTGCAGACTCACAAAGACACCCCTTGGATGATGCAGATCCGGCTTCTAGGTTGATCATCTAGCATCCAGTGTGATTGCACAACATGGAAACCTCTCTCCAAGTGTTGGAATTGTTAAACTGAGAGAGGAATCTCCAGATTAGAGGCTGGTTCCTCAAACTCCTCTGATTTAGATCTATATTTGCACAACTACAGAGGTTCTAATCCTAATCCTACTCTAAATTGCAAGGAGACAGGGATAGAAGTGCAAAAATTGAAACTAACTAAAGATGGTGATGCACCAAAAGGAGTGGTGAATAATTTTGTCAAGCAAATAGACACAGACCAAAGATTGCAACATAAAACATACACAGGCTGA
Organism: Taxus wallichiana var. yunnanensis; assembly: GCA_018340775.1. Lineage (NCBI taxonomy): Eukaryota > Viridiplantae > Streptophyta > Pinopsida > Cupressales > Taxaceae > Taxus > Taxus wallichiana. The sequence continues at coordinate 671,411,500 of CM031237.1, read as the reverse complement.
TAAGATATAATTTAGGATCTGAAATGAAGCAAATAATACAAACAAAGGACTGAAACCATTCACAAAGCTTGCATTATCATTTCAGTGTCAAAACCATGCATTACAACCTCAGAGAGGTAAAAAATAAACTGTTACAGTCTTTGAAGAGGTCTGATTCTTCAAACAATCACTTGCTGGAGGTGAAAGAAGAAGTTGCTATGCCCAAAAAATGTTCCACACTTTAGAAATGAGCCAAATCTAGCTTTTACATTGCATGGGTCGAGCCCAGGGATAGAAACGTACAAAAAACGTGAGAGCCCATTCCTCCTTGACTGCAGATGCATTAAAATAGCATGGGGACCTTACAAACCCATACCCTGTCAATTTTGACCGAATTGTAGGAGAATGCGACCCATTCTGCATTAAATTTGGTCACTGAAATGTCACTTCTGGCCATGAACACGTGTCAGAGCCATTTCTTAACTTTCTCTCTCTAGAATACACCAAAATTCAAGATTAACCCTAGAATCATGTAGAGAATTTCATAAGCTTTCCGTTGATATAAAGAACGTGCAAATCCGAGCTCTGGATCAAAAGATATGGAGATCTGAAGATTTAGGGCACAAAACAGGTGAAAATGTGTTTTGAAATTCTTTCCTGCACTCTGCCACCTTGATGACACATGACAAGCACTGATTGGATGTGTAATTCTCTCTCCTATGCCCACCCGTGGGTTTTCCTTGAAAATTTTGACTTTTTGTGATTTTGGAACATTTTCCACTTTTCCTCCGCACCCTCGCCACTTGGGACACATGACATGCATCGATTAGAGGACAGGGGCACGGGGTCTTCCTTTATTTTTAGCTTTTTGGCTGAAACTTGGCCAAATTTTCCAAATCCTCCCTAAGCTCCACGTTTCCCTTCTCCATTGGACATGTGTCCAATTCCTATTGGCTCGGGCCAACGCTTGAAACCTCACCCTTTGAACTTTTTTAGATGTTTCCCTTGTGACACGTGTCATGATCTAGTTGGCCCGCTGGGTCTGCCGGCTTTCAGGCCCACCGCATCCATTTGTCTTGGATGTCCCAAACTATCTCTGGGACGAAAAATTCTGATCCACCCAAAATGGGCTTCCCTATCCCTCATTTGGTCGATGACACGTGGCGTGACTTGATTGGCTTTCGGCTCCCTTCGGCCCCAAGCGCCCACCACGTACTTCCCGGCCTCGACCGTCCCAAAGGTGAAAGTTCCTGTTTCACCCGATCCAGCGATTCGTGTCCTTCACGTCCCCATGTCATTGTTGTCCTGCACCGTTCAGCTCAGCAGTTAGTCAATTTTCCTCTAACCTTCAGCCGGTTCACCTTTCCGCGTCCCGCGCATCCTCATGGCCCGGATGTCCCTTTGCTCCCAGATCGCCTGGCGGCCTTTCAACGACTCGCGCCCAAATGTCCCTCATGTCCCCATTGCATGAAAGTACTAGGACTTAGCCATTTTCTCGAACTTGCTCTTTTCAACCCTGGACAGGAGAGTTAGAAAATTTGAGGGGACCCTAGAAACATGATTTTTGCCTTGAATCAATCTATTTACCTAGGACTTGAGAATTTAATGCATGTTATCAAAATTACCCTAGGGGTGAATTTTGGATAACAATTTGGTGACTCAGCGGAGTTACTTGCCTGCTAGGTAGAAGATACCAGTTTCCTAAAGCAGTTCATTGGGCATGGAGTCATCAAATATTCTCGTTTAGAACCCCTAACTCGACTCGAGAATGTGCAAGGAGGAAATAGAATATCACCCGAGGGGAGCAAGGACTGCAAAACATCTCTATGAATAAAGTGTGTGCCAAAGCACTTAGGGAAAACAAAACTAACCTACAACAAAACAATGTGCACAAGACTTGGAGGAATGAAAATCTAATCTAATATTTACAAAGTAGTGAACTTCCCTCTAGAAGCAACGCTTGAGATAGATTCCATTGACTGGAATCTGCAGTTCTTCACCATCCAATGAGGCCAATTGGAAAGCATTGTTGTTCTTGCACTTTGTGACCATGTATGGGCCACTCTAAATGGCATCAAATTTTGAATGCCTTCCTGGTTTTGCTCTATCCACATCCCATTTCAACACTATATCTCCAACTTCAAAAGATCTATCCTTGGCCTTTCTATCAAAGGTCTTCTTGATCAAAGCTTGATCCTTTTTCATTGCTTGGGATGCCTGATTTTTGATCTCTTGCAACTCCATCAACTCTGGATACCTCACCTCCATGGGCTCAAATTCAAGTAACTCCATCTTCTTCATGAGTTCCAATGTTGGCAACTCCTGACATGGGCAAGATTTCCTCTCTTCCATAGACAAGCCTGAACGGAGAGTTACCTTTGGATCTTTTGGGAGTTATCCTATCAGCCCATAAAGGCTGATTTCAGTTTGGTGTGCCAAGACCTCTGATTCTCATCAAGAGTCCTCCTAATGATCCTCAACAAGTTCTTGTTTGTAGACTCGGCCTAACCATTACCTTGAGGGTAATAGTTTGATGAAGTGCTTAGGTAAATACCGTTCTTGACAGCCCACTCAGTCACCTTAGATCTAATGAATGCCAATGCATTATCAGAGATTATTGTAGCAGGTACACCAAATCTAGTTGTTATTCCCTCATAAAAGTCTAAGATGCTAGACTCATTTGCCTCTTTGAGTGCTACGCTTCCGTCCATTTGGTGAAGTAGTCTCAGGGTCACAAAATCCATTTGTGCCCTTGGCTTGAATTGGGATTAATGACTCCGATGAAGTCCAAACCCCATTGCATGAATGGCTGGTCAACTGAGATTGGGTGCAATGGAAGGGAAGCAAGTCTCTCTTTCCCTGTGAAGAATGCACAATTCTTACACCTCTTGATCCATGCATAGAAATCATGAAGATTTTAGGCCAATAATAACCAGCCTTCATGATTTTTAGATCTATTACTCTTGGTGCAAAATGGCCACCACTGGTCCACCATGGAACTCTTCCAACACCCTTTTAATCTGATTTGTGCTAATGCATCTCAGCAATACTCCATTCACGTCTTTCTTGAACAAAACTCCATCAACAATGGCATACGGGACAGCCTGCAATCTGAAGTGTCTCCTTTGGGTCTTGTTCATCTGTGGAGGGCATAGGCCTCGTGCCTAGGAAGTGCATAATATCTTGGGTCCAGCAAGGATTGTCTTCTTCTTGATTGCCACTTGGCTCATGGCTGTCCTGGACTGTCAAAATAGCCTCTTCTTCATTGCATACTTCTTTTTGCTTCCCAAAACTAGTTGCTCACACAATCCTTTCCCTCTTACCAGCTTGGTGATCTTGATCTCAATGTCATACTCCATGACACGGGTGATCCAACCCGCCCTTTTCTCATTCAAATCCTTGTTGAGGAGGAAGTCCTTAACCCCAACATGTGAGACCAACAACTGGACCTTGTTGTTTGAGACTAAATGCTTGAATTTCTTCAAGCTTCTGATTACTGCAAGTACATGCTTCTCGATAAAAGAGTACCTCACCTCATAGTCATCTAGGCTCTGGCTGAAGAAGGCAATTGGCTGCTCTTCATTATCCTTGATCTACTGTACCAAAATGGCAAAGATAGGGTCATTACCTCCAAACGCATACAGGATGAAATCCTTGGAGAAGTCCGGGTTGATGAGAGTTGGTGCTTGAGAGATAGCTTCTTTGATTACTTCAAAATCTCCTTACCTTCTCACTGTCCACTTGAAAGCCATGCTCTTCTTTAACATTTTGGTGATGAGCTTGACAAGGGCTACAAAATATGGGACAAACCTCCGAACAAAGTTTATTCTTCCCAAGAAACTCTGAAGGGCTTTCTTGTGGCTTGGCAATGGTAGTGCTCTTATGGCTTCAACCCTCTCTGGATCAGTTGCTAATCCTTCCTTGGAGACAATATGGCCAAGGAGCTTTCCTTCATGTGCAAGAAAGATGCACTTCTTAGGATTCAAAGACACTATGAACCTTCTACACCTCTGAAACACTTGCCTGAGGTGAAAGAGATGGTCTGCTACATTCTTTGAGAAGACAGTGATATCATTAAGGTAGATCAGCACCACATTGTTAATCAAACCTTTGAATGCCATGTCCATTGCCCTTTGGAAGGTAGCACTAGTGTTGGAAAGCCCAAATGGCATTTTCCTGTATGCAAAAGTTCCCCATTTGGTTGTGAAGGTTGTCTTGAACTGGTCCTCTTCCTTCACCATAATCTGATTGTAGCCTGAGTAGCCATCAAGCAATGAGAACCTTTCTAAACCAGCTACAACCTGCAAGATTTGCTCCATGGAAGGGAGTGGGTAATGGTCCCTGAGAGAGGCTCTATTCAAGTCTCTGAAGTCAACACCCAGTCTTATTTCTCCATTTCTCTTTCTTACTGGCACCAAGTTTGCAACCCAACTTAAGTGTTTGATGGGGAAGATGATACTGGCCTCAATAAGCTTGCTTAACTCTTTTCTCATGAGAGGTTCAATATGGGGATTGACTGGCCTTTGCTTTTGCCTAACAAGCTTGGATTCTGGATCCAGCTCAATAGTGTGTTGTGCCAACTTTGGGTTGAAACCTCTTAGATCTTTGTAATTCCAAGCAAAGACATCCGGGAACTCTTGACAAAGCTAAACAAAATTAGATTTCTCTTGTGAGGAACTTACTTTTGCCAATCTGCAATGTTTTTCCTTCTTCCACTAAAATAGGCTCTCGAATCTTCACCCTTTACTTGAATGTTCACTTTCTCCTTATGGAACTGATCATTCGGGTTGAAGATTGACTCCGAGGTTATGAGGCCTTTTGGTAATTTGTTAGTTCTCAGCTGCACCACTTGGTCACCATACTACTGCTGCAGCTTGTCTTGATTCCTGGCGGAGAACTCAACTTCTTCTTGTAGGAAATTAACAATTTGCTGATCATTCTCGAAGACTTGCCAACTTGTATTGTTATCTGGAACAGCTGGTCTCACAACCAATTTGATATGAGGCTGAGATTTCTCACTTTTGATACTTTCTACAACATCAAACGCAGCCCCAATTGCTGCTAGCTTGTCAGCGGCTTCATTCTTTTTTCTTGGGATGGAATTGATGCTAAAAGCTTCAAAATCTTCAATAAGATCCCATACCGATTTTTGTAGTTCTTCAACAGATCATTTTTGGTAGCATTTTTCCCTTTGACTTGGTTTACGATCAGCTCACTATCACCAAATACTTGTAAATTCCTAATGCCTTTCTTCCTTACCCAGTGCAGTCCATGAATTAAGGCTTCATACTCAGTTGTATTGTTTGAGCAAGAAAACTGAAAACGGAAGGCTGAGTAATACTTTATACCTTGTGGTGAAATGAGCATAGCTCCACCTCTTGCACCTTGCCTACTTCTTGATCCATCAAAAAACAGCTGCCATACCTCATTGTCATCCTTGTGGTCTGGCTTGGTGATGCTAGGAATAGGCTGATTTTCTTCGTGTATGCAATAGACCCTAGCTCGATTCTTCTACTTCTTGATAGGGATCAAATGCATGTATCTTGTTTTGCCCATTCATCAAGAGTTAGATGGGATGCTTCCAACCTTGGTGTCGGCCTCATCGGTGCTTGGGTGATCTTCTTGATCAAATGCCTTTGAGCAATTGGCATTAATCGACTTGGAGTGTAAGGCTCAATGTGAAAGTTTGCAATAGGTTCAAACCTAATTGTAGCCTTAGTTCCATACCTCATTCGAATAGCATGTGTGACCAATCGGAAGAAAAAATCCTCCAATCTTGGTGTGAAGTCCCTCGACAAGCAAAGGGCAAAGAGTGGTGGAAGGTCTATGACTCGATACATCTTGTAAAACAACAACATTTGGACATGCATGCAAGGTAAGACTCAAGTTTCTAATCACCCCAACTATTGCCATCGCTTTCCCATCTAGCCGCACTACCCCCTTGGATATGGTTTCATATTAAAGCCCTAGCTGATCAGCCTATTTGTTTAGGCATTACCGAGCTACTTGCCCCGGAGTCTATCATGCAATTATGTACTAGCTGACTTCCAATGATCAATGAAATATAGAAAGGAGGGGGCTTCAACATTTTACCTTGTTGTCTTCCATGATTTCCCTCAAGCTAGGCAGCATTTGTAAGCACTTTGTCTTGCATCTGAGCCTGCTGATTTGAATTTGGCCAGTTCTTCATGGCAGCTTGCAGCAGATCTCTTTGGCCTGGGATGGATAGGGATTCCCACATTGATATAATGACATTTTTCTTCTTCATCTGATCAATGATACTGAATGGTGATGAAGGATCTCTTTGTTGTCCCTTGGTTTGAACATTCACTCCTTGCACATGGGCAGTAACAACTGGTATTTGAGTTGGCCTAGGAGCTGTTCTTGGCTGCCCTTGTGCATTTGAAACTATACTTTTCTTGCCAATCATTTGTGGAGCCATGGAAGGTTGTGGATTGGTTGGGGCTAATGGTTGTTCTTCACCCAAATTTCTCCTTTTTGACCTTGTGTTGGCTGCAACACCTTGAGAAACTACTTGGTTCATGCCACAAAAATCCTTTGCTTGCCAATTTACCAATGTGGTGTCATTTGGGGCTGATTGCTGTTGGAATTTTTCTTGTTGTTGACTATTTCCTTGACTGCTCTCACCCTCCACACCAGTGGTTGTCACCATTAGTGCTTGATTCAAAGCACCATTGAAGCATATGGATTGGTTATGAGGCTCATTGCATGGGAAACACCAATCATACTCCTAAGCAATGTTGTTTTGTGTTGGCACCAATGCCTTAGAGCCAGATATGGCATTTGGATTATAGGGCTGAAATGGTCTATTGGTAGGAGGCCTTGTTTGATTCATATTTGCAACTGGATTAGGGGTCTTTGTGGTTGGTATGGCTGCCTGTTAGGCTGAGCTTGGGGTTGATAAGAAGGTCTAAAACTTTGGGCTTGCTGCCTTTTGAGAGTAACCAGCTCATTGCCTAGGTTTTGCAATTGCTTCATGACCTCTTGAAGCTCATTTGGGGCACTAGGAGATGAAGTGGAAGCTTCACTTGAACTCTAATTTCTAGGAGTGGGAGAAGGAGCCAAATTAGGTGTTTGATGGGTGTTTGGATTCTCTAAGCTTGGAAACAGTGGCATGGGAGGTCTAGGGGCAAGTTTGCCACTTGGATTAAAAAAATTTCAGCCCTAATGGAAATGCTATAAGCCATAGGGATGGTTATGCCTCCCATGGATTGAATCAACATAGAAATATCAGAATTTAAAGCTTTGAGATAGTAGAGAAAAGCACCTTCTGTCGTTGGCCTGACTGCCACCGGAATTCTCTCCCAAGTCCTTTGAAATCTGAAGTTGAAATCGGTCACCGTTTGCTCATTGGGAGCTCTCTTGATGGTTGTCACTGCTCCAAAAGAGACAAGTTCTCTCCCTTTTCTCCAAATTGGTCATGAAGTGCTATACACAAACTGATTCCAATTTGTGATAGAACCAGCTCCAAGGCTCCTAAACCATTGTAATGCTTTACCCTTGAATGAAGACGCCAGCAACTTGACAACCACTTGCATTTCATTGATTTCATGGATTGCACAAAGGTTAGCAATATCTTTAACATGATCACCTGGAGTAGTCTGATTTTCTCCAATGAAGTAGGGAATGTTCTTTAAGGCTGCAATAGGAACCAGATGTTGTGCATTGAGGGCAAGTGGGCTGCTACCTGTGAAGTTGACATAGGGATTGTTTTCGCCATTCGATTGGTCTTAAAACCCCGTTGATGAATGAAAGGCCTACCAGGTGGAGGAGTTGAGAGAGTTTTTTTTGGTGGAGATGGAGACCTTTGAATCCTTCTTCCTCTTTGCCTTATTCTTGGAGATAATTACAAGTATTCAAACAAGCACTTCTTCTTCTCCAACTCTTGACCTTGTGGTGATTCTTCTCATGATTTTTCGTGCATGCACTTGAAACAGCTTGATTCTTCCCTGGAGTTGTGAGATATGCAAATAATAGTTACTTTTTAAGAAAGAAAATTACAGCAGATGCACATCAACTTTGCTGCAATAAAAATGAGACCTCTATCCCACCGAGCGTGCCAAAATTGTTGTTGCAGACTCATAGCACCCCTGGATGCAGATCAGGCTTCTAGGTTGATCATCTAGCATCCAGTGTGATTGTGACAACATGGAAACCTCTCTCTAAGTGTGGGACTTGTTAAAATGAGAGAGGAATATCCATATTAGAGGTGGTTCCTCAAAATCCTCGATTTAGATCTATATTTGCACAACTACAGAGGTTCTAATCCTAATCCTACTCTAAATTGCAAGGAGACAAGGATAGAAGTGTAAAAATTTAAAATAACTAAAGATGGTGATGCACCAAAAGGAGTGGTGAATAATTTTGTCAAGCAAATAGACACGTACTCAAAGATTGCAACATAAAACATACACACAAAGTGATAAGATATAATTTAGGATCTGAAATGAAGCAAATAATACAAACAAAGGATGAAACCATTCACAAAGCTTACATTATCATTTTCAAAGTGTCAAAACCATGCATTACAACCTTAGAGAGGTAAAAATAAAAATGTTACAGTCTTTGAAGAGGTCTGATTCTTCAAACAATCACTTGCTGGAGGTGAAAGAAGAAGTTGCTATGCCCAAAAATGTTCCACACTTTAGAAATGAGCCAAATCTGGCTTTTACATTGCATGGGTCGAGCCCAAGAGACAGAAATGTACAAAAATGTGGGAGCCCATTCCTCCTTGACTACAGATGCATTAAAACGGCATGGGGGACCTTACAAACCCATACCCTATCATTTTTGACCGAATTGCAGGAGAATGCGACCCATTCTGCATTAAATTTGGTCGCTGAAATGTCACTTCTGGCCATGAACATGTGTCAGATCCATTTCTTAACTTTATCTCCAGACTACACCAAAATTCAAGATTAACCCTAGAATCATGTAGATAATTTCATAAGCTTTCCGTTGATATAAAGAACATGCAAATCCGAGCTCTGGATCAAAAGATATGGAGATCTGAAGATTTAGGGCACAAAACAGGTGAAAATGTGTTTTGAAATTCTTTCCCATGCTCTGCCACCTAGATGACACGTGGCAAGCACTAATTGGATGCGTAATTCTCTCTCCTCTACTCACCTATGGGTTTTCCTTGAAAATTTTGACTTTTTGTGATTTTGGAACATTTTCCACTTTTCCTCCGCACCCCGCCACTTGGGACACGTGGCATGCATCGATTAGAGGACAGGGGTGCGGGGTCTTCCTTTATTTTTAGCTTTTTGGCTGAAACTTTGCCAAATTTTCCAAATCCTCCCCGAGCTCCATGCTTCCCTGCTCCATTGGACACGTGTCCAATTCCTATTGGCTCGGGCCAACGCTTGAAACCTCGCCCTTTGAACTTTTTAGACGTTTCCCTTGTGACGGGTGTCATGATCCGGTTGGCCGCCCGCAGTTTGCCGGCTTTTCACGTCCACCGCATCCATTTGTCCTAGATGTCCCAAACTATCTGGGATGAAAACTTCCGATCCGCCTGAAATGGGCTTCCCTGTCCCTCTTTTGGGCCGATGACATGTGGCATGACTTGATTGGCTTTCGGCTCCTTCGACTCCCCACGTTCACCACGTACTTACGGCCCGACCTGTCCCAAAGGTGAAATTTCCTTGTTTCACCCGATCCAGGTGGTTCGCGTCCTTCGCATCCCCATGTCCCTGCTGTCCCAGACTATCTGCTCAGCAGTTAGTCAATTTTCCTCTGACCTTGCCTGGTTCGCCTTTCCACGTTCCGCGTGTCCTCACGGCCCAGATGTCCCTTTGCTCTGCAGACTGCTTGGTGGCCTTTTGGCCGATTCGTGCCCAGATGTCCCTCATGTCCCGACTGTTGCGAGGACTAGGACTTAGCCATTTTTCATGATTTTTCCTGGCCCAAGCTTGTTTTTTGTAAATTTTTCACCTTTTCTCAGAACTTGCTCTTTTCAACCTGGACAGGAGAGTTAGAAAAATTTGAGGGGACCCTAGAAACATGATTTTTGCCCTGAATCAATCTATTTTCCTGGGACTTGAGAATTTAATGCATGTTATCAAAATTACCCTAGGGGTGAATTTTGGATAATAAGTTCTCTTTCCTTTCATGCTAAGTATTGATGCTTGTATGTTTCTTTCTATCATACTACATGTTATGGATTCTATTAAGTACTCGAATTTCAAATGACTCGCAAGGATCTAGAGGCCGATCGAGCCCTATGGTTCTTGTATGTCCTAATTTCCTCTCCGAATTCTCTCACACAAATCATAGATGACGTTTCCCACTAAACTCACATAAAAGAGAGACTCAGTACCCACGCGTGCCTCGGGTGAGCACTCATCTTTCGCTGGGTGATAGGTCGACACGCGTGGGGTTCCTTTATTTTATGATAGGGGTAAAAATTACTACATAACTCATGATTGCTTTTATGTTCATTAACTTTGGCATAACAAGCAGTTATTCAAAAAACAGGAGAAAACATCATAAGGTTAGTTTAATGTAACTTAACTGTTCAAGAAGGTGTAGCATCCACATAGGTTCAGCTAGAGTAGACTTCATGGAAAATGAAGTACAATGATTAATGATCATAAACACCATTCCTTTAGTCTCACATTCTTTTGAGAGAGGAAGAGTCTTCCTCTACATGATTAAGTGTTAGGGTTATCATACCCTTTTTATCTTTTACAATTCCTATAGTTTAATTGTATGTTCGATAAGCATTCCATTATTATACTATAATTGTTTAGATAGAGAATGACATCTTATGCAACATAGCAAGTTGCATCCTAGTAAGGGAGATTGAACTACTCCCTTCATCCAACTTATTAATTGATAACAGTAATAAGTATACAAACAAATATGAAGAATATCAACAAGATAAATTCCAAATTTCCTTCATAAAAAGTACAAGAGAATTTACACAACCATTTGAAGTATATCTCCAAACTTTTCAATTCATCATGATAAAATACATAATTTACAAATCTATGCATTTCAGACATACTTCATGCCAATCAGCATTAAGATCATAACAGAATACAACTTTCCTTTTTTCAATACAATGCAAGAATGAATCTGATTTCACTACATAAGAGCCAGACTTTAAATCAGCCAATACATCATAAAATATTTTACCTTCTTTTATCACTTACAAAGTCCATCTATAAAAAATTGCTAGCATGGGTTAGTTCATTGAACTGAGCATGATAAGCACTAAGCATTAAAACGAAGTGCATTCAACTAATTATTCCATTAAAACAACTTTGCTTTAATGAAACAATTAATGTACCATACAAATAAGCATAAGTAATAACAACCCTAAAAGAAGTACAATAATAAATCAGAATTCACTTTTAAGAAAAGAACATAATATAATCAACAACTACTGCATTATATCAGATAAGTATTGTCCCAAACAATTACTTATTTACATCAAACAACAACTCTTGAAAATTTAATTATTTCATAATTCTTTCTGAATTTGAGATACAATATTAACCTTACTACATAAACAAAAAGAGTTACTTCCAGAATCAAAGACCTTATTGTCATTTTACCAAGTTTCCAAAAATCATGTACAAACAAGTTCAAATCAGCATAGTACATATTTAAGATGATTCATCCTACAACTTTAATAAATAAGAAGAAGAATCAATATGGACTATCCACAATTAACCATTCATCTAAAATATACAAATTAGGTTTAGAATGTACATAATTGATTACCTACATAATCGTATTAGTCAAGGTAACCAATAAAAGGATTCACCATTTAATGATAATAACCATTAACAAGAATCCCAATCCAATCGAGAAGGAGAGAAACAAACAATCATCAAATTAATTGCAAACCTTATGAATTATTCAACATTATCGAGATATCGTTAGTGATCCGAACCATACGCTCCATAAATGAAAGTAAGACTTATAAAAGGATTATTCCTTTCTCGTGTCCATCCAGTGGAAGGTTCATATTTACTATGAATGCATAGAGAGGAGTCCCTCGATAAAAATATCCTAAAATTCATGACTCAACCATTCAAAAATAGTCGGACAAGAAATGATTATGTTTTCCTTTCAACAGATAGGCTCACTTATACACCGCCCGAATCGACAAGACGATTGACTCTTGAAAAAATATCCGAGATCAAGAATGATTAAACGAGAATGGTTTGGTTTTCCCCTGTACCAAAAAGGATAGTCCCAAAAGTTGCTTAAACATTCTACTATTCCCATGAACTTTCCACAATCAACTAAAGAACAAATAAAATTAAACAACCACAAATAAATTTCCGGTTCTAGAGAGTGAGTTCTCATTACCTCATCCAAGATCAAAAGGGCAGAGAGCTGAACTCAAGAAGTTGAACATGCCTAGTATGGTAAAAACCGTAACAAATTGGGAGAGAGAGTCCATCCATGGAGTAGTTCGAGAAAATAGAACTTAACTTCTCAAAATTTCTTTATGCATTTCACCATTAAACTTACTAAGAGAGAACTGTTGATGCGTAATCACAACACCCCCTGGATGTAGATCAAAGCTTCTAGGTTGATCACTCAAGCATCCCAGTGTGATTGCACAACATGGAAACCTCTCCACAAGTTTGGGACTTGTAAATGAGAGAGGAATCTCCAGAGAAGGATGGTTCCTACTCCTAAACTACCGCCACAAGCTATTCCAGCAGTGCACAAGCTAATCTAAACCTAATCTAACCATGCCAAGGAGACAGAGAAAGAGAGAAAAGGGAAAAACAACAAAAGCCTACACTAAAACGGTGATACACCAGAGAAGGAGAATGTTGAACATCTATCAAAACTGCCATGGAACAAGGAGAGGTGAGCGATGGGAAGGATGGACAGATGCATAAGGATAGATTTCACACAGAAAATGTCCCAAAACTCCATGAACACAGCTCCAGACCTGTAATGGACATTAGAACATGCGCAAATACCTGCAATGAAGAGAGGCAAGAAGAAAACAAGCAAAAAAATGAGCAAGGATGGATAGATGCATCACAAAACATGTTTTTGTTGCTCCAAAAGTTTGCACAGAACATCATTTCAATAGTAAAAGGCAAAAAATGCCATTACAGAGCAGGGGAGGAGGTTCGAACTCCATTTTTTCAACCCTGGAGAAGAAAAAGAAGGGAGGGCAGAGCTGAAAAGATGAACCACCTAGAAAGAAGCCCCTCCTTACAATTTATAGGAAGAATGAGAGAGGGAGAAGAGAGGAATTTGAAATCTACCCCAACCACCTCCAGACTGCATTTAATTATCTCATTATGGTGGTAGGTGAGAACCCTAGCAAACCCAGAAAGTGGCGAACTGTATTTCACATTTTTAAGAATTTGTTCTCACCCAATTAAAGATATCTAGTCATAGTTGGATAGAGGACCTCGTAAGCTTTCTCGAAAATTCTAACCTTGCATGAATCTCGAGCTCCTACCAAAAGTTATGGCCATCTAAATATCTCGCGCTGTGGTGGTCCTTCCCGCGGCGCTCAAAATGTTGCGCCTCCTGAAGGTGCACCATAGGTGCATCCGTGTGTGTCGACATCCTCTTACATGCACCAAGGCGTAACTTTTTCCCTGTTGACACTCTGTGTCATGCACCATTTCTGTGTGCCAAGGGCGCAACCTTTTCATTGTCGACACTCATTTCTGTGTGCCACTTTCCTGCGCCTTGGCGCATACATTTTAGTGTCAACACTCATTGTCATGCACCATTTCCGTGCACTAAGGGCACATCCTTTACCCTGTCGACATCCATTTCTGTGTGCCACTTTCCTGCACCTTTTGAATGTCAGGGATTTGAGCTTCTTTGATTTCTATATTCTCTGTTTGTGTATATCGACCTGGGGAGATATTTACAACAAGAACACACAAGAACAACTTAAACATGCAATGGATTCATGTCCAAAAATCACAGAGATTCCTTCCACATGAAAGTAAATAACTGAACAAAATAGATAACCATTTATCTCATGAGAGAAAAGTTATTTTAATGAAAAATTTAGAGAAAATCAAGAAATCTTAATGGGTAGAGCCTATCATGCCTGATAGTGCTTCGCTTAATTTGAAGAAGACTTCCAATCAAGATTTCAAAAAAATCTTCTCCAAAAAATATCAACAACTAAAAATCTCTTTCCCAATGCCTCATATACTTCCTTGAATCGAAAATAGACCATGTAACCCAAAAATAGCTACAAATTGAAAATCAAACTGCTGGTTCAAGAACTAGATAGCTCCATGCAGAGAAAAAATCGCAAAGCATGCAAGACCAAACAACCTCCAAAAAATCCACCCTCATTGTTTCCTAGGTAGTTTCTCGCAAAAAATGAGACTCATAAATGCCATTAATTCAAAAATTCCCACCTATCTCTCCATGCCACCACCATCTAGAATTGGTGAATCCTAATTCGACTTCTACATGCATTGCTAACTTTAGTGAAGACTCCACGTAAGTTCCACCAACTTTTTCATGCTTCGCCTAATCTGGAAGTTCATTGTCATTTATTACAAAAATCAAATCTCATAAATAGCTTAGGAACCATTGCTAGATTACCAATGCCATACGACCCTTAGGTCCCCTTTCCTTATTTCATTAGTTTAGGGTTGATTCCCTTAGTTTAGGTTATGTCCATAGGTTAGTTTAGAAGTAATAACCTTAGGTTTAAAAACATTTCAATAAGTAATTTCCACCTTAGGTTAGGTCATAGCTCACAACCATATAGTATTAGGTATTAGATTAGAAATATACCTAGTATCACCTTAGGTTATTTCCCCTTATTCCCATTTAGTACGAAAACTTAGGTTAGGATGCCATCCCAACAAAATAGACATAGGTAGTAAGTAGCTATAAATACCTTAGTTTAAGAATCCCGCTAGGATAGATTTCATAGGTCTAGGACTTAGTTTTTATTTTACTAATAGTCCTAATGTAGGCCTCTTTTCACTTAACGCCATAAGCATCCTACTGAGATCAATCAAGAAGATCCGAGCAAAAACATACAATATAATGTAGACACAATCTTACAAGATAATAAATAATTTGTAAACATACAAAAGTTCAGTTCATTACGTCTCTCAACCTCTGAATGTTAGTTTACCATTCAGACTAGGTAAGAAGATTTAAAACATACCTTGGATCAATGGAATTGATCCAAGGATTTGTTAGTAACAAGAGATAAGTTTACAAACTTCACTTACCAGATTACAACTTATCTACAAGAATGGATTCTTTGCCAACTACTGTATTTCAGCTTAATGAAATCAAGAGTAGAAATGACTTATCCATGACAAGCATGATTTCCAAAAATCAAAGGAACACTCCTTAACCAAAAAAATCACATGTCAATGCTTGCAATGTAAAAAGAGGAAAGATAAAATTGTCAAAGATGTTACACACGTAGTCATGCTCAATGATTGATTTCCTTACTTACATGAGTTTCACATAGAAATCTTACACAAACATAAGGATTTAATTGCATGGGGATATGCCAATATGCCTAGAATTGATCCTAAAATTATCTCCTATAGCATCCTTACTTATCCCGATGCCCTCTCCTTTGAAAAATATAAGGAAATTCCATCCCAAGATCAATGCTTTGTGTCATAACTAAATCATCAAACTTTTAGACATGAAATTCATTTATACAAAGTGGATTATTCTAACCTGGGTTTCCAGCATTATCTTAGTTTTAAAGAAGGCCACTTTGGTTATTTGTATTTGTATTGACTTTCAAAACCTCAACCTTACTTGAACTAAAGATAAATTTTCTTTACCCTCCATCCACACAATTTTTGATGCCATGATAGGGTATGAAATGATATCTCTTATGGATGGGTTCTCAAGGTATAACAAAATTCATATCACTTCTAAATTGTAATGCCTCTACCGTGGTTGATATCCTTGATGGATTCTCTAATCAAAGTTGTAAATGATGATAGGTGATTCTTGTTGAAGATAGTGTACTCTTCGAACTAAGTAATCATGTTTGTTGTAGATGATATGTTTATCTTCTAAAAATGGATACAATCATGCCATGACAATTCTGAATTTAAATGAAGTATTTCATTCATTCTATATGCTAAATGTGCATTGCATGTAGATGAAGGAAACAAATTCAGTCTATATTTGTTCATTTCCTATTTTGCATTTGAAACTTGTGCTTCAGTCTATTTGATTTTTTATGCAGGATAACCATACCTTGGATCAATTTTAGTGATCCAAGGCATGCTTTCTATTTTATGATGTTTGGGTCATTTGACCAATCTGGGTAGAATGGTTGATTTCTAAACCCAAGTTGTTATGGGATCACAAGGGCATCAAGTGGCATCTTTAGCATGCACCCTTTATAAGTGATCTAAAAATGTAATTTTTATTCATCATAGGGTAATGTTGTTGATTAGTTTTTGGGACCTAATTTAATCTAAGTTCCTATGATTTTTATCTTATCTTAAGTTTAAGCTAAGATGATTTTATTATTGGTGTTGATTAATTGGAAGGGGGTAATCCTAAGTCTTGACACTAGTTTATTCTAAGACTAAATAAGAATTACTCCTAAGGACCTAAGCTTGGTTTATAAGATAATACTATTTGAACCTAACCTAAGGGCATTGGGCTAGCCTAAAGGGAAATGGGATGGCATGGATGGAAAGTTGATAGGTGTCATGGCACCAATTTCTAAGGCATTTAGAAGGTTTAATGTGTCATTTAATATGTTGTTATCACCAATTTTGGCCAATGCATGAAAATAAGGGGAATGTTGAGTTGTCAAACTCTACTAAATTCATTTGAATGAGGTTTTAATTTTTAGTTCTAACCAAAAGAGAGTTGGTGATGGTAGAAATTTAGGGTAGGACACTAGTAGTCCTATTGGAAATTAATGATCTCGACCATAGCGAAAACCACCTAGGGTATAGTAGAAGGTTGGAGGAAATAATGGTATTTTGTTTTATTGTTTCATTCAGTTTTGGGAGCTTTGAAGCTCTGCATGTGGTTTTCCATTCTTTCAAACCTCGATTTTGAATTTTTGCATGCTTAATATCACCCTTGTATGGTGGTAATAATAACGAAATCGAATCATGAAGCTATAAAAAATGAGGAAAAATTCAAAATCTTGGTTTTGGCGTTTTCATGAAAACCTGTAGTAGAAGTTTTGCATGAAGGATTGAGGCAAGGAAAGGAAGACAAGAGCACTACCAGGCATGATAGGCCCTATCTCATTAAATATTTTTCTTTTATTTAAATTTTTCATTAAGAGAACTCTTCTCTTCATGAAAATGTCTCTGAGATTACCTTGTTGGATGGTTGCATTGTTCTTTTGCTTCTGATTGTGTATTCTTTGAAAATGGTTTCATGGATATGAATGGTTTTGTGTGATAGCATTATTTTTTTAATGAATTCAGTTTTGAATGGAACTAGAAAACTAATGTGTTGTTCTCTTAGGAAACTGGGTATGAATTTCTATGGTATTTTGTATTTGTTATACCTATGTCTTCTCGTGTCGTATCCTTACTTTGTTAAAAGTTTTTTGCAAGTATTTTGTGCAGATCTCTTAAATATAAGATGTACTTAGCTGTTAGTAAACGGTTTTTGATCTATTGTTATGGATTCAAGTTTTTTCGCCATAAGGAAGGGTCTAAAATGGAACTTCAATTTCAATTGATAGACTTTCATTTTGGAGGTATTATCTTTTGTTGATGGTCGATTTGTGATTATGTTCCTATTGGGGTTATTGTTTTAGTTCTTATTCTTCATTGGGTTTAAATTGTTAACCATCCTTGGTTTTGTAGTTTTCAATATTGAGATCTTGTTTGACCCATACTAGGCATTCACAATTTTTTTAGCACCATAAGTGTGTTTAAGGAGGAATACTATTGGATTTTTCTATCCTTATTTTTGTATACATTTGTGGTATATAACCCTTCATGGGTGGTCCTGTTTAGTAGCTGAGACTAGTAAAAATATCTCTCTCTCTATTTGGTTGAGTTAACTTTGAATGTTTACCCATTTGGGTTGGTACGAGAAGTGGATAACATCATAGTTTGGATTGTTCTAGGCCATATTATAACATTGAAATGGTCTTTTATGAGATTATAGACTGGTAAAACTTTGTTTCTTTATTTTTGGGTTTGTTCTTCATTGCTTGAATACTCTCCTCGAGTCGGTTCTTGTTATGGAACTTGATTAAACTTTTGAGGAAATATTGGGATGTTACTTTCAATATGGATTTGTTTTCCTTTATTATTATGCTCCCATGTGGAACTTTAGGCTTTGTGAGTGTGGTTGGGTATTCTATTATGTTTGCAGATCTTATTATCCTTTGAGATCCTTGTGTTTGATCATCGTGTTTTCTTGGTGACGGTTGTAGGTTTGATTTGAGCCTTTTGACTATCTCTTTGAGATTGTACTAGCATCTTAAGTTGTATTAAGAGCTGAATGTGGTTATTTTCATATTCAGGTTCCTTTTTGTAGGTAGATGATGTTATGTCTGCACTGATCATTATAAGGAAGTTCCTCTCCTTTGATCTTGGAATCAGTCTTTGGGTAAGATGGAACCTTACGTGTTTTCTTGTAAAATTGTTTTGTTTCTTTCTCAATTAGTAGTTTGTGGAAACAAAGAACTTTCATATGTGATTGTTTTTGATGCAAGGTTGTGATGGCTATGTGTTTTTCAGATGAGTTTTGAACTTAGTTGTGGAAGGAAGGTCCTCATGGAACTATTATCATTGGTTAATTTTTTTGTGTGGTCTTGTATCGAATCTCTTATTTTTTATAGTTATTCCTACATGTATCATTAGGTTGGTTCTTTGTTTAACGTAATCCTTTGGAATAAGGATAGGGAGTTAGAGAGCAAAGTGGTTTGGAAGGTTTGTTATCCTAGTTGGATCTTTCTTGTTTTATCATTCAGCTTTATCAATAGTTGATAATGCTTTGATTGTTAATAAAACAACATATTGTTCTTGTCAAGACAATATGTTTAGATCTATTCACTTTCTTTTGATTGATTTTGACTGGGTTGTGTTATTGAGGAACTTTCTTAGAGAAATAAATTTAAAATGTTTAGGAAATATCATAATTTTAATTACTTATTATCTTAATTGGATAACATTATGATAATTATCATAGAAGTGATGGAGATATAATTAATTTTTCATGGTTTAATTAGTTCTTTCCTAAACATTATTACTTAGTAGATTGTGTGACTCTTCTCTATATATGATTTTTAATTTTAGGGGAAGTCTTTCTTATTGTCCTTATTATTGTACAAGAAGCCTTTTAATTAACAAGGTTCCTTTTGTGAAACAGATTAGATAAAAACATATTGTTTTAATGTTATAGTGTTTATCATGCTCAGTTCTTGTGAACTCGACTCATGCTGACAATTTTGCAGATGGACTTTGTGAAAGATGAAAGGAGAAAGACTTATAGAAAGTTACATTTTTTTCTAATGAAATCATCTCACTCCATTCTGATGTCTATGCATTGAAATTTTCTTGACATGTACTTTTGGTTGGAAAAAGAAATTATGAAGATGTATTAAAATTAGTTTTGTAATGGTGAAAAGATATTTTGTATAAACCTATGGATTACTTATTGAGTTTGGAGAGTAGTGAAATATCTTTTTGATAAATGAATTGATGTGGAAAATTTGTTGATTTCTTATTTATAAGGTCTTACATGACTTAGGTATGTGTAATATTACTAAATAATATCATGCATGATGGGACTTTATGAATATATTTTAATATTGATAGACATAACTTAGTAGATTCTAAGGTATGAAATGCTTCTAGGATTAAGGATCTATACTTATAGTTTGATTCTTTTCATTTAGAAAGAGCACAACTAAGCTGACAATTATTGGTAGATCCTTACCCAGAAAAGGGAATATGGATAGTTTATATAAAATATTGTGGCTTCTTATTACTAAACTAAACCAAATGTGTTTTGATTTCACTAATAGGACATTAGTCCTTAATAAAGAAAGTAAAGGATACTTTCCCTTGTAATTAAATAAAGAGCTATGTATGATATCTTGTTAAGTGATTATGATTAAATCATAAGGATGATTGGTTGTATGTTCCTTATCTATTATCAATAATTGGAAACATGAATGCTTAAAAGAGTTATTAGAAATATTTAGAATTTATGATATCCCGAAGTCTAAAGTATAAGCTTTCAAACAAGTTTGTTTTCAATGTTAAACTATAGTAAGAAAACTTAATGATCTTACTTTTCTAATATCAAATTCAGACATATCGATAAATGAAAATAAACGGTTAAGAATAAGATGAGAATAAACATGAATGCAGATTTTATCTGCATACCTTTCTCTTGTGTAAAATACACTTTGTACCCTACTTTGGGTCAATCATGCTTAGTGGACCCTTTAGTTTGTTGTTCAATGATAAATTTTTATAAGATAATAATAATTGTTGGGTTCATATTCTAATGTTCCTAAATATGTAAGTTTTTTGAAGAAACTGAGTTGGTTGTTATAACATAGGGACTGCAAGAATGTACCCTCATAATGATATGAGTCATTACAAGGATACTAAGATGTAATCAACTATGCTTTAATTCCCCGCTTAGTTCAATTAACTAGACTGACATAAGTGGAAGTTTGGTTCATGGTTATACCCAAACAGAGATAAAAACATGGACTAGTGTAGTGGTCAACTCCTATTGAATTAGGGTAACTAGAAAACCCAATTGACAAAATTTGATTGTGTATCTCTATGTATCCTTAGTCACCACAAGTAGTCTTCCACACTAGTGCATGTAAGTTGTCCTTGTTTAGTATGAAAATTTGAATCGGGTTTGGATTGACACTTGTCAAGGATGACCAATCTAGATAACAGTACTAGTGTGGTGAAATACATATTCCTTTTGACGAGGATGCCATATTGGAATGTAAACATGACAGTATACATATTTAAAACTTTGGAAAAAGTATCACAAGCTTCTCGGTTGCATTGTCTTATGTCACCTAGTCTAAGATGTGGGATTCGAGATGAATATCGGTAACAAATATTGAGATAAGATTCTTAGACAGTAACACTTGAGTTCCCTAGAAGGGTAAAGGAACCAAGTATACACAAAGATACACTTGAACAAGTTAACATAAGAGAATAGTTAAATACCGATTCATGGAATGAGAGATCATTGTTTCACCGATTCATTACAATCGCATAGCGTTTTATGTTATGAGATGGATTGGCAATGAAAGGTGTGTTTTGAATTATGATAATTTAGAATAGTGAAAATTATGTAAAATTAAAAATTCCCTTGTTTATATGTCATAAAAAGTAGATGTTACACAAATATCAACACAATAATTCCTTCACTACAGAATGGGGCACCTACTATTATGTAAAAATTACCTTTGGAGTTAAAAAAACTAGTGCAACATATCCATGTGCTATGACACACATATTTCATGACCTGATATATAAAATATTTGAAGTCTACATCGATGATCTACTCCATAAATCTTGACACATTGATAATCACACACATGAATTGGACATTTCCTTAAGATGCCTTCACAAATACAAGTTTCTCTTCAATCTCAAAAATGCATATTTGGGGTGACATGAGGAGAAATCCTAGGATTCTTAGTATCTAAACATGGAATTGATTTCGACCTAGAAAATATGAAAGCTATTCTTGATATGCCACGACCATCTTCCATAGCAGTATATACACACTTTCAAAAGAGAAAACTTCAGAAATTTGATGATTTATCCCCAATTTTACCTATCACACTCATGCCATAAATAGCCTCATTTGAAAATATACCAAAACAGAGTGGACCAAAGGTTGTCAATAAGAATTTGATAATATGAAGCACTATTTTTCCTCGTTACTAGCCCTACAACCTCCTTTTCCATATCGATCTTCACTACTATATACCTCTTCCAATCAAATGTCTATACGGGTAATGTTGGAATAGGAAGATGAAAATGGGAAGGAACATGTTGTTTATTATGTTAGTCAAGCCTTAATAGACTATGAAGTACACTACAAATCCATTGAGTGGGAATGTTTAGCCATATAATATGTATCTACAAAGTTACGTCACCATATTGTGTCAAACCACATACGTCATTATCCATATAGATCTCTTACATCAATTCTTATCACATGTTTTCCTTCGATGGATCACATTGGGAATTAGATGGCCCTCCTTATGGAATATAACCTTTATATCATCACATGAAAGGTGGTAAAAGGTCAAGTTATGGTAGAACAATTTGATACCACACCTATCTCTACTTCTCATCCTATTCTTGATGCATTACCTAATGAAGGCATCCTCTTCATTAAAGGCATATAAAATGTTGTTTCTATAAAATACTACTACTACAGTTTCATGGCCGGTCTTTGGGTGCGGTAAATCCTTTGACACTAGTATTGAAATGCTTCCCCACCTAAAAGCAAACCATCGAAAAAATCATTGGGGAGGAGGTCATCATTAATATCCATGATAATACATGGATGCTACACTTCAATGGGGAAAATTCATCCAAGGAGTGGGGCAGATTGCAGACTCACCGATCCTCTTGTCAAGATTTCCTTCTTTCTTTTCGACTCAAGTTCAAAATCACTAACAACATGGAAAAATATGAGGGTCTTATTTTAGATATATAATCCTCCTTAGCTAAGAATGTATCTTATCTTTACGCCATGGGGTATTTTAAGCTAGTGTTTTAATAGGTTAGTGGTGCATATCAATTTTACAAAAAACCTTAAAGTTTATTACGACTTAGTCCATAAATTGACACCACATTTAACTTCATTTACTATAGAATCAATCCTAGAAAAATAAAATTCCTTGGTTGAATCCTGGCCATGTATTCCACTCAACTTCATTCATATTCTTATTCTCATGATGATGCTCTTATAATAAAAATCCATCAAACCCCACCCAATTCACCTCCTTGATAAAATTAGAATTTTTTTCGCACTGTGCCTCACATCCCCTGCATAGACCATTAGTATGTAGGTATCCATCATTTCATATAATACCAAATGTACCCAAAAGGTATCAAACCTTGAACATGAGTACAAATACATAAAATGGATCTCAAATATGTACTTAAGGAAAACATCTTATACTACCACAAATTTGAAGGTAATTTACTCTAATGCGTTAAAAAGATAAGGTTCTCCTTGTCTTAGAGGAAGCACATGGGGGCACTTGCATTGGCCATTGTAGAAGTCATTCTACTGCACATAAGTGCCTACATATGGGTTATTATTGGCCTACACTAAATTCAAACTCTCATGCATTTGCGAAAAATGTAGACCTTGCCAATATCATGATGACCTAATTCATTCCCCTCCGGCTGAGCTATTGTCCATCACATCTCCATATCCCTTTAGTATATGAGGATTGGTTTATATCGGGAAATTTCCTTGATCTCAAGATGGTCATGTCTTCATCATTATAGCCATATAATACTTTACTAAGTGGGTTGAAGTCATGCCTCTCACTAATATATTAGGCCTTACTGTTGGTGTCCATATTGATCTTACACCACCTTTGCCCTAATTTTCTTTTCACTCTGCATTTCCTGAAACATTTTCTACAATTTTAATGGGTGAAATGAAGTTGTTTCCTCTATTCCCATGCCTTAATCCATTTGAAAATCATTTGACATGCCCCATTTTGCAAGAATACTCAAGCTTGCACCGTGTTGCCCTAATTTTTCAAATCTGTACTTTCTCAAAAACGTTTTATTTTTTGAAATAATGGTCTACAACTTGTCCCTTCCAGTCGAATGTTTTAAAAATGCTCACAAACTTGTTGTTTTACCCTAGTTTGAGAGAAAAATCCATGCATGCCTTGTTTGTGCCCTAATTTTTCAAAATCTATGGGCTATGCCGTGTTTTCCTTTTACCCGATTGTGAAAAATCAAAATTGATCGATTCATACTTGTATGTATTCAAAAATCCAATCCCAAGGTCGAGAAATGCTCAGAATCATGCTTTGTCTGGTTCCAATTTGAAAAAATTTCCATCCTTGGCAAAAAATCAATTTCTAGGGCATCCCTAGCATTTTCTGTATTTTGACACACATGATGGGCATCATTTTCCCATCAAATTCTTCCTCAACATGCATTGGCAACGTGGTGGGTTCTAATTGGTTGAGGGATGGTGGGTGGTCAGATTCCCTTAGAGTTTTTAGACTTTATTTTGCAAAAATTTTAAAGTCACAAAAAGGTCCGAAGCTTCATGAGCCTAATCACAAGTGGACACGTGTCCTAAAAATAAAAAAGGGAATAGTGGGCCGATGGGGAACTTAGGAAAAATTTTCCTTTTTTGCGAAGGGAAAAAAGTTGAAGAAGCTCCCACGGGTCCCCGATAGAGTAGGGGGTGGACATGTAGCAGTAGCGGTGATAGAGTGGGGAAGTGTAGGTAGTGGAGGAAAAGGGGAATCATTTCCCTTTTGACAAAAGGAGTTAGAGTGCAAATTAGAGCCACAAGTCCGCAATGGAAAAAAGGATGGACACATGGTGGGTGTAGAAGGAAAAGCGGTTTGGTGGACTAGTTGAAGGCAAAAGGGAAAGTTTTCCCTTTTGTAAAAAAGACTTAGAATGGAAGATTCGAAGCATGCCTCCACGGTGAATCATCGAGCGACATGTGGCAAGGGAGAAATTAGGTGTGCGGGCCCACGGGGAAAAAGTGAAATTTTTTTCTTTTTTCAAAAGGAGGTAAAATGTGTAGAATTATCCTCGTGGTTTCATTGGGACCCACATTGTGGACACGTGGTAGGCCCAGGAAGGAGGCGGGAAAAATGGTGAAATTTTCCAATTTTTCAAAAGGCTATAAAGTGATAAATTTTTCCCTAGGCCCATTCCAATCACATTGTGCCACATGTCTGGCTTTATTTAAAAATTGAAAAAGTAACCCAAGCTTATTTTTTTGATCCACATTTTCCACGTGGAGGGCTAGGATTTGAAGTTGAAGGCAAGATCAACGGTTCTTGTATGTTGCACCATTTTAGCTGCCATGGGAGCTCTAGGAAACTTGGAATTATGAATTTTGCATCAAATTTCATCAATTTTTTGGTGATTCCATGTCATTTGGGCCTTCCAGGATCATTGGGATCACTTTCATGGCTTAATTTGTAGATCTAAGATGTTTTTGAAATGAAATTTTTCCCTAATCCGTCCAAACACGTGAAATGTCAAATTTAAAAGTTACAGAGGTAGTTCTAAAAGATGAAAAGGATAAAATGATGAAGTGAAAGGGGTATGCATGCTTGGAGAATGAAAAATGTGCCTCCATAATTGATAATGATGAAGGATTTGTAATGATTCGCCATTTTAGAAACACTTGGCAACTTTTGTTGCAAATTTGTTAAATGTCCCTATTTGCGAATCATGTTGGAATTTTGTAACAAACTTGATGCTGGGCATATTTTTTTCTTGGGAAAGAAGGATCAAATGTAATTGAAAGTTATATAATGCATGTTTTTAGACATACAAAAGGTGGGAGAAAATTAGAATTTCATGGGAAAAATCGGGAAGAAGCCCATTCTCTAAGAAACCGCCCGAGAACCATTTCTATTTCATTTTGCATCAGATTTGTAACATGTTGAGTTTGTTTCAGTTGTAAAGCCATCAAAAAGCTATGAGATTGTTGTTATAACATTCTCGCATCTGATATATTTGATCATTTCTAGATTATTTTGTGTTGTCTCTCAAAGCAAAATTTGCATGCACTTATGTTCCGTAATATTTTTAATTTGTGTTTCTTGCTCATTGCATAGTCTTGTGTTTGAAAAATATTTTGATCATACATGGTCTCATTTCTTGTAGATATTTTAGTGGAATCTAAAATCTCACATTAAGAAGAGATTTCATCCGATAAAGAGATGAACAGATTTAAAATCACTTTACCTTCCTTGAATTTAGAGATTATTGTAAACCTTTGGGTGCACCTTAGGTCATGATAAAATAGAGATTTTTGGATGCTTTTTGGTTCATCTCGCTTCAAGATTTTGTGGTAGGTTATCAAATATTGTGTGGAAGAGTGCATATCTAGACCTCCATTGGTGAAAATATCCTAGTTGAAGGAGTATCTCAACCCTTTTGAAGCATTCCGTGTGGGTCTTACAAATTTCTTGCAAAGGTCCTCATAGAATTTGGAAAATTCTGGTTAGTCTTGTCTAAAATCCCCACCAAAAATTTCATTCAAAATAAATAATCCTATCCCATACTACCCCTTCATTGCATTATTTCTCAAAAAGAACACAATCCATCTACAAAAATGCACAAAGCAAATCAAGATCATACCATGTCTCTAGCAACCCCAGCCTTGTCTTGAAAGCATTTCCATCATTTAGTAGTGATAGCTCTCTTGAGTTTGAATAATGGAAAATTGATCATGTTTTCCCAAGGCCATCTCCATACAATATGCATAGTATAAGGATATCTCCACCTCCTTCACAAAACAAAGGCTACAATATAGGTTCTCTTACCTTGGTTAAAAGTCACAACCTAAAATAGTGAGGATTATATCAAAATCCTTTTTAAGGTGCTACCCACTTCTTCAAAGCCTGAGTGATAACAAGTCAGATAAATTGCTTCCCCAGCTACAAAATGACATATAAATCATTTATCTGCCTCTGAGTGTCTTGTAAAATCCATGATGTTTCTCAAGTTGTGAAGGAGATTAAATTTGGGTACCAACACCTAAATGGTGTCTTTGTTGCTCAGAAATTATTCAAGATTTAAGTATTTCAGATCCCTGGTAATACTTCTTCTATGATTTATGTGCAATTACAAATCTGAGTATCATTTTCTAATCTGATTTGTAAGGATTAAGTGAAGATATAAGTTCTACCTACAATTTTACTAGTTTCCAGCAGTTGTTGCATTTCATTAGCATTTGTGGTTGATAAATTCAAAGAAAGGAAGGTTTGATCTATAAATTTTAGTAATATTTTTAGTGTTGATAGATATTTGATGATTATTTTAGTGCATTTTCACAACTAGGGTGAAAGTCCTTAGTGGTGACTCCATGTTGTTCTGATCTTGATAAATACCAAGTGTCTTAAGCTTTATGTCATTTATTTTTGTGTTGCTAATCTCTATAAAACTAGAAGGAAGAAGATATCTCTTCATTAGGGACTCTGCTAAGAAGTTGTTTATAGATTCAAGAAACTCAGAGTTGGAAGGGAGAAGAGTTTGGAAAGTTGTTAAAGGTCAGACATTAGGCAAAGATATATCCATTGGTGAGAGAGATCAGCCTTTGGTAGAGGATTATCACTCTTCTCCCAGTGATTCATATTCAATCAATCCTCTCATAAACTTGTTTACTTCAACTAGTGAAGGTCCTTCTACTGTACTTGGTAAGTTCCTTCTTCAATCTACACCTATGTGTTTCAATCCTAATAGAACTTTCCAAGAAAATCAGCACTTGGAGAATATCGGTCTTGTGAATCACATTCTTGATCCCCAAAGACCTTGAACTCCTCATCAGCTTGTGTCACCCCCAAGATCACCTCCACCAAACAATATGGCTCAGCCTAAACCTCCATTTTTGTTAACAAATTTGGTCCTATAGACTTTAGAGGAATGGATGGTTACCCAAATACTGTCCTACAAGATGTCAGAAATAGATTACAAAAATTCCAAGGTAAATATGCAATAATCGGTGATCAACATCTCAAACTTTTTGTTAACATGATGCAATATTTTGAGATAGAGTTTGAAGATGTGTATATTAAATTGTTCATTCATACACTATAAAACGATGTTAGGGATTAGTCAAGGCTCTTCTTGATAATTCAATTGATTCTTGGACCGAGATGAAGAATGCATTTAGGTTGCAAATATGGTGAGAAGACTGATCCTAGATTTCTCTTGTCTAAGTTTGAGAATATCAAGAAGAACCCCAAATAATCAGTCCATCACTTTAACACAAGGTTTAACAAAAATTTGATAAGGCTTCCGTTAATCGAGGCCATGTGATGAATCTTTTCTAATCAAATATGTAGATGCATTTGATGAAAAGGCATCCTATTACCTAAGAGACAAGAACCCTACCAATCTAAGGCAATCTTTCACCATGGCACTTCAAATTGAAAACAATATCAAAGTAATTAGGAAACCTTTCAAGAGAGATGGTGTAAAGTTGATAAACCTTGAAAAACCTCAAGCCAACAAGAGTGTTGATTTGGAGGAGGTTGTGAAAAATTTGGCAGGGGCTATCAAAGAAATCTCATATAAGTTGGCAAGAGCTTAGAAAGGAATTGGGCAAACTTCACAAGGTCAGCCAAGAGCACAAAACCATGACATATTTGCTAATCATCCTAGAGGTGATCAAAGGGTAGATGATAGAGGAAAAGGACCCATGGGGTCTGTAAATAGACATCCTCAAGCATGCGAGGGAAGAGTGTTACCCGATCCCCTAACTCGCTAGGGTTTATGTTGTTGAAGAAGTTGTTGATATTGATTGGTGTGATACGTGTTTTTACCCCATCCTCCATGTGAAGTGGACCAAAAAGATGGTGAAGTTAATAATGATGATGGTACTGATGATGATATATGCATGATGGGTTATTCTTCAAGTCCACAAGGAGGAGCAACATCTACTAAAGTGATAAGTGCAAGGACAGCTGCAACCTTTTGGGATTGCATCAAATGGGTACAAGTTTTCCTTCCCCCTCATACTCTTGAATTTGATGTAGTGCAAGCTTTTGAAATTCCTAACAATGACTTTGAATATTTAAGAGCTTTGATGATTAAGAAGTATGATGGTGGTATTCCTTCAGAGAAAGATAGACAATTGTTAATGAATGCTATTGTAGCTAAAGAGAAAGACTATAACACTAGAAACAAAGTTGTTAAGGGAGTTGGGCCTCAAGTCAAACCTAAAACACCCTTGCTCACAAGAATTCCCAAAGAAGCTCCTAGAAGAGAAGCACCTGCCAAAAGCTCTGTTGTCCCAAGAAAAAATTTCAATCCTCCTCATGCCCAAGATGCCAAGAATCCCATTCCATTTGATGAATCTTCTTGTCTCCCTTCCAATGTTGTTTTTTGATAGAGTGTTCCCTATTATATAGCCCAAGTATTAATCCAAATCAAAGTGATTTTTCCTATCATTGAGTTGCTTAGGATCCCTGAGCATAAGAAGAGAGCATTTGAGTACTTGGTGTGAAAGAAGAGAAGACTACTCTAGGAAAAAATGTAAATGTTATTGAGATTCCTCCTCAAGTCATTGTTGACCTTGAAACACCACAAGAAGTAGGGGATCTTGGAGAGACACCTGGGGTATATTTGGGGACATCCTTGGTTGATCATAAAGGATAGGCTACTTCACAATTGTATGTTTGATTCCGGTGCATCATGTAATGCCATACCTCTAGAATTCATGAGTGAGTTAGATATCAAAGAGATAGTGGCCTATGGAAAATGTACTACCATGGAAT
This sequence comes from Taxus wallichiana var. yunnanensis, assembly GCA_018340775.1. Classification (NCBI taxonomy): domain Eukaryota; kingdom Viridiplantae; phylum Streptophyta; class Pinopsida; order Cupressales; family Taxaceae; genus Taxus; species Taxus wallichiana. The sequence goes on along the minus strand of CM031237.1, from coordinate 671,382,039 downwards.
CAAGAGAAGTGTTGGTTGTTGATTTTTGAAGGGTTTGGTAGTGCAACTTGCATCTTATCTCGGGAGGAATTTAAAATTGGATGTTGTAATTGTTGATTACCCTGCCAAATGGGGTATGTTATTGTCAAGAAAGTGGGTTAAAAGTTTTGGATTGAGTGTCCAAATGGATATGTATTTTTCCACCATCCCCATTGAGGGTAGCCTTGTCAAACTCTATGGAGAAAAGAAAATGTTGCATCTAATTGAGGACCCAAACAATGCTTCTTATGAAGTATTATTTGTTGATGTTGATGCTGATAATTTTATTGGTTTTTCTGATGGTAAAGAACACAATATGGATCAATCAAAGTGCCTTGAATAGGTATGTTCTCCTTGAACATTGTTATTTGATGGAGCTTGCTCCAAATTTTGAAATGGTGCTGGTGTAATTCTGATTTCTCCTAGCTTGGAAGAATTTTTTTCCTTCAAGCTTAATTTTGAATGTACTAACAAAATTGCTGAGTATGAAGCCTTGTTGTTGGGTCTAAGAATTGCATGGAAGTATGGTGTCAAGGACATCATTGTAAAGGGAGATTCAGAGCTAGTTTTCAAACAAATAAGAAAATTGTATGCTACAAAAAATTAGTGGATGAAGCAATATAAGCATGCAGTTTGGGATCTAATTGAGATGTTTGATTCCTTCAATATTGTGCACCATGACAAAAGTTTGAATGCTTCTGCTGACAAATTAGCAGTGTTGAGGTCAATATTTATAGCTTGCACCATTTCACCTTATTGTGAGTACAATGTTGAAGTGTTAACTAGGCCAGCTATCCCTAACAACATCAAGCATTGGCAAGTGTTTGATGATGATGCTCAAGTGAAAAGGTTCTTACAAAATCAAGGTGAGTTTGTGGATCAGCATATTTATTGCAAACCAATGGTGTGTGTAACTGAAGGAAGAGAGACTTTGTTTGGAAAAGATATTATCCAATTGAAAACTAACACCATTCCTAGAGGTCTTATTGCTCTTGAGTCAAATTTTAGCAATGTTGATTGCATCATAAATAGAAACATATCTACCTCAAGGGATGTGGAAGAGAATGACTTGGGAACAAAGGAAAAACCAAGAAAAGTTTGGTTGGGCAACAGTTTAAGCAAGGAAGAAAAACAATCCTACCTCCAATTGTTAAAACAATATCAAGACTGCCTTGCCTTGTCATATTCAAAGATGAAAGCATATAGAGAAGACTTATTCAAGCACGAGATCCCTCTTGAGAAAAGTGCTAAACCATTCAGACATAAGTAAAGGCCAATTAATCCACTCCTCTCCATGAAAATGCATGATGAATTGAAGAAATTGAAGGAGGGGGGATTATTCAGCCCACAAGGTATTCATCTTGGGTTGCAAACCTAGTGCCGATCAGAAAGAAGAATGGAGCTATCATACTTTGTGTAGACTTCAAAAATATGAATAGAGCTTTATTGAAAGACAATTATCCTTTTCCAAACATGGAGAACATGCTGTAGTTAGTGACCGGATCTGAATTGTTGTCCACCTTGGATGGTTTCTCTGACTATAATCAGGTTGTTGTCCAGGAGTTAGAAAGATTTAAAACTGCCTTTACCACTCCTTGGGGAACATGTTTATGTGAGAATTCCTTTTTACCTCATGAATGTTGGAGCTACCTTTCAAAGGGAAACATATGTTGCTTTTTTTGGTTATATAAATGACTTCATTACACTTTATCAAGATGATGTGACTGTATTTTCAAGGAGCTAAAACTATCACTTGTAGCATTTGGAAAGAATGTTGATCAGATGTAGAGAATTTGGAATCTCTCTCAATCTAAAGAAGTGTCACTTTGGGGTGTAAAAGGCCAAGCTACTTGGTCATATTGTTTCAAAGAATGGTGTCATGATTGATCCTAAGAGAATAGAAGCAATCAGCAAGGTGCCAATTCAAAGAACGAAGAAGGGCATCCAATCTTTCTTTGGGTAGATCAATTTCATTAGAAGGTTTGTGTTAAATTTTACTGAGTTGACTCTTCCCATCACATGCATGTTAAATAAATACCAAGTTATCAAGTGGGAGGAGGCTGCTATTCATTCAGGATTTTGAAGGAATTAAAGAGGCACTTAAATATGCACTGTCTTAGAGACCCAAATTACGTAAAGCCTTTCCAAATATTTTCCTTTGCTTGAAAATACTATTGCATCTGCTTTTTCTCCAAAAGGATGAAGATGGGGCTGAGAGGCCTATTTCCTTCTTTTACAAGGCTTTACAAGTTGCTGAGTTAAAGTATACAATCATGGAAAAACAAGCATTTGCCTTGGTGAAAGCAACAAAGGTTTTCAGGCCTTATATTTTAAGTTCAAAAGTTGTTGCTTATGTTCCCCACACCATGGTAAAAGACATCTTATCAGAGATGGAGATCTCAAGTAAAATATGTAGATGGGTGAACAAACTGCAAGAGTATGATATGGACATCCAAACCACAAAGTTGGTAAGAGGTTTGGGTCTTGCTAAGCTCATGGTTGAGAGCAACTTACAGACTATGGAAGTGAATGAGGTAGAGGAAGAAAGGGTAGATGTTCTTGGGAAATTGTTAAGTTCTGAGTGGTATAAGGATATAATCATTTACCTCATACACCTATGCTTTCTTGATCATTTAAATAAAAATCAGAAAAGAGCCCTCAAGCTATCTTCTCAAACATACATCATCACTTACTTTAGGCTGGCTTGGAAGAACCCTAAAGGTGTCTCTCAGAAGTGTGTAATCGAAGATAAATCTCCCAAAGTGATTTCTGATTTCCATGGGGAGTTTGTGGAGGACAATTTGCTAGAAGGGTTACAACACACAAGGTTTTGAGAGCTTGTTATTGGTGGCCTACTCTCTTCAAATATGTAACCATGCTAATCAGAAAATGTGAAAGCTACCAATGCGTTTCTGGAAGAATGAAATCTTCAGGCTCCCTTCCTTTGCAGCCTGTATCAATTGAAGCTCCTTTCAAACAGTGGGGGATGGAATTCATTGGTGAGATTTCAGACCCTTCTAGTGTTGGACATAAATGGATCCTTGTAGCCATAGATTACTTCACCAAGTGGGTAGAGGCAATCCCCACCAAGAAAGCAACACACCAAGTTGTTATGGAATTCTTGTTGAATAATATCATATGCAGATTTGGTGTGCCAGTCAAGATTGTTGCTGATAATGCCATGTGTTTCAAAGATAAACCTTTGATGGCAATGTGCAAGGAGTATGGAACCAATATGACTTATTCTTCAAACTATAATCCCCAAGGAAATGGACAAGCTGAGTCCAACAATAATAATTTGTTGAAGATCATTAGAAGAACCTTGGAGTTGAACAAGAGAAAGTGGGGTGAACAACTAAAATTTGTAGTTTGGGCTGATAGGATAACTCCTAAAAGAGCTACGGGTATGAGCCCATTTGAATTGGTATATGGAGCTCAGGCTTTTCTTCCCTTACATCTATAATTATCTTCATTTCAATTTGTTCAACAGTTGGAAGATCAAGAGCTCAATCCATATGAAGCAAGGATTAATCAGATTGTGGAGCTAGATGAAGAGAGAAGAGCATCCCACCAGAGGCATGTCAGATTTAGAGAGAAGTTGAAAATATTGTTTGACAAGAAGGTCATGCCTAAGGCCTTCAATATTGGAGATCTAGTTTTGTTATGGGACAACAGAAATGAAGATAAGGAAAGCATGGAAAATTTGAGGCATTATGGATGGGCCCTTACTCCTTTAATATCATAATTGGTGAGAATACATTTTTTCTCAAAGATTTAGATGGGGAATTTCTTCAACTACTGTTAATGATAGGCATCTAAATAATTTCTTGGATTAATCCCCAAATTTGAGATATGCACAACTTGCAGTGTATAGTGTTTGGTTTTTTCTCTGTTTTCGGTGTTTTGTCGGTTTGTGGTTTTCCTTGGTGTGTGGCAACTTTTTTTGTCGGGTTCTCAGCTGGTTTTTATGGTTTTGTCTCATGAATCCTTTTCCCAATTAATTATTTTGTCACTTGGTCTACTTATTATTCTTGTGGCACTCACTAGAGTGCCCATCCCCGAGAAGGAGCCGATGTTGGTGTCCATTTTGATCTTACACCACCTTTGCCCTAATTTTCTTTTCACTCTACATTTCTGAAACATTTTCTATAGTTTTAATGGGTGAAATGAAGTTGTTGCCTCTGTTCCCATGCCTTAGTCCATTTGAAAATCATTTGACATGCCCCATTTTGTAAGAATACTCAAGCTTGCACCGTGTTTCCCTAATTTTTCAAATCTATACTTGCTTAAAAACATTTTATTTTTTGAAATAATGGTCTGCAACTTGTCCCTTCAAGTCAAATCTTTTAAATGCTCACAAAATTGTTGTTTTACCCTAGTTTGAGAGAAAAATCCATGCATGCCTTGTTTGTGCCCTAATTTTTCAAAATCTGTGGGCTATGCCATGTTTTCCCTTTTGCCCGATCATGAAAAATCAAAATTGATTGATTCATACTTGTATGTATTCAAAAATCCAATCCCAAGGTCGAGAAATTCTCGGAATCATGCTTTTTCTGGTTCCAATTCGAAAAAAATTCCATCCTTGGCGAAAAAATCAATTTCTAGGGCATCCCTAGCATTTTCTGTATTTTGACACCAGACGGGTGTCATTTGCCCGTCAAATTCTTCCTCAGCATGCATTGACAATGTGGTGGGTTCTAATTGGACAAGGGATGGTGGGTGGTTAGATTCCTTAGAATTTTTAGAATTTATTTTACAAAAAATTTAAAGTCACAAAAAGATCCGAAGCTCCGCATGACCAATCACAAGTGGACACGTGTCCTAAAAATTAAAAAAGGGAACAGTGGGTTGATGGGGAACTTCAAATTTTTCCTTTTTGCAAAGATGAAAAAGTTGAAGAAGGAACCATGGGTCCACAATGGAGTAGGGGTGGACACGTGGCAAAGTGTGGTGACAGAGAGGGAAGTGCATGCGCGCAAAGGAAAAGGGGAATTGTTTCCCTTTTGACAAAAGAAGTTAGAGTGCAAATTAGAGCCGTGGGTCTGCAACGGAAAAAAGGATGGACATGTGGTGGGTGTAGAAGGAAGAGCAGGTTGGCGGGTGGGTGGAGGAAAAGGGAAATTTTTCCTTGTGTAAAAAAAAGACTTAGAATGGAAGATTCGAAGTATGCATCCTCGGTGAATCATTGAGTGACACATGGCAAGGGAGAAATTAGTTATGCGGGCCCACCGGGAAAAAGTGAAAAATTTACTTTTTTCAAAAGGAGATAAAATGTGTAGAATTATCCCGTGGTTTTCATTGGGACCCACATTGTGGACACGTAAAGAGCTTAGGAAGGAGGCAGGGAAAAAAGGTGAAATTTTCCAGTTTTTCAAAAGGCTATAAAGTGATAAATTTTGCCTCTAGGCCCATTCCAATCACATTGCGCCACGTGTCTGGATTTATTTAAAAATTGAAAAAGTAACCCAAGCTTATTTTTTGATCCACATTTTCCACGTGGAGGGCCAGGATTTGAAGATGAAGGCACATCAATAGTTATTGTACTTTGCACCATTTTGGCCGCCATGAGAGTTCCAGGAAACCTGGAATTGTGAATTTTACATCAAATTTCATCAATTTTTTGGTGATTCTGTGTCATTTGGGCCTTCCAGGATCATTGGGATATATTTCATGGCTTAATTTGTAGATCTGAAGTGTTTTTGAAATGAAATTTTTCCCTAATCCGTCTAAACACGTGAAATGTCAAATTTGAAAGTTGTAGAGGTAGTTTTAAAAAGTGAAAAGAGTGAAATTATGAAGTGAAAGGGGTATGCATGCTTGGAGAATGAAAAATGTGCCTGAATGGATAATGTCTTTGAAGGATTTGTAATTATTGACCATTTTAGAAACACTTGGCAACTTTTGTTGCAAATTTGTTAAATGTCCCCTATCTACGAATCACGTTGGAATTTTGTAACAAACTTGATGCTAGGAATATTATTTTCTTGGGAAAGAAGGATCAAATGTAATTGAAAGTTATATAATGCATGTTTTGAGACATGAAAAAGGTTGGAGAAACTTAGAATTTCACGGGAAAATATGGGAAGAAGCCCATTCTCTTGAGAAACCACCTGAGAACCATTTCTATTTCATTTTTGCATCAGATTTGTATCATTTTGAAATGGTTTCATTTGTAAAGCCATCAAAAATATCTTAGATTGTTCTTATAACATTCCCCTGCTAATAGATTTGATCATTTCTAGATTGTTTTGTGTTGTCTCTTGGCAAAATTTGCATGCACTTATGTTCTAAAATGTTTTTAATTTGTGTTTCTTTCTCCTACCACAGTCTTGTGTTTGAAAACTCTTTTGATCATATAGGGTCTCATTTCTAGTAGATAGGTTAGTGGCATCTGCAATCTCACATTCAGAAGAGCTTTCATCTAATAAAGAGATAAATAGATTTAAAATCACTTTACCTTCCTTGAATTTAGAGATTGTTGTAAACCTTTGGGTGCACCTTAGGTCATGATAAAATAGAGATTTTTGGATGCTTTTTTGGTTCATCTGCTTCAAGATCTTGTGGCAGGTTATCAAATATTATGTGGAAGAGTGCAAATCTGGGCCTCCATTTGGTACACATATCCTAGTTGAAGGAGTATCTCAACCCTTTTGAAGCATTCTACGTTGTGTGGGTCTTACAAATTTCTTACAAAGGTCCTCAAAGAATTTGGCAAATTCTGGTTAGTCTTGTCTAAAATCTCCCACCAAAAATTTCATTCAGAATAACTAATCCTACCCCATACTACCCCTACATTACATTATGTCTCAAAAAAGAACACAATATATCTACAAAAATGCACAAAGCAAATTAGGATCATACCATGTCTCTAAGCAGCCCTAGCCTTGTCTTGAAAGCATTTCCATCATTTAGTAGTGATAGATCTGTTGAGTTTTAATAATGGAAAATTGATCATGTTTTCCCAAGGCCATCTCCATACAATATGCACAGTATAAGGATATCTCCACCTCCTTCACAAAACAGAGGCTGCAATATAGGTTCTCTTACCTTGGTTGAAAGGCACAACCTAAAATAGTGAGGATTAGATCAAAATCCTTTCAAGGTGCTACCCACTTCTTCAAATCCTGAGTGCTAACAAGTTAGATAAATTTCTTCCCTAGCTACAAAACAACATATAAATCATTTATCTACCTCTGAGTGTCTTGTAAAATCCATGATGTTGCTCAAGTTGTGAAGGATATTAAATTTGGGTACTAACACTTACTAAATCTAAATTCATCCTTAACCAAATAATTTTCCAATTTGGAATTCCCCACACCATCATATCTGATAATGGTGGGAGCTTAAAATGCAAATAAATGAAGAAAATTTGTGCTCATTCAAAATTAAACATCTATTCTCAACACCATATCATCCATAATGAAATGAAAAGACAAGTCTACAAATAAAATTCTCAATAAGATCTTACAAAAGATGATCTATGAATCACACACAGATTGGCATACAAAGCTATATCCTACATTATGGGCATACCACACTAGTGTTCATACGTCCACTAGAGCAACCCCATTTTCACTCACCTATGGAGTTGAGGTAGTCCTTCCACTCGAGGTGGAACTCCCTTCGCTCTACATTTCCCTTCACAATATCATTCTAGATGAGGAAATCTATGAACCTCACCTCTCGTGACCTCGACCTATTAGAAGAATGACATGACAAATCATACACTCATAATTAAAAACACAAAAAACATATCACCAAACAACATAACAAACTTGTTCATCCATGTACTTTTGATGTGGGTGACCTTGTCCTTAAACTTTATTATACACATGACAAAGAAGGAAAATACACTAAGAAATGGTGGGGTCCCTACCTCATTAAATATATCATAGGTCCTAATACATATCATCTTCAAACCAATGAAGGCCACATCTTCAAAGAACCAAAAATGCTCAATTCCTAAAAACATTTCACGCATGAAGGAAATTGAGAGTTTTGGTACTCAAATACCATATCTCATCCTTTCATCTCAAATTCACTAATTCATCAACCCTCTCTCTTTAGAATGACTCCATTATCAACATTTTGGATTTGTACTCCTCGGTCTTTCCCATTAGATGACTATGGTATTCTACACATCCTTTTAGGCTCATGTCCTTAATATATTCTACACATCCTTGCTTAGGCTCATGTACTTGGATATATCCTTTCTTTGGTATGTATTGGTGGGTATATTGGTGGTTAAATTTTAACATGAGTGTTACATGCTATTTATTTCAATTAACTATCGCATGTTTCGATTATCCATTTTCACTGCTCGGTGAAAATGGACAACTGAATAAAATATGAAGCTTGCTTTGAGACACCATACATTTACCCTAGTTCCAGGAATTTTCAGTGATCCGGCACCTTACGATATTGATTCATAGAAATTTTAGTGTTTTGGAGGCATTGACTTAATAAGATGATTTTTTCCTCTTCTTGCTTTTTAACCTTAAGATCCCAGTTGGAAAGAAGAGAAGAAGCCCGGGCGAGCCTCGCATGTAACTAAGAAAAAAAAAAAAATGGGCCAAGGTTAAAAATAGATCTCGGGAGTAAAATGTCATTTTTATATCCCTCCAAGTGTAAAATTTCCTAAAAATGTAAAAGAATTAAAACACGTTTGGTTGAGACTCAAAACTTACCGTGGGGCCTAGCTAGCTCGGGTGAGCCGGTGGGTAAGCTAGAGGAGTTCACATCAAACCATGGAGATTTACATTAGAGGAGTGCTCAATGAGCTATGTTAAAGGTCATAGAGTGGGGGTCAAGGTAGAGCTTAGGTGAACTCAACATATGGAAAGTTGACTCAAAAAGGTACCAAGATGGACGTTTGATAGCTTGGGATCAGATCGAGGAGCACCCGAGTCAATGCAGCTTGGGTGGTGAGATTTTGATGAGGGGGACCATGAAACATAAAGGCCTGATAAATACATAGCCCATGAGTTTAAAGGGGCAGAGCCAACTCAAGGTGAATATGAGTTAGGGTCAATCTCTCGAGATCGAGAAAAGATGAGGAGATTGGTGCGGGGAGATAGCTCGGTGGCCAAATCAATGCAAGGGAAATTGCTCTGGGTTGAATAGTGGGTCAACTCACCAATGAAATGGTATGGTCAACATCATGTGAAGGTGCAGACTAGTAGTTTAGGTGGGGATAGAGGCACTCAAAGCTGAATAAACAAGAGGCATGGTGATGATAGAAGTGAGCCGATGAGTTGGGTCTGAGCTCCCAAGATTGGTCATTTAAAAGCATTGAAGGGAAATGCATAATGAGCACGGGAAAAATATTCTAGAGAAACCGAGTGAGTTAGTGTTAGTGAGTCGGGGGCATGGATGAAGCACCCAAGGGTGAGAAAGTTACACCGAAGAAAAGAAAAGGCAGGGTTAGGGGCTGAGCTCGGCGAGGTGAATGAAGTGATCTTGACTATTGAGGAGTTGTGTTGAATGCAAGGATATTTATTTGCAAGAAAAATTGGTCACTTTTTAGTGTAAATATAGGAGTAAAGTTGTTTGATGTAAAGGAGTGTGAGATGACGAGTTGTTGGTTCATTATGTTAAATGGAAAAGCTTTAACTTCCATGTGATAAAACGCTGAGTTAAGAAAAGAAAAAGTAAATGAGTTTTCCAAAATGAATGGGCCTACTCAAAGTGTAATGTGTAAAGCGGTGAAGTAGGGAGTAACTCTTGGTAAAATGATCCCATTGCAAATAAAAGTAGATTAGGATCACCGTAAATCAAGCGAAGTAGTCTAATTCACCCAAAAAGAGGGATGACCTGAGATAGCAAAGGTAAATAATGGGTGTTAATGACTTGACTCACCCACTAAAGAAAAAGACATTGAATTCACTGTAAAAAGGGAGACACATGGCGAATTGACCATTGGGGGTGAGGTAATAATGTAAAACAATGAATTGAGAGGATTCTTTGGTGAATGAACCGTTTAGCAAATAAAATTAATTCTATTGGCCGCTTATGAAATGGGTGAGTCAAAGCCTTTGAGTTGGGTAAATAATGCAAAGTGATGATTTTTTGAAATAATACTTGAGCTCGGTAAGGTATGTGACGTGGTGATTTGACAAAGAAATTATTAATTAGGAGGGGTGAAAACACCAAAGAAATGAGGACTGAGTTGTTGATAGAATGAAACCTAATGTGCAAAGAGCCATGTGTTGAGTCATATAGTGAGTTCAAGTAACCCCATTCAATTCTATGAAGTGAGTCACAAACCAAGCGAGGGCAAGTTAGCTTGCTATCCCACGCATAATACACCTTCTAAACCCCACAATGAAAGATAAGAAAAATGAAGTTATGAGGTGAAGTGAAACTACTTTACTTCCCTAAAAAAAGAGAATTAAAGCAATGTGGAAAAGCCACGGGACTAAGGGTGAGATGGAAGTAATGCAACTCCAAAACAACGCAAAGAAGGAAAATGCAAAGTAAAGTAGTGTGGTGAATAAAACTACTTTACTTCCTAAAATAGAAAAGTAAAGAATTTTGAAAAGTGTGATTGAAAGGAGAAGTAATTTGGGGTCGGATCACCATAGGTAAGGAGAAGTAGTAGTAATGGCCCCTGGTTTTTCCACTGAACTACAAAACTTCAAACAACCATAACTTTAAGCTCATAGCTTTGTTTCACACATTCTTGGATTTTCCATAAATCTCTTAGAACTCTCTATGCACTAGCAACATATGATTTAAAATTTTACAAGTGTAATGGGGTCAAAAATTTCATTACTTATGTTGCACGCCTAGGCATAGTAACAACTATCTACCGATATTAATGAGGCATGGAGGCCAATTCCTTCTATTGCAAGTAAGAGTATGTGAGAGATGGGATTTATAGGTGTCCCATTCTACTTTCACATCAGTTGTTACAAATTTTAGGAAAATGGAAGCATGCGTTTGGGTTTCTCAAATTCCCTCTTCTCACAAAATTTCTATAAATTGTAAAGGGATGCATTATTGAAAAGGTTGTTGGTCATTTTTCCTCCCATTCTCCCCTCTTCTCCACAGCTGGGTTGTTTTGAATTTAGGGATTCAAGCATTCCTTTTGCAACTCTGTAATTGAATTTCTTGCATCTTCTTGATAAAAATGTATTGTGCATACCTATTGGAGTAATGTATATGGTTTTCTATGATACATGTCTATCCTCTACATTATGCTTGTAGGATCTATGCATATTCTAGTTTCATTACATGGAGTAGTTGTGTTGTGCTTACTTGAGAGTGGTGAATGTATGTGATTTTCTCTATGGTGCATGTCCACCCTCTCCTAGTTTCATCTTTCTCCATTTTGGCAAGATGGGAGGACAAGTAAGTGAATATCCAATCAACGTAGAGAAGGGGAAGTAATGTAGGTCCCAAAAATTGATTAACAAAGGAGAAGGAAGTTGAAGTAATCAGGTCTCAAAATTCTGATGAACAAGAGGAAGTAATGCAAGTCAAGATCAATGATAAGAAGAGGAAGAAGTAAGTTGTATTACTTCAAACCATTCCATTACTTCAAATAAAGTTGATTACTTCAATTATAAGACTTACTTCAAACTGTAAGAATTGAAAGAATTAATCAATGAAGGATCCAAATTCCAAATATATCTCATGATTCCATTGATCCAAACAACCCACCCTCTTATTTGTAGACCTTATTCCCATCCATTTTTCATCCATTTCCACCCATTTTTCTTTCCATATCTTTCCATTTTATTCCATTCATGAAGGTTTGTAGCCATGGCCTCATTTCCATCTTGGGATTCACACTTACAGAGTACAATCCACCTCCAATGCATTTCTCAACTCCTCCAAATCAGTTTTATGATCAAATTTAGGATCACTATGCCTATCCCTATGAGCAGTATCAGAATCAGTCTAGCTATGGAGCCTATCAAGAAGAGGGATATGCATATGGTGACAACAATTATGTGGAGAACACTGATTTATAGGAGAAAATCCTAAGCATGGAGGTAGGTATGGTACATTCAAGGGATACATCTCAAATAAAAGCATTTAGGATTGGCTTCAGGGCACCTTGTCCATGGGTGGGCCCTTTTCTAAGACATTATAGCCTTCAACAGCAACTTGACTTCATGGTTGAAATGTTGTCATTACTTGCAAAATGGGCCAAAGAGATTGAAGCTTATGATCTTAGTGTAAGTAAACCTTGTTAATGGGTAATTCCTACACCACCAGCTCCTATTATTTATTTTTCTCCTTCCCAACCTACATCATTTCAGAAGAATCATGAATCTAAATCTTACATGTTATCCCCGGTGTGGAATCTACTTATCCATCTTCTAGTCTTCCATCCCACCTCAAATTTTCTACCCTTTTCCCTTTCAAGAAACCATCCCCTCCAAATAAAAAATAAGTTATACCTCTCCCACCACATCAACTGATATCAAAATCAGTTGAATCCCAACCCACCCCTCCTCTTGTACTCCCAAATCCATTTTGGGAAGAAAAAAACCAACAAATCAAGTAGAGGAGAGGAGAAACAAGAAGATCTTAGCAAGGAGGAATTGGAAAGAAACTTGAAAGAGTGGGCTGCCAAGTTTGATATCAAGAAAATTCCATTGATGGTTAACCCCAAATAAAGGTTAAGATTCAAGGATAAGAGGTGAAAATTGAGTCTTTAGCAGAAGTAGAGAAAGGATAAGTTGATGAAGATCAGCGATCAATGTGCTCAGTGCAGTGTGCATGATGACACAATCATTATAGAGGTTGTTGATCATCCAAAAGCTATAGAATCAGTTAGAGAGGAGGAGAAAGAATCAGCTCCAAGTCTAATTGAAGAGGAGAAAATGAAGGTGAAAAAATCAGATTTGGATACTTTGAATGAAGATCACATCATCGAGATTTTCTTTCTTTCATTTGGAGAATCTATTTTGGTTGAAAAATTTGTGACAGAGGAGAAAATCCAAGAAGGCATTGTTTTCCACAAAAGTCCTCATGAGTAGAAAATTGAATAATTTTATTGATAAAACTTCATGCTAGAAGAGGATGTCATGTAAAATTAGTGCGGTCTTCAAGAAAAGGAAGAGGAATTCCCAAGTGAGCGAAGGTTATGGATGATTGCAATGATCCACAAGTGATTCCATTAGATGTTGTAAGAAATCACATTGAGTTGCATGTTGAGGAGGAGCTCCATGTGGTTAAGAGGGAAGAGAAAATCAAGGATGAAACTAATTTCATAAAAATCATCAAGGAATAACTTCAATTGTCTATAGATGAGAAGAAAGAAGAAAAACAACTCATAGATAGTCACCTTTTCTAGGAAGGCTTCTAGAAGACTTTCTTATTGATTTTGAATCTCGTAGAGTAAGCGGGAAAATCTAGTGGATCATACCTTACCCAATAAGGTACTTGGCTTTATTGGAGAAAAGGGAGAAGCCACAAACATTCATGCTTGCTTCTAAGCATGAGGATGAGCTACTGAGTGCCAAGATTCAGCTACAATGCCTCTCGAGAACAAAATGAAAGAGTAGGTGGAAGACGTATTTGTCCTATTTCTAGTTGATAGCTTGATGAGTAGAGTGGGAAATCAGATTGCAGTCACTTTTTTTTCTCTTAACCACATTTTTTCCTAATGCCAAATCTTTTACATGGCTATAAATTATGAGAAAGGGTAGCCACTTTGCATTGTTAGTGTTGGATTTTGTTTGATTTTCTCATTTTTCCAAGTTAGTGTAGGGTAGGAGTAGGTTTTATTTCAGTAGAAGAAGTTTTTTTACACACTACGCATGTCTTATTGTAGGCATGTATTTTTTTGTCTTTGTACATAGATTTTTTCATTGTTACTCCAAGCGGTGCGAGTGTATCATGATCCCCATAAATAGTCGTAACAAGAAAATCATAGTTGCATAAAGAAGTTGTAATTCTCAAGAGAATTAAAATGTATAGCAACTAAAACCTAGTCAAGGGATAGATTTAGTGTTTTCTAGTCTCTTATTCCTTCAAGAATAACAACAACTAAGCTTTTAATGCCCCTTGTATGGAATCAAAAAATCAGCTTCAAGGGAGTCCTACATGTTCATATGGTAGTGTCATGACATCCTTCCCAATATCACTTTAGCAACAGTCCCAAGTTGCCTCGCAAATCAACACATGCATATAAGTCCTACAATGCTTTATCTTGTTAAGAAAATCAGTTGTTTGTGCTTCATGTTGGCAAGAATTAGATCTTTGAGGCAGCAAAGTTACAGGTGTTCATCATTCACCTCATAGATCACGATTAGGAAAGGTGGAATTCAATTTTTAATAGAATTTTCCACTCTCACAAAAAAATTCAATATTTTCTTAAAAAAATTAGGAAAATAAAACACCATGTGGAAGTCTTTGATAGTGTTCAAGATGCCCCGAGGCACAAGTTTTAAGTTTTAGATTAGTTTCAAGTTTCTTCAAATGACTTCATGCCCAATGGATGCTTCAAGTTAGTTGATAATACTTCATATAACAGAATATGGCCTCATGAGTTACCAAATTACTATCAATTTTCACACCCTCAGGTGAAAATGGAAAACTGGATTCAAATATGCACTTATCAATCCACCATGCATTCATTTGAGTTGCAGGAAGTTTTCAAGTGATACGATAGCATATGGTTTTGATTTGAAGAAATTTTAGTGTTTTGGAGGCGTGGAGGTCATAAGAGGATTTTTTTCCTCTTCGGGTTTTGAACCTTAAGATCTCGATTGGAAATAAGAGAAGAAGTCAAGGTGGGCCCCATAGGAAGCTAAGAAAGGTAAAAAAAAAAGGCCAAGGCTAAAAATAGCTCCTAGAGCGATACAATGTCATTTTTATAGTCCTTCAGATCTAAAATTTCCTAAAAATGCAAAATAATTAAAAGATACCTCATTGCAAATTCAAAATTTAGCCCGGGGCCAGCTTGGGTGAGATGGTGGGTGAGCTAAAGGAGCTCACATCGAGCCTTGGAGATATGTGTTAGAGGAGGGCTTGCCAAGTAGCTCAAAGCATTCTACTTAGAAAGATATGTTAAGGGCCGCAGAGTTGGGGTCAAGGCAGATCTTGGGTGAACTCAACATATGGCGAGTTGACTTAAAGAAGCCACCGGTTTGGATGTTTGATAGCTCAGGCTCAGATGGAGGGAGTACCTGAGTCAATGGAGGATTGTGTGGTGAGTTATCTACGAGGGGGTCCATGAAACATGAAGGCCCGATAAAGACAAAGCCCATGAGTTAAACGGAACCGGGGATAACTCAATGTAGATATGAGTTAGGGCCAATCCCTTGAGCTGAAAAATGTCGAGGAGATTTTCATAGTGGGATAGAATGGTGGTCAACTCAATGCAAGGAAAAGGGCTCGAGGTTGAATAACGGGTTAGCTCACCAATAAAATGGTAGGTTTAGCATCATGCAAAGGAGCGACCGAGTTATTTAGGTTAAGATCAATGAACTCAGTGCTAAAAGAACCAGAGGCCACGATGAGGACGAAGTGAGATGGAGAGTTAGGGATAAGCTTCCCAAGCTCCTTGAGCTTGGCCATTTGAAAGCATCGTCGGTTGGCGATGCATAACAAGCACAAGAAAATAATCCGAAGTAACTAAGAAAGTTAGTGCTAGTGAATTGGTGGGCTTTGATGAAGTGGACAATGGCAAGAGGTCGGGCCAAAGAAAATAACTAGCATGGTTAGGGCTGAGCTTACCCATCGAGCTTGGTGAGGTTAATGAAGTGAGCTCAACAAAGGAGGAGTTGTGTTGAACATGGGGGCTCTTTATTTTCAAGGAAAAGGGGTAGTGTTTAGTGTAAACATAATAGGAGTAAAGTTTTTTACGCAAAGAAGGAGCATGAGATGGTGATTTTTTTTTTTTCATTGTGTTGGACATAAGAGGTTTGAATTCCATGAGATAAAGCATTGAGTTAAGCGAAGAAAAAGTAAATGAGTTTTCGCAATGAATGGGCCAACTTGGTTCAATGTGTAAAGTGGTGAAGTGGGATAGTAATTCTTGGTCAAGTGATCCGTTTATGAAGAAAATTATACCGAGATCACCATAAATCAATTATAAGTGGTCCAATTCACCACAACAAAGAGGGGTGACCAAGCTAGTGAAGGTAAACAATGGGTGTTAATGACTTGACTCACCCACCGAAGTAAAAGACATTGAATTTTCCATAAAAGGGGTGACACATGGCAAGTTGACCATTGGAGGACGAGCCAATAATGCAAAGTGATAAATTAGGAGGAGGATTTTTAGGTGAATGAACTATTTAGAAAATAAAAAGTAATTCCAATTGCTATTATTAAAGGGGTCCAGTCAAATCTTGAGTTGGAAAAATAATCCAAAGCGGTGATTTTGGGAAATAAGACTTAAGCTTGGTAATGTATGTGAGGCGGTTATTTGACCAAGAAAGTCTTAAGTATGAAGGGGTGAAAAAACCAAAGTAATGAGGAGCAATTTTAAGTAACCTCATTTAATGTTATTAAGAAAGTCACAAACCGAGTGAGGGTGAGTTGGCTCACCACCCCTCGCAACAAAGTAATACACCTTATAAACCCCACAATGAAAGATAAGAAAAATGAATTTAGAAGTGAAGAGAAATTTATTTACTTTCCTAAAAATAAGAGAAGTAAAGCAATGTGGAAAATTTACATGACTAAGGGTGAGGTGGTAGCTATGCAACTCCATAAAACCACGAGAGAAGGAAAATGCAAAGTAAAGTAGTGTGGTGAATGCAAACTAATTTACTTCCCTAAAATAAGAAAATTAAAGAAGCTAGAGAAGTGTGATGAAAAGGAGAAGTAATTGGGGGTTGGATCACCATAGGTAAGGAGAAGTAGCAGTAATGGCCCTTGGTTTTCCCACCGAACTCGAAAAACTTCAAATGGCCATAGGTTTCAGCTCCAAGATCTATTTCAAACATTTTTGGATTTTTCAAGAAATCTCTCGGAACTCTCTATGCACCAACAACATAGGATTACAAATTATGAAAGTGTAATGGGGTCAAAATTACATTACTTTTTTTGCATGCCAAGGCATAGTAATAACTACTTATTGCCATTAATGAGGCATGGAGGCCAATTCCTTCTGCTACAAGTAATAGTATGTGATAGATGGGATTTATAGGTATCCCATGCTTCTCTCACATCAGTTGTTACAAATTTTGGGAAAATGGAAGCATGCATTCAGGTTTCTCAAATTCTCTCTCTTCTCACAAAATTTCTATAAATTATAAGGGGGTGCATTATTGAAAAGGTTTTTCGACATTTTTCCCCCATGCTCCCCTCTTCTCCAAAACTGGGTTGTGAATTTAGGGCTTCAAGCCTTCCTTCTACATCTCTCGTTATGGCATTTCTTGCATCTTCTTACTAAAAATGTATTGTGCATACTTATTGGAGTAATATAAATGGTTTTCTATGATACTTGTCTATCCTCTACATTATTTTGTTACTTTCACTTTCCTCTCATTATGCTTATAGGATATGTGCATATCCTAGTTTCATTATAGGGATTAGTTATGTTGTGCTTACTTGGGAGTGGTGAATGTATGTGATTTGTTCGTGGTGCATGTCCACCCTCTCCTAGTTTCATATTTCTCAATTTTGGTAGGCTGGGAAGATTATGTAGCACACCCCATTTTTCTAGTGCTATCACCTCCTTAGTGTAGGATTTGTCTTTTCATACATTCCCTCTCTCCTATCTCCTTGGAATTGTTAGAATAAGTATAGTTAGGTGTATTTATTACATTAGGAGTAGTTGTAGTAATAGGTTTAGGAAGAATAAGTAGGCCTTCTCGGAAGGTCCACGTCAAGCATGCAATTCCCATAGCTTGAGAGGTTGTACCCATGTTAGCAAAAAAATAGACATTTGCATTGTCAAATCTTAGGGTGCTACTTTTACGCTATAGTAATTTAACTATTGTGACATGTTTTGATCAATGGTTGGGGCATATGTATACACCTAATTTTTCACTTTTCATCTTTCATACTTGTTACTAACAATTTCCTTTGTGCAGATAAGGGTCACTAATACATCTATTTCTTGAGTGGGTGCCTTAAGGGGATTGCTGAGAATTGGGAATGATTATTCATGTAATAATTATGGGTTAGAGATAGTACACAAAGAGTATCACTATGTGGTCCCAACCTTATTTTTCCTTGCATTAGTTATCCTTGTCCCTTTAGGTCTCATACACATTGCACTCTTGACACTTATTTATACTCTAAATGACACATTATCATCCTTGGTCGATGCCATCAGTCATGGGTGATGGTGTCATGATATGTTTTCCCCTAGCCGATGACATTCCCTATGGGAAATGGTGTCGGTGATAGGATTTCTCATAGCCGATGCCATTTCACATAGGTGATGGAATCATATACATACACACCATATCTTAACATTAATGAATGAAGGAATACCAAATCTTAGGAACTTCCATCTTCTCTTATATCTTACATAAAATTTACATTTCCTCTCTTTAATATTGGTTCATCTTACACTTGGATTAGATTGGATTAGACGCTCTTCTTCTTGGTTGGATTTTTTGCACTATTGGGTCATCTAAAGTGATTCTTGGATAGGAACCATGTTCCCCTTCTCCACTTATAAATGATTTTCTAGAGATATGGATGCATCAATGACCACCCCACAGGTAAGTTCTCCGACTCTCATTTTCATTTTATATAGATTATTTTGTTTACCTTCCCCATTTCTCTATGTTAGCTTAGTGTTGTATATACATTGATAATAGTTAGCATAGTACTCTTATTTTATCAACTCCTCGTCTTTCCAGCAGTTATATTGTGTATGTTTTCCTTATGTATTATCGATCTACACCTCTTCTCATCAGTTTATCAATATATTATTAGGGTAATCTCCTTTATCTTGACTATGGGCCTTGAAAACCCTAGGTTAAATTAGTGTAGGGATTACTTCCCTCTAGATATACAACCTTAGCACTCGTTGTATCCCCTATAAATCTATCCATTGTATTCTAGTTCATATGTATATCTTCTCATTACATCAATACCATTTTAGAATGGAATACTTAGGAGTGAAAGTTATTGAGTCACATTTTTGGCCCATCATTCAATTTGTGGTTGTGATGATGAAAGTATAACCATCTTGTGAATGGGGTAATATGCCAATACAATTAAGTCCCCGCATAGTAAAACTTCAATTTTTGAAGCTCATCCATGGAAGCATGGATAATGTTGTTAACTTTTAGAACCTACCTTGAGAAAATGATGTTGAAATTCATCAAAACGAAATTTTGAAATCCTTCACGAAGAAGTATTTAGCATTTTTGGAAATTATCCAAATTCCAAAAATCTGAAATTTTTTTGAGTCTGATTTCGAGAGATTTTCCTTCCAAAAATTTTATGGAAAAAATAAAATTGTGATTTCAAAGTTTTGAACTTGAAAAATTGAAAGTTTGAAAATTTGGACTTTATGGAATTTGGAGTTTTCCTTGGTAATTAACAATATGTCACTTTAGGACTTCCAAGTCTGAAAGTCGAAATTCCAAAATTTCGACTTTTGGGCTTTGAGTTTCAAATCTATTTCACTTTTTTGGGTAAAATATTACTTGGAATTCGAACTCTGAACTCCGAAAGTTTGAAATTTTAGACTTTCAAAATTTTGGGTTTTAACTTTCCCAACCATTTTTCGTTATTTTTCTTTTGGACTTCGAACTCCAAAGTCTAAAATTTTGAACTTTTAGACTTTTGGGTTTTGGAGTTTTTCCATCACCCTTTCATGATTTTAACCTCCTAATTTTTCCCAAGTTTGAAACTCGAAAGTCAAAAAAATTTTGGACTTTTAGGTTTTGGACTTTTAGAGTTCTTTGCACATTTAATTCTCACCCCCTTATGTACATGTTAGAATCTAGTATTAATGTTAGGTTTTTCTATTTAAACTCATGATTTTATCTATCATTTTCACCTAACATTTTCTCTAATGATATTGTTTTTACTGCATCTTGTACTTTTTGGCATCATTTTCAAGGTATTTTATTTTAGTTTATTTCTTTTGGTTTAAGATCTTTATGGTTTGTCTTCTTCTTGTTTATTTTCATTTGTTCTTCCTTATTGTGTTTGAAAATGGAACCCTTGGCATCCGCCATGTTTTCCTTTAAGGTTTTTCATGACCTACATAGTTGCAAAATCCCATTTTTATAGGCATCAGCTCAGATTTCATTTTGAGATCCTCTCAAGCATTTTCCTTGCTTTTTGTGCCTTTGGTGAGGTTTGTGGTTTTAAAACTTATCACTTTTTGGATTTTCATTTTTTTTTTGTTTTTGGAGATTCAATTTTTGGAGGTGTTCATTTTCAGAGTTTTTGGAGGTTGGAATTTTTAGAGGTGTTTGTTTTTTGGAGGTTTTGGAGGTGTTCATTTTTGGAGTTTGGAGGTTGGACTTTTTAGAGGTTTCATTTTTTTTGGACTTTGAGATTCATTTTTGTTTTCTAGGTTGAAGATTTTGGAGGTTTCACTCTTGGAGTTAAAGTATTTTTAGACTTTCAAACTTTGATTTTGAGACCTTTACAATATTGGTTACAAAGTTCCAAAGGATTTTTCAGATTCTGAAACCCAAATTTAATGTCAACCTCTTCAGCAAAGGGAAAAGAGAAAATGAAGTATACATTCCTAGGAGTTTCTCCTCACTCTTGTTTATCTTTAGACTTAGGAACATAGGAGATACTGATCTCGGGTAGGTTGATTTTCCTGATTTCTGGGCAAGGGTAAAGGCTCCTAACAAGAAATCTAGATGCAAGCTATCTATGATAGTGGACTTGTTCTTGCTACCAGTTTCCCTGCATCAATGCATTGCCCCAAATTTTTCTTGGCTGCAAGTAACCCATTTTGATGAAGACTCCAAGTTAGTAAAGGATGTTGATGGCAAGGTGGTAATTTGATTAGATGTTGATTTCTTTGAAGACTTGTTCAAACTCTTAGATGTTGAATAATACACCACAATTTCACCAGAGGTAGTTGTTGAGCAATTGGATAAAGAGACTGATTTATGTACAAAGGTCATGATGAAGAGATACTTGGCCAAGAGTTTCACCAAGTTGCCAAAGACCCTTTATCGATCAGAATTCATCTAGGAAGTGAACAATATTATCATATTATTAAGTAGAATTTCAGGCCTTTGCCTCTGTGAAGGAATTTTAGAATGGATGTTCTTATACATTTCACCATCAAGAAAAACAAGGAACTTATATGATGGGGGAGCATATCAGCAACTCCATTTGTTTTCAATTAAGTAAGGTTTTGTCTTTGAAGAAATTTTTCATGACCTCTTTCTTGGTCTATGCCACCGTACTGCTATGGGATATTTCAATGGTTTGAATACTAAAGGTGTAAGGAGTGCCTCACAAATTTATGATTTTTATCCTCAGCTTACAATGGATGAAGGAAGAAGACACTTTCTACAGGATAAATGATGCTTTCTTTGTTGTTATCCTTTACCATTTGATAAGGATTTATACAACAGAAGAATTTTAGATGAATCTTTCAAGGAAATGCATGAGTGGGGGATATTTACCTATAGTTTCCTACATTCACATACATGGATTCCTAGTTTTGTAGGTGCTCCTAGTAAGCTACCAAGATGTCCTATGGAAAAATGGGTTTTGTTGGAATTGGTTTGACAATTATTGGACTACCATAAAATCCAGAACAAATGACACAAGGTGGGAGTCTAGTTTCCCATTTCAATGGTAGATATACATGTGCAAGTATTTACAAGGCAAATAATGTGGATGCGGAAATGTCAGAAGTGACCTTGCAAACATTTCATCCTCAAACAAATTTTGATTACTGGGGAAATTTTAGTGAAATAGTTTATCTAGTTCTCATGTACCTCAAGTTAGAAGACATTTGGATTCATTTTAGATGAGTTTATTATCCGACAATGGGAATATGAAAGGTTGACCCTGGATGAGGTTTGACAGTTTGGGATCACAGAGATTCCAAAGGAATGGAGGATGAAGAAGAGGTATTGGATGTGCAGCTTACAAAGATAAAAATGTTCCAATCAACCATTACCATGGATTGATTGGTATGTAGAAGAATGTTGTAATACTAAAGAGATGGGGCCCATTTTATAGAGGACATATAATTGGTTGGCTACTTTGGGAATTCCACCCAAAGGGTTAGATCAACCTATAAGAATAGAATCCCAATCAACAATGAGTCTTCCAACACCTACTAAAGGAAAGAGGGCTACCCAAAGGGCCCATATAGTCCCTAAGAAGATTTCATTTGTTGTTGGCAGTTCATCTCTCTCTAAGGTTCCTGCTTCCAAGGCCATGTCTCCAACAATACCAATGTCAAAAATAGTTGAAGTCACTGATTCTCCAAGTATCTCACAAGGCCTATCATCTCCCCTTTCTCTTCCATTGTCACTTCCTACATCATTTCCTTCCATTTATACAATCATTTCTTCTTTCCCATCTCCTTCTATGGCCCAAGTGTTCTCATCTCTTCTAGTTCTCTCAACAGTAGGGAAATGATTGGGTCACCCATCTCTACTTCACTTCCTCTAACACTTCCATTTCCTTCCATCTCATCTTCTAATCCCATTGTGTCCACTCCTATGGCCATCCTCACATCCACCCCATCCATTATTTCCACCTCTGTTCAAATGCCAACTAATGTTATTGGTGCTCTTTTTTTGACTAGTGCTTTAGGTACGAATCGGTGGTTCATTTTCATCAAGCATCCATATACCAGAATGGTTGTTTCACTAGACTCCAAAATAAAAGAAGAAAGTGCCTCTGGTGGATGTTATAGACCTGAGCGTGTTGGAACACACACCAAAAAGGTAGGCCAAGAGGCTGAAGATTGTTTCAGCCTATTAGATAAATCAATCTGGAGAAAGGGTCATAGAAGTTGTTACTCCCGTTGAAGGGAAAACCAAGGAAACTATTACAACAATAGATTATCAAATTTCTATATTTTCACTTGGGAAAAGAAACACATGAAGGGGAAAATAGGATGTGTAGACTGCTCTTGGAAATATGTTAGAAAAATATGACAAAGACAAGGCTTCAAGGATGAGCTCAAAGCAAAGGTTGAACAACTCACTGCATTGTTGAGAAAAGTGACACAACCTTCTCCATCTATTGAGATTTCAACTACCATGCATCTTGACATTTCTTCCACCCTCGATGATATTTCTTATCATGAGATTGAGAAGATAGGTAGAAGGGAAGATTGGTAAATGGATGGATGGAGCGTATACTACAAGAAGCCAATCCTTTGATAAAGGAAGTAATTGACATATACAATGATTTACAAGTTGAAAGGACCTCTATTGAAAAATGGATGAAACCTTCTTCGAAGATAATAATAATTTGAACTTGAATTTGACTACATGGAGTGAAATCAGAGAAGAAGATTCAGATTTTCTTCTCTAGGAAGATGTAATAGATGATGCCTCAAAATTGTTCGAGTATCAAAAAGCTATGGAGTTTTGGTCCCAGGTTTTGCAGGATCTAATTAAGAAATTGGATGACAAGCGTATAGAGATAATGGATGCTCTAAATGACATTTCAAAGGAGTTTGATAATATCAATTGTAAATTCTTCAATGAAAACATCGATGCTCTTCCGAAGATCAGATCAAGCTGAATTTCAAGGACTTGGTCAAAAGGGATGATGAAGTAACTAGAACCTTTGCTAGTGACTCCATTGACAGGTTGGTTTCATGTCAAAACTTCATTCCTGACTAAGAAAGGTAGTAAGTAAACTCAAAAGAGTTCAGCCAAAGTAGCAAGAGAGATTGAGATGGAAGATGTAGTTAATCACTACGCATGTGGACCAGAGGATGAAGAAATTCAGGAATTATTAAGCATTTCATCAAATAAAAACATCGGATGGCTTCCTGGGAGAAGGACCAAGGAAAAAGTGGAGCTGGAGAAGATGTTGTAAGAACCCAACCAAAGCTAGGTGGCCATGAGAGGACTGATCCAAGCTCTAGATCGGATCAAAGTTGTAGGGTTGACTGGGTCAAACTTTAAAAAATTTTGCTATTTTTATGGGAGCATGTTCCCTAGAACTTAATAACATTTCTATTTTTAGTAATTTGTTAGTTAAGGCCCAAGTTGTAATGGCTCAGCCTAAGGAACTTATAAATAGAGAAGTACATTAAGTCTTAAAGGGAGATCAATTTTTGAGAAGTTTCTCTTCAAGCTTGGAAGAGTGCTTTGAATATTCAGAACCTTTCAATTACATTTAGAGTGATATTTTTCGTGGAAAGCTGAGTTATTATGTTAATGGTTGATGTGTTTATGCTTTGTGAATGCATAGTTCCTTAGTATAAGTGGTTGGCTTTCCTTTATCTCAGAATATCTTATTTCATTCTGTTGGAAAGTGATATAATTGTTTGAATATCAGTTGTGGAAAAGGTTATCTTCCTTCTATTATACAAGCCATATTATCATTGACTGTTATAAGTGAAATAGATGTTTGACATGTGCCTATTTTATATTATCATGGTGATTGATTGTGTTTTTAATTGAATTTGATCTATCTGTTATGCATAATCTGAGTTTAACAAAAGGAATGTATGCTTCCTAGTTTGTGATATTTGTATCCTCTCTAAGTTGTAGTAGGTGAAGTTGACTTGTGGTGCACACACCCTCTTCAAATTAACCCTTCCCAAGTCTAGAAACACCCTTTATTTGGTGCATCACCATCCCTAGTATAGTTTCATTTCTTGCAAATATCTTCCCTAAAACCCATGAAAATGTTAGCATAGGTTTAGATAACCATTTTTATTGCACTAGGAGTAGTACAACACTTAGTTTAGGAAGAGGAAGTCAGCCTTCTCTAGAGGTTCACCTCGAGCCCAAGTCCCATAGCTTGAGAGGTGATCCCATGTGTCCCAATCACACCAAACATCTTATTCACATTCTATCCATTTGGAGGGTGTAGTGATTTGGTGACAACAATTTTTGGCATGCCCGGTGGGAGAGAGAGTTGGTACTTCTCTTCTCACTTACATAAATCAAAGTACTGGAAACTCTATATCTCTGGATTCAAATCTTAGTGCATTAACTTATGTGAAGAATTCAGACAAGAGATTCTTCAAAGCAAGGAAATTACCAACATATCAAACTTTCCTTGTCTCCTCCAAAGAGAAGAAGAAGAGGCATTTCAATATCACCAATTATAGCTTTACCTCGTAGGGTCATTCAAATCCTCCATATGGAAGGTTTCCTCCACCAAGGAACAATCAAACCTTTTCTACTATGGCACATGAAACCAAGTTTTTCCCCCTTTCAATGCAAGTAGTCCTCTTCTGTTGGCTCAACGTGACCCTATACCTATTACGACACTCAAAATTTTACCCTTTTATATAGGGAAACTCATGTTACTCCAATGGAACATATTCTTGATGTAGCTAGCATTTGTGTCATACATAACATCATGGAGGATAACATTGTGGTAGACTTCTTGCCACCTCTTTCAAGGGAAAATCACTTCAATGGTTTTGAGGGTTAAGTGTTGGCACTATAACCACTTGGGATGAGTTGGGAGAAAAATCTGTAAATAGTTTGAAGACAAGAGTGATCACCTATCACTTTTGGAACAACTCACTACCATGAAGAGAGCTCCCCAAGAATACATGAGTGATTTCAATTTCTGATTCCACAGACCTAGAATAGGATTCCAAGCACTCATAAAACCTTCTTCAAATAATGCATTCTTATACTATTTGTGAGCCTTGAATAGTGATGTAGCAATTATGATCTAGTCCATGGGAGGGACTACATTACTTGATGCTTATGACGTTGCCATAAGAGTGGAAAATTCCTTGATTTCAGGCTAGAAAGATAGCTCCATGACCAATGCCAAATGTTTTTTTCTAGATCTTACAAATAATCAGCCTATCATTTCTCCTATTCTCAGTGGCCTCTAATCAACCAACTCAATATTTCCCTACCTCTTTAAATGATCTATTTGAAGTCAAGTCACTGCTACAAACTTTTGGAAATGAGCTCATTTGCACTCAAGAGGAAACAATTTCAATATAATCATCCATACCAGCCATAAAACCAGTAGTATCAGGCTAACCATCCTCCTTTCCAAGGGAACAACCAACCTCAAAATCAAGTTGTAGGTCAAGCTACAAATGTTAGGCCTTTGAAATTTTAGAACCCTCTTGTTGCTAGCTCATCTAGAGCCATAGTACCTATCCAAAATAATCTAGTCAAGACTACGAATGGTGTTATCCTTGTTCTCAACCCCACAATCAAAATATTTTCCCCATGGAGTTCTTAGTCAAGCCCTTATGGTTCAAAGCATATCTTCCCCTTTAGAGTTAATAGATAATTCATCTACACAAGAAGCAGCAGATCAAATCAACCATGCAGGCCCCTGAAGAAGTCACTTTGCTTAACTAGAAAGCTGAAGATTTTTGTGGGTTGAATGCAAAATCCTCATTAGTGGCAGCCAAAATACTCATTCTAAAAGAGAGAAATGGAATCTCAATCTTCCAAATATGATCAAACATCCACTTCACATCCCCAGAAAAAGTAGCAGTTGATAAAGATGCAGAGAAAGAAACCACCAAAAACATCTGTTAGCCAAGTTGTGAGGTGAGAAGGTTCTTAGGCATCACAATGCCAAATAAGAATTTTCCAAAAGAAGACTCTAATGCCCAAAAAGGTATTAGCAAATTTGGGGCAATTCCATTCAACATTGTTGAACAAATGAAGAAAACCAACCTGAGCATCACAATGTGGGATGCACTCTCAATTCCTTCTCAATGGAATTTTTGTAAGAGGCTTTGAATAGTTTTTGTACAACTGATGGATCATCGGGTCATAAAACAACAAAATCAACAAGTCTGTGTCAACCAGAGGAGAAAGGAACTCCTAAGGCTAGCAAGCCACCACCATTTTATATTTTCTGATCATTGGTGATCATTTGGTGCATAATTGCATGATCGATTCTGGAGCTAGTAGTTCCATTATGCCTAAACAGATTGATAGATGTGTTAGGCATACAATATGCACAATTTCAAAAGGATTTGTTCAACTAGATGGCACAATTATTAAGATTATTGAGTTATTAAGGGACTCCCTTACCATCCATGCATGTCCCAACTTGTCATTCACACAAGACATATCCATTATTGATCTTCCTCCTCTCTTTTCCATTTTCCTATCATGAGATTTCACTACCAAGATGGGTGGTTACTTGTCATCATATTGGTCACATATGATTCTTAGAACTCACTATGGAATGAAGGTGACTATAAGAGTAGAACCAATTTTCCATAATCATGTGGAGCCATACACTACTAATCCCATAAATGGGAATTATGCTATTTGTGATCCAGAGGATGAAGATGTTGATCATGAACCAACCACTCTCATAGAAGAGGTTCTGATACATTACTTGATGAGGTAAGTACAAATCTTCAATATGATCCCTATGCTGATTTATTGGTGGATGAAGAATATGGATGACTATTGTTGGAGGAAACTGGATTGGGTACATACTGCATCCATGAAGAAGGAACAATTGTACCTCAATTGGTTAAAACATCAAATATTTTATGAGGGACTATGGAAATTGTTCTTCGATGGTTCGAGAAGTAAAAATGGGTCCAGTGTAGGAGTTATGTTGATTTCTCCATAAGGGAACAAATATTTCTCATATTTTTTATTACAATTTAGTTGCACTAATAATGTGGCCGAATATGAGGCTCTCATACAAGGGATTCAACTAGCTCAGAAGAAAGGAATCAAGGCTCTGACTATCTTTGGAGATAGTGAATTGGTTGTGCATCAAGTAATGGCCACAATGCATCAAAAAATGATCTCTTAAGATCATACAAAAATCAAGTTTGGGACTTGATAGAAGATTTTGAAGCTTTTGGAATTCATGCAGTTCCTAGAAAACAAAATCAGGATGTTGATAGGCTCACTACAATTGGCTCGCAATATGACATACCTATGGACATCATGAAAGAAGAGCAAAAATAGTCAAGATGGTGGTTCATCCCACAGTTTTGGATAATTTGAGTAGTTGACAGGTATTTGATAGTGAAAAAAATTGCTCTTTTCCTGTAAGAAGAGGTGGAATTTTTGCCAAACACCAAGATAAACTACAAAACTCATATGGTGATCAAATTATACAACTGAAGGGAAACAAGCTACCAAAAGGCTTAGTTACTCTTGAATCCATCTTCAATTTAGATGATCAAGCCAAATGAACAAAAGCACAAACATGGTAGTCAAAGAAGAGGATTTTGAAGAGGTTGAGGTGGCAAGTGAAATTTTTTTAAAGATTGGGAAGGTATGTACTACTAGAGAGAAGAAATATTTCATCAAATTGTGTCAATAATATCATGACATTTTTGCATGGAGCTACAAAGACCTGCATGGTTTTGATCAGGTCTAGCACAACATACCATCAAACTAGATCCAAATTCAAAACTAGTTCATGTCAGAAATAGAGGCTAATTAATCCCAAGATTGAGATGCTAATGAGGAAGGATTAACCAAACTCATCGAGGCATGTATAATTTTCCTATCAAGCATTCCTCATGGGTAGCTAATCTGGTACCTGTAAGGAAGAAGAAATGGAGAAATCTAGTTGTGTGTAGATTTCAGAGATTTAAACCACACCTCATTGAAAGACCATTATCCTCTTCCATCAATGGAGAAAATCCTTCAAATGGTGGTAGGGGCTCAAAGGTTTTCCTTTCTTCGATGGATATTTGGGTACAATCAGATTCTAGTCCAAGAATTTATGACCAATTCAAAATGGATTTCACTACTAAGTGGGGGATGTATGCTTATAATAAAATGCCATTTGGATTGTCCAATGCAGGGGCTACTTTCCAAAGAGCCATGGACATGGCATTTAAAGGATTAATTAACGATATCATCTTGGTTTACCTTGATGATATAACTGTATATTCCAAGCATGCCGAAGATCATATCACACATCTAAAGAAGGTTTTTCAAAGATGTAGAGAATTTGGGGTTTCACTCAATCCTAAGAAGTGCATTTTTGTAGTGCAAGAAGGAAATTTGTTGGGACATGTTGTTTTTAAAGAGAAGGATTATCTATCGATCTAGCCATGAATTCATTCAATTATGTCCTTTATCTCTTCCAAGTCACAAGAAAGGCCTTAGAGTTTCCTGGGAACCATAAATTTTGTATGGAGATTCATTCCCCAATTTGCAACGTTGGCTAAACCACTGACAACCATGCTGAAGAAGAATATTCCATTCTCATGGAAAAAATAAGGGAGGGAGAGTTTTGAAGCTATCAAAACAACCATTTCTCAAGCTCCCATGTTGGTAAACCCCAGGTTTGATAAAGATTTTATTCTTTATGCTTTTGTAGTCAAGAAAGTATTTCAGAGGATTCTCACCCAACAAAATGATGATTGATGGAGAAACCAATTGCCTTCTTCAATCAATCCCTTAAGGAATATGAGCTCAAATATTCATTTGTTGAGAAACAATGTATTTGTAGTTATTCGAGCTTTGAAGAAATTTAAGCACATGTTGTCCAATAAAAAATCCACCTAATGGTCTCCCATCCTGACGTCAAAGAATTTTTGTTGAATAAAGAGATGAATGAGAAAATGTTGGATGGATTACCAAGGTAATGGAGTATGATGTACACATCAAAGTCACTAAACTTGTTAGAGGAAAGGGTTTTGTGTCAAGACTCACTATAGACATGGAGGTCAAAGATGATGAAGATGTTATGATTTTGAATACTGATGAAGGTAATGATTAGATTGATTGGTTGAAAAAGATGCAAAATTTCCTCCTTTCAAAGGGGCATATCCTTCAAATATGGATAAGGTCCAAAGATGTACTTTCCATCTCCAGTCTATTCCATACATCCTGGTGGATAATATTATTTTCCAAAAAAGACTTGAATGGTGTTCTTCTTCACTACATCAAATCAGAATAGGTGAATAAAATATTAGGAGAGTTTCATAATGGCCTATCCATGGGGGACATTACTCTGCACAAACAACTGCTACTAAAATTATGTGAGCTGGTTATTATTGGCTAGATTTTGTTCAAAGATGCTCATCTCTGGGTGAGGAAATGTAAAGAATGTGCCCTTTTCATAGGAAAATAGAAGTTGAGAAGCTCTTCCCCTGCACCCCATTCAAGTAGATCAACCTTTCATTCAATGGGGTTAGATTTTATCGGGATGATCAACCCTCCATCTAATGATGGACATAAATGGGTTCTTACTTGCAATGGATTACTTCACTCGATGGAAAAGGCAAGTGGCTTGAAAGAAAGCAATGAAAAGGAAGTCTTGATTTCTTGGAAAATATAATGACAAGGTTCGGTGTTCCATTTATTGTTATTTCTAACAATGCAATGGATTTTCTCGGTTTGAAGTTGAGTGAATGGGTGGTTAAGAATGAGGTCTACCTCAAGACTTCATCCAATTACTATCCATAGGGGAATGGGTTGGCCGAGTCTAGTAACAAGAATCTCATAAGGATCATCAAACATGATGGAGGCTAACAAAAGGACCTAGCATACACAACTTAAGACTACCTTATGGGAAGATGAATTACACCTAAAAGAGAAATTGGAAGTTCACCTTTTGTGCTTGTATATGGAAGGGAGGAAAAGCTCCCGCTCTCCTTGGAATTACCTTCTTTGGAGTTGGCTCATCAGCTTGAAGTTATGGAAAATGACTCTTTGACGGTGAGGTTTGTTGAACTCATGGAGCTGGAAGAAGTTTGAAACATGGCTATGAAAACTTTAGGACAACATCAGGCTTAGGTCAAGAAATCCTTTGACAAAAAAATCTTCTAATAGGCATTTCAAGAGGGAGATTTGGTTCTCAAATGGGATGAAGACAGAGCCAAACCAAGTAGGCATGCCAAGTTTGATGCTCTAGAGTGGACCATATATCATCACAAGTTACAAAGAGGTGAATTCATTTCATCTATCTAGACTCAATGGAGAATAATTTCCATTCATGTGAATGGGATACATCTCAAAGCTTTCTTTTGAGATTGTTTCACCCCTGTATGTTTTTTTTTCTTTTCCTCCAAGTGCTTTGCACATTGTTTTGTTTTTTTTTTCTTTTTTTTGTTTTGTGTGCACCCTGAATGTAGTTTTTCTTCCAAGACTCCTTTTCCCAATGGTTTGTATAAGGCTACTGATCAAAATATTAGTAGGAAAGCATTCCTAGAGGTCACCAAAAATGTTAACTTTTAAAATCTACCTTGAGAAATAGATGTTAAAATCGATCAAAATAAAATTTTGAAATCCTTCATGAGGAAGTATTTAGCAAGTTTTTGGAAATTCTCCAAATTCTAAAAATCCAAAAAATTTAGGAGTTCGGATTTCAGAGATTTTCCTTTTAGAAATTTTATGGAAAAAATTAAAATTTTGATTTGAAGTTCAAAACTCAAAACCGAAAGTTTTAAAATTCAAACTTTGACTTTAAAAATTAGAGATTTCCCTTTAGTAATTGATGATATTTTAATTTGGAGTTTGAAGTCTAAAACTCTAAAAGTCTAAAATTTCAGACTTTGGGATTTCAGTTTTAGAATTCTATTTCACTTTTTGGGTAAAATATTACTTAGAGTTCCAAAGTCTAAAACTCAAAAGTCTGAAATTTTAGACTTTCAGAATTTCAGGTTTTAGAACTTTCCCAACCATTTTTCAGTATTTCACTTTCGGAATTTCGAACTCCAAAAGTTTGAAAGTCAAAATTTTAGACTTTCAGACTTTTGGGTTTTAGAGTTTTTCCATCACCATTTCATGATTTTCACCTCCTAATTTCTAAAGTCGAAACTCTAAAAGTCTAAAATTTCAGACTTTTAAACTTTTGGGTTTTAGATTTGAGTTCTTTGCTCATTTAATTCTTACCTACTTCCATACATCAAAATCAGGCATTAATGTCAGGTTTTTCTATTTAAACTCATGATTTTATCTGTCATTTTCACTGACATTTTCTCTTGATGATCTGGTTTTTACTACATCTTGTACTTTTTTGGCATCATTTTCAAGGTATTTTATTTTAGTTTATTTATTTTTGGTTTAAGATCTTTGTGGTTTGTCTTCTTCCTTGTTATTTTCATTTGTTCTTCTTATTGTGTTTGAAAATGGAACCCATGGTGTCCACCATGTTTTCCTTGAAGGTGTTTCATGACCTACACAGTTTTAAAATCCCATTTTTATAGGCATCCATCTCGATTTCAAAATTTTTGAGATCCTCCTAAACATTTTCCTTACTTTTTGTTCCTTTAGTGAGAGGTCTATGGTTTCAAAATTCTCATTTTTTCAAGAGTTTTCATTTCAAGGATTTTGGAGGTTTTTTGTTTGGAGTTCAAACGTTGGAATTTTTTTTTGTTCATTTTGGAGTTTGGAGGTATTCATTTCGGAGTTTAGATGTTGGAATTTATGGAAACTTTCGGATTTTGGAACCTTTTTTGAGAGTTTCATTTTTTTTTCATACTTTTGTACATCTTTTGTTTAAATTTTCAGGGTTTGAATATTTTGGAGATTGAAAGTTTTTCAGACTTTTAGACTTTCAAAATTTTGAGTTTTTTTTGTAGTATTTTGGTTACAAAGTTCCAAAGGATTTTTTTGGATTCCGAAACCCAAATTTAATGTCAACCTCTTCAACAAAGGGAAAAGAGAAAATGAAGTATACATTCCTAGGAGTTACTCCTCACTCTTGTTTATCTTCAGACTTAGGAAACATAGGAGATACTGATCTTAGGAAGGTTGATTTTCTTGATTTATTTGGGCAAGGGTAAAGGCTCCTAACAAGAAATCCTAGATGCAATTTATATATGACAGTGGACTTATTCTAGCCCCAGTTTCCCGCATCAATGTATTGCCCCGAATTTGTCTTGGTTGCAACAACCCATTTTGATGAACTCCAAGTCAGTAAAGGATGTTGATGGAAAAAGGTGGTAATTTGATTAGATGTTGATTTCTTTGAATACTTGTTCAAACTCTGGACATTGAAGACTATGCCACAATTTCACCAGAGGTAGCAGTTGAACATTGGGATAAAGAAGACTAAGTTATGTACAAAGGTCATGATGAAGAGCTACTTGGCCAAGAGTTTCACCAAGTTTCCAAAGACCCTTTATCGATCATAACTTCATCCAAGAAGTGAATGATATTATCGTATTATTAAGTAGAATTTCAGGCCTTTCCTCTACAAAGGAATTTCAGGAATGGATGTTCTTATACATTTCCACCATCAAGAAAAACAAGGAATTTATATGATGGGGGAGCATATCAACAACTCCATTTATTTTCAATTAAGTAAGGTTTTGTCTTCAAAGAACTTTTTACATGACCTCTTTCTTGGTCTATACCACCACTGCTATGGGATATTTCATTGGTTTGAATACTAAAGGTGTAAGGAGTACCTCACAAATTTATGATTTTTATCCTCATCTTACAATGGATGAAGGAAGTAGACACTTCTACATGATAAATGATGCCTTTTCTTCATTCATATCATTTATCATTCGATAAGGATTTATACAGAATTTTGAATGAAACTTTCAAAAGGTACATGAATGGGGGATATTTACCTATAGTTCCCCTACATTCACATACATCTGGATTCCTAGTTTTGTAGGTGCTCCTAGTAAGTTTCCAAGATGTCTTATGGAAAATGGGTTTTGTTAGAATTAGTTCAACAAATGTTGGACTACCATAAAATATAGAATAAATGACACAAGGTGGGAGTCCAGTTTCCCATTTCAATTGGTAGATATACATGTGCAAGTATTTACAAGGTAAAGAATGTGGATGCAGAAATTTCAGAAGTGACCTTGTGAACATTTCATCCTCGAAAAAATTTTGATTACTGGGGAAATTTAGTGAAATAAGGTTTATCCAGTTCTCATGTACCTTAGTTAGAAGACATTGGATTCATTTTCGAGATGAGTTCATTATCTAAAAATAAAATATAAAGGTTGACTCTAGATGAGGTTCAATAGTTTGGGAACATAGAGATTCTAAAGGAAATGGAGGATGAATGAAGAGGTTTGGATGTGCTATACAAAATAATAATGTTGTCAATCAACCATCACCATGGATTGATTGGTATATAGAAGAAGAATGTTGTAATACTAAAGAAAGGGCAAGGCCCATTTTGCAGAGGACATATAATTAGTTGGTTACTTGGGATTCCACCCAAAGGGTTAGATCAACCTATAAAATAGAAACCCAATCAACAATGAGTCTCCAACACCTACTAAAGGAAAAAAGGCTACACAATGGGCCTATATAGTCCCTAAGAATATTTCATTTGTTGTTGGTAGTCTCATCTCTCTCTAAGGTTCCTGCTTCCAAGGCCATGTCTCCAGCAATACCAATGTCATAAATAGTTGAAGTCACTAATTCTCCAAGTATCTCACAAGGCATGTCATCTCCCCTTTCTCTTCCATTGTCACTTCCTACATCATTTCCTTCCATTTCTACAATCATTTCTTCTTTCCCATCTCCTTCTATGGCCCAAGTGTTCTCATCTCTTCTAGTTCTCTCAGCAGGGGAAATGATTGGGTCACCCATCTCTACTTCACTTCCTCTAACACTTCCATTTCCTTCCATCTCATCTTCTAATCCCATTGTGTCCACTCTTATGGCCATCCTCACATCCACCCCATCCATTATTGCCACCTCTATTCAAATGCCAACTAATGTTACTGGTGCTCTTATTTTGACTAGTGTTTAGGTACCAAATCGATTGTTCCATTTTCATCAGCATCCATATACCAGAATGGTTGTTTACTAGACTTTAAAATAGAAGAAGAAAGTACTCTATGGTGGATGTTATAGATCTGAGTGTGTTGGAACACACACCAAAAAGGTAAGAAAAGAGGCCAAATATTGTTTCCAGCCTATCAATAAATCAATCTAGAGAAAGGGTCATAGAAGTTACTACTCCCATTGAAGGGAAAACCAAGGAAACTATTATAGCAACAAATTATCAAATTTCTAGATTTTCACTAGGAAAAAACACATGAAGGGGAAAAAAATAGGATGTGCAAACTACTCTTGGGAAATCTATTAGAAAAATATGACAAAGACAAGGCTTCAAGGATGATCTCAAAGTAAAGGTTGAACAACTCACTGCATTGTTGAGAAAAGTGACATACCTTCTCCATCTACCAAGATTTCAACTACCATGGCTATGATAGTTTCTTCCACCCTGATGATATTTCTTATCATGAGATTGAGAAGATAGGTCGAAGGGAAGATCGGTAAATGGATGGATGGAGCATATACTTCAAGAATCCAATCCTTTGATAAAGGAATCAGTTGACATATACAATGATTTACAAGCTGAAAGGACCTCTATTTAAAAAATGGATGAAACCTTCTCGAAGATAATAATAATTTGAACTTGAATTTGACTACATGGAGTGAAATTAGAGAAGAAGATTCTAGATTTTCTTCTCAAGAAGATGTAATAGATGATGCCTCAAAATTGTTTGAGTATCAAAAAGCTATGGAGTTTTGGTCCCATGTTTTGTAGGATCTAATTAAGAAATTGGATGATAAGCGTATAGAGATAATGGATGCTCTAAATGACATTTTAGAGGAGTTTGATAATATCAATTGTAAATTCTTCAATGAAAACATCGATGCTCTTCCTGAGGATCAGATCAAGCTAAATTTTAAAGACTTTTTCAAAAGGGATGACGAATTAACTAGAACCTTCTACAATGACTCCATTGACAGGTTGGTTTCATGTCAAAACTTCACTGACTAACTAAGAAAGGTGGTAAGTAAAATCAAAAGAGTTCAACCAAAGTAGCAAGAGAGATTGAGATGGAAGATGTAGTTAATCACTATGCATGTGGACTAGAGGATGAAGAAATTTAGGGAATTATTAAGCATTTCATCAAATACAAACATTGGATGGCTACCTGGGAGAAGGACCAAGGAAAAATGAAGCTAGAGAAGATGTTGTAGAGCCCAACCAAAGCTAGGCAGCCATGAGAGGACTGATCCAAGCTCTGGATCGGTCAAAGTTGTAGGGTTGACTGGGTCAAATTCTTGCAACAAAATTTTCTATTTTTATGGGAGCATGTTCCCTAGAACTTAATAAAATTTCTATTTTTAGTAATTTGTTGGTTAAGAACTAGCTGTAATGACTCATCCTAAGGAACTTATAAATAGAGAAGTAAATTAAGTCTTAAAGGGAGAAATTTTTTTCGAGAAGTTACTCTTCAAGCTTGGAAGAGTACTTTGAATATTCAAAAACCTATTGAGACCCTAAAATATTGGCTAAGTACAAGAAGGCACGTGGGAACGCAAGACCTATTTCAAGAAGGGCATGTAAGGTGAAATCATGTAGGAAAAGGTTTTAGGAGGGTTTAGAAGAACCAGTGGCGCGTGCACATAAGGAAGTGAAAGGGTTTGGGACTTAGCCATATTTGGCATATCGGGAAGCACATGAGGAAAGCATGACCTAATTACACATGTGGAGTGGATAAGGTGCCACTGTAACTTGGTTCTCATGAAAGTAATATACCTTATGATAGAAGATTCCATAAGGTCATCATGGTGAAGGATGGAGATCTCACATCTGAAGGAGCATGCTCCCATAGATGACCACTTGGACACATGGCAAGTGATCTACAACTTCAAAAAGGCATGGCAAAGTGATTGATAAGGCTATATATATATATATATATATATATATATGAGCGCCCTGGTAGAAGAGAATGGGAGATATGGAGAGACCGAGAGTCAAGAGAGGTGAATCCATGCAGGAATACTATGAGAGCTCCATGGGTTGGGTTTAGAGGATTTGTAGGAGTATGTTGTATCAAGGGGATGGTTTCGAGCATTTTTCTTTGTACTATGAAGGGTTTAAGTTCAGTTCGATGCATGACATTGATCCGCACTATCATATGGATCTATGATTACCTCGATTAATGTAATGTGGTTATTAACATACTTAATATGAATAGATGTGTGGTTCCATTTTCACTTACATTTGTATGGATCGGTTTTATATATTTTTTCATGAGTGGGTGTAAACCACTTTGTGTATTTTCCTTATGTTATGATTTAGATCTATATTATGTAATTATTTTATTATATCAATGAACACATTGATCTAGAAGCAAATCGTCTGAGCTCTAAGATGAATGTATGGTTCATTTCCATTTTTTTCATTTAAGTTTCTATCATAACTAATTCATTCTCACACAACTCACATAAAAGAGTGGATAAGTGCCCACGTGTGCCTCGGGTGATGACCCAACACCCATTGGGTGATAGGTCAGTGTGCATATGGTTTCCTTGTTCTATGAGAGGGTATAAAAATGACTACACCTTGGTTCTTGTTGCTAGGAACTCTTTTCAAAGTTGTTGTGAGAAATAACACGCATATTTTTCTTTTTGATATGTAATGACAGAGTTCCTAACTCTAGAAAGTGTTGAAACATGGTTATAGAGCATGGAGGATGAGTTTTCTAATAGATTTAGCACTGGACCCGAGTTCAATGCGTGTAGATGAGTATAATAAAACCTATACCATGAGATGTATGAGACATTATTTTTTTGTTTCTTAGTATAACTATATGAATGGATTTTAGCATATGCATACAAATCGAGCTTGTTTTATAGATCATGTATGTGGACCCAAGATGACTATCAAATACTTAAGGATGCATATCGACTTGGTTGTATGCTATTGATCCTTTGGTGGAAGGGAATTCTAGCCAATTACAATTTAGAATATGTCATTTCGATCTATTCTTTCCCGTGAAGTTACTAAATTTGAGTTTTCGAGGAGCCAGAGGGTCATTTTTGAGTGCTATTCCTCCGGCTATGAAGATCTTGGTCGTTACTTTAAACTTAGAAGCATTCCCCATGGACGGATAAGCTAATCTTAGCATTAGGCGAGGAAGCTAGGGTGGAGGAATATGTCGGACATGATGGATGAATAGGAAAGGGAGGAGAGACGATTCAAGTATAGTGAAGCTTGAGAAAGGGAGATGACTAGACAATGTGAGGTTGTAAGTGTGATGGAAATGTGGAGACGAGACATTACGAGAGGGTATTAAAGTTCACATGGAGGATGTGGAGCCTCAACGGTTTGTGCTACCCCATTTTGGAAAGTGTGGGAAAGATGCCCCTTTAGCTTCGATGAGATTTCATCACATGGAAAAAGGAGAGCTGTTAGCATGGATCTGAAATTGCACGATGACCAACTCCTAGCACTTGGTTTTCCAAATCAAAGGAGCCTTGATAACCCAGTTGGTATCAGTGGGAGTGACCGATCGACACCTAGGAGATATTATTTTTCATTTGGAACATCCATGACTACACATACCATTATGGTATTTGGAGGAATTTTTGGGCAAAGTACAAGTATGAAAAGTTTAAGAAATGCATCCGGGAGTGGCACAAGATACACTTCGCGCAAAGTGGGGAAATCTCACGACTATCGGCGTGTAATTCAATGGGACGTTGGGGACACTAGGCGCAACCAATTCAAGCCCATTACTGGTTATAGGTGGATCGGAGGTGGAACCGGTGGATGCGGAGGCATAAGACCGGTGGATCCAAAGTGGATTTGGTGGAGGGAATACCAGAGGAAACATCAGAAAAAACTAAGGATCTATATCGGGAGGACAAGGACCTCAGCCACCTCTTCAAGTGTTCTTTGAAATTTCTTTACACTTTCTAGATTACCAAGGTATAGAGGATGTTGTAGAAAATGTACACAAATTTGAACTTCTATGGCACATAAAGGGAATCACTACCCTAGAGCGGAAGGTAATTCATTTTGTAACAACATTGAATGGGTGCACACATAACTAGTATAGGAGTTACGGCCCCTATCGATGGTGGTAGACTACAACACATTGAAGAATGAATTCCTAAAAGAGTTGCATATATCGGAGTTCGATCAGAAGAGCATCAATTCTTTGAAAGAGATCCAACAAGGAATGGCAGAGAGTGTGCGGGAGTATGATGCATGGTTTAAAACTCTCCTATCAAAATTGTCATATGACATTCACCCTTCACAACATGCTCAATGGTTTTTTAGAGGTTTGATCACTCCTTTTAAGAGGGAATTTTCCCATAAGACATTCACTGACCCACGCAAGGATTTAGAGGCTGCCTTACTCGATGAAGTAGTGGGAGCATTGATATGTGATCCCTTTTCTGGAGGTTCAAATCGCTGCCATGGAAAAATAGTTAGAGAAGACATCTGAAAACTCTCTCGCACAAGAATCATACTAGTCTTTGGTGCATGGATTGTGAAGTAGAGGGGCATGTCAGGGATATTTTCCCATGGAATTCAAAGTACACACCATAGTAGTAGATTATGAAAATTTTCACAGGGACCATGATGTGAGAAGATGTATTTTGTTGTATCACACAATTCAAAAGAATGTGTCTTGCTACTATAAAATATGTACCTCTATGACCCATGATACTAAGGATTATAGGCTTATTGACCAAATCCATGAGGCCATTAATCATGGTGTGTGCCATACCAACATTTCCAATAGTCCCAAAGAATATGATATCCATTATGAAGCACACGCAGATGGAGGGGCATGTGGGAGAGGTTCTTATGGAGGATTTTGTGCTTGTAGTAACCATGGAGGAAGAAGTGAGTTCCCACAAGGAACTTGCTAAAACTATTGATCTACAAAATATTACAAACTCGAGTGTCTAGATTTATTGCAGTGCTCATTGTGTGGGAAGAAGCATAAGTATGAAGAGTTCCCCGAGTTATTTGATTTCATGAGCCATGAGCTTTGAAAGGATAAGGGCTTTGGTATGGTGAGTATATAGAATTCAAACACATAGTGGATGCCTAGAGTGGCATGTGATTCATGGTTAGAACCTATTTTGGTGGCAACACGAGTAGAGGTTGCGCATGTCAAAGAAGTACCAAGGAAAAGCACTCTAGTCTCAAGAGAAGAAGTGGTACATGAGAAGTATCTAGACCTTTCCCACCAGAAGGAAGTGTATCATGAGAAAATGGATGTCATTCAAAGTTTGCAGGGAGACATCCAGTGTCTAAAGGAGTAGTCCATGTAGCAGGAGCAAAGGAGGAATGTTGAGACTTTGTAGAATGACCTAGATGAAGTCAAAGAAGTGTGCAAAATGTTAAGGCAAGATAATATTATTCCCTTGCTAGGATAATGGCTATGGGAGAAGATACCACATGTCAGAGCTGAGCATGAAAGGAAGGTATTACATGTAAACCTCCCTCCCCATAGCCTTGAATATGACAAAGAGATCACACTGAACGTAATTGTGGATGGTTGGCTTCTAAGCAACATATTGATTGACACAGGAGTAAAATTCAATGTTCTTAAACTGGATGCCTAGCATAAAATAGGAAGGCCCTCATTACAACCATCTTCAAATGTGTTGTATATGGAAAAAATTAAGCAAATGCCCATTGGAGTATTAAAGGATGCGGTGATTACCATTCGGGGGCAAGTTTACTAGAGACTTTGAATTCTTGGCAAATGCCAAGGTAGAAAATTTTCCAACATTTCTTGGGCACCCATGGTTCTATAAGAACAAAAATGACCTAAGGTTCAACAAAGGATACATCAGTTTCAAGAACAAGGAAGAGTGGTTCATCATCCCTTTCATAGATGGGAAGTTGGTGCCTTAGATTGAGCCTTTGAGAGAAGATTTCCTTGATAGTGTAACATTCCCATTTTAAGACTTTAGAAACAAGGGAATTTTTTTACATAATGTTCTTTGTTCTAAATAATCATAATTTAGAACACACATTCCATGCAAATCAATCTCATAACAGATAACCATATGCAGCTATAAATGACTTGGTGAACTATTGATCTCTCATTTCATGACTCTATTTTCCAACCGATCTCTCATGTTAACTTAAAGTATTGAATACTATTTGTATCTAAGTATAATTGGTTATGTTTAAGAAACCTATCCGAAGGTTCTTACCCTGTTCTAAGGTATTGAGTGTTATTTTAAGAAACCTAGAAGGTTTGTTACCAATATTCATCGAAATCTCATTTCTTAAACTAGGTGACATAGGACAACAACCAAGAACTTACGATACTTTGCAAAATATTTCCAACATATTATTTATGTTACTATTCCTAGATGACATAATCATCTAATAAAATACTTCCTTCACCCCACTCATTTGTTATCTAGAATGGTCTTTACTGACTTCTGTCAATTCACTTGTTTAAGGTTTGAACCTAGATCTAGTTAGAAACATGATTTAGTATAGGAACCCATTCGTGATGACTAAGGGTATATAGACATACTCAATCAACCTAAGTCAATTGGGTGTGTCTAGTTATCCTAAGTCATCATGAATCACTTTTTATACTAAATCACATTCCTAATATGACCTAGAGAGAAACTAAGATCAAGTCCAAGTTTGAGTAGATCTAGATGAACCAATGCTGAGGGGTGTTGTAACATGTCAACTGCAACATTGTATCCTCGTGAAGACCCTAGCCTTCACGAAGGTACAATCCTGTAGTTGGCATGTGCCAACATCTGACAGAACTACCCATCTTGATGTACACACCTCGAGAAGAGGTCATTTTACCCATTTATATCTTAATTAAGATTCAAATTACAGCCAAACCCTGCTTAACCCTAATTCCAACAACCCTTAAGTTTTTCATCCCTAATTGAGTTGTTAATGTAATACGGAACTTCATAAACTTAGGATTACTTTTATGTTCATTAATTTTTTCTTAACATTAGTTAATCGAAAATAGAAACAACATCCATCATATGATTTACTTAGTACAACTCAACCATTCATGGTGTGTTTAAGATCCAAAATAGGTTCCATTATAGTAGACTTCATAGAGATGAAGTCATATTTATTAATGATCTTATGTACCATACATTTGTTTAAAACCTATGGAGGTATTGCTCAAGAGGTGATGAACCTTCCTCTTTCTTGTTTAAGTGTTGGGGTTTATTATACCCTTTTTCATTTCACACTTCATGATAGTTAAGTTATACTTTCATTAACATCATTTAGTGAACCATACAGATTAGATAAAAGAACATCCATACATGCCAACTTAACAAGTTACATTCAATTTAAGGGATATTGTAATTAAATCCCATCCCTCTAACTCATTTAATGATAACCAAAAATAAGGATCCAATCAGGTAAGAATGGAAACCACGAAGATAAGATTACAAATTTCCTTCATATAATGCACAAGAGAAATGACATAACAAGTTTAAGTAACTCAAATATTTTTCAATTCATCATGGTAAAATACATATTTTACAAGACCATGAATTTTAGACATATTTCATGTCAACCAACATCAAGATCATTAAAGAATACAACTTTTCTTCCTTTAGTACATTTCAATAATGAATCATATTTCTCTATAAAAGATCCAGACTTTAAGCAACCAATACATCATATAAGTTATTTCCTTCCTTTATCACTTACAAAGTCCATCTGCAAAAATTGCTAGCACGGGTCAGTTCATTGAACTGAGCATGATAAGCACTAAGCATTAAAACGATGTGCTTTCAACTAATTGTTTCATAAAACCAACTTACTTTTATGAAACAATAAAGCCAAGAAAACAAATAAATCATAAGTAATAACAACCATAAAAGAAGAAAAGTTGATCAACCTAAAATAACATTAAGAAAAGATCATGATATAATCAACACTTTACAACATTATATTAGATAAGTAATATTTCAACCAAATTACTTATCTACATCAAATAAAAGTACTTACTACTTATTTCTTACATAATTCAATCTGAATTAGTAATACAGAAACTAACTCCACTATTTTCCAAACATAGAGTTACTTTAGAAGTAGGAACCAACAAACTCAACATTACAAAATTCCATAAAAAGACATCTATAGCCAAGAAAATTCCAGCTTCTTGAAATTTTTTAGGATGAATCATCTACAACATAAAAATAAGAGAATCCCATTTCAGATGCTATACCCAAATTCATAGTCCACGATATAACCTAAGCTCTCAAGTTAGGTCACACCTTAGAATTAGGAAAGTATTCACTCAATAAAAGGCATATAACATTAATTTCCAAAACAACATTAATTCCTTCAATACAAATTAAGTGAATAAGAAAGAAGTATCAACAACTACTCGATGCATTCTAAAGAGTAATGCAATAGACCGATCCAATTATATATACTAGATTACACAAAAGAGGGAAGGACAAACTGAGATAAAAAATTAGAACTTCCCTTCTAATTTGGTTAATTTGAATATCATTTCACAACTTAGAAAAGAGAATACAACACATAATCTCTTATAGTTTCCAAAGGAGGCAGCGATGAAACTCTTTACCTCAGAGAATAAAAGAGAAAGGAGTCAATTGACATGATTAGAGGAGGATTCCAACATTCCTTCCTAAGTAAAGAAGGTTGTAAAAGGATTGGTATAGACCCAATCATAACATCCTTTAACTCTTTTAAACGTAGAAATCATGCACCAAAAACTGTTAAATTGAATCATGTGACCACAAAATGCAAGTTGGGTTTCTAAATAAGGTTCACCCAACATGAAGCAAAAAAGTAATAATATTACTATCCTCATCAAGAAAGAGATGTAATAACAAGAATTTCTAAACAACTTATAGGGAATTAACAACCTTCAACAGTCATTCAAAATCTGTCAAAGTTTCAGTCAAAGGAACCATAGTCTTTCCATTCCTTCAAGACGATAGTGCAAAAATCGGTGAGAAAGACTCACATTCGAATCCTCACAGAGGTGAGGAAAACATCTTATGAATGGATAGAGAAAGATCCATCATGATTGATTTCAAAGAAGGTGCAACACAAGATCGACATGGCTTAGCTATAAGTGCACAAGCTATCAACAAGAGATGATAAAAATTCTTTTCATTACATTTCTATGGATAGGTTCAATTGCACACCTCTACTAAGTCGACAAGGTATTTTATTCCTTCCAATCTTACTCAGAGATCAAATAAATTGAAGAGTCTAGAAAACCCTTTATTTTGAACCGATTTGGTTAGTTCCAGATCACGAAAACGTCAACCAAAAATACAAATATACATTCCTTAAAGCTTCACGATACCACAACAGGAAGGATTTAACAAGTTTACTCTAGCAAGTTACTTAAGAGGTTAACCCAGATCAGGAATAGGTATGTTTAATCAACAACATCTAACTCAAAAGTGGAGTAGACAACAAGGTTAACATCTAGCAAGCTCAAACAGAGCTACATGAATAACCCAAATATTGACTCAGAAAAATCCAACTCTCAAAATATCCTCAACCAAATAGGACTTCATCTATTAACCTTTAGTTCAGTCTTCCAAAGACTTAAAGAAAGACCCAATACATATAAGTTTAGAAAGAGAAGACTTCACACACAATATATTCTCAACAAGATAACTTCAAAATCTAAGTGTCCAAGAAATAATTATCACATAGTTTCCATAAAATAACTTAATTCGAGAAACTCAGTTTTTAAAAAAAAGATAAGAGGATTAATAAAACATTCATTCTTGTTTCCATACAAGTTGAATCCATAAAAATAAAAATCCAAACACCCATTATCAACCCAACTTCCATCGAATACTGGATTTGAAGAAATGAGAGTTTATATAAGTAAGTTCAAGAAGAAGTCACTCATTTACTATTTTC
The DNA here is from genome assembly GCA_018340775.1 of Taxus wallichiana var. yunnanensis. NCBI lineage: Eukaryota > Viridiplantae > Streptophyta > Pinopsida > Cupressales > Taxaceae > Taxus > Taxus wallichiana. The sequence goes on along the minus strand of CM031237.1, from coordinate 671,337,351 downwards.
TATACAAATTTGAGTTCACACAACTCTGAATCAAAGTATCCATATTAATATAGTTCCAACAAGAGTAACAAAACTTCAACAAAACAAAGATGTGATAGAGAAGGATATTCTTTTACCTTCTAACAACCAAAACAAACAAACCCAATTTGAAACTTAAAGCAACATTATATTTCCATAAACCCCCTTTTGAGAAGACAAGCATGGTTCACACATGTTCAACATTACTCAAGTCACAACTAGATTTAAGGTGAGATTCACCATTAAATAAATAGAAAACAACCCATTTCCTACTTTATCAAGCAAATATTCTTCAAAGAAATACAAAGAATTTTCAAGCAAGATTGCATGGTAACCATAAAAAATAAAAACCATTTATTTCACAAGAGAAGAGTTGTTTTAATGAAGACGTTTAGAGAAAAGTAGAACAACTTAATGGATAGAGCCTATCATGCCTGATAGTGCTTCTTTTCGATTGAAGAAGATTTCAGCCGAGCCTCCACAATTCCTTCTTCTCCAAACAAAGTCAACAACCAAAAACTTCTTTCTCATATGCCTCTTATACCTCCATTGGATCGAAAATAGTCCAAAGGAGCTAAAAATAGAAACAAATTGAAAATAAACTACTTGGTTTGAAGAACTAGATATCTCCATGCAGAGAAAAAATTGAAATGCATGAAAGACCAAACAACCTCCCAAAAATCCACTCACATGGTTTCCAAGGTGGTTTTCTCACCAAAACCGATGATCATTAATGCCATTAAATTCCACTTTCCCACCTATATCTCCATGCCACCGCCATCTAAAGTTGGTGAGTCCAATTTCAACGATAGCATGCATCACTTAACTCTAGTGATGATGCCAACTAGGATTCCCTCTAATTTCCATGCCTCTGCCAAAACTGGCAGTACCACATTTTTAAATTCAAAATCAAATCACATAAATGACTTAGAAACCATCACCACCACCTTACACTTTCCATGTAACCCCTTAGGTCCCCTTCCATCCTTACATTATTTTAGGTTAAATAAACATTAGTTTAGGATCCGACCTTAGGTTAGATAAAATTATTCACCTTAGGTCATTTTAATATTTACCATAGGTAACAAGCCATCATAGATTAAGCCATATCCCATAGTAAGTTCAATATTAGGTAATAGGTTAGAGATAAACCTCTCTTTATCTTAGGTTATTTACACCCCACACTTATAGAGTATACATCTGACTTAGATTAGGATGCAATGGATTAGTTAGGAATAGATCTAAGGTAGGTCTAGTTTAACTTAGATTAGAATCCAATTAGGATAGATCTTAAAGATCTAGGACTTAGGTTTTACCTTTTATAGTCCTGAAGTAGACCTCTATCCTTCTTACACCATTAACATCCTAAGAGATTAACAAGAAGATCTGAGCACACTATTTATAGCAGAATGTAGAGAAAGGACCTCTAAGAAAGATCAATAAAATTGTGTATATTTAAGGACTCAATCCCTTACTTCCTTTAATTTCTGAATGTCGGTTTGTCATATAGATCAGATAAGAAGAATTAAAGCATACCTTGGATCAATGGAATTGATCCAAGGTTTTTCTATTATTAAGAGATAAATTTGCAAACAACATTACCAGTTTACAACCTTACCTATCTCAAGCAGAATGGATTCCTTGCAAGCAACAACATTTCAGCAAAATGAATCCAAGAAGAATAATTTATCCATTACAAGCATGATTTCCAATAGTCAAAAGAATACACCTTCTTAGGAAAATCACATATCAACGTTTGCAATGCAAAGAGGAAAAATTTTTTTAATAGTTTGTTCAAAGATGTTACATACTTCCCTCTTAAAAGAATCATCATCCGATGATTTACTTAGTTACACAATTTACATCAAGGACAAATCAAATTATTTTATTACCTTTCATATGTTCCAAACAAAACTGGATTTTAAAATTCCAAAATCAGCATTTACATAGATGTTTATTTTAAATATGAAATGTTTGCCCAAAATTAGGTAGATTTATTGACATAAAAAGAATAAAAACTTAAACTTATCATTCAATAGAATCAATCTTGTTCAAACAAATATGGAAAGTAGTTTTCATATCTTCCATATTTTCCTAGGTTGCACTTTCTTCATTAAACTGATCCCCTTTGGACCTTACATTGTCTTATTTCATGATTTCTTAAGTGTAACTGGTGAGTTTCAACACTCGTATAGGTTTAACCATGATTATTCTGGGTCTTGGACCTATAAGGAATTCCAATTTAACACATGTGATAAATCTAAAACATATTTCTTAAGAAAAGAAATATGGAAAACATCATGCATTCATGATAAAGTAGGAGGTAATGTTAAATGATAAGCTACATGGTTGATTACTTCAACAATTTCAAAGGGTCCCACATAATGAGGTGATAACTTGGCAGCCTTGCCAAAAGTTATAGAACTCTTTTGGTTTAACTCAAAGAAAGACCTTCTCACCAAGTTCAAATTTCCTATCAACCCGCTTCAAGTCAAGCATAACTCTTCTACCTATCTATTGCTTCTTTCAAGCATTCATGAATCATTTTAACTTGTTGTTCCATTTCCGTAAGGATTTCAGGTCCAACCACCTCTCTATCTTCAATGTTGTCCCAACTAACAAGGGTTTTGCATTTCCTTCCGTATAATGCTTGAAAGGTGCCATCTTTAGAGAGGTGTGATATGTGTTATTGTATGCAAACTCAACTAATGGAAGGTACTCTTCCCATTTATACTTGTTGATCCATGTAATACATTCGTAACATATCCTCTAAAACTTGATTAACTCTTTCAGTCTGTCCATCCATTTCGGATGATATAGCATAACTGAAATTCAACTTAGTTCTAGAGCTGTGTTAAGTGTTTGCCAAAATATTGAAGTCATTCTTGGATCTCTATCAGATATGATTAATTCAGGTACTCCATGTAATCTAAAAATCTCATGTACAAACCTTTTTGCTAAAATAGGTGAATCATCCTTAAGATTACCAACAATAAAATGTGCTACCTTTGTTAGTTTATCAACAACAACTAAAATAACATCATGTTTATTTCTTGACATAGGTAACCCTTGTACAAAATCCATGCTTATCACTTTCCATTTGTATTGTGGTATGTTGTGAGGATACAATAAACAGTTGGATGCATATGCTCAGCTTTAACTCATTGACATTCTAAGCAGTGTGTCACAAACTCAATCACATCCTTTTTCATCCCTTTCTAGAAATATTGTTGTTTTATATCAGCAAGCATCTTTGTAATACCAGGGTGTCCAGAAAAAGGTGAATTGTGAAATTCAACTAATAATTTCTTTCTTAAATCATTTAGCAAAGGTATGTATACCATGTTTTCAAATGTAAGATTCCTTCATTATCAAAGTGAAAACCCTTATATCTCACATCATTTGGATCTGCAGCAAGTGTTGTTTTTACTTGCTGAAAATAAGAATCAGATTCCATAACACTTTTTACTTCATCCTTAAACTGAGTTCTCAACGTTATAAGAGCATAAATGTGCTTCCTATGACTTAGAGCATCAACTACCCTATTTTCCTTACCTTTAATGTAACTTATGTCAAAATCATATTGAGATAAAAACTCTAACCATCTTCGTTGTCTTGCATTCAGATTTGGCTGAGTAAAAATATACTTCAGCCCAAGATGATCAGTTTTTAGTTCAAAAGGTTTACCAAGTAGATAATGCCTCAAACTTGAAGTGCATGAACAATGGCAACAAGCTCTAGATCATGTGGAGCATAATTTAGCTCATGTAACTTGAGTTTTCTACTTTCTGTAAGCTATGACATGATCATTTTGTAACAAAATACCTCTAAGACCTTCCTGGATGCATCCATTATCAATAGTAAAGTCTCCATTAGGATCAGGTATAACCAAAATAGGTGTTGATGTTAACTGATCCTTCAAATTTTTAAATGCAAATTCACATTTCTCATTCCACACAAATTTCTTATCCTTTTTCTATAATGAAGTTATTGGTGCGTGCAACTTTGGAGAAATCTTTAACAAATTTCCTATAGTAACCAACAAGACCCATGAAGCTTCTAACTTCATGTACATTCTTTGGTGTAGGCCACTCAGTTATAGCTATAATTTTAGAGGGATCTATACTATTCCATATTTTCTTATAACATGACCCAAATAGTGCACTTCCGTGTCATAGAAAGAACATTTAGACAACTTACCAAACAATTGTCTCTTCCTCAAGATTTCAAGACTATCTTCAAATGCTCATGATGTTCTTCAATAATTTTAGAGTATATGAGAATATCATCCAAGAATACAAAGCAAAATTTGTCCAAGTATTCTTGAAAAATATTATTCATTAAATTCATAAAAGTTGTAGGTGCATTTGTTAATCCAAATGGTAAAATTGTGAATTCATAATGTCCATACCTCATTCTAAAATTTGTTTTATGAATTTCCTCATCCTTAATTCATAACTAATGATATCCATATCAAAGATCTATCTTAGAATATACTTGATGTACCACACATCGATCAAATAGATCATCAATTCTAGGAAGTGGATATATGTTCTTAATCATTTCCTTGTTTAACATTCTATAATCGATACATAATCTAAGTGTACCATCTTTCTTTTTTCAAAAATTACTAGTGCTCCCCAGGGTGAGACACTCGGTCTAATCAAACCCTTTGACAAAATTTCATGTAATTAAGCCTTAAGCTCTACTAATTCAATAGTATTCATCCTATAAGGTGCCTTAGAAATAGGCTCGGTTCTAGGTTTGATTTCAATTGTGAAGTCAAATTCCCATTTGGGTGGAAGACCTAGTAATTCTTCTGGAAACACATCATTGAAGTTTTGTAACAGTGGATAACATTATAAGAAATCACTATTTTCCTCAGTAGATTCAGAAATTTTTACTGCATATAAGGTACAACCCTTATTTTTGGCCTTTTTAAGTTGCATAGCTGACAACTTCCTAACAGAAATTTCATGTTTTACACCTTGAATGTCTCGTTTTTTTGTAGGTCATCTAAACAACTAATATGTTTTTCAAAATAGTCAACTTTTTCTTTATGCTCAGCTAACCAATTAACACCTATGATTACATCATAAGACCCCAAAGGAGCAACATAAAGATCAACTTCCATGGAAAAACTAGGTAAATCAAGGACTGCCCCAAAAAGACACATACTAACTATATGAACAACATTATTTCCATAATGTATAGCCCATGTTTTATCCATTTTTCCATCTTTTCTTTTTAATTTTGATGCTAATTTACTAGAAATAAAACATTCAGTAGCTCCAGTATTGAAAAGAATAGTTACAGGTATGCCAAATAACTTACCCAGAACCTCTATGGGTGTGACTTGCTTTTCAGCCTGTTTGTCAGCTACTACAACATGTATCTTGTGCTATTGATTATGGTCATCCTTTTCAAAGGACATTGATTTGCATAATGATCCTTTCCACAATTGTAATAGCCTCCTATAGGTCCCTTTTTAGGCTCAAATTTATTTCCAACCTTAAAGTTATCATTCTGACCTCCATAGGACTTTTGTTCATTATTATTGTTCTTGAAAAAGTTATTTCATACATTAGCAGTAGGCTTATTTGTTGTTGTTTTCTTATTATTATCTGTTGAAAACTTATTTTTCATACCAAACTTCTTCCATGGTCCTTTCTTAGGTGTAAGAGATGATGAAGAGGAGTTTGGAACTTTCTTTCTAAATTCCTCCTTATGAGAAAAAATTACCTTTAATTTTTGTTCCTACCTTATGGATTTTTCAACAACCCCTTCCATAGTGGTTGGACTATGAACATCCACCTCTCCCCTATAATGGGATTTAGTCCCATGATAAATTTCCATATCTGAACTTCTCATCAATTTGATATTGAGGTACATACTTAAGGAGTTTAGTAAACCATTCCCAGTACTCTATTACAGTTAATTTTCCTTGGGTTAAGTTCTAAAATTCAGTCATTTTCTGATCATAGTAAATTTTTGGCAGCCATCGTTGCCTAAAATAACTTTTAAATTGATCCCAAGTAATATTTGTTTCATCAATGTTCAACTCAGCCTTACGGTTGTCCCACCATGAAGATGCTTCATGGGAAAGTTGATATGCTCCCCATATTGCCTTTGTTTCCTCTAAGAAATTCCTTATCACAAAGTACTTCTCCATTTCATTGAGCCAATTCTCAGCTCCATATCCTAATGTGGTGCCATCAAACTTAGGTGGACTTATCCTTTTTATATCATTAGTGAGTTCAGCTACCATCCTTGCCTTTTTATTTTCTAGTTGATCAGGTATGTTTACATTATTGTTATCAACACCTAAATTTCCCAAATTGGCGTTGTCCACAGGAGGTGGTTGATTTTATTACTAACATCTTATTCCTCCTCATTTCCCATTACTTATTGTTCAAGTATAGCCAAACGATCTCTTGTGTGCAATAGGGCAGCAATGATCTCATTGAGTTTTTGGGTAGTTACTACTTCTCCACCAGGTGGTGGGTTGTTTTCAAGCATTTCCTCTTTTTCTAACCATTTTTTGTTAATAAGAAAATTTAAGTTTTATTAGATTATGGACACAATAGGTCCAAGAGCTGTAACCTTCAAATCTGATACCAAGATGTAACATTCCCATTTTAAGACTTTAGAAACAAGGGAATTTTTTTACATAATGTTCTCTATTCTAAATAATCATAATTTAGAACACACATTCCATGCCAATCAATCTCATAACAAATAACCATATGCAGTTGTAAATGACTTAGTGAACTACCGATCTCTCATTTCATGACTCAATTTTCTAACCAATCTCTCATGTTAACTTAAAGTATTGAATACTACATGTATACTAAGTATACTAGTTCTCTTACACTATTTTGGGTATTGAGTGTCTGTTTAAGAAACATATCTGAATGTTTGTTACCAATATTCATCTGAAATCTCATTTCTTAAACTAGGTGACATAGGAAAATACAACCAGTAGCTTGCGATACTTTGGCCAAATATTTCCAACATACTATTCATGTTACTATTCCTAGATGACATACTCATCTAATGGAATACGTCCTTCACCCCACTCATCTATTATCTAGAATGGTCTTTACTGACTTCTTTTAGTTCACTTGTTCAAGGTTTGAATCTAGATCTAGTTAGCAACATGATTTAGTATAGGAACCCATTCGTGATGACTAAGGGTATATAGACATACTCAATCAACCTAATTCAATTGGGTGTGTCTAGTTATCCTAAGTCATCATGAATCAATTTCTATAATAAATCACATTCCTAATCTGACCTAGAGAAAACTAAGATCAAGTCCAGGTTTGAGTAGATCTAGATGAACCAATGCTGAGGGGTGTTGCAACATGTCAATTGCAACACTATATCCTCGTGAAGACCATAGCCTTCATGAAGGTACAATCCTACAATTTGCATGTGCCGACATTTGTAGAACTACCCATCTTGATTTATACACCTCGAGAAGAGGTCATTTATAACCATTTATTTCTTAATTAAGATTCAAATTACAACCACCCTGCTTAACCCTAATTCCAATAACCCTTAAGTTTTTCATCCCTAATTGAGTTATTAATGTTATACAAAACTTCATAAACTTAGGATTACTTTTATGTTCATTAAATTTTTGCTTAATGTTTAGTTAATCAAAAATAGAAACAACATCCATCATATGATTTACTTAGTATAACCCAACTATTCACATGGTGTGTTTCAAATGAAGATAGGTTCCATTATAGTAGACTTCATAGAGATGAAGTCATATTTATTAACGATCTTATGTACCATACATTTTTTTAAAACCTATGGAGGTATTTCTCAAGAGGTGATGAACCTTCCTCTTTCTTGTTTAAGTGTTGGGTTTTATTATACCTTTTTTTTCATTTCACACTTCATGATAGTTAAGTTATACTAGCATTAACATCATTTAGTGAACCATACAGATTAGATAAAAGAACATCCATGCATGCCAACTTAACAAGTTGCATTCAATTTAAGGGATATTGAAATTAAATCCCATCCCTCCAACTCATTTAATGACAACCGGAAATAAGGATCCAATCAGGTAAGAATAGACACAACGAAGATAAGGTTACAAATTTCGCTTCATATAATGCACAAGAGAAATGACATAACAAGTTTAAGTAACTCCCTATATTGTTCAATTCATCATGGTAAAATACATATTCTACAAGACCGTGAATTTCAAACATATTTCATGTCAACAAGCATCAAGATCATTACAAAATAGAAATTTTCTTCCTTCAATACATTTCAATAATGAATCATATTTCTCTATAAAAGATCCATACTTTAAGCAAACAAATACATCATATAAGTTATTTCCTTCCTTTATCACTTACGAATTCCATTTGCAAAAAATTCTAGCATAGGTCGAGTTCATTGAACTAAGCATGATAAGCACTACTATGAATTAAAACGATGTGATTTCATCTAAATGTTTCATAAAACCAACTCGATTTTATGAAATAGTGAAGCCAAGAAAACAAATAAATCATAAGTAATAACAACCATAAAAGAAACGCGAGCCCCTGTGTGCCCTAGCTCCATGGTTTCTACATGAGCTTCACACAGTGCGGGAGCCCTAGGTTTCTTGATCTCGCGCTAGTCTGCGCAAATAGGGATGGAGGAGGCACGAAGGCTGCTAGGGATTCACCCTGCTCAAAAAATTGTGATGATGTCCCTATCATTGGCGGTGGCTTTGGGAAACCAGAGGTTTCTGAGGGCGGTGGCTGCAAAAATGAAGAGGAAAATAAAGCACCAATCTCATGGATTGGCATGGCTTTCAATGCTAACCAAGACTCCCCTTTTCAGCAAAACCGAGATGGAGTTTCTCTGCTTGGTCACAAAACAGGGGTGCTCTCTCATGGGGCAGGTAAAGATGGTTCAGACAAAGAATCATCATCTCCTTTAAAACTCAACACTAGCAACTGTAGGTTGCAAGGGACTATGTGTGGCTCTAGTGATGGAGAGAGAGAAACAGGGGTTAGCCAGAACCAGGACAAATAAAACAACGATAATAGGTCCAGATCGTATGCTTCAGCGGTCTCCAAATAGAAGGAGAATGTCAGAAATGAGCTCTTGAAACCCTCCCAAGAGGTCCCGACGCTGAAAATCGAGGAGGATCTACTTCTAAAGGTTCTTAAGGAGGAGGAAAATCTCTCCCACCTGGGTCTCATATGCAGATTTCACAAATTTTGGCCTAAGCTTTCTCAACTTCATGACTGGATAACCCAGAGATGGAGAGAAAAAATACAAGGTAAGATTGAGCTTTATCCTTGTGCTAAAGCTTACTTCATTGTTGTCTTTGAAACCCATGAAGATAGGGATTTAATTTTTAGCCAACATTGGGTTTGGGGGGAACACGGGCTTATGTCCAAACCTTGGTATCCATCTTTCGACCCGTTAAAGGAGTCTTTTGATACCTACCCAATTTGGGTTTGCTTACCAGGACTCCCACTACAGCTTTGGAATAGATCTTGTCTCATTGCTATAGGTGATACTCTAGGCTCATGTGTGGCAGTTGATGATAAGACCTCCATTCAAGCACATACTACTTATGCTCAAATCCTGGTTAATCTCGATACCTCCAAACTCTTACCAGTAGAAATCAATCTACAGATTGGTGCCAGGCTCTAGGTGCAGAGGATAGACTATGAGAGACTTGCCTTCAGATGTTGGCGTTGCTTCCAAACTGGTCATGTTACAGATGATTGTGAACACTCCAAACGTAAGACCAAAACAACTGGTGGAAGGATTCTCTACCTGAACATCTTACAATTGACTCAGATCCGGCTAAGGAATCTAGTGCCCCTCTGCAAGTTAACTCACCCATCATGGTTGATTCACAGACCAATACAGAGAAGCCTCCAGACTATTCTTTACAGGTTTGATTCAGTGATTAAGGATATTTCGACCCCCCTTCCTATGGGTCACATCCCCATCAAACCCATTGCAGTTTTTCTTCCGATTGTAGTGGATGTGGGAAATCAGGAATGGATAGTGGTGGATAGGAAAAAGAAGGGAAATGCCAAATCTAAATCCCCACCATATTCGGACAAGGTTTGATTCTTATCTTTTGGGTGCTATCATTGCTACATTTAGGCATATGGTCTAATACGCAGTTGCTAGGTAGCTGTGTTGCTGTTATGTTGTTGTTTATTAGCATTTTTTTGTAGCAGCTAGTTTGCTTTTGTTGGTTCTTTCCTCGACAGATTATTTTCTGTTGTTGGGATTTTCTGGGATAAAATCTTGTTATTGAGCACTTTTGTATAAGGGTATAGTCCCTTTCAAAAAACTATTTGCGCATAATAAAAAAAAAAACCATAAAAGAAGAAAAGTTGATCGAGTGTAAAATAACAATAAGGAAAGATCATGATATAATGAGCACTTTACAACATTATATTAGATAAGTAATATTTCAACCAAATTACTTATCTACATTAAATAAAAGTACTTAGTACTTATTTATTACATAATTCAATTTGAATTAGTAATAAGAAACTAACTCCACTATTTTCCAAACATAGAGTTACTTTATGAAGCAGGAACCAACAAACCCAACATTACAAAATTCCATAAAAAGAAATCTACTGACCAAGAAAATTCTAGCTTCTTGAAAGTTTTTAGGATGAATCATCTACAACATAAAAAATTAGGAGAATCACATTTAGATACTATACCCAAATTCATATTCCACGATATAACCTAAGCTCTCAAGCTAGGTCACACCTTAGAATTACGAAAGTCTTCACTCAATAAAAGACATATAACATCAATTACACATTGCAAATGTTAGTTCCTTCAATAAAAATTAAGTGAATAATAAAGGAGTATCAACTACTACTTGATGCATTCTAAACAAAGAATGCAATAGACCAATCAAATTATATATACTAGGTTACACAAATGAGGGAAGGAAGAACTGAAAAAAACAAATTAGAACTTCCCTTCTAATTCAGTTAATCGAATATCATTTCACAACTTAGAAAAGAGAATACAACACATAATCTCTTATAGTATTCAAAGGAGGAAACAATGAAACTCTAACTTAGAGAAAGAAATAGAAAGGATTCAATTGACATGTTTAGAGGAGGATTCCAACATTCCTTCCTAAGTAAAGAAGGTCGTAGTAAAAAGAATTGGTAAAAACCTAATCATAACATCCTTTAACTCTTATAAACATAGAAAATATGCACTGAAATATTTTAAAATGAATCATGTGACAACAAAATGAAAATTAGGTTTCTAAATAAGGTTCACCCAACACAAAGAAAAAGAAAAGTAATGTAGTACTATCCTCATTAAAAAAGTGATGTAATATCAAGAATTACTAAACAACTTATAGGGAGTTAACATTCTTCAACAATCATTCAAAATCATCAAGTTTAAGTCAAAGGAACCATAGTCTTTCCATTCCTTCAAGACGATAGTGCAACAATCGGTGAGAAATACTCACATTCAAATCCTCATAGAGGTGAGGGAAAAACATCTTATGAATGGACAAAGAAATATCCATAGTGATTATATTTCAAAGGAGGTACAACACAAGATCAAATGGCTTAGCTATAAGTGCACAAACTATCAACAAAGATGATAAAAAAAATTTCATTAGATTTCTATGGGTAGGTTCAACTACACACCTCTACCAAGTTGACAAGGTCTTATTCCTTCCCATATTACTTAGAGATCAAAGAAATTAAAGAGTCTAGAAAACCCTTTATTCTGAACCGATTTGGTTAGCTCCAAATCATGAAACGTCAACCAAAAATCTAAATATACATTCCTTAAAGTTTCAAGATACCACAACGGGAGGATTTAACAAGTTTAATCTAGTAGCTTACCTAAGAGATTAACCAGATTAGGAATAGGTATGTTTAATCAACAACATATAACTCAAAAGTTGAGTAGATAACAAGGTCAACATCTAGAAAGGTCAAATAGAGCTACATGAATAACCCAAATATTGACTCAAACAAAGCCAACTCTCAAAATATCCTCAACAAAACAGGACTTCATCTATTAACCTTTAGTTTAGTCTTCCAAAGGCTTAAAGAAAGACCAAATACATATAAGTTCAGAAAGAGAAGACTTCACACACAAATATTCTCAACAAGATAACTTTAAAATATAAGTGTCCAAAAACAATTATCATATAGTTTCCATACAAGAACTTACTTGAACAACTCAATTTCTAACTAAAAAGATAAATGGATTAACAAAACATTCATTCTTGTTTCTATACAAGTTGAATCCATAAAAAACAGAAAATCCAAACACCCATTATCGACTCAACTTCCATCAAATACCATATTCGAAGAAATTAGATTTTATATTGTAAGTTCAAGAAGAAGTCTCTCATTTACTATTTTCTTTAAAAATTTCAGTTCACACAACTCGAATCAAAGTATCCATATCAATACAGTTCCAATAGGATTAAAAAAACTTCAACAAGATAAATATTTGTGAGAGAAGGATATTCTTTTACCTCTCGACAACCAAAACAAACAAACCTAGTTCGAAACTTAAAGCAATATTATATTTCCATAAACCCCCTTTCGAGCAAACAAGCATGTTTCACACATGTTCAACATTACTCAAGTCACAACCATATTTAAGGTGTGATTCACCATTAAATAAATAGGAAAACAACCCACTTCCTATATTATCAAGTAGATATTCTTCAATGAAATATAGAGAATTTTCAACCAAGATTGCATGGTAACAACAACAAAAACAAAAACAAAAACTCATTTATTTCACGAGAGTAGATTTGTTTTAATGAAGACATTTAGAGAAAAGAAGAACAACTTAATGGATAGAGCCTATCATGTTTGATAGTGCTACTATCAATTCGAAGAATATTTCCAACCAAGCCTCCACAATTCCTTCTTCTCCAAATGAAGTGAACAACCAAGAAATTCTTTCCCATATTTCTCTTATACCTCCATTGGATCAAAAATAGTACAAAGGAGCTAAAAATAGAAACAAATTGCAAATATAACTACTAGTTCAAAGAGCTAGATATCTCTATGTAGAGAAAAAAATTGAAATGGATGAAAGACCAAATAACTTCCCAAAAATCCGCTTACATGGTTTCCAAGGCGGTTGTCTTGCCAAACCGATGATCATTAATGCCACTAAATTCCACTTTCCTACATATATCTCCATGCCACTGCCATCTAAAGTTGGTAAGTCCAATTTAAACAATAGCATGCATCACTTAACTCTAGTGATGATGTTAACTAGATTCCCTCTAATTTCCATGCCTCTCCGCCAAAACTAGTAGTACCGCATTTTTAAATTGAAAAATTAAATAACATAAATGAATTAGAAACTATTGCCACCACCCTACACTTTCCATATGACCCTTAGGTCCCATTCCACCCTTACATTAGTTTAGGATCCGACCTTAGGTTAGATAAAAAGTATTCACCTTAGGTCATTTGAATATGTCCATAGGTAACAAGCCATCATAGATTAAGCCATACCACATAGTAACTTAGTATTAGTTAATAAGTTAGAAATGAACCTATCATTATCTTAGGTTATTTATAAACCCCTCACTTATATAACATGTGACTTAGATTAGGATGCAACAGGATTAGTGTAGACATAGATCTAAGGTAGGTCCAGTTTACCTTAGGTTAGAATCATGTTAGGATAGATCTTAAAGATCCATGACTTAGGTTTTACCTTTTTATATTCCTGAAGTAGACCTCTATCCTTCTTTCACCATTCAACATCCTAAGAGATTAACAAGAAGATCTAAGCATAGTAATTACAAATGAGAATGCAGAGCAAGTACTCTAAGAAAGATCAACAAAATTTTTTATATTTAGCAGACTCAGTCCCTTACTTCCTTTAATTTTTCAATGTTAGTTTTTCATACGAGATCAGAAAGAAGAATTAAATCATACCTTGGATCAATGGAATTGATCCAAGGTTTTACTATTATTAAGAGATAAATTTTCAACAACATTACTAGTTTAAAACCTTACCTATCTCAAGTAGCATGGATTCCCTGTTAGCAACATAATTTTAACAAAATGAATCCAAGAACAGAATAATTTATCCATTGCAAGCATGATTTCCAACATTCAAAATAATACACCTTATTAGGAAAAATCACATATCAACACTTGCAAAGTGCAAAGAGGAAAATGTTTAACAGCTTTTTTAAAGATGTTACAGATAGAATTTATGTGCGCTCCATTAGAGACCTGGAGATAATTCACCCTACAAAAGGAGTTATCCAATTTGAGGATGCCTAGTCTGTGAGTGATACAACAAGCATGGCATGTGACAATTGGGTGCACAAGACCTATGAGTTAATTGGGTGATAGTTGAGGGGGTCTATAACAAAAGTGACCAAGGCGTGCTCACTCAAGTGCCTAGGAGGAAAGAAGTTACCAAGTTACTCTGGAGGGGCATACCCTAAAATTTTCTTACGGGACATGGAAGCTCAGTGGAAAAATGAGGATGAAAGAAGAGGGATGCTCAGTTATAACCTACTTGGGACTATAGTGCGTTGGTGGGCTACACATTGAGAGAACCTCCTAGAGTGGTGCGAGGTAAGGATCACATTCTCTGTAAGGTTTTCCAGGAGAAACGCACCCACGGTCATTCAAGACTACCATGGTAAAGAGACCACTTCATTTCATATCCAATCATGTGAGAGGTCCTTGTTAGGAGGTGTAGAACTCTTACTACCATCATTATGGGTACATAAGTTGTATTCCACACTACAAGGTTATGTGCGTGCATGGTATATCCATTCAGAAACATGTTGCTAAACAAGAAATTGGTAGGAGATGACAACTAATCTCATCCAAGATTTTGAATATAAAATCACAAAGCCATCAGTGGATAAGGCATTACAAGTGATCGGGCACCTTACAATGGGGAATAGTGTCATGGTAGAAGACATGTTACTATATTTGATAGGTGAACCCATTTTAGAGGCATGCTTCAATGAGGATGAGTCAGAGGAAATGTAATTTGAGCATGCATGCATAGAAAAGGAAAAAAGAAAGATGGTTTATGTCATAGATGGAGAAGAAATGTAAAGTCTAGATGTTAACCAATTTTTAGGTACGCATGACGTTATATACATCACTTCGAAAGGACGCGCGCTTACCATGAGCCCCCAAAAATGAAGAAGTTTAAACATTGGGTTAGAAGCAGAACCCAAGGAAGCTATCATTAGAGACTATTGGTCAAAAAAGGAGGTCTCAAAGATCATTGATCTGCTACATGAATTCCAAGATTTGTTTCCTCGCGGGTATCATGAACTCAAAGATAACCACCATTCCTTAGGGGTGATGAAGATAAATCTGAAGGAAGGTGCGCACCCAATCCAAAAGAGGCCATACAGATGAATCCAAAAAATTTCATACGGGTCAAGGAGGAGATAGACAAAATGATAGTGTCAGGTATCATTGAGGTTGTGGAAGATTCAAAATGGATAAGCCCAATGGTCATCAACATTAAAAAGGATGGGAGGATAAGGATCTTTGTTGACTATAGGGACATAAATGTAGTATGTTTCATTGATCCCTTCCCTACTTTACTAAATAAATCTTAGAGGAGTGGTCGGTGTGAAGTCTACTCCTTCATGGATGGGTTCTTAGGGTACCACCAGGTGAGGATTGCAAAGGAACACTAGAGAAAGACAACTTTCACCACTGAATGGGAATTTTTTTCCTATATGGTCATGCCTTTTGGATTGAAGAATGCACCTATTGTGTTCTCACGCATTGTAGTACAATCCTTTTAGGAATTCATCCATAAATTTCTTCAGATTCTATTTAGATGATTGGAATGTGTATGGTCTAGTAAAAAAACCATTGTGACAAATTAAGACTAATTTTTGAAAGATGTCAATAGTTGAGGATATCCCTCAACATCAAGAAGTCTATCTTTACTACCCCATTTGGAACCTTATTGGGACATATCATATGCAAGGAATGTCTACTAGTAGATCCCACCAAGGTTGCGGTCATTATGGGTTTAGGGAGCCTACTAGCTAAAAAATTGTGCATGATTCCTTGGGCATAAGGATTACTATAGGAAGTTCATCAAAGGATATGCTAAGATCTACATTCCCTTAGAGGAATTACTTAGACACAAGAGTTTCTTTCATTAGGGAGAGGAAAAATAAAGGGAATTCAACACTTTGAAGGATAGGCTTATCACAACACGCATTCTCCATTTCCCCATTTGGGATAATCCTTTCCATGTCTCATGTGGATGCCTCTAGTACAACCATTGGAACAAGATCTTGACACAACTTGGTGAAGGGATTTTTACCATCCCTTGTGTTTTTAAGTAAGAAGTTAACATCAACGAAACAAAATTACACCACTACTGAGTGTAAAGCACTATCCATGATCTACATGCTGCAAAAATTTAGGAAATATCTATTGGCAACACAATTTGTATTTTACATGAACCACATGGCATTAAAATACTTGGCACATAATCCCATTCTACAAGGGTGCATATTTCAGTGGGTCCTTCTATTCCAATAATTTGAGTTCATGGTGGTTTTCAAGCCGGGAAAGAGTAATTCTAGACCTGATCACTTGTCTATAATTGAATTAGGAGAGGATGTATAAAACATAGAAGATACCATGCCGGACGTTCAACTATTGAGGTTACAGCATGCGCCCCGGACTTATAGGATATTGTGGTGTTTCTCAAAATGGGTGTGGTGCCAAAAGGGATGAAAGCATTATAAAGGAAGTAGTTAGTCATATGTGTTACACCCTACATGTTGGTTAGTGATGATTTGTACAAGCTAGGACGTGATGAAGTGTTGCACTGGTGTGTGCTAGAACATGACCTCCTGACTATTATGGAGGAGGCACATGGAGGAAGCGCAGTGGAAACTATGTAGGGGACACCACTACATGTAAGATATTACAAACCCGGGTTATGGTGGGAAAACCTATATCAAGATTGCAAAGAGCATTGCAAGGTATGTGATCATTGTCGAGCCTTGGAAAACCGGGGAAGGAGGGATGAAATTCCTTTGCGCCCTATTCTAAGTACAAATCCATTTGAGAAGTACACCATAAATTTTGTAGGCCCCATTTTTCTAGCCATGCATAGGATAGGATCACACTATGTAATCACTTACATGGATTGTTTAACAAGATGGGTAGAGGAAACACCTATTAAGGATTGTACAAAGTGGCTAAAGTAGCTAGGTTTCTATGGAAAAATATTATTACAAGGTATGGATGCCCGTTGAGATTAACTAGTTATTGGGGTATGCATTTCCTAAATGAGACCATCAGGATTTTGTTAGTAGAGTTCATAGTGGCTCATCATAAGACTACCCCTTACCATCCATAAGCAAATGGAACTACTGAGGCATTTAATAAAATATTGAGTCATACCACTGAAAAAAAAATTGTGATGTTGGTAGACAAGATTGGGATGACAAAGTATGAGCAGTTTTATGGGTGTATAGGACAACCTACAAGAGGTTGAATAAATATAAACCATTCCAATTGGTGTTTGGCATGGAGGTTATCCTACCCATTAAATTCATGTTACTTTCTCTGTGCATAGCACATGTAGGAGGATTAGCCAACGAGCAAGCAATAGAACAAAAGATTGACAAATTAATGAAATTGGACAAGAGATGATCATTGGCCAGGTGGAGTCAAAAGGCTGAAATGGCTAAACAAAAGGCATGGCATGATCACCACATCAAAACAAATTGAGATAGGGCAGATGGTATTGTTATATGATTCTAAGTTTTTGCACCATTTTGGGAAATTTCAAATTCCAGTGGTTGGGGCCCTATATCATCTTAGATATCCCGAATTCGGGTGTGTTCCAGTTGAGAGCACTTTGGATGGAACGATATTGCAAGGCCATTTTAATGGGAGTAGGCTAAAGCCCTGCTATAAATAAGTCTTCTTGGTATTTGTAATAAGACAGTTTTTCCATTTAGTATTGGTTTCCCTTTATGTAATTTTATTTCTCATGTTTCCCTTTCTCGTTATGCATTACGTGTTTGTTTCAAGCCTTGGGCACTAGTAACAACATTAATTTTTGAATTTTTAACATGCAAAGAGGACTACACATCTATTTTAGTGTGGGGTGGAGTGGTGCAAAGTATAGGCCCATAATACAAGTCGTGATGAATGGCCCTGTTGATGGATACGAAGCATGAAAGAATGAAGGAAGCACATGGAAGAAGAGGCGGATGAAAAGATTGGTGTCAAGATAAGACTTCAAAGAAACCACAAAAAAGAGGCAATAAGTGTAGGAACAACACGAGATAGGCGAGAGAAAAATTGGGTGGACGGAAGGAGTGCCTTTGGCCCCTGTTGACATGCATGTAAGATTCTTATTTGAGAATGTATTTTTTTCTTCTAGAATGTTGTAGCATGTTTTGCGCAAGATTGGGCACGTAATTGAAGGTGTGTAAGGTCACTTCATGGAAAAGGTTGTATTTAGTGTTAAGTATTGTGGTAAGTAAAATAGCATTTAATGTTGTAATGAAGGAAAAGCTATAAATATGAAGTCAGGAACTTCATTATTTACCTTGAATTTATGAAGTGAAAAGAGTTCTCATGAACTAGGGCATCCAAAGGTGATATGTGCGAAGAAAATTTTGAGAAATATGAGAGCACGTGACTAGAGTAGATCCGAAAACCAGTAGGAAAGGAGTACATAGGTGTGGAGGAATCTATTGAGAAGGAATTTGTTGAGAAGCATCATCTTGTGGAAGAATTGTTCTAGTTAGGGTTTGGTAGCTAGGGCATGGTGTAAGGAGGGTTTCTTCGCAAGATTGAGCATTAGGGTTGGATAGAGTGGTAGATCAAAGCAAGGAGAAGACGTGTGAAGTGTTAATGTAACTACAAGAATGTCACCAAAGAAAGAAACCATATCACCTAAAAAGTAGAAGGAAAGGTTAATGGGATCAAATGTCTTCCATCACAAGCACAAATGAAGAGTGGTATGTGGAGATGCAATACCCGGATGGGGTATTGCTAGGAAAAGAATGGGAATCCCATTTGCGGAAAATGAATGTGAGTGACTATAATCACCAGACCAGCATGACAAAAATAGAAATGGCTTTGGAGTTGGTTTTCCCAACAAACAAGAGGACACTATAGGGCATGTCCATATAAAATGACAAGTAAAGGTTAAATTGGAGAAGGCGGGGGTTCTTTGCAATGTATGAATTACCCTACTTCAACAAAATTGAGTACCTCTATTAGTGGTGATGGCGCGTGTTCACGAAGACTATTTTTATTTCTTAGGGAACAAGATGCACATAAATCCCTAGTTTATTTCCAAGTTCACAGGCCTTATCTATGAGGGGGATAACATTGATGATG
This sequence comes from Taxus wallichiana var. yunnanensis, assembly GCA_018340775.1. Lineage (NCBI taxonomy): Eukaryota > Viridiplantae > Streptophyta > Pinopsida > Cupressales > Taxaceae > Taxus > Taxus wallichiana. The sequence goes on along the minus strand of CM031237.1, from coordinate 671,317,930 downwards.
ACCTAAGTGACAAGGAGGCCATCAAGGAAACAATTTTGTGTATGACTATAAGAAAGGATTGTGATAATTTGACATCATAGATATCCCATACCCCATGATGAGGATGGCCACATGCTTGGTAACCAAGCTCAATGATTAAGAGAGACAGACTCAAGTGAATAAGGTATGGCTAAATGCATGTTGGAAAATATCTGAGGGGACCATCTACAACTTGTCCTCTTTCATCGCAGATGAAATTATTAGCAGCACACAAGAAGGTGAGAAGATACTATTTGGCAATGTCCTCACAATTTTTTTGTAGAGGTGAGTGCCTAATGGGATGGAAATTTTTGTTTGGGAGTACCCATAAGAGGATCCCTCACCCACAAAGCGGTTTGCAAAATATACTTGTGAGACCATGATAGCCACTCACAAGGTGCATCTAGAGAAATGGTACAAGTGCATGAGGGACACATCCAGGGAATAATGGAGGATTATAGAGCGATTACCTATGCTCATGAAAGGAGAAGCATAATTTGTAATATATCAATACTTATGCATTGGCATATTTAGGTTGACAGATGAAATAATGAGCCCCTGGTGTAATCTTCCCTTCTCCTTCACCGCACAATATTTCCAAGTGGGGGTGAACATGTTTAAAGAGGCCAAGAGACTAAGGTTCGACCTTAGTGAGGTGGATCAAGACCATAGGGAGCTATGTAGAAAGTTAGTTTACCTTAAGAAGTGTGCATACGTGGAGAGATATGTCTCCCACGAGATATAGATGATGAAACCAATGACATTTTCAATCGTTGGAAGGGCTGTAACTAGGATATACCTTTGCATAAGGCCAACATTTGAAAAGTGCACATACTTGGAAAATGATGTATCCATTCTGAGGACCCCACAGGAAGAAAGAATCATGTGCCAAAGAAGAGGGAAAGAGAAGAGGTGTAGAAATCACCAAGTTTTCAGACTACACAAGTGGTAAGTGCATTAGAGATAAGTGCTAAGCCTAGTACTTACACATGGAGGAAGAATTCCTGGTGAAATAAAAGACTCCAGAGGAAGAAACACTAGATCATGAAGAACACATCACTCGGGAGACGTCGGCAGAGGAGGAGGAGAAGGAAGCAGAATCACCTATAAGAAAGAAGTAGAAGGTGACAAAAGAAGATGACTTAGAGGGTACAGAGAGCTTGGAGTCCTATAGAGGTGAAAGGGATGATGATGAAGATGATAAACTTGAGGAAAATCATGGGCCTCCCATATTCGAAGTACACAAAATGGAGGAGGAAGGAGAGGAAGAATAAAATGAGTACTTATTTTTCAAGAGGAAGAATAATGAGGAAGAGGAGGATACTCGGGACAAAGGGGTAAGTAAGGAAGTTAAAAAAGAATAAAGGACCCTAAGCCTAAAAAAGGAACAAGTAGAAAATATCATCAAAGACTTGAGTACAACAAGAGATGGAGTGCAAAAGCATGGACACAGTGATGAAGGAAGTAGAGGAGGAGAGTGTAGAAAAGGAATATGGCAACATGAGAGGAGATCTCGGTTTGGTTGTGATCTTTCCTAAGGATGTACACACACGAGGAGAAAGAGCGTAAAAGCATCATAGGTTCAGAGGATGAGCTATATTGATGATCTAAACAAGGTGTTGCACACATGCTTTCAAAGCACCATACCAACAGAGAAACTCTTGGATATGACATCATTTGATGAGGAAGGTGCATACCCTCGGACGAGGAAAATGATTTCTTGGGAATTTGAGTCCCACATCAACAAACCAGAATTTTAAGTAAGCAAGGGTAGTAATGAAGGTACGAGAATTAAAAGGAGAGAACCCTTGGTGAATTCTCAGTAGCTATTAGATGAGAAAATATGTAATGCACTTGAACAAGGTTTTAGTTGAATTAGAATCCATACTCTTTAGGAGGAATGACAACGTGAAGTTCCTAGAGGTAGAATTGGATAAAAATGAAGAATATCTCGAGGAAAGGAACAAGGACTTAAATCGAGAGGAGCTAATAAGTGTGTAGCTAAGGTGTGAGTTGAAAGAAGAGAAGGCAAGGGTGTGTGAGGTTTACAAGAAATTAGAAGTGATCACAAATGCCATTTTCTTGAAGCATCCTGATCTAACGCCACTAGCGCATAAGTATGGATCCACCCTGGAGTGTCTAGAGGACTTGACCCACATCCTCAAAATGGAAAGAAAAATATTGGCCTTAGAGTCTGTAGAAGAGGCATCGGTGTGCAAAGAGAAAGAGGACAAGGTGAAGTTTGTGGTAATTTCTGCCTAGTACAAGAAAGTCCTCGCAGATGTGAAATCCACTGTCCAAGTCGTTGATGCCACCTATGAAAACTACACTGATAGAGATAGAGTGGAGAGAATTTTGGTCACCACTCATGAAGTAGAGCTCAAGTAGTTCCAGGAGAAGAACAAGGGGAATAGGGTAGAAGACAAAATTCTATCCGAGATTAAGAATAAATCGAGAGGCTATTGAGACCTTACGATTGCTCAATCAAAAACCATTTGAAGGATTTGTATCTCCGATCACTCAAAGGATGGATGCACTTGAGGATTTGGAAAACAATTGGAGGATCATGGAAATGATGAATACCCAAGAAGAAGGGCTAAGCTTTAAAGAGGTGATAAACCTAGTCGGTGACCACTATCAATAGGTGCAGAGTGAGGTTAATACCTAGAATAAGTTGGAGGTAGACTTGACAAAATATTTCCCCCTCCTCTTACAGAAGTAATCATAGTTTCCCCATTCTTTCATTCTTCCCCTAATTCTTCATTCCTTTATTCTTTCTCCAAACTATTCAAGGACAGTCATTCTTTATTCATTGAGAAGGTGTTCCTGAGGGTGGAGAATAGGCATAGTGTGGGGTGATGTTAGGCCCCTAAAATATTGGTGAGTACAATAAGGTGCATCGGTGTGCAAGGCCTAATTGAAGAAGGAGCACAAGGTGAAAGTGCACAGGATAGGTTTTAGGAGGATTTAGTAGAACCAATGGCATGCACACACAAGGTAGAGAAAGGGTTTGGGACTTAGCCATATTTAACATATTAGATAGAAAACGAGGAAAGCATGACCCAACTGCACATGTGGAGTGGATAAGGTGTTAGCCTAGAAACTTGGTGCCCACAATAGGAATATACCTTGTGATAGAAGATTCCATAAGGTCATCATGGAAAAGGATGGAGAGATCATATCCGAATGACCATGCTCCCATGAGGGCGACTTGGACAAATGGAAAGCAATCTAGAACTTGAAAAAGGCATGGCGGTGCTTGATAAGGCTATATATATGAGCGCCTGAAGTAGAAGAAAAGGGACATATGCAGAGACCTAGAGTTGAAAAGAGGTAAGGCCATGCAAGAATATTGTGAGATCTCCATGGGTTGGGTTTAGAGGATGCAGTAGGAGTATCTAATATCAAGGGGATGGGTGCGAGTATTTTTCTTTGTACTATGAAGGGCCTAAGTCCAATTTTGATGCATGACATTGGTCTGCACTATCATATGGATATGTGATTACCTCAATTAATGTAATGTGGTTATCAACATACTTAATATGAATAGATGTGTGGTTCCATTTTCACTTACATTTGTATGTATCGGTTTTATATATATTTCACATGAGTGGGTGTAAACCCCTGTGTATTTCCTTTATGTTATGATTCTAGATCTATATTTTTAATGCTTTTCTTATATGAATGAATACATTGGTCTAGAAGCCGTTTTGAGCTCTAAGATGAATGTATGGTTCATTTTAGTTTCTTCATTTAAGTTTCTATCGTAACTAATGCATTCTCACACAACTCGCATAAAGGAGGAGCTCGGTGCCTACGTGTGCCTTAGGTGAGCACCCAACATCCACTAGGTGATAGGCCGACATGCATGGGATTTCCTTGATCTTTGAGAGGGCATAAAAATGACTAAAAACCTTTCAATTACATTCAGAGTGATATTTTGTCATGGAAAGCTGAGTTATTGTGTTAATGGTTGATGTGTTTATGCTTTATGAATGCATAGTTCCTTAGTATAAGTGGTTGACTTGCCTTTATCTCATAATATCTTATTTCATTCTATTAGAAAGTGATATAATTGTTTGAATATCAGTTGTGGAAAAGGTTATCTTCCTTCTGTTATACAAGCCATATTATCATTGACTTTTATAAATGAAATGGATGTTTGACATGTGCCTATTTTATATTATCATGGTGATTGATTGTGTTTCTAATTGAACTTGATCTATCTCATTACGCATAATCTGAGTTTAACAAAAGGAACATATGTTTCCTAGTTTGTAATATTATGTATCCTCTCTAAGTTGCAGCAAGTGAAGTTGACTTGTGGTGCACACACCCTCTTTGAATTGACCCTTCATGAGTCTAGAAAAACCCTTTCATTAGTGCATCACCATCCCTAGTATATTTTCATTTAGTGCCAATCTCTTCCCTAAAAACCCATGAAAATGTAAGCATAGGTTTAGATAATTGTTTTATTGCACTAGGAGTAGTACAACACTTAGTTTAGGAAGAGGAAGCCGAACTTCTCTAGAGGTTCACCTCGACCCAAATTCCCACATCTTGAGAGTTTATCCCATGTGTCCCAATCACACTGAACATCTTGTTCACATTCTGGCCATTCAGAGGGTGTAGTGATTTGGTGAAAACAAATATCATTATAGAGTTGGAAAGGTTTCCATCATTTAGAAAATACATGAGTATTTCCCTTAAGGGAAAGTTAATAATAATCATTCATAGAAATTTACATGTTATAACTTGTCTACTAATGGGGCCTCCACAAATTCCCCAATGTGATTCTTCAAGGAGAGAAGGTGTTTCATCCTTAGCAACATAATGGTATTAAAGAATATTGTCTTTGATGATATATATCAAGGATTTCTTGCATATTTTAACATGTTATCAATAGCTAGTTTCTAGAGGGAAAAATTACTGTTGAAGAAATTGGATGACATTCTTGTACCAATGGTTATCATATTTAGATTCAACTTCAATTTGATAGAAAAGAGTGAAAAAGGTGAAGATAAGATAGAACGAGTTTAATACACCTAAATCTAGTATTTTTAGGGAGTATTATGTCAAGTAAGAAATATGTTGTTGCATTGGCTAAGGATTCAACTAAGAAGGTATATGTCTAATTGATATATTCAACTGTGAAGGAGGGAAAGTTAGTGGCTAACTCAGAAGCTATTACATGATAGGTTTTAAGTTTTTCACTTCTACATTGGTATCACCACTAAATTTTTGGTAAATAGATGTGAGTTGCTTATTGTACATAAGTAAAGATAATTATTCATAATAGTGGTTCATATACCAAGTGTGAGTGTTTCACACTCAACCATGTTGAAGATGACCTCAAATTTTAATCTAAAATAGAAATGTACTATCTCATCTAATGGGTCAATAAGAACACATCACAATCTCGAACCTTCATGAAATTTGACACCTAAAAATGGAGGGTCTGAGTATCCTCATAAATATTAATGGTGGTTTCATTGATTTATTTAATTTTGACTATAAAGGGGTAAGTTATGGGTTTTATCTCACCAACTTTGAGGGTTGGGACATCGATATTGGAAATAAATTGGTAAAAAAGTCTTTAATGGATATTTCTTTTTCTATACCCTTAATGGGCATAACATCTTTGTCGGGTAAGATGTATGGGATTTGATGATCAACATTGATATGACAAGGGGTGAGTTGATCAATTATAAATAGCCCCTTAATTAATTTTTGTTTGATGATGCATAAATCAAATTATATGACAAGGTTCTATCGTCGAGTTTCCATGAGATTCTTTGATAAATAATTCTTGCACACATGTAGTTGCACTAATTCCATGAAGATATAAAACGTATTGAAATATGAAATTAAATCAAAAAAGAAGAATGGGGAAAAATATGGAACCTATCAATACATAAAGTGGTGTGTACAAATAGGAGTGTTGTGTAACTCCTCCATGAGAATATTCCTCAAATAGGAAGGGGGTTATACTCCAAATGTTCGAGATATTGTTTTACCTTTATACTTGAATTAAAAAAGTGAAATAATAAAAAAATGACCTCGAGAAGAGGTGGTTTAATGATACTTTTAGATAATAGATGTTGATGCTTGATGTTGATAGAAGTTATGCTCTATCCAAAAGTGTGTACAAGATCTAGCCCTGTGAAGAAACATGCATTTAAATACACTAAACAATATTGATTAGATAGATACATAAGCAATCTACTCAACAAAGGCTGATTCTAGGAATCCAAAGGGCTTCCTCGAAGGATGTCAGCTTGCCTTGTAAACAATCAAGTGAATTGTAATTGATAAAAATAAATGATAAATGGATACAAGGTAGATAGATGCTAAAATAGTAGATAAAGATAACTAGAATTCAAGATCAAATGAAAATACCTTTTCAAATTTGAATGTGGTCCAGGAAAGTGTGGATGTGATCTGTACGTGTTCAGAGTAATTGTACTAGAAGTTGGAAGATTCTTGCTTAATCTCATGTAAGAATTCAATATTATCTTCAATGTCTTATTTGGTGTCAGAAAATCATATTACACACAAACTTAATTCATGATTGATGTCAAATAATTCCCGAGTAGAAAGGTTGTTTGACTATTATAAGTGAATGGATGTTTGTGATATCATGTGATTGACCACCAATTGCCATCTAATAGTGAGCCATGCTTAAAAACATGTTAGAAGATTTTTTTTTGATAAAATAGATAAGAGATACTTGGTGAAAACAAAAAAAAAAATGTTAAAAGGAAAAACTTTACAGAATCGCTAGAATTGGGCCAATCATTGGTGATTCAGGTGATATTTGACAATTTGACAAATTCAAACATTTGAAGTTTCGATTGATGTCTTAGAGTAATACATTACTGAAAATGATGTTAAATAGATGGTAAAGCATAAAAATATTACATGGAGGTTAAAATGGAGCTAAAAGAAGCCTCAAACATTGCTAGAAGGTGATTTTTATGGTTGGTGTAGTCTGCAAGTTGAATGTTGAAACATTGATCCATAGAAGCTTTGAAAATGCTTGATGAAGATTGATAATGATGTTCACTAATGAATTTGATATTCTGGTACTAAGTGATGATATGCAGAATGCTGGAAGACAATATTGAAAGCAAGAGCTCGAGATTTGAAATTGACGATCCTGGATGATGGCAGAAAAAATATTATTTTTAATCACTAGTGATTACCTGAATTGTCAGTGATCTGGGTTTTTTGGGGTTTGGAAGGGTAAAGTGGTTAAAACCACTTCCGAATGGAGTTGTTTAGTCTTGGATTTAGGTAAGTAGTTTTCAAATTTTTTGGGGAAGAGGTGTCATGGTTAAGGGAATTATGAAATAGGTTATATGTGATTTATCCTTATTCAATTTTTATTTTACGGTGTTTTTAGATGGTTAGATGTAGATTTGACAACTGTAGAAAGGATAATTATGTGTGGTAAATATGATAAATATGTTATGACTTAGGACAAGGTGATTTAATGATTGTAAATGATGAATTGAATTAATACATCATAAAGGGGATGAAGGGTGAAAAATTTTGGTGTCTACATTTGCCCCTTTTTGTCTAGTATTTTGATTTCGAAATGTGCTAGACAAAAAGAATGATGAGTTGATTTTTATGGGTGATCCCCCTCAAAATGGGGTGAGTGGATTGTAGTGTATTGAACACTAGTTTGATAGGTTGGTTTGACTGGTGTGACACACGCTTCATTAAAACATTTCCCCATTCTAAAGGGGGCTTGAACAAGGTTTGCTATCACGGGATCAAGTGATAGGGGAAACCAAAGGGTTCAATTCCTATGGACATATGATCTGTGAAGGTAGGTCGTAATGATGGGGAAGTCAAGTGACGGGAGCTAGAGGGCTCCCATCCCATAGACATATGATACATCCCGATATTGATTTGTTTAGTCGATGTTTAATGATTTGACGATTAGGGTCATTTAAAGGAGGAAACATGCTTTGAAAAAGGTGATAAAGTGTTTAATTTTGACAACATATCGATAGGTGTGTAAAACATGATGAATCGCTAGCAATTACACTAATAGTGGGTGATTTTGAATGAATCGCCGATGATTAAAAAAATCATTAGCGATTAGGTAAAATTGATTTGGGGGCTATAAAAGGTGGTTTTGGTGGTGAACAGTTCATTTTTGCAACGAACCCGCGTAAGTGTGAGAGTGATTAAGGAGTGGAAAAAATGTGATTGAGTGTGATGGCATCCTCCACAGCATCAAAAATCTACTTAGGAAAAGGTAATCTTGATTGTGTTTGTTTTCATTTGAATTTTGATTGTTTTGGGTAGATTTTAGGAATTTTATTAAATATGGTAGTATATAGATTTTAAATATCAAAAACGTAGGTGATTCATGTGATTTCTAGTGATTCAACTATTATAGTTGTAGTGATATTTTTGAGTGGTAGTTCTTAGTTTTCATTAAATGTTTGAATTTTTTTATGATGATATGTGTTATAATGACTATTTGTGTGTTTTTTATGCAGGTGGATTTGTAGTTGATGATCTATGATAAGATCCCTATTATTTTGGATGAGGTGAGAAATGACATGTTGGATGAGGATTCAAATCACATAGAGGTAGTGTGTTTGGAAGGTATGAGGTATTATAAGAGAGTACATAGATGTCAAGGATTGATTTTAGCATTAATAGAGAGGTGAAACCCTTCCACCTACATGTTTTGGTTACCCACAAGGGAGATGACTATTACGTTGGAGGATGTGCATAAGATCATGAGAATACTAGTCCAAGGAGAGGGTATACTATTGATGATTCGAGAGATAGGATGTTATGATAGGTTATACGGGGATGAGGTAGATGATGTGAAGTATGTTTATTGAGGTTTTTCATTTCAAGCTTTATATCTTCCATCGAGAGAGGGATATACTAGGATGACTATGAAAATGATGATGGCTATATCATGTTTATCCCTACCTAATTTTAGAGGCAGTAGGTTTCCCTAGATGATGTAAAGGGTGGTAACATAGATTATGGAGAGACGGATAGTATTTGACTGGAAACCCACTTTAATTTCTCGGACATACCGAGAGTTTTGGGTCTATAAGGCTTGCAAGAGGTACATGATTGATATTGCTTTTTTGTTACAGTTCTAGGTATACGAGCATATATCCATTTCTCAGCCACAAGGAGTTTCATGAGGGATAACCGATAGGCATGTAGGGTTTTTGAGGTGGAGATAGGATATGGTTACATCGAAGAGGAATATGACTCTAAGTTATTATAGGGATAACGTGACAGACTAGATGAGAGATGTTGTTTGGAGACCATACCAGGATTTTATTTACTAGCCCATATATGATCATGAACTTACTAGAATACAAAAAGACAGATGGGTGCGGGCAAGGATAAGGGGTGAGTATGAGATGGTTCAATTCAGTCATGTTAGGCAACAATTTTGATTAGTGCAGATGTTCCTGAGGAGCCAAAGTGTAATATAGATGGGAGGAAGGGGATTACGAGACTCCAAAGGCATCAATTTGTAGACCATTTATTATTGTTTAGGATTATGGGGACATAGGCCCAAATGATGATGGAGATATAGTAATGATTGATGATTAAGGGGTTACACTTGAATATGGACCTGGTGGAATCGATCAATTAGAGCATTTGAGAGGGCTTGATCGAAGACAATGAGTGAGGGAGTGCGTGCTTGAGTTAAGGAGCACATGAGGTGGTTCAAGAGAGTGATGATGAGGATGAGGATGATGTAGATGGAGATATTGTACTTTTTAATCATAATTTATATCCGATAAGGCCATGGGGAGGCAAAGAGGTATAGTTCTAGGAGAGAGAGTGACCTCATGGGTTTCCAGGATGTATTGATTACTAAGTGAGATAGTGTAGTGGACCGAGCGAGATGGGTTGAGGATTCAATTGAATCGAGATATCACTGAGATCGAGACCGATATCATTAGTAGTGGGATAATTTGAAGAAGTCCCTAGGAATCATGGGGTATTCTATATCAGGTGTAGAGTTGAAAACTCATGCACATGCTAGAGCCAGATGGGGGCACTAGTTATGGTCGGTGCGGCTCACTATCATCGGTATTTACATATAGAGTTGTAATATTATGAGGATATGGTTATACATAGGTTGTTGAATCTTTCTTTATATAATAATCATCTAGCGCGAGAGAGGAGCAACACCTAGTGTGAGTGCGGGGAGTTTGGGTCAATCACCAGGAGATTGGATAGAGGAGTTTTGGTGATAGAGGAGCTAGCGGCGGTGGGAGACCAAGGTGGTACTGGGAGTGTTATTCGAGTTAGTGAGTTTATAGATGATATCCATTTTACTAGATAGAGATGATATGTATTTGTTTTGGAGACTTGATGTATATGGCTCTTTGTGAAGCCTTCATTTTTTGATATATATATATATATATATATATATATATATATATGATGGAGGTTGTGGTTTATCTTGTTTAATTTTCATGTGTTGATGATGTATGTTGATATGTTTATGTTTTGAATTTTAACCGATATGATGATGGGAAAATGTGATTTATATGATTAAAATGTTGAGCATATTAATGGGGTATGAAATATGTGAAATAGGGATTTGATGATTACATGTGTTGTGACTAAATTGTGATCTTTATGATAATTTTTATCAAAATGTAACTAATGAGATAGGAGTAAAAAATGAAATAATTTATTTGATATGGATTTGATACATACGTAATGGGTACAAAAATTTGAAATCACTTGCACTTGTATCCTTAACAATAAATATTAAATGAGATTGTTAATGGGTGGTTACATAAGATCTTAGTCAAAGAGTGGAATTATGTGGTTATACCTTCCTAAGATATGAAAGAGGGTTTTGTATGTGTAGATCAATGTGGGAAGAGGGTTCTCCTTTTCAACAGGTTCATAGAGAAATGCCTCGGCACTCACATATTTTACTTTGACACAAACTGATCAATGCGGGAATTCTTCTTTGATGTGAAAGTTGATCGATGCAGGAAGATTTTCTAGGATTCTTTTGAAAATTTTCTTGTTTTGAACATTGATCGATGCAGGAAGCCTTTTCACATGGGTATCCATCCTTCAATGGTATGTTCTACATTTTTAATTTTGATTTTTACAAGATATTTTTCCTTTGAGGATCGGTATATGATTTTGACCGATAGCTTTCATTTGAGGGATCAGTCTACTATATTTTGATAGTATGATTTTGAATGATGTATTTTTAATAGTTGTCCTTCGAGGGATTAGTCTATTTTATTTGATTTTTGATAAAGAGCATCCATATATATTTTTGAATTTATTTTGAGATGAGGAAAGACCCTAATAGACTATTTTGAGGAGGGAGAAGATGTGTATATGACCTATGCATACGTTCCCCATGACATGTTTTTGGTTGGTAAAGGTAGGTGAATGTAATGATTGTGGGGTTCCTACGAAGAAGGAAGTTTTCCATAGTGAAAGATGTGATGAACAGATCCATGATGCTCCTCTTCAAGGTCTATTAAGGATAGTGATGAAAAGAACCACATGCTTTTAAATCATTACTATGATAAGATGGATGGTTGATGAAGGGATATGATGTTGGATATAACTACTGTCATGATGATCAATCATTTAACAGTAGAAAGGCCACAATTTCAAGGCATTCAAAGGTTCATTTTTAGGTTCACCATCTAGGGAGGATAAATGATAAGCTCTTGACCTATACTTGTGAGTAATGACATATGGTCTGATCTAATTAGGGGAAAAATTTCCATGTTTACTCTATTCTAGTGTAGTGATATTTTGATTTTCTTTGAGGACAAGATCACCAACTTTATAATCATGTTATTTTACATGTTTATTATAGGATCATTTGACACATTTTTGATATATTTGATAATGTTCAAGGTTCATGAGGCATTTTTCATCTAATAATTCAATTTGTGCTAAGTAGTCTTGTTATATATTCTTCGTCAAGAATGAAATCCTTAAGGGATACATAAAGTGAAGGAATTTGAGCTTGGGGTAGGACAACCTCAAAGTTGTATACTAGTGAGAAGGGCATAACACTTGAAGGATTACAGATGCTAGTTTAATAAGCCCAAAAGAGAAATTTTTTTGGAGATGTCAATTCATGCATGCATCGTATACTATTTTCATAAGGATTTTAATGAGTGTTTTGTTAGATGATTCATCCTGTCCATTTTCTTGATGATAATATGGTGATGAGAAGATGAGTTATATGTTGAACGTGTCACGAGTTTCTTAAGTTCTTTTTTTTTTAATATTTTCCATTTTATGTGATAATTTTATGTGGAATGCCAAAATGACATATGATGTATTGATGTATGAAGTTGGTAATAGGTCTTAATTTAGTTGAGTTTAATTGGATAGCTTAAACCCATTTAATGAAATATTTAGTAGCTATGATAATGGAATGATGTTTCGAGAATATTTAGGATTGATAGTACCAATAAGATCTAACCCCCATTGAGAAAAAGGCTATAAGTCTTGAGCGGGTTGTAATGTTTGACTGGGGACATGGATGGAATCTTAATATACGGCATTTAACGCATTTCTTAACATATATACAACAGTCCTAATTGATAGTAGGCCAAGTATTACCCTAGCTGCAAGACACATTTGGTGATGACATTTCCACTAAAATGATCTCCAAAATACCATTATGGACTTATTTGATTGCTTTGGTTGATTCATGAGATTTAATGCATCTTAATAAAATACCATCAAAACCACGTTTATAGAGGATATCGTATATGATGACAAAGTGGGTGGTGTGTTGAAGAAATGATTATTTATTGTTTTGTGATAAGTCAGAGGGGATTTTAGATTCAAAAATATAATCATCAATTTGATAATACCATAATCTAATGTTGAATTATCTTTGATGACGCTGATGAGAGGGAATTTGATCTTGATGTGAAAGATGATCTAATCGTTGAATAACTATAGATACTTTAGAGTTATCTTTGGATTATTCAATTTCTAGGGAACAAAGGCTCCTAAAGAAGCCATACTGTCTTCAAACTTGTTAGTGGATAACGGGATGGTTTGGATGGTATAATGATCAAAGGATTCAAGAAGAAAATAAACTATAGATTTATATTTCGTAAGATTTCATTTTTACATTGATATTCACCTTTGATTTTATTGATGAAAAGTTGTGAGTCTCCATAGATTTGTAAGATGTGAAAACTTATGAGAATAGTAGTTGTAAGGCCCATGATTAAATATTTATACTCTACCATATTATTAGTGCATTCGAAGCTAGGTTTAAATGATAGTGGAATAGGAATACCCCAGGAGGTATGATAACAACACCAGCCCCTCCTCCCCCTTGTGAGCATTTAGATCCATTGAATAAGAGGATCATTTTGATATGGATGAATTCATGTTCGTCAACATGGTTAATTGTTTCATCTAGAAAGTGTTCGTGAGGAAGATGTGTTGACAATTTTTACCCCCCGTGGGAAAAATTGGCATACTGTGGTCCCAAAGTAATCCTAAGATCCCAAGTGGGCCCCAAAGGTTGCAAACAGGTCATAGGTGGTCTCCAGGATCTTGGGGAGCATTTCTAGGTATTCAGGAAGCATTTAAGCTAAATACGGCCATTCAAGGTCATCCTAGACTCATAGTCCCCTTGGAGTGAAACAAATGGTATTTTTCCCCAAAATGGTCAAAAATGCCCCATGGTGGAAAATATTAATGTTTTAGGGGTCTAGATGTTTATTCCCCTCTCCCTCAGTTAGGAAATTCAAAAAATCCCCTCAAAAATTAAAAAAATAACATTAAATTCCCTATAAGAGATTGAGAGGTGATCAATCTAAAAATAGCTTAGTGAGCTCCCGCTTACATAAAATGGGACAAGTCAGGCCCAACTCAGGTGAGTTGACTCGAGATCTACAAAATGAATGGTTGGGCACCTAGGGGTTTAGTGAGCTAGAAACAAGAAGAGAGAAAGTGAAGGATCTTGCGGTGAGCTAGAGGTTGTGTTGAGGACCGAGAAAATATGGCACCGAGAGGTGATGAGCTAGAGGAAGCATAGGGAAACTCTGTAGGACAAGTTTGGCATAAAATGCAACACAATGGAGGCTGATCTCGGTTGGAGAGAAGTTCATGTAGAATGCGTAAGAGGTCACTAAGTTGAATGATGTTGGCCCTCACGAGCTTCTCGGTGATCTCCTCACTTACATCAAGTGGGACAAGTCGGGACCAACTCGGGTGAGTTGACTCAGACTCAAAGAAATGAATGGTGGGGAATATGGGGGTTAGTGAGCTTGCAAAGTGGGAAGCGTGAAAGTGAAGGATCCCATGGAAAGCTAGAGTTCATGTTGAGAGCCGAGCAAAGATGGCACCTAGTTAGGTGGTGAGCTAGAGGAATCATGGGGAACTTGATGGACCGATTTTGTGGATGAACAAAATGCAATAGAGGTCGATCTTGGTTAGAGTGAAGTTGATGTAGAATGTAGTAGAGGTTGCCAAGTTGAATGATGTTGGATCTCATGGTTGATTCAACTTGGTGTGGAGCAATTAAATAAGGACTCGAATGGTCGAGTCAAGTACATAGCAAGTCGGGTTGGTCATAGGGAAGTTGGAGTGATGTGTCACAATGAGTCATGGAGATCAGCCGAGTCAAAGTGCATAGAAGCTCAGGATTTGAGCTCATAGTGTGAAGAAGAGACTCCAAAGTCCAGATTTTAGATATCTAGGTGGTGGGGAGAAAGTAAACTCCAAATGTAAAAAACTCCAAAACCTGAAATTTTCGTAGTCAATGGGCCGGACTGAGTCAAACTTGGGTATCGGGAATGACCACCTTTGGAGGTTTGCTTCAAAGGTTAAAATGATAAAATCCTGAAAAGGTCATAGAGAGAAATCTCAAGAGGTAGGCTAAAAATCTCATAAGCAAGGTGGGCATGTGGTGAGTTGGGGTATTTTTCGGAGTTTCAAATGTGTCAGGATTCAAGGGTTGTAGTGAGTTGATTTTGGGTTTTCGTGCTCACCACGCTGAAGAAATAGTCCCAAATCCCCTAAAATAAAACAACTCCCACCCATTCCATTCAAAGACTCGCCAAGTATATGCCAAGCCACATGGGAGGTTGAGCTACATGGTAAAGTCCACCGAGTTCCTAGGGAATGCTATGATGACATGGCTTGGTGGTGCAAGGAGGCAGCTTGGAGATGAAGAAAACGAGATCAATGGTGGAGGATCCTACAAAGTGTAGTTTTAGAAAATGCTAAATGATGCCAATATTCAAACAAGCATATCTTATGCAATTATGCACATAATTTGGAAAAATCCTAATTTTTGCAAAGTATTTTTGATGAATATTTCAATGGTGATAGATAAATTTAGTTTTAGAGAAGCGGTTCAAGGATAAAACCTAGACAAACATATAGGGGGAAAATGGCATATCTCCCATTATATTCATATGTTTCTCATAAAATTACTGTCATTGGAAAGGTATTTTTGGGATCTAGAACATGGAAACATGAAATTTGGGATTTTAGGGATTCTAGACTTCCAAAATTCATCATTAGCTACAAGGCCTAGAACGCAGTGCCCCTGGTAGGTGAAGACCATTAATGGAGGTGGGTGAAAAGGTGGAGTCATCATGAGCTACCAGGCCTACACTAAACAAGGGGTGTAATCAAAGCGAGTTTCTTAAAGCACTTCGAAAAAACCCAATAATGGAGCAAAGATTTTGGAGATCCAAAGACAATCATTGCAAGATTAAAAAAAGGAATTTTATGGGTTTTTGAGAAATTTTGGGATCTTCTTTCTCTCTCTCCTCTCATCAAAATTCCTCTATAAATATTGTAAGGGGTTGCATATGCAAAGTTGGTTGATCACCTTTATTCTCCCATGCACCCCATTTCTTCTTAGGGCTTCAAGCCTTCCTCAAATATATGTAATGGCTTCATGCCTCTCTCCCACATGCAATGTACTATGTATACTTCATGAGCAATAAAAATTATGTTTTGTGTTAGTTATTTTAACCTCTGCACAATTTTTAATATCTCTTTTACCTCTTATTAATGAGTTTTCTAGGCATAATTTTTAGTTATTATAGGATCCAGGTGATTTTTACTTATCGAGGATGGAGATTTTTACAATTTGGGTGTGTGTTGCAGTTTTCCAGCCTCCCCTTGATGCATTGGTGTAGTTTAGGCCTGTGTTGTAGTTCTCCAACCTCCCTCAACTCACCATTTCTCCATTTTACAGGGCTTGGAAAGAGTGATTAGCACTCCTTTCTCGGGTATTAATGCTTTAGTGTAGGTTTATTTCTTGCATCTTTCTATCCATGTCCCCTTGAATGTTGTAGTTTAGGGTTAGTGATAGCTTAGACTAGACTTGGAGTAGTTAGCAAAGAGGTAGGTAAGGATCGGGAACCAACCTTCTCCAGAGATCTATCCCATTTTTCATGTTCCAAACTTAGGATAGTTCAATGTTATTCAATCATGTGGAATTCCCAGTCCATAAAACTATCTCATTCGGGGGTGTTGTGATTTTGCATCAACAAGTTGATTTTCAAGAAGGGGTGTGTTAGAAAGAATATCTTCAATAGTCCGGCCCTTGATATATTTATGTGATATGAACTCAAGGTCAAAATCATTCATAAGCATAATCCATCAAGCTATATGGTCATTGTGATATGGTTTAGAGTGCATGGTTTTAATTGGATTGAAGCTAGTAATGACATAGGTCTTATGGTTGAGGAGATAATGACATAGTTTAGAAGTCGTGAAGTATGAGGCACAACACAATTTTTGGCTTCGGTGTAATTAGTTTCATTATAGTGAAGTGTGTAACTACTATAGTATATAACCTATTCACGACCTTGGTTATCACAATGAGAAAGCATAAATCCTAAGGCATGATCTCGCATCGGATATGTATAAATATAATGGCTCCCCCATGTGAGGTGGTGTAAGCACATGTGGTAATAGAAGGAAATGTTTAAGTTCATCAAAGGCCTTCTGGAAATCAGAATCCCATTTAAATTCTACATCCTTATGGAGAAGATGATGAAATGGTTGACAACGATCAAATTTTTTTGATATAGAACGTTGAATGGATTGAAATTTACCTGAAGGCTACACATTTTCTTAAGATTAGATGGGGAAGAATTTTGATGAGGTCTTTAACCTTGGCTAGGTCCACTTCAATACCTTAGATAGATATGATGAATCCTAAAAATTTATTATAAGAACACCAAAGACACGCTTTTTAGGATTAAGATGAAGGAAATATTGAGAAAGGTGAGTAAATATGGATTCAAAGATGGAAAGATGATCTTTGCATTGTTTATATTTTCCTAAAAGATCATCGACGTATTCTTCAAGATTTTTTTAGATAAGATCATGAAAGATATAGGTCATAGCTCATTGATAAGTGGCTCTGACATTTTTAAGTCCAAAAGGCATAACATGGTAGCAAAAAAATCCCCAAGGGTAATGAATGATGTTGTATGTTGATCAATGGTAGCGATGAGGATTTGATTATAACTAGAAAATCCATCTATGAGGGATATCATTTCATGGCTAGCTATTAGGTCAACATTTTGATCAATGTTTGGAAGGGGAAAATCATCTTTAGGACATGCCATATTGAGATCTTAAAAATCAGTAAAGATACATAAATTTCCCAAGGCTTTAGTTACATGAACAATATTAGAGACCCATTATGGATAGTCGATGGGTATAATGAAGTTAACAGATAAAATATGTTGTAACTCTTCTTTAATAAGGAGAGTCATGTGGGGATGTGTCCTACAAATATTTTATTTCATGGGCTTAGCATTGGGATTGTTGACGATGTTTTGTACGAAGATATTAGGATCGATACCAGGAATATCATTATATCACCAGGAGAATTATTAGATGTAATTTGATAAGAAGGTAGTGAAATCATCTAGTTCTTGTCGGTTTAATGATTAAAAAACTTTAAATATATGGGGTTATTGAGGGGTTCCCAAGTTAAGGTCAGTGGTTCATTCATTAAGAAGGGTTGATGTCTTAGGGATTTTTAAAGGAAGTGATAGTCCACTCCCATATGAGAAAGGATTTCTAGGTCATCACAACATTGAAGGATGTCGATGGTGGGTGAATCTTCTTCAATCATTTATGGCTAGATGAGGGGAATTTTTTTAGTGATGTGATTGGATTTATAAATTAAGGGTCCTAAGGAAATAGTATTGACTAAATGTTTTTAGGTGGGATGGATATGGTGTCATCAATATCCATGGGATCATCTGACTTGGTGGATGGTGATGGTTCAAATTCAATAATGTGTATGGACGTGGTTTGTTCTGGGTGAGTCGGTAGTGGGTATTTTATATCCTAGACCATATTTTTCATGTGGTTTAAGATAATGTTGGATGATTAATTCATGTATAACTTTTTCATAATGCCTAAAAAAACTTTTCTAGGCACAACGGTGAAAATAAATTTTAGAAATTTTTTTATTATATAAATATTTAAAATATGATGAAAAGGGCATGACATGATGTTATTCAATGGATCAAGATGAAGGGAAATCAAGTCCCCATAGACAAGGTTTGTTTTTAGATATGCATTACCATAGCAAATAACATCTCCTACATCGGGCTAATACATGGGTTTCTTGTCAGGGCGACCATACATCTTAGGTGTGGGTATGGAGTTAAGCATGAGGATATGATCCTACCCCAACATGAGGTGTTACATAATGTCACCAAGGGAAAAATCATCTGGTAGTTTGGATCAAGGGATGGTTGTGCTAGTAGATGCTTTGTCAGAAGATTAGATACAGATTTAGGTCTGAGAATGTTTTTTAGGTGATATGTTATGTTACAATCAATGAAGGGATTAAGATCTATAGGGATGGTGAATGTTTGACCTTCGTGTTCGTATTTAAGACACCGATGGATTGTAGAAGGAACACAACGCATAGTGCATATTTAAGGCCATCCTAACAACATGTTGTATTAGAACTCTCCTTCTATGATGTAGAAGAGTTTTAGTAAGGTTTTAATGCCAACTTTAATAGGTAAGGCTGATTCCTAACATGGGTATGATAGCATCATTGAAAGCTCACAAGTAAAAATAGAGTTTGTGTAATGATGATGTGAGGTAATTTAAGTTGATTAAAGGAAATGGATGATATGATGTTAATAGTTACACCTCCATCAATCATGAATCTCTTAATGAGGACATCATTGATTTGAGCGGTGATGAAGAGTGGTAATTCATGGTATTATGGTCTAATGAAGGTATTTAAAATGATATGGCGGCAGATGCTTTAAGGGCCCCTACAAAGTTTTTGAAAGAGAGGGGGTCATCTGTTGGTACTGATATTGATTAGAGGGCTTTGATCATGGCTTGTTTATGGGAAGGTGATGTTTGAACCAGCTCGTAAAGTCACATACTGATGGGAGCTTAGTGTAACTATTTGATAATGACCTTCTTTATGTGGTGGATGGATGTGGTGCATCAAGTTTTGAAACCTTATCCTTAGATAATGTGGTTTCATTATATGATTCAGGAGCTATAGAGATGGATTATTTAGGCTTGTCAAATGAAAAAAATAACTCGATAGGTGGGGGTATGGCTATAAAAGTTTTGGATTTATTTGGTTATGATGAATCACTATTGTAGTTTTGTGAGCAGGTAATTATGTGAACAAAATCGACTTGATGAGGATAGATTTTGGATGTGGACTCTTTGGATTTGGATTGTTGGACCCCTAAAAGATGCTAAGTAAAGTGGTGTGAGGGTTTTGGACATGTGTAAGTTAGGCGTGAAGGCATGCACAAGAGTAGAGTAGATAGCATGAAAAGTTTCGCCTGGGATAAACACATTCTAGACTTAGTAGGATTTTGGGCCATGGGAAGAATTGGAGGATGGACATTTAGAGTAAAGCACCAAGGAATGATTTTAAGATAAGATAAAATAATGAAGACTTGTAGTTCAAACAACATTTGTTTTTAGGAAATAAATCATATGAAGGAAGATAAAGTGTCATGTAGAGCTTAGGTTAATAAAAGGATTAGAACTATATTTTAAAATAGAAGATAATGTATTATTAGCTAAGGTTACATGCATCTATAGTTGACTTGTAATACACACCATTATTTTTGGCATGTGGGATATTTTTAGAGTGCATGGGAAGTGAAGGGAAAGTCCCCACCCCCTATATATATGTATGATTCACACTGTATGGATAGATGTGAATGATTGTAAGGTTATGTTGTTGTTTTGATTATGCACGTGATCTTATGGAGTTACTATTGATGTATTCAACTTCTATGTTTCATGGTGAATAATACAATGGATCATTATGGATGGATTCATGTTATTGATGTTACTATTGATGGATCTTGAATGGTAAATCTATTACTGGTTCTTATTTAGTTCATTCTTACATATGGATATGATATGTACATTTATGCTTTGATCTCGTTTATCTTTTATGGTTATGCAATATATCTTCACGCATGTTAACTCCTCGAAAAAGCTGGTATAAAAGAGGGACTTGGTACCTTTGCAAACTTCAGTTATCGTTAAGCTTTCAATTATGAGGTGTCAATGCATATAGGGTTTTGAGTATGAAAATAGACTACATTTTGGTTATGTTGTTGGGACCTCTTTTAAATATTTTGTAAGGATTTTGCACAATGAAGATGTATCAGTTGACTTTACCCCACATTGAGAGTTGGATTGAGGACTTAGAAGAATATTTTTCTCATAGATATAATACTAGACCTGATTTTGATGCTTGCGTATGGGTTGAAGAAAATATGTATCATGAACTCTATGAGACGTTATTTTTTTATTTTCCTATAGAGTTGTACGAGTGGCTGGTAGCATATGCATCAAAGTAGAATTAGAGGTATAGAACAATTTTTTGTTCACATGAAGATTATCAAGATTTGTATGATTCTGATTTCACTTGGACATGCATTGTAGACCATTGGTGGAGTGGTGTTTTGAATAGTTACATATTGGAGTACATTGTTTCTACTTATTCATGTCTAGAGGTTGCTGAGTTTTGATTCTTGCATGAACCCATATGATCTTATTTACGTAATATCCCTTTAGTAATTAAGATCTTGATTATAACTCTAGATTTGGAAGAATGACCTATGGATAGCTAAACACCACCGTGCATGGGAGAGGGAGTAGATGTGGTAAAATATGGAAAACCTTTTCGCGTAAAGGAAGTAGGAAGAAAGATGACTTGAGTATAATGAAGCGTGAGAGAAGAAATTAGCAAAGAAGCTTGATATTGAGGACTCGTGGAGTTACTGAGAGGATGACATCCCATGAAGGATTTGAGGATCACCTGGAAGATGTAGAGCAAAAGCATCGGCTCTCCCCACTTAGGAAAGTGAAATAGAGAATCCCCTCTAGCTTCGATGAGATCGAATCGATTAAGAGAGATTATGAACCAAAGACACACATTCTGATCCCACCTAGAAAACTTGCCCTTGAGCTTAGTTTTCTAGTTCCTAAACAATGGTTGAGAAAAGCTAGTGTTGGTGATAGAATAACGATAGGTAGATTTCATATTTTTTGAGTACACAAGTTCTTTAGATAACACATTCATCTATCAAAATGAAGACTTCATATTTGTTATTTAGAGGTCTAGTTGGAGGTATTTTCTATAGTGAGTCATCTTTATAGAGCTTGGGCATGCGTAACACTCGGTAATACATCTAGAAGTAGAAAAAAATCACATACTATGGGAGTTCAGTTTAGACAACAATTGGAACATAGAGTAGCTCATCCTCTAGTCCTGGGTGCTTGCTATAGGAGGTGGATCAAGAGGTTCATGATCTAGTGGATCTGGTGGTTTTGGAGGTGGAGAGAATACTAGAGGTGATACAAGTTCTAGATCTAGTGCGCATGGTCCACACCAGCCACAACAAGTTTATTACAAGATGCATTTTTTCCTTCCAGAGTACAAAGGTATTAAAGATGTAGTTGATCATGTACACATGTTTGAAATACTATGGATCACTAAGGGAATTACAGATCCTAAGCATAAGACAAGTTAGTTTACTACTAAGTATGATCGAACTAGACTAATGTAGATTACAACATGTTGCGTGATGCTTTCTTGGCTGAGTTTCATATACCCGAGTTTGAACAAAATCATTTGCACAAAAAGGAGATTAAGAAGGGCATGGCTAAAAGTGTAAGGGAGTATGATACACGCTTTAAAACTTTGATATCAAATTTGTCTTATGATATTCACTCTATCTAACATGCACAAAGTGGTTTGTCAACAGTTTAATCACACCTTTAAGAAGGGATGTCTCTCCCAAGACTTTAATATATCCATGTGAGGCTTTGGAGTCAAATCTGTAAGTTGAGGTAGTTGGGAGCATGACACTAGAGTTATTTCATTCTTGGAGGTACATATTACATCAATAGAAATTTAGTTGGAGAAACTGTTATCACCGAATCATAGCACCCTAATGTTTATACAAGTGCATATACTTGAACTCACGGTGTGATTGGATAACATGGGTACTATCTCCAAGTTGTGGGACTTGCTACTTGAGATAGACCTCCAGAGAAAGTTGGTTCTTGCTCCTAAACTACCTGCCACAATCTACTCTAATGCAGGGGAAACTAACTATTCTAATCTAAATTTCCAAGGGACCAGGGAGAGAGAATGCATAAAATGAAAGCCTACACTAAAGCGGTGATACACCAGAAAAGGAGGGTGTGAGAGTAGTCTCCCAATGCGTGAGATAAAGAAGCAAAATGCACATTAGAAGGGGTGATGACAGTTCTCCACAATCTAGCAAAATGCATTCACCACAATATTTCAAACATACACAATGATAATGGATCCCTGCAAGAACATAATAATAGACACAATATTCTTATAACTAAGATTGGAGGGGCAAGGAGAATACAAGAAAACACAGCAGGGAAGATACATCCACAAACTTGTATTTTATTGCTTCATGATATGCACAGTTCAATCTATTACAAGAAAAGGGCCTGGATCACCATGCAAGGAATCCACTACAAGGGCTTACAACACATTGGCTTCAAAAATCAATTTTGGTAGAGCTTTGCTATAAAAACTACCTCTCCCTTTACAATGAGCCCAACACTCCAATTTATAAGAAAATGAGAAGAGAGAGAGAAGGGAAAATGGAAATCCCAAAATATGTCCTTCAACCACTTGTAAGAGGCATTAAATGGAGTAAAATGATTATATATTACTTGTAAAAGGCTCCCCATACCATCCCTGTGTTGCGGTAAAGAGAGAAAGAATGATGACCATGCCTCTTAATTGCACTCCCAACCACCAAATAAAACACTGTTATGAACCCGTCCACATTTTGTAAAAAATCTCAATCAATCTCTCATCAAATATAGAATTTCTTGATTTTTGTGCATCGGGCTCGGAGCCAAAATTCCAATGGTACCAATTTTGTGTGATTTTGTTGAGAAATGCAAAATTTATGGCCTTCTGAGTGCGGGCAGCTATTTTGGGTCTAGCAGGTGTTTTCTGTCATTTGACGGGAATGAGCATTAACTGACTGGAGCCGAATATGTTTCTTTTAATTAAATATATCTACCCTCATTAAAATTAATAAATCCAGTTTTTTTGGTGTAGAGGACGTCATGCTCATTCCAGAAAGTCCAATTTTGTGAAAATCGGAGCTCGGAGTCAAAAGTTATGGCCGTTTGAAGTTTCACAGTCAAACGTTGACTTTTCTTCTTTGCCTTCGGCCGCTTCGGCTTTTCGCGTCCCTCGCATCCCGCGCCTACCTTTTTCTAACTATCTCAAATGAAAATCTTCTGCTTCGGCCGATTTGGTCTTCCTTGTTCCTGTTTGCGGCTTTTTAAGCTTTTCAAGGCGTCCCATGCCTCTCGCGTACTTTTGTGCCAACTATTCGCAGATCGCCTGGGACAAATATCTCCAAACCACCTAAAATGGACTGTCTGTAGTGAATTGGCTGGTTTGCATCCCCGCATACTTTTGTCCCGGATGTCCCAAACCACGCAAAACAAAACTTGACGATTTTTTCCACTTTTGGCCGTTTCGGCTTTTCGCGCCCGCAGCGTCCCGACGTCCCAACTGTCCCGTGGACCGCCTGGGACAAAAATGTCTGACTTAGCTGATTTTCTTTGTTTTTCGGCCCCAAGCTTGGTATGACAAACCTCAGTATAACCCGAACTGGTATGACCCAAACCCTTCAGACCCGAAATGCTTTAAAACAGTCCTACAACCTTATTTTTTGCATTTTTTTCCATTTTTTCTAACTCGTTGGGATTTCTTCTTGGATGGGAGAGTTAGAGAGAAGCCGAGGGGCCCAAAAACATGATTTCGGGCCTTGAATCAATCTACTTGCTTGGGACTGAATAATTTGATGCATGTTATCAAAATTACCTTGAGGGGTGAATTTTGGATAACGAAACTATCAACCAATTCAACACATGGGACATGAAATGGGATATGGTGTACATGATCGTGAGGTGGATTGACATACTAAGGATAGCTACCCTTGTAAGTTGGTGTGATCCATGTTGATGGATTTTGAGATTTTTCACTTAGTTCATGATTCAATTCAATTCCCCTTGTTATAGTGCATGATAAAGAATAACATGTCTTGTTATTGTAAGATTTACAAGTCCCACACTCATGATATGGAGAATTGTAGGTTGATTGATCAAATTCATGACACTATTGAGACTAGTGTACGTCAAACCAGTGTTGAAAATGGTTCTAAGGAGCAAGGTGAACATCATAATCATAACCAAAATGAAGGGTGCTCTGATGGAGGTGGTAGAGGAAGAGGTTACCGAGGTTGGTACAAAGGACGTGTTCGTGGTAGAGGTAGAGGTGATTTCCCATGTGGAACATTTTTACATGTGGATCCCCTGACCATTATAGGCGTAAATGCCATCAAAACATAGTCTTCTCATGGTGCATGAAGCAACATAAGTTTGAATAATGTCCTGAGTTATATGATCACATGAGTAAGAATTATATGAAGAATGAAAATGTCATGGGGATTATTAAAGTACAACATGTCATTGAAGATCGGTGGATGCTGAAGTTAGCACATGATCCCGAGATATTACCTATGCTAGTGACTACACGTGGTGAGGTTGCATGTGCTTGTGAGAATCCAAAGTAGAAGAATGTTGTTATGAAGAAAGACGTGATAAATGTGAACTATCTAGATCCTTTCCATCGAAGGAATTTTATCAAAAGACTATGGAGGTTATTAGGAACTTGTAGGGTGGGATACAATGCTTAAAGGAGAAGTCATGGAAGATGGAGTAGGTGAAGGCAATTGAGCTTCCTCATAGATATGTTAATGACTTGAAGGAGGTTTTTAAGATGTTGTGCCAAGATAATATCATTCCTTTTTTAGGGGAATGGATGAGGAGAAGTTACGCGTCTTGGAGCTCAAGTCTGCGAGAGATAGATATTGCATGTAAAATTACATCCTCACAATCTTGAGTATTATAAAGATATCACTTTGAACACGATTGTTGATGGCTAGTTGTTGAGTAATATATTGCTTGATACAAGTGCATAAGTAAATGTACTCACTTTGGATGCATGCAATCAGATCAAAAGACCACCATTACATCCCTCTTCGAATGTTCTATATATGGAAAATAGGCTAGAGCCATGCCCATTGGAGTATTGAAGGATGTTACTATTACGATACAAGGGGCCAAGTTTACTCAGAATTTGAGGTCTTGGAATTTTCTCAAGTAGGTAGTATTCCATCCTTGCTTGGGTGCCCTTGGTGTTATGCAAATAATGTTGATATGCACTTTAATAAAGGTAGTATATTTTTGAAAACAAGGAAGAGCACATCATTATTCCTTTAATAGATGGGAATGTTGCACCGTATGTAGAATGCTCAAGTGAAGAGGATATGAACAAGATATATGTGTGAATAGTTAGGGATCGTAAAGTGTTTTAGCCATCTAAGGAAGGTGTTATATAGTGGGATGATGCTCAGTCTATGAGTGATACAACTAGTGTTACCGGAATAACTAGGTGCATGGAATGTATTAGATGGTTGGGTGAGAGATCAAGAACACGATTATGTGTGTGATCATTCCATGCATTTTACGTTGTTTGGGACATAACTAGGTACCTTGGTATAATATGAAGGAAACCATGATGTATATCTATGCACCATGGAAGCTCGGTGGAAGGATGAGGGTGATAGAAGAAATATGTTGATTTATACCCTGTGCGGGAAAGTTGCACACTAGTAGACTTCACACAAAGCCAACCTTTTGGAGTGGTGAGAAGTGAGAATTTCCTTATCTACTAGGTTTTTTAGAAATAATGCACCTTCATAGATATTTGAATTCCATTGAAAGGATTCTTCTTTGTATCACATTCAAAAGTGTGAGAGACTCTGGATAGAGAGGCAAGAGGCCTTTCGCCATCACTCTAGGTACATAAGTTCTATGCCACTCTAAGAGGTGCACATGTGCATGGTATGTTCATGTAGAATTAACAAGAGCAATAGTTAATTGGTAGGAGATGACCTCAAGTATGATTCAAACCTTTGATTATTTTTCTACTAAACCTCTAGTGAATGAAGCATTACAAATTATAAAGTGCCTTACAATGGGGGATAGTGGAAAGGCTTAGGATCTCTGTTCAATATATTTTGGGAATTAGAATTAAAGGTGCGCTTTGAAAAAGAAGAGACAAATTAAGTACATGATCGGGCACGCCTGGCTGGAAAAAGAGAAGGGTAAGATGGTTTACATGATTGATGATGAAGAAGTAGAGAATCTGGATGTTGACCACACTATAGGTACATGTGAGGTATTGGATAGTGCAGATGAGAAGGCATGCTCATACCATGAGCCTATGAAAATGAAGAAGGTCAACATTGGGACAAATGAAGAGCCTAAAGAGGCCATTATTAGTGATTATTGGTATGAACAAAAGGTGTCAAATATTATTGAATCTGCTGCATGAATTCTAGGAATTATTTTCATGGGGTTATCACGAGTTGAATGGAATGCATCCATCTTTGGGCGAAATGAGGATCAATGTAAAAGAAGGTGTGCACCCAGTTAGGAAGAGGCCTTATAGGATGAATCCTAATCTACACGTCAAATTTAAGGAAGAGATTGATAAGATGTTGAAATATAGAATCATTGAGCCCATTGAGGAATCAAAGTGGGTTAGTCCCATGGTGATAAGAATAAATAAGGATGTTCGGATAAGGATTTGTGTGGATTATATGGAGTTGAATGTTTCTATGTCATAGACCCTTTTCCCACACCTTTTACTGAGGAGATATTGGAGGGCATTGAAGGGCATGAGATTTACTCTTTCACTAATGGATTTTTAGGCTATCATTGGGTGTGGATTGCTAAACAATACCAAGAAAAGATAACTTTCACCATTGAGTGGGGAAGTTTTGCATATACTGTTATGCCCTTTGGGTTAAAGAATGCACTGCAGATCTTTTCGTGCATGGTTCTGCAAGCATTTGAAGACTTAATACACAAGTTTATTTGGATGATTGGATTGTGTATGGGTTAGTAAAGGATATTTGTGATAACTTGAGAATCATATTTGAGAGATGTAGGTAGTGAATAATCTTCCCGAACATTAAGAAGTGTATCTTTGCTACATCCTTTGGAAATTTTTTGGGACACCTTATATGCAAAGAAGGTTTATTGGTAGATCTTGCTAAGGTTTTAATTATCTTGGGATTAGAGGATCCTATAAATTAGAGTGAGGTGTACAAGCTCTTAGGACATACACCTTATTATAGAAAGTTCATTAAGGGATATGCTAAGATTTCCACTCCTTGGAAGAAATTTTGAGGTGTAAAAAAGTTTTATTAGGATGAGGTGTAGCAGAGATAGCATTTGAGACATTAAAGGAAAGACTTACTTATGTGCCCATTCTACACTTTCCTTCTTGGGATAAACCATTTCATGTACATGTTGATGCCTCTGGCATGGCCATTGGCATAGTGTTAACACAACCTAGTGATGGGATTGTTGATCATCCTATATGCTTTGTGAGAAGGAAATCAACACCAGTTGAATAGAATTATACAACTATAGAGCGTGAAGCATTGTCCATGATTTATGCGTTGCATAAGTTTAGACAATACTTGTTAGAAACTCTATTTATCTTTTATACATATCACATGGAACTTAAGTACTTGGTTAATAATCTCATTTTGAATGGGTGCATATGCTATTGGATTCTATTGTTTTAGGAATTTGAATTTACAATTGTGGTAAAACCGAGAAAGAGAAATTTCAAACCGGATCATTTATCAAGGATTCATTATGGTGAGGATGGGTAGAGCATCGAGGAAATTATACCAGATGCATAGTTGTTCAGATTGAATTTAGTGCCCTCTAATTTAGAATTCATTAATTTATTTTTGTGTACTTGTGTTTCTTGAAGGGATGAAGATCTTAGAGAAGAAATAACTTTCCATACATTGTGTGCCTTACATGTTGATCGGTGCGAGATCTATACAAACTAGGTCGGGTGAGGTTTTACTCCAAAGATGTACTTGAGCATGAGCGTGAACCTATTATGGAGGAAGCTCATGGCATAATTGTTGGTGGACATTATGCAGGTATTATCACATGCATAAGATTATGATGGTGTATTTGTGGTGGGAAACACTATATAAGTATTATAAGGAGTATGCCAAAGCTTGTGATCATTTTCAGCTGCTTGGAAATCCTGGCATAGAGATGAAATTCCTTTGATTCCTATAACAAGTGAATAACATTATAACTTGTAGAGATTATCTAAAACGGTGGGCGGAAGTGTCACCTATAAAGGATTATATAATAACTACCACAACAAAGTTATTTTGGGAAAACATTATTAACAGGTATGGATGTCCATTGAGCTTGACAAGTGATAGGGGAATTCATTTCCTTAATGAGACTATTAGAATATTATTGGCAAAATTTATGGTGGCACACCATAAGACAACACCTTATCACCCACAAGCCAATGGGACTGCTGAGGCTTTCAACAAAATATTGGGACATACATTGACAAATATTTGTGATGTTGGAAGAAAGGATTGGGATGATAAAGTCTCTTTTGTACTTTGGGTGTACAAGAAAACTTATAAGAGGTTGAATAAGGCCACACCCTTTCATTTGGTGTTTAGCACAGAGGTTATTTTACTAGTAGAATTCATGTTACCATCCCTGCGTATTACGCGTGCAGGTGGACTAGATGATGAGAAAGAACTTGAAGAGTGCATTGACAAGTTGATATAGTTAGATGAGCAACATGTCATAGCACGTTTGAGCCATAAGAAAGAGAAATAAAGGTAGAAGGCATGGCATGAAAATCATATTAGGAATAGGACAAGAGAATTTGGACAGTGGTTCTTCTTTATGAATCCAAGTTTTTGTACCACCCTAGAAAGTTCCAAGTGCATTGGTTGGGACTATATGTTGTGACTTATATACTTGATTCAGTGTTCTTATCAGTTGTAGACATTGGATGACATGTGTTTACTAAGCTATTTCAATAAGAGTAGGTTAAAGACCTACAATAAATTAGTCTTTTTGGTATTTGTAATAAGGTAGTATTGTCATTTAGATTAAAATTTTATTTCAATACATGTTCTTTCTAAGTAGTTCCTTTCATCTTCGATATGATTTGTCAATTTATTTCAATGTTTTGTTATAATAAGTATGCTTTTGCATGCCAGTAGCTGATTAACATTAAGGTGATTTCATGCGCTAAGGGTGTGCATACTTTTAGTGTAGGGTGGATTGATGTATAGATATGATAATTTTAGTCACCCTCTTCGATACTAGTTGGATTGGTTGAAGGCTTCTTCCGAACGTTGGTATGGAAGTGGGTAAAATGTGATAAGTATTGGGAATAAGGTGTTGTGAATAAAGTTGAGTTGAATGAAAACCAAGCAGCGAAATCAGTCTTGCGGTGTAACGTGAGGTAGGTAGCAACATGGGAAACTACTTGGGATATGGTGCAGAGGATTTGTACTTTGGCATAGGGAAGAGCGTGGAGGATTTATGTGGCTAAGAAGTAGTATGTCATGCCAAAAGATTATGACTGCAATGCGTGAAGTGGAGTTCGGAAGTTTTCAAAAATAGAAAAGGTAATTTTCTGAAAACGTGACTTAAAACATGTGGGTCAAAGGGACATGAGGGTCATAAAAAGTATAAATAAGGGGTTAGGGTAGTCATTTGGCTACCTTTCCTTTGAACAAATTTGTGTTACTAAGCGAGTTGAAGTACAATGAAGAGATTGAAAGAGAAGTAGACTTTGTGTGTGAATAATTGTGGAGAAGCAAGTTAGAGTCGACAAAGTGGAGCAAAGATAAGGGTTGCATACATTGTAAGTGGTCAAAATTTTACAGGCTCGGGTAGAAGGAAGTTGGAAGATACAGAACACCTAGGGCACATAATTACAAAGGAACAACACTAAAGGCACAAAGGTTGAGAACAAAGAGACTTAAATTTGTGGCCGAAAACCCTTAGAAGAGATATACTCAAAAATGTACTACCCTCCTAGTGTATTAAGGGTGGAAATCTGGAAATCAAAGTTTGTTCAATGTAAAATTAGTGAGTTTGAGCACTGCACCAAGGAGAATGAGAAGAAGATGAGGGCATATTTAAAGAAATTCCTTCCAAGTATAAATGAGGTTTGAAACCCTTTAATTGATGACTTCGTTAAGTGGGAGTTGGAGAAAACAAGTGTATTACAGTTGTGGGAGCTTCCTTTCTTTTCCAAACCCAGACACCCTTTTAAGTGGTTAATGTCATGGGTTCACAAAGCCTTTTTCTACTTTGTAATAATTAGGATGTGTATTACCACACAATTAATCAAGCGTGTCACATGTCTGAGAAATGCGGGAGAAGAAATGACCCTAGATTTTGTGCTACAACCAAAATTAAAGAACTTCCAAAGAAAATGAGTTACGAGAAGGGAGGTAGGGAATAAACCATCGCATATCTATATGACCAAGAATTTAGGGTTGTATCCCGACTTGTGAGATGCAAATTAGGTGCTTTTGAATGCTAGATAAACATCAATAAGAAGTTCTTGTACATGGCTTATAGAATTTCAAAGAGAGCACATTACCATTTGGCCTAAATTGTAGACAATAACATCATTGAGGAGGTGAAGCTACAAAATGAAGAAGGGGAAAATATTACATGGGGGTATATTCTACTTTTGATCATGTTTTGGGAAATTGGGGTACCAAACGACCCTGAAGGCATATGTGGGTTTACCCACCAACGAACCCATCCCCCATAGTACATTTTGTAGGGTTTACTTGTGATGGCACCATCACAAGTACATACAAATCTATAATTAATAAGTGGTATGATAGACTTCGAGGGGCCTTTGAGAATGAGTGGCACATTTCATGTGAGTTTCCCACAATAGTCGAGAGATCAGGTAAAGTTTGTAGTAATGCAACATTTCATCCTTTCTCAGTTTCATATGGCTAATGGAGAGATGGGTCTGTGGTGTAAACTACTATTTGAATTCTTAACAAAGTACCTGAAGTGATCCATCAATAGGATAAAGGAAGCACAAAATCTAACCTATGATGCGAGATAAGGTGGATTGAGATCTCGCATATGTTACTCGTCATCTATAGATAGGACTCCATGCCCACTTACTTAGAGGTTTCGAGCTAGACCTATTTGATTTGCATCCACGGGTGAATGTTATAATAAATGGACTTATTAGTAGTGTGTTCATACAATTACATTTGAAAACTCAAGGGGTAGTTGAAGTGGAGGTTACGAGACTCCACTCTTCTAAAGCCTAGGGGAGCACTTGTGCCGCCTATCTAGAAGACATGTGAGGAAGAGGCGCAGGAGGAAGAGGAAGGTGATGAAGAAGAGGGGAAGCTTGATACCTCTTGTAAGATAACGTATTAGTCTTGTAGAAGTAGCATTAGAGGTGTGAGGGCCTCTCAATAGAGGAACTTCGAGCAACAAAAAAACCAAACACGCTAAAATGGAAGTGGTCTCTAGATTTGAGATAGAAATGGAGTCCAAGGAAGAAGAGACAGACTTCACCACACCGAGGGAGGAATTAGAGCAAGAAATCGAGGAGTAGAGAAAGCAGGCTTGAGAGAAGGAAATAAAGTAGGCTCATGAAAAGAGGAAGGCTCGGTAATGGAAGAAAGAAATAAAATCCCAGTAAAGGAAATTACACTAATGCAAATAAAGGAGAAAGGAGAGAAAGAGACTGGTGACACCTTCATCATCAAGGAGGATAAGGGATTGGGGATAGGTACCAGCACTCAAACCCCAAAGAAACAATGAATAAAAAGGAAGGCACAAATAAAATGATGGACCCTAGGTCCCCTCACATGAACAGATGACCCTATAAAGGTTTTGTGTATGTGCTTCTAAAGCACAATATACATAGAGAAAATTCATGCATGGGAAATATCAGATCAAGATGGGGGTGTCCAAAAAAAGAAAATGATCACCAAGAACCTATAAAACCACTCCAAGGATCCATAGTTTGAAGTGAATGAGCATGCCATAAGCACCATCTATTTGAAGAGCAAGACAGAGAAACATACAAGGTAGTGGATCCAAACCACTTGATATATGAGTAGGCATTTAAAAAATTGAATAAAATTTCCTCAAAAGTTGTGAGGAGAATCTTGGATTCTAAAGACCACCGTTGTTCATACCCTTGTGTCCGAGAAAAAGGAGAAACAACATGAGATAGAGAGACTTTGCAAGGTGTTATAAGGTGAGAAGAAGAGAACTAAAGAGGCATTTGATAGAGCTGCATGCATTGGTGAAAATAATCTTTTATTAGTGTCCCTCTCTTGTTAGCTAGGCCAAAAAGGACTATGGTGATGAGGATGGAGTACCTGGAAGATCTAGTGGGAATGTTACTGGTAAAAATTTAGAGTGGCATGGGGCCAACTACGGAGGAGCTTTCCAAATAAAAGGAAATTAATAATATTACATTGGAAGATAGGGTCAATGAGCTAGAGAACTTTCTCACCCAATTCAATGAAGTAATTGCAAAGGAAGATGTCAGCTTCAATAGATTCTAGAAGTTTGAGCCATTCATAGAGATTCGGTTGGTGGATGAGGAAGTAATTTTGAAGACTACAGAAAGAACACCAACCAAAAAAATTGAGTGCAATTTGTTGATCATAGAGACCACAACACATAAAGAAAAAATAAAGGAAAAGCATGAGTAACTTGAGCAGAGGGTTTGTGAGTTCCATAATTCTATCTTGGAACATCTGGACATCATTGATGGAACTTGTATGGATCTGGTGGTAGTGATTAAGGAATTGAAAGGGAAATTTGACAAGGTAACCCTGACCAAGTGTTAGGATTGTGGAGGATGCACTAGGAAGGCCTTAAAGGAGTGAAGGAATGAAAGAAGTTAGTAGGGGAAGTAGATGCGAGTTCCCAGAAATCTTCCAGGCACCTTAGCCCATTTTTGTATGATGCTCATTTTTGAAATTTGGAATTTTGTTCTTCTTCTTGAAGTTTTGTACTTGGTGAATGAAGAATTCCCAGACGTAGAAATCCAGCTAGTTTGGGGTAATGTTGGACCCCTAAAATACTCTAAGTAATGCAGCGTGAGGTTTTAGACATGTAGAAGTTAGGTAAAGGCACGAGTGAGAGTAGAGTATAAAATGTGTAGATGCTCGAGCCTAGGCTAAACATATTATAGACTTAGCCACATTTTGGGCCATGGAAAGAATTAGAAGATGCATGATTGGAATAGTGGCCAAGAAATGATTTTAAGATAAGATAAAAGCATGAAGATTTTAAGTTCAAGAAACTTTTGTTTTTAAGAAAGAACTCATACGAAGGAAGATAAAGCCTCATACGCAGCTTAGGTTAATAGTAGGATTAGGACTAGAGTTTAAAATAGAAGATAATATATTATTAGTGAATCTTGCATGCTTTTTTAGTTGACTTGTAATCCAAACATAACTATTTTTGGCATGAGGGTGATTTTGAGAGTGTATGGGTGGTGAAGGGAAAGTCCCCACCCCTATATTTGTGTGTGTTGATAGACCGTGAATGATTGTAAGGTTATGATTTTATTTTTCTTATGTGCATGATCTTATGGAGTTACTATTTATGTATTCAATATTTTTGTTTCATGGTGAATAATAAAATGGATCGTTGTGGATGGATTCTGTTATTTATTTTACTTTTGATGAATCTTGCATGGAAAATCTATTTTTGGTTCTTTTTTTTTTAGTTCATTCTTGCATTTGGTTATGATTTGTTCCTTGCTTTGATATTGTTTATATGTTATTGTTATTCAACATATCTTCACACATGTAGTATAAAAGAGGGGTCTGGTGCCTTTACACACTTTGGGTGAACATTAAAATTTCATATTAATGAGGTGTCAAAATGTATATCGTTTTGAGTAAGAAAACAAACTACATGGATAATGGTGGAGATTTTTTTTTTGTGTGGGACCAAAGGAAGGAAGGTTGGGCTTAAAATTTTCTTAGCAATTAAATGAAAGGATTTTCATTCCTTTATAGAATGTCCTTATGTCCTATGATAGTCACAAGAGACATTGAATTCATATTAAGAGGGATTCCATCCTCGAGGGTCAGATGGTTTAGGAGGTAGTAATGTTATTAGTGATTGTCTATGAAGATTATCTAGGATGGTCACATAATGCCCCTTAGGTTCATATGTGGATGGTAAATGGGTTTATTTTGATTTGATATTTGGGTATGACACGGCCTCGAAGTGGTCTATTTAGTTATCTCGTTGAGGAGGATTCTTAGATGGTGTGACGAGTGAGGGACGAGGACCTAATATAGAAGCTTGATGGGTTGGTTTCAGAGTTGAGATAACAGTGACCTTCTTAGAAGGGGATGGGATGAAATTTCAAAGGTCACGTGAGTGGTACTGATTTGCAAAGGTATAATAGGGTATTTTAAAAACTTGGAAAATGGTTATTTTTGGTCCCTTCATGGTTTTATTATATGAGCTAGGTGTGGATGTTAAGGTAGTAGATGTGGAGGGCTGATATTTAATGATAGGATTAGGGGATATTTTTAAATTTTTATCAGATGTGGGTTTAGAAGCATCTTGAGGAGGTGTGGATGATGTGGATGTAGATTTAGAAGATGAGGGTGTAGATTCAATAGTGTTTTTAGTGGATGTAGATTCGGTAGTTGTGGATTGAAATTTTGTAGACGTAGATGTTGATCCAAAAATGTAGATAAGAGTTTGGGGTTAGGTAAATTCTTATTGATAGTATTGATATTATGATGAACGTGAACATTTGTTGTTTGTGGTTGATTGGTGGATGGAGAGTGATTTGGGAAAGGTTGTTTAAACACATCAAAATTTTGGTTTTTGGGTACATTGGATTATCTAAATGGAGTTCACCTTTATCAATCAAATCTTGAAGGACATTGTGGAAAGAGTGACACCTTTCAATGTTGTATCCCTTAACCCTAAGGTATTTACAATAATTATCAACCCTATACCAAGAGGGCTTAGATATATATGTTTCGATGGGGCATATGGGTCGAGAGATATCATATTAGTAGCAAGGAGTTTGTTGAATACTGCGTTATAGGTCTCTCTAATGGGTGTGTAATTATGTTGTGGAAAGAATGCCCGATAGTTGTTTTTCCTTAGGGGAATATTTGATGAATACGATGTTGCTGATGTTTTCGACTTGTCGATTGGAGGATGATTTAGATAAAAATTCATATTTTGTCTTCTTAGGTTTTAGTTTAACTCGCCTTCTTCAAGGGCTTACAATTCTAATTTATTGTGAAATATTTGTCAAACGTCTAGAATGAATGGATTTAAAGTGTGGATGAGATGTGTTTAGCGCATGAACGATAGAATAATTCAATTAATTCAGTTTTTGGTAATGAAAAGGATAATTGATTGATTATACCCCTCCAATGGGAAAAAAATTGGCTATGGATTCATCTTCAAATTGTTTAATGGCGTAGAGGTCATTGATGGTGATTTTGTGGGTGATGTTTATAGAGAAATATTTTAGGAATAGTTGTACAAGTTATGTGAATGAGAAAAGGGAATACTAAGGGATGTTATTGTACCAATCCAGACGGGACCGACGAGGGACATGGGGAAAGTCTTGAGCATTAGATCTTGGTTCAGGATATGAGATAACAAACATGGTAGAAAGTATGAATGTGTTAATGGGGATATTCTTTACAATAGATTTTTATAAACTTGAAGTTCCTAGTGAGGCGATACACTTTGTAAGGTACTGAGGGGTGAATGGGCTCATTGCATATTTTTTCATAGGAGAGCACATTCTTAGGACTCGAGGAAGTGGCTTCGAGATTAGATATTTTTTTCATGAGAGCTTGAAGGGGGTCTAGTTGTGATGGTTTTTGTAAGGGTAAACTAGGTTGGTTGAATGAAAACTAGGTAGGTTGTGGGTATGATTGATACTGCTGAGGGATATTCTGCTGATAAGGGATATTTTGTTGATAAGGAATGTTAGTGGGGATATTGTAAGTGGATTGAGACACAAAGGGTTCGATGGTTTCATATATATATATATAGAGTATGGTATAATATGTGTTAATAAGAGGTTGTGATGGTTAGGGGATATGCTTTGGAAGGAACGGATGTATCGGTAAGAGGTTTTGAATAAGTGAGTGGTTGTTAGAAGTGTATAAAAGAAGCAATAGAGGATGGTGCTTGTTGTGGGACATTCTCGAATAGGAATAAATTGGGGTATAGAAATGAGTGGTTGTGATGGTTCAAGCCCATGTTATGAGATAAGAGGAGTGGAGGATGATAAAGAAATGAGGTGGGTGCTAGCAATAACACTAGTGTTAACTAGAGGGATAGATGCGGGAATGGACATAGTGATGTTTTGAACATGGTTAATGGTTTTTTTAGAAGGTGGTGGTTGAGATACGGTGATAGAAATGGTAACAAAACTTACTAGAGGTGTCTCGAATGACTAAGGATTCGGAGGAGTAGATGAGGAAGCATTAGGATTGTTCAAGAGGTGTGGAACTAGTGGAAGGATCAAGTGAAGATGTAGGTTGTTGAGTGGACATGTCTTGAGAATAAATCATATGAAGACAAAAATAGGAATGAAAGACATGAAGTTAGATTTTTCAGGTTGAGTATGAGGTGGAAATGGGTGTAACTATTGAATGTAGGGTTCTTGAGTTGGGTCAATAAGATGGGAAAAACCACACGAAGGATCAAGAACGTATAGAGGTGGTTCAGGTACTAACCGTTGAATTTGGACACCTTAGCTATAAGGTAAGCATTAAGGACCATGGAGTTTGAATCTAAAATCTCTAAAAATATGGGATCCCCACCATTAAATAAGTGAGGACTCAGAGGGTCAAGGATTTCAGATGATGCAGATTGAAATCTAGGAGTTATAATGAGAGTATCTCGAAAACTTCCTTCCAAATTCTTCTATCCGAGATAAATGAGAGATTTGACGATGGAGTAGGCATGTGGAATCTAGAAGGAATTTTTGGATACTTTCATTATAACACTCATTTTATTCCTCCCAAATTCATTTATTTTAAAATTTTGTGGATATTTCTTGATTTGGATCTATACTTGGTTAATATTTTGGGGTTTGATGGTTAAATGGTGTACATACCGAGAATAGACATGGTTTTTGATGTTTGGACACAAGATTTTTGTCTTGTAAGTATCGTGATTAACAAACTTATAATCACCTAAAAATGAAAAATAACTAAGTGGGTTGATTACAAATAATAGAAAAATCAAGAAGAATGAATTTTTAGATTATCTTGAATTAATTAAGAAAAGATGAAATGTGCAAAATGGCTGATGGGGTCCTAGGAAATGGTTGTTTATGGCTAGTTTCAAGACTATTTGAGACTAGCATTCTCGATATACCCAAAGGTATCCGAGGCTCAAATATGTGTTGGTGTTGATACACGGCCTGGTATTGGGGCCTACCCCACACTTCACGATCCGCATCGATAAGGGAGTCGAGGTTCTTAGCCAATATATTGACAACCGATTGTTTATACTCTGGTCGAGAAAATCGAGTCACTTTACCTATTAGGTGATGAAACTCTAATATTTATCACCTAGGTAGACTTTTTATGAAAATTTGATATTTTACATGGTTTGGTTGTGTGTGAGGGAAGAATCAAGTGAATGCAATCAGTTAACCTTCCTAATTAAAGTTATATGATCAAGCAATATGCAATGTTCATTTTAATCCCAAAAGAAATGATTGATTTCGATGAGGATAGACAACAAATATGTAGTATGGAAAAAAAAAGAAGGAAAAGGATTCACCTTAATAACATTTCCTTTTAAATTTTTACATTTTTTTATTTTTATATATTTTTAGCAATATAACAATCCAAAGAGAAAAAGCCTCCAAAAATTGGAAACCTATAAGTACGCTCTCAAGGGGCCATACAAGAGAGAGGAACAAAAAGAGATAACCAACAGGAGTAACCAAACCAAGAGAGTCCCAGAAAATGAGTTAAAACATCTTAACTCTTACAATGCAACCTGGACCCAAGAGAGGAAACCCCTAAAAATGGACAAAAAAAACAACTAAGAACCTAAAGTTTGCCAAACTTCACCCACAGTTCAGAGAGGGCTCAGCAACCTGCAACACACGACCAAGGAGCACCAACCAAACACAAACAACTAGGGATCAGGACCTGCCATGGCCTCCATTATCCATCTCCTCCTCAGAGCTACTGATCCAGAGGTTGAATTTCCTTCTTTTGTTTCTTGTTTCCAACATTTCACCCTGTCCAACAAAACCTTCACTTGATTTTCCAGCTCGTTTACTCTATGTTTAGTCTGAACTTGATCGGTGACCATTTTCTTTGAAATATTGATAATGTCCACCATAGAATCTCTTTGGCCAACACTGGTAGCCTCCATGGCCTTCAGGACACCCTCCAGGTACAACATTTTCCTACTCCATTCATCAAAGACATTGGGATCACCCACACAATCCATTTTCCTAGAAGCACTAGCCTCCCCAAGGCCACCATCTCTATTGTCATTTTCCCATTCCTTTTCCACATCGATACCCTTGCCCGCCTTCATTTTAGTGAGGAAAACAGTGAGAGTGACATCGTCCTCCTCAGCATGCTCATCCATCACCATCCTCAAAGGAGGGACCAGGGTTGGAGTACCATTCTCGACCAGTAGGAGAATCAAACCTTCGTGCAGGGGAAGCTCAACCTTGTCTTGCTGAAAGGCAATCAAGGAATTCATGAGAGAGGTAGCAAGGAAGAAAGGAATACTGATCATCACCTTGTGCCGGAACATGTTGAGTAGGGTCATATGGTGGGTATAGATCTTTCTATACTTTCCCTCCAAAGTGATGTATTTCATGAGTTGGAGGCAGACGTCCTTCCAAACACCAGGGATGCAAGAGCGGGCAATACCATCCATGAAGAACCGACACCTCTCTTTTCCAACAAAAAACTTGTCAATCTCCAAATC
The DNA here is from genome assembly GCA_018340775.1 of Taxus wallichiana var. yunnanensis. Taxonomy (NCBI): domain Eukaryota; kingdom Viridiplantae; phylum Streptophyta; class Pinopsida; order Cupressales; family Taxaceae; genus Taxus; species Taxus wallichiana. Next base: position 671,278,393 of record CM031237.1, on the reverse strand, counting down.
CCTGCGTTTTCTATCCTTATAGAGCTTCAACCCTTCCATTTTCATTTCAGTAATCCTAGCTATATTGGTCTCGAGACCTCTACATCCATGCCATGAATATGAAAAACCCCCTCCTTCCAAGCAATGCCTGAAATATTTTGACAGGATTGAGTCGTGACCATGTAATTTGGTGATGAAATTGTTGAATCCCCCAACCTTAAGCTTGTTCCATAGACTCGGATTGTTCTCTTCAAAGTTTTGACTAGCAGGCTCCACCCTGATTCTGTCACCTCCCATCTTAGCTTTACCAAACTTCCCTTTCAAATTGTGCAGCTCCCCACAACCAGCAACAAGTTCACCCTTTCAAAAAGTGAGCGGAGAAGATGATTTTTGTGAAAGTTCCCAGGGTACTTGAAATACTTACGACCACTCGTGCCAACATTATGAAACTTAGTGCCCCTTTTCCTTAATGATTTCATCATTAATATTAGAGGGAAGCTTATCTCCTTTGCCCCATATCTTGTACTCATGGCTCCGGACACCTATATTTGCCATCTTGTCCACACAAATATTACCATGTCTCCACGTATGATTAATAGAAACTTTATCAAAATCCTTAAGCATTTCCTTGATGTCTTGGATGATGTTTCTTAAAGCCCAATTGATCTTGCACCTATTATTGAGAGCACTTATGATGATTAGGGAATCACCTTCAATCTGTATATCCTTAATACCTTTTTCCTTGGCTATTAAAATTCCCCAAAGGAGGGCTCTGGCCTCCGCCATGTTATTGGTTTGTTTGCCTAAAGGGCCAACATAGGCAAACAACCAATCACCCTCTTTATTTCTTAAGATACCCCCTCCCCCTGCTTGACCAGGATTTCCTTTAGAAGCCCCATCAAAGTTGATCTTGATAGTAGATCCCACCGGCTTGTTCTAGTTCACAATCTTATCAGGGTTATGGATCTTGACCGGACTATAGGTGAACTTTTCCAACACACCTGTTCCCCTTTCAGACAAATCTTGTTAGTTTTACTTTTAAAGAGTTTGAGATTTTCCTTTATGGCAGCTAGGATCTTCCTCTTTGTCACCACAATCTGTGGTTTCTGGTCTCTAAAGACACTATTATTCCTTGCTTTCCATATCCCCCATAAGAAGTGAGGTAAAGCAATCCTCCAGGCCCAGGTCAAAAAGGGAAACCTAAAGGGGCTTTCCCATTGAATGCAACAATCTTCTATATTGGAAGGTATGATCCATTGGATATTGAACAAATCCAAAATCATCATGAAGAACACCTTTAGAGAAAGGACAATGTAAGAAAAGGTGATTCACATTTTCCTCCCTTTTCCTACATAAAGAACACCTATTAGGAATCATCATCCCTCTCTTTTTGAGGTTATCCACCGACAAAATTCTATTTTGGACAGCTAGCCAAAAAAATATTGATCTTTGGGATCAGGTCTTTAATCCATAACTTACCCCAATAGTCTCTTTGTTGATCTTTCTTGAAATGAGAGCTATAGGCAGATTTGACAGAATAGTTTCCTGAATCCTCCTCTTTCCATATGATGGTGTCCTCCTTCATCTGGAAGATGGGGATGTGAAAGTCCTGAGTTTCTTGTTGAGATCCTGAAAGGGTTTGAGGTCACCAAGATAGTCGAGAGGGGGTTATGGTTTCCCAATGATACTTCTCCTCAAAAAACTAGAAATCCTTAATCCTAAACTTTACCATTATCTTCATAGACCTGAGCCACCTCCTTCCAAATTTCTTGATCAGCTAAGGGGACCTCTTCAATCCAGCTATCCCACCAAAATTTGATCATGTTCCCCTTCCCTATCTCCCAGGAAGCACCCTTGGAGAGGATGTCTTTTGAATCCATCAGGGAATTCCAGAAATAAGAGCCTTTAGGAAGGTTATTATGGAAGAAAAAGGATCAATTCTGCTATAATTCCTCGGTATTTCTTTTTTATTATATCAACCCATAGGCCTTCCTCTCTAGCTATTCACCACCAGCTTTGGCTAAAGAGCTTTGTTCATAATAGGTATGTTCTTCAGACCCAAACCACCACACAACTTTGGCTTAGTTACTTTGTCCCACGCCACCAGGGGGAATTTAAAATCTTCTAAAGCACCAGCCCAGAGAAATATTTTCTGAATTCTTTCCAAAATAGTTGTTATTTTAGCGGAAGTTTGAAAAGAGACATAATATAGATGGGGACTCCTTGGAGGGAGCTCTGTAGAAGTTGAATCTTACCAGCTTGTGAAAGGAGGAGACCTTTCCAGGAAGAAATTTTTTTGTTAACTCTTTCCAACAGGGCATTCCAAACAAGAGATGTCAGGATTTTTAAGGAGAAGAGGCATTCCAAGGTAGGAATCTAGAAAGCATTTGATTTTAAACCAAGGATACGAGTGAGCCTAGCTTGAACATGTTTATCTACATTAATAAAGTAGACAACACTTTTAAGGAAATTGACCATCTTCCTGAAACCTATTCATACTTGTTGAGGACAAACTTGAAGTTGGTGGCTTCTTGGATAGAGGCCTTCCCCATCAAGAAGTTATCATCAACAAATTGATTGAGGCAAATAGGAGGGAGCCCATTTGAAATCTTAATACCTTGGATATTCTTAGAAATCATAGCCTACTTACAAATTCTACTCAAGGATTCAGCCATGATAACATAAAGGAAAGGGGATAGGGGATCACCCTGTCTTAATCCTCTACCAGCTTTGAAGAAGCCTTGGGCTGCCATTGACCAACACCGAATAACTAGCAGTAGATATACAGGTCATAATCATGCTAACCATAATGTTATCAAACCCCACTTTTTCTAGAATAGCCGAAGGAAAGACCAGTTAATCCTATCATAGGCCTTGTGCATATCAAGCTTAAGGAACATAGCTGATCTAGCAAGAGTTATCAATGGAATGAATGGCCTCCTAGATCACTACAATACTATCAGTGATCTATCTCCCTGGGACAAAAGCTCCTTGGTTCTCAGAAATAAAGTGGGTGAGCACCGACCTGATCCTGCAAGCTATGATTTTGGTTAGAATTTTATAACTCGTGTTACACAGGCTGATCGGTCTAAAGTCCTTGACCTCTTTGGCTCCAACAATTTTAGGAATGAGGACCAAAAAATGTTTGTTGAGTTATCTGAGAAGCTTCCCATTTTTGAAAAATTCTTGGACCATATCAATAACTTTAGTCTTTATCACCTCCCAGAATTTTTGGTAAAAGAAGGCCTGAAAACCATCAGGGCCAGGAGACTTATCAAGTTCCATATCAAAGATCACAAACCTAATTTCCTCTTCATAAGGGATCTTTAAGAGCTCATGATTTTCCTCTGGGATATCACTTTCTGGAATAGATTCAGAATATTGTTTTGTCTCTGCTCCTCAACCCCCGACCCTGTTGAAAGAGATCCTTAAAATAATTTATAATGGCCTGGTTGATATCCTTACTTTCCGATAGGATCTCACCATTCTCATTCTTGATTTCAGATATCTTTAGGAGATTTTTCCGAGAGGTCACTGAGAAATGGAAAAAATTGGTATTCCTATCCCCCTCCTTAAGCCATTTCACTCTCGATTTTTGTTTCCAGTACACCTCTTCTTTCGCTAGGATGTTATGGTACTCAATCAGGAGATTTTGTTCTTGTTCTTTTAGAATCAGATTGAGACCATCAATTTCAATAAGTTCCTCAATATTCCTTATATCTTCAACCACTCTACTTTTTTCCTGGAAGATGTTTCCAAAAACCTCTTTATTCCATCTTTTGAGACAGTTTTTGAGATGCTTTAATTTAAAACTAAGTCTATAACTAGCCACCCCAAAAACCTTGATATTCCACCATTCTTGGATTCTAGTAGGAAGATCAGGATGGTCTAACCAAATATTTTCAAACCGAAAGGGCCTAGCTTTCTTGATCTGAATACCCAATTTAAGGAGGATAAGATTATGGTCAGATCCAATTCTGGGGAGAGTCTTGAGGGAGTAGAGCTGATTCATCATACAGAGGTGACTCACCACAAACCTATCTATCTGATTTGGATAAGTTCTGACCCAATTCTCCTATTGACCCATGTGAACTTTGATCCTTCCAGTTCCAAATCCACCATCCCATTGATGTTGAGGAACTTAGCCAGATCGTCCATACTATCAGTGAAGGAAGCAATACCCCCATTTTTTTTTCCCCAGAGAAAGGGGGAATTGAAATCTCCTCCAATAAGCCAATCTTTATCTTTGAATAAATTTCTGAAAGATGTGAGATCCCTCCAGAGCTTCCTTCTCTCACTCACATTGTTAGGCACATAAATATTAGAAACATACTAGGATTTCTTTGAGGACAGGTTCGTGAAACACATAGCCACATGACCTGGAGCCGATAGGATAAGAACACCATGCACAATGTTGGGGTCCCAAAGAGTGACCACACCTCCAGAGGCTCCCACAGAACTATGACCTTCCCAACAACTTTCTTTCCAAATAGACCTTCCCACATCTTTGAATCTCTCCATTGACATTTTAGTTTCTTGAATCATAAAAATATCAGGTTTATTTTTCATTCTAAGATCCTTAGCTAATCTATGTTTACTGGGGTTATTCAGACCCCTTATATTCCAAGAAAGACAAATCATTAACATTTCTTTTTATGGGGGAGAAAATTCCCCAGAGTCTTTTGAATACCAGCTTCTACTTCCCTTCTTGAGTTTGTCTCCCTTACTTCCTTGTTACTTTTCCTACCTTTTAGGCTTGAGTCTTTACCCACATCAGCTGAGAGCTGCTATGAGTAACAGGTTTGGATTTACTCACGGGGTCTTCGGAGAGCCCATCTCCTCATAGGTATCAGGAACAAAGTCTGATAGAATCTCAAACACATTTGACATAGATAAATCTTCCTCTTGTCTTTGTCCGAAGGAGCTCTGACCTATAGAAGACACCTCTTCCAAAGATAATCCATCAACAACTTGCAAAGCAATTTTATTGTCCTCCATAACTTTACTTGCCTCATTCTCGATACCTGGGTTTCTTCTTCCGTGACAAGATCTAGCAGTTCCTCATCCTTCTCTTTAGATTCTTCATTGATGTTTCCTTGTACCTGTGAACTTGATCCCCTCTTTCCTCACTGGGTTTATTAGGTAGAGAAATGGATCTTCTATTTTGGGATTTTCCTGTTGAATATTTTCAACCCTACCATTCCTTCCAACCCTCTTCCATTCCTTTGTCTCTTTTTCTGGACCCAACTTTTGGGGCATAACCTTTGTCTCAAGCTTCTTTTTTTTAAATTCTAGACACAAATGTTGTTCATGGCCTACTAACTTGCATTTCTTATAGGAAAACAGGGATGGATCATAATCAAATCTCTGCACCCATACCCCCTCTGGGGTCATAAGCTTAATATTAGTTTCCATACATGAATCTTGACTCATATTAACACATCTGGCATGGGTGAATCTTGACTCATATTAGTTTAGTAAATAGAGATGACTAGAACTCAAGATCAAATGGTAAGTCCTGTTCATCTTCAAATGTGGCCTAGGAAAGTGTGGATGTAATCTGTATGCATTCAAAGTAATCGTACTAGAATTCAGCAGACTTATTATTCAATCTTGTGTAAGAATTCAATATGATCTTCAATGTCTTGTTTGATGTCAACAAATCAGATTTCACATAGAATTAATTCATGAATGATGTCAAATTATTCCAAGTAGAAAGGTTGTTTGACTATTGGAAGTGAATGGATGTTTTTGATTTCGTGTGATTCACCACCGATTTCCATATAATAGTGAGCCATGCTTAAAAACATGTTTGATAAAATAGATAAGAGATACTTGATGAAAACTAATAAAAGTTGATAAAAGGTAAATCTTGATAGGAATCGCTATTAAGCGATTGGGCTAATCGTCGATGATTCGGGTGATTTTTTCATAGTTTAATAAATTTTAACATTTGAAGTTTTTTATTGATGTTTAGAGTAACTTATGATTGAAAATGATGTTAAATAGATGATACAACATAAAAATAATACTTGGAGGTTAAAAGGGATCCAAAAGAATCCTCAAACCTCACTAGAAGGTGATCGGATGGTTGGTGCATTCGTAAGTTGAATGTTGAAAAAATGGTCCACATAAGCTTTCAAAATTCTTGATAATGATGCTCACCGATGAAAATGATATTTTGGTGCTAAGTGATGATATGCGAGAATGATGGAAGACAATATTGAAAGAAATATCTCAAGATTCAAAATTGAGGATCTGGATGATGGCAAAAAAACTACTATTTATAATCATTGGTGATTACCTCAATCTTTGGTGATCCTGGTTTTTGGGGTTTGGAAGGGTGAAGTGGTTAAAAGCACTTCCGAATGGATTTTTTTAGTCTTGGATTTGGATAAATAGTTTGCTAATTTATTGGGGATGAGGTGTGATGGTTAAAGGGGTTGTGGAATAGGTTATATGTGATTTTTACTTATTTAATTTTTATTTTAGGGTGGTTTTAGATGGTTATATGTAGATTTGTGATTGTAGAAAGGATATTTATGTGTGTTAAATATGATAAATAGGTTATGACTTATCACAAGGTGATTTTATGAGTGTAAATGACGAATTGGATTAATAAATGATAAAGGGGATGAAGGGTGCAAATTTTTGGTGGCTACACTAGAAGAGGAATGTAACTCCTATGACACACTATGACATGTAATAAATGTCATAACAAATCCTATGACACTCAAAATGCCTAATAAATATGAGCCACGAATGGTGAGGATTTATTCCAAGTAAATAAATATGAGGAAAATAATATCATACACCAACAACCCCCTTAAGCAGAGCTTAGGTGGGTAGACAAGAAAGTGGGTCCTGGAAACAAGGTTACCAAAGTACAATGTAACTCTCACAAAGTGGATTAAAAGGAGAAAACCCGGTGGGTGAAAAATCCCCCAAAAGAGTGAAAAATAAGAGAGGATGTGACTAAAAATCCCCACTCAAGGCTAAAACCATCTGAAGCCACCTTGTATCCTGCAAAGAATCCTCCTAGAGTGACTCTAGATCAAAATTATATGTAGTGAAGATCAAATCACCATGGAAGAGTGATTTAAATTTATAAGTACCTTATGGATCTATAAACAAGGTGTGGTTCCTATCTAAGTAACTATACTCCTCATGCAAGGTATATGTGCTAACTACTCCTTGATGGGATGGAGAAACAACAATAAAGAAGGAATTTGGAAGGCCTTGTAAATGTGTAGAATACTATCGATGTCTGATGAGTCTTGAATCAGATATCTTACTCCCCTGCAATGTCTACAAAGGACCAAAAGTAGGTGGATCAAGAAATAACTCCTCAAAATTTGGAAGGTGACATGTAGATTGTGGAGGTGACTCCCCATCACTATTGTAGTCATTTATGCTAGAAGAGAAGTCCTTGTCATTAGAAAATTCATCAATCTCAATAGTATCACCAAGTACAAGTTACTCTAATGAAGAATCTAAAGGATTTACAAAGTGAGAGAAGGAATATAGATGAGTCTAATGAATGACTAATCCCACTACAATGATAGGGTCATCATGTAAATCTCTGGCACACACTAAATCTAGAGTGAAATTAACTTACTTGACCTAATCAATGTGAGTAATCATATATAATGATAAGAGATTAGTTGGTAGTGATGGGATACTTAGAACATTATTGAATGTTCCTCCAATCATTTCAACATACTATCTCAAAAAAACTTAGTAGAAGTGTCAAGTCACTTGGCTCTAAGGAAGTGAACTTGACATGTGAAGAATCCATATGATGTGATGCTCCAAGATCAATAACCCATGTAGGGTTCAGAGGTACCACTATAACTAGGATTTTCCCCTTTGTTTTCTCCTTTCTTGATTCCTTCTCTTTCCCTTTTCCATTATTATTTTCCTTGGAAGATTTATGAGTAGATGAATATAGTTTGATATACTCTGGTACACCTATTTTGTTATTCTCTAGAAGAATCGTGAGGAAGTCAGTTTACATCTTTAAACATTAATTTCATCATGCCTACTTGTGTAATACCCACATTTTATCTTCTCTTTCTTAGGCTTAACACTAGTGCAAGTGTTAGAATTTGGTTTTGTGGTGGATTGATCCTTCTTATTCTTATGATCATTGTTGTTATTTTTCTTCTCTTTTGAATCCTTCTATATCACGTGGTTTAGTGAAATTTAATGCACCCATATGAATAAATTTATCTTATTCTTAAGTCAAGTCAACAACAAACTCATCAAAGGAGGAAATTTTCCATTTTGTTCCAAGTTCCCTTTTTGTTGAATGGAAGGTAGAGATGAAAATATAATAATTAGGACCTAGTTTGGTGAGGAAAGAAGAAGTATTTATGAGTCCTTTTTGTCAATTCCACATTCTTTCAGTTGCATTCTCACATATTTGAACTTGGTGAAGTAGTCCTGAAGTGTGTGAAAACTGCTAGGACTAAGACTAATACTCTCATTTTCTAGTTCATGCCATGTCATTTCATCCTATTTCCAAAAAAAGTTTTACAAGGTATCTCATGCATCCTTGGGTGTTTTGGTAGTAGTTATATGAAAGTGCAGGTCTGGTGACATAGAAAGGAACAAAAAATCATAGGCTTCATCACACTTATCAAACCATTTCTCTTTATCTACAACGGTTGTTGGTTTAGTTAGTAAACCCATAGTTATCATGTAGAGATTCTTGTTTGATAAAATGAGTGACATGGAATTCTTACATTCATGGTAGTCAAATGGAGTAATTAAAACAACTTAATTTGGATCCATTAACATATTTGAGTGTCTTTGGAAAATAAAATTTTGAATGTGGAAAGAAGTAATCAAAATATTTTACACCCCTTAACATACAGAGGTTCAATTATAAAAGGATAGATAATACCTCCAATGTGTAGAGATAAAAAAATGAACTTTATAAAAATAACACTTCATAATTAGCTACCAGTGAAAGTTATAGAAAATTAGAGTTTTGGCCCTAGTAAACACCTTGGAAATCCTGAAATGCACTAATTTAGAGTTTTTCAGCTTGCTCAACACTTTAAGAAACCTGAAATGGTATTAGTCATGTTTTTGTACATGATTAACAACTTTGTATGCCAAAAATATGCCTTTAGGTTTTGACCTTTCTAGATACCTTCAAAAACCCATCAAACTACGTCAATTTTTTGTATTTTTATGTGTTTTATTTTTACACTTGTTGAGAACCTATAGAAAATTGAAATAGGTTGTTAGGTTTTTTTACTTGACAAGAAAGTTTCAGAACCTAAAACATGTTGAACAAGCGTCATAACATGACGTGTGTCAAGCAGTGTCAGAACCCGAATCATGTTAAATAGGTTACAAAACTTGAAACACGAGTGTTAACTAGAGTTTGCATATTTGACCATAGATTTCAAGTTCTTATCAAATTATTGAGTTTTATCAAGTTGGTTTTTTCATTTATGTCAATAAGTGTCTTTGATGTCAAAAGGAGAATGGAACATGAAGTTTGATTAGTAGTTTGAGACATTGATGTCATGTGTTGTGTTAAGATTTCTTGGTCTAGTTTTCATTAATGAGGTGTCATGGTGTCTTGAATAGACATGATTACTTGCAGAGGTATCATAATATTATAGTGATGTCATGAATATTTTTGAAGGCTCTTATAGGTTGGAAAGAATGAAAAAGTCATGAGGTGGTCTGTATTGATGTTGCGCAAGAATGATCAAGAAGTCAAGTTTGGAGGCCTAGTGAGTAAGATGGTGTGTCATGGTGTTGCTTAGGTATTTATGAACTAGTTATGCATGGTAAAATCATGGAGAGCATGAGGATGAGGTTTAAATCTGATCATAAGTGTCTTAGAGTGTGTTTACATGGATTAGACATATTTTCTAGGTCTACACTAGAACTTATCTTAAGCCCTAGGTGGTCTAATGAGAGAGGTTGGATAGATTTCAGCATGAATATGTAAAGGTGAGCATTGGGAAATGTGTCATTGGTTTTCCTAGAGGTTTGAGTGACGTTTCAATTCATGGTTCTCAAGTTTGAGCATGAAAAATGATTTTTTCCTCTCTACCGAGCTCTCGAAGTGAGAAAACTAGCTCGAGAAGGTCTATTTGATGCTCGTTGACATGTGTGAATTATGCATGGGAGGCTTAACTATTCATGGTATTTGGGTAAGGTTCCTAAATTAATGTTCTTGGAATTATTTTTGGATTAAGGGGTGGATATTTATGAATGATCATTAAGAAGGTAAGGTCGTCTTAAACCCTCCTTAAACCCTAGTTAGGTAGCGATGGAGAAGAACTTGTTGTAATTGATCCATAATGGATTAGTTGAAATTATTTAGTGATTAGAGGTTGTAGAGGACTCCTTCATATTTATTTATGTGGTATTTAGGTTTCTTGAAAGTATGTGGACCCCACAGTAATTTACATGTTTATGAAGAAGTTGATATTTCTCTCAGGTTTTACATTAGACCAGATGAATAAATTGATGTTAATTTAAGTTGGGAAGCTGTAATACATGTATATGGTGGTTTAAGATCATGTTTTATCAATTATGAGGTATATGGAAGTCATTCTTGCATGAATGGTTTTGGGGAAATTTATGACGCAGTCTTGGTGGTCCTGGTTGCGCAGAGGTGTTATTGGGAACTTATAGTCTAAAAGATGGTATCTAATGAAGTTTTTGATGACCCTTAGGTCATGATATTTCTATCCATGTGTCATAATTTCATGGTTGAGGTGATTTTATGAGTGTTTTAGCTTCATGTTTGAGGACACGTTTTGTAGGTCACAAACCTAGTGTCATACCCCGCCTTTTCATTATGTTATGACACAAAATAAGTTACGATATTTGAACAATTTGTGAATATAAGGGAACTAGTTATGTCATGTTGTATCATTTACAACTATACATGTGTATGCATATCCATAAGGGTATGCATACTTATGCGTAACTATATGTGTGACATCGTAATGATATTTGTCATCATGTCTTCATGGGTTGTTTAATGTTGTAATTTATTTTGTTGTACTTTTTTAGGAAGCCACCTTACATTGTTTGATGTTGGTAATGAATAAGTAATAATGATAAATTTGTCTCATGACTGAATTCATTTTGCATGTTGTACATTATGGTTTCATTATTATATCCTTTGTATTATTAAAATATATATTATTTGGTGTTATGAAGTAATTATTAGTGCTTGGGTGTCATGACTAACCATCTCCAGATTAATATGACATTCACTCACCATAATGCAATAAGAGGTTTTTATTGTTGATATAAATATAAGTTCTTAAGCGTGATGACAATGTAAAAAATATGAATGTGTTTTCTCTTTCTTGTAATGATTATTAATGTAAATAATTTTCATTATTAACATGTTGCTTAAATGATCACAAACCATAATTGCATTTGAAAGTTAAATAACTATAACAATCCATGGCCACCTTTTCCAAGATTACAAGTGGTAAGTTATAAATTATATTATTAATTAATTTTTCATTAATCAAGGTTTTTTTTTTTTTCATTTGATGGTAAAATCCTTTTTGGTACTATTACGTAATGTGTTAGTGTTAGTGATAATTAGTCACACACCATAGAACTGGATATTTTTAAAGTGTTAACGGTAATAGATACACTATCATATATGGTCATATTGAGACCAAAATGTAACTTACAACAAGTTGGAATGTTAGGATGTTTTATTGTCTAAAATCCATTTACCATGGAAGATAAGATAAGGATAATGTTTATTATTAAAATGGTTTAATACCAAAAATAAAAATTAAATTAGTATTTAATTGTTAAAATCCACTAACCATGGCAAAGACATTAAGGAGATTATAAACCATGATGGTCTAAGACCATAGTGATTACATTTGAAAAGTGTTTGATAATTAAAATGGTCTTCGACCATAATTCATTCGCATTTTGATTGGTTGATGAATTAAACTATTTGTTTATTGACTCAAGAAATAATGAAGTTGTTGTTTTTCATTTGTGGCATCTGCGCATGAAGTGAAAGGAATTCAATTTTATTGGGAAGCACAAATATTCCTTAAGATGCTACCCTTTCATGCAAATGATTTCATTTTATTGTTTTCTTTTTATTGTCTTGAGCTCCTTCTTTCCCATTCAAGATCCATTTTTGGAACAAATTGTGCGGGAATTTTTAATCTATTCTAGTTGATATCTGTAAGGAACGTAATAATGGAATATATAGTTGGATGTAATGTTTTTTTGTTTGGGTTATTAGTGATGTTAATTTTCAAGTCTAGGTTGAATTATTTGGGGGTTTGTTGGAGAAATAATTGGAAAAATTAATGTTCGGTCTACACAACGTGCTAGAAGTTTTCGGAGGAAATATTAAGGGAAAATAACAACTATATATTTGTGGCTCAGAATGGATTCACCACTCTCTTCCTCCTTGTTGTTATTTTTTTAAAATAATGCATATAAAAATATCTCTAAATTTTTTTGTGTGAGTTTTATTTTAGATTATTTGGGGATAATAATGACCTAGTATGTTATTTTTAACAAAAATATGTAATATGAAGTGGAATACATTTTCTATTAAATATATTTAGAAAATATGGAAAAGAGTATTCAGTTTTCTTGAAAATTTTGGAAAGAAAATATGCATGTTGCTGAACTGGTTTTGATTTCATTTGGCAAGAGAAGATTGTAATGATTTTTTTAAATCGCATTGGTTTATTCGAAGGCTTGCATGTTGGGGTAAAACTATTTTCTGGGTAATGTTTATTCTTTGAAAATAAATGATATGGATATATTATTTTGGAGGGGAACTTATATATAGATGTTAAACTATTTTCTATGTATTGATTAATATTTTAGAAAATGTATAGGATACATACATATTTTTCTAAGTTGATGATAAAAAGAAAATTACTTACATACTAGTGTCAAACTAATTTTTGGAAATGTTTTTCACTTAGCACTATATTTAAGTGTATGTAAGATTTTGTGTTAATTTCATAGAGAGGAACTCGAGGTTATACAACTTCAGGAGTCTTTAGAGGCATTTTAAAAGAAATTTGGGTTGGTTTATAATCATTATATTATAGATTTATTTTTAAATTTCTACACTTAGAGACAATATAAGTTTAAAACATTCATATATATTCTCTTGGAATACGACAAATTCCTAGTGAGATATAATATACCATAGGACGTCTTCCTCTTTATGTATTAAAATTTAGTACTAAACAAAATACTCTATATATAGGCATGAGTTTGTTTGTATCATATTAAGGCTACTATTTCATAAAATAAGGAAATGATGGATGTAATCCTCCTTCATGTCCATTATTAGATTTGTTTTTAAACCTTTGCAAAAGGGGTTTAATAATATATTTCTTTACTTTTATACTTGAAGTTCAGTTATGGATAATTGCGGCATTAAAATGTCTCTTGAACGAGGTTTTGAGAGTGTTATAGAGTTTTGATATACTTGTTCAAAGTTTGATAATGATAGTATTCCATGTTCAAAAGTATCCTTTCATTTAGAATTAACAAGAGTGGAATCTGGTTTTAACATCATGGTGAATAAGGTGAGAAAGATAAGGCTTGTTGATGTTACATCAGATGTTTATGTTTGTTACTAGATTAAATGTAATAATGATGGAAAGGATAGATTGTAACTTTGTACCATTAGAATTGTATTTCTTCCATCACGTACTTCCAAGAGAATTTGTTTTCCTTCATTAGATTGTTTCCAGAGATTAAAGAACTCGTTATGGATAAATTTATTCTTGGATTGAAAGTAGTAAAGTTTACTAATCATAAAGGACCATGAATTAGTGACTAGAAATTACTCTTAATATATTTTAAGATGGTATAAATTTAATACTTGTGATATGAAATGATAATGTAAGTAATGTAGATTACTACATTAGTTCCACTACATTGTATAAACTTTGTGATGTATTAGAAAAGAATGATTTAGAATGTCATGATGTATTTATTATATTCATTATATCGTAATATAACAACAAGATGGCAAGTTTGAAAAATTCATGCCGAGTTCAATTTAACTAACCATTATATCATCTTCTCTCTTCTAAAAATAGTGGAGTAGAATAATCAATGTGGAGTGATTAAAGAAAATGATTATGTATGTTTATCATGCATTGATTGTATAAAATTTAATGATCGTATTGTACTTCAATTATTTCAAAATATATACTTCATAGCTTGATAAAGGAAATTTGGCCTATTTTAATTAAATTATTATATTGGATAATCATATTGTACTTATGTATTATCATTATTAATTATTAAATTGATGATTTCGATTTGTTCCTTGAACTTGTGAAAATGATGTATTTATACCGTTGTATTACAATAGAAATATTATTACATTTAAGGTTACCATGAGATAATAATTATATTTGATAAAATTCAATTTGAATTGATAATGATGTCTACAAACATTCATTGATGATAAAAATAGTATGAAACAATGAGAAACATATTGTTGTCTTTTAACAACATCATCATACATGTTTATGATAAAGTATATATGTTGTAAATATCATATTAGTTTCTACTATACCCTAGTGGTGAAACAATTACAATGATATGGAACAAAGTATGAAGGTACATCATAATCATCTTGAGATATAGTACAAATGTACTTAAATAATCTGGTTGTACTAGAATAAGTAAATGACAATTAATGACCTTAAGTGAAAATTAACTTAACACTATGGAATAGTTTATCCTCATGCTTAACTAAACTGAATCAATGATCGTAGAATGATATAGTTTGAATTACATGTGGTATGAGGTACATACACTAGTTAGAGCTTCAATGAGTTCATTGTACACCTCTATCATGAATTGGATAACATAATGAAACTCTGAATAACCTTTCATGAGGATGAAAGAATAGTGAATTATAAATGAATGGTAGGCATCGGGAGACAAAATTCATGTTGTAGGATCCTTTTCCACAACATCTCGGTATGGCTGGGGGAGGCAAATGAACACGCAATGATTTAGGTCATTACGTGAGTGTATCCTTTCCTATATGAATCCTAATGTGGTATTGATAGGATTCATGTGACACGAATATTGAGTCATGATACCTACAACTTTATAACTAAATTAAATTACTTATTGCACATGAATACTTAAAATGGTTAACCGTAAAATTAATACTTAACTAATGGAAATATAAATCCTAATAAATATGTTGATATGGTTGTGTGGTGAAGGAAAGAAAGCTTTTGTAGGCTAGTTTGCAATCTCAAACTCGGCTTCTTAGCACTTTGATTAATAACTATGGCCATAGTAGTGCAAATGACTGATTGCATTGTCTATTCACCATGTCTTCTTGTTAGTAGTGTCTGGATTTGGATGGATGTTACTTCAATGACTTTTCGGTTGACACTAAGAATATGCATAGGTTCTCTTAACCTATAATAAGGTTTAACCAAAGGTATACAATGTATGTTAGCTCATAAAGAGTGTTAAAGGGAGATTGATAAGGATCTATAACCCTTTGCAGTTGCACATGGTTATCATAGGTTGTCAAGATGGATTATGGAATATTACTAATGTTAGAATACTTAGTATTGAACTAAGTAAAAATGTTATTCATTACAACATAAAAAAATTAAGGGATTTTGTAAAATTATTAGTATGTAGGTTTATTCTATTGCGTGTTGAAAATCATTGAAGGCATAAAAAGGTAATTAATGGTTTATAAAAAATAAAAATAAAAATACCTTAGTTTTTTGAAGTATAACATGGGTGTTACATTTTTGTATCAGAGATAAAGGTTTATATCTCTTGGACTTAATGGGTCCTTACGCTAACACAAAATTTATTCTTGTCTAACAAAAAAATGGTTACAAAAAGATAGAATGTTGTAAACAATTAGACTGTGGGTTCTTAAGCAAAAACAACTCGAAACTTGATGAGATAATTTTTTTCTGCATGATAATCACAACCGCATCATTATTTTTTGAACAATAGGTAAATGCTAAATATAGTGAAAGTGAATTTGAGGTACAACATCATGAACAACCTAATATAAATATTGTTAATCATAATGCAAATGATGAAAATGTTAATGCAGTATATCCTAATGCTGGAAATCCAAACCAACCTATGAACATAATAGCCCACCTAGTAGCTTAGTTGTTGAAGGAAATTAAACGTATTAGTCCTCTTAAATTTGACGGGATAACTCTAGGTGATGGAGCTGAGAATTGGCTTAGCAAGATGGAGAAATATTTTGCAATCAATTTTTTTTAAAGAAACTAAGGTTGTTTGGGGTTCTTATCATCTCTCAAATGAGGCTTCCTCTTGGTGAGATAACTAAAATGTGGAATTGAGATTTATGGCGGTGAATATAACATGGGATAAATTCAAGTTTTATTTCAAACAACATTAGTTACCACAGTTGTATTATGACTAGAAATTGTCTGAATTCCAAACCTTGGTACAAAGAAAAATGATTATAACAAAATACTTGGGAAAAATTTAGTAAACTATTGATATATTTTTGTAGTATCAAAATGATGAAAAATTTTGCATACGAAAATTTATCATGGGGATAAATCTTGTCATATGTAGTGAAATTGATGTCCACGGTCATCCTACCATGGAAATTATTTTTGAAATTTCCATTAGATAGGAGTAGAAGCTCCAAGCCATAGGTACTCATAGGAATGAGAAGTGAAAGACGAGTTATAACTCACCTTCACCATTGTCACCTGGAAAGACTTGGTGGAAAAAGGTTGGCAATAAGGCTCGGAATGGTGAAAAGAACACAATAAGAAACCTTGTTGCTAACATAAAAATAAATGGATAGGATAACATTGGTAGTAACAAGTTTGAAAGGAAAATACCTTTTGGTGGGTGTTTCAAGTGTGGTGGTGACCACTATGCTAAGGATTGTACCTTGAAAAACAAGGAAAAAAATCCATAGCAGATAATTCAAGCTACTGAAAAAAGCTGTCACATTAAAAAAGAAGCAATACCTAATGAAGAGAGAGGTTCTGGATCTAGAAATTGTCATGGTGAAACCAATTAGATTGCTAGAAAAATATAGAAGAAATAAAAAACAACATTTATATGTTTTGATGAATGATAAAAAAATCCTATTTTTAATTATCTAAACTCGATATTTGGTGATCTACTATGATATAGTTGATATTATTTAATATTCGGATGATGAAATGACAAAATTCTATCATATTTGATGTTTGGAAATATTTGATGTTTTGAAGGTTATTCTAGCTAATAGATTTGATTAAAGATAAACAAAAATATGGAAAAATTATAAGTTTTTGGATTTAAAATGTTGACTATTTTCTTCATCACATGATAATAATATGTGTTTTATTATATTTTCTGCTATTAATGAGTAAAATCATTAGGATGATGATTCATTAAGAGGTTAAGTATGTCACACCCCACCTTTTTGTTCTATTTTGTTGTAAAATCAGTTTATTTGAACAATTTGTGAATACAAGGGGACTAGTTCCGTTACGTTGTCCCGTTTGCAGCTATACATACGTACACATATCTGTAAGGGTAAGCATACTTATGTGTAATTATATGCGAGACATTGTAATGAAATTCATCATCATGTCTTCATGGGTTATTTAATGTTGTAATTTATTTCATTGTACTTGTTTGTTACGAAGCCACCTTACATTGTTTTTTGCTGGTAATGAACAAGTAATAACTATAAATTTGTCTCATGACTAAATCGGGTTGCATGATTCTAATTTCCTAATAGACATTATGGTTTCTTTATTATATCCTTTAAATTATTGAAATATTTGTTATTTTGTGCTATGAAGTAATTGTTAGTACTTGGGTTTCATGAATAACCATCTCCAAATTAATATGATGATCACTAGCCATAATGCAAAAAGGTTTTTATTTTTAATTTGAATATAAGTTCTTAAGTGACGAAAATGTAAAAACTATGAATTTGTGTTGTCTTTCTTGCAATTATTATTAATGTAAATGGTTTTTAGTATCAACATGTTGCTTACATGGTCATAGACAATAATTGCATTTGAATTTTAAATGATTGTAATAATCCATGGCCACCTTTGCCAAGATTGCAAGCAGTATGTTGTAAATTATATTATTAATTGATTTTTCATTAATCACTTGGTATTTATTATTTTCAGTTGACGATAAACTCCTTCCTGGAATTATTACGTAATGTGTTGGTGCTTTAGTGATAATTAGTCACATACCATAGAACATACAATTATTAATGTGTTAATGGTAATATATACACTATAGTATAGGGTCATATTGACACTACCATGTAACTTTTAAAAATTTGTAATGTTAGGATGTTTTATTGTCTAAAATTCATTTACAATAGAAGATAAAATAAGGAAAATGTTTATTGTTAAAATTATCTAATACAAAAAGAAAAAATCAAATGAGTGTTTAATTGTTAAAATGCATTAACCATGATGGTCTAAGACCATAGTGATATCCATTGAAAAGTGTTTGATGATTAAAACGGTCTTCAACCATACTTCATTGGCATTTTGATTGTTAATGAATTGAAATTGTTCATTTTTAACCTAAGTAATAATGAAATTGTTGTTTCGAATCGGTCTTTGACCAAACGTATCATTATCATATAACTATAGTTAGTGTGTAATTTTTATTTACTTGGAGCGTTATATACTCCATGAGAGGGAAAGATTTGGATAAGAGGTGGTGAAAATTACAAAGCCACTATGTGGAATCTACATGAAGGAAAGGCATTTAGTTTTATTTGGAATCAAGCTTCCTCAAGATGTTACCTTGCATGCAAATGAATTAATTTAATTATTTTATTTTAATTGTCTTGAACTCCTTCTTCATTGTTTGAGTTCCATTTTTGGACCAAACTATGCATGAGGTTTTTAAGCTATTCTTTTTGAAATTTAAAGCAAAGTAATAATGGCAGATCTATCTAGATATAATGTTTTTTTTGGGTTATTGACATTTTTATTTTTCAAGTCTGGACCGAATTATTTAGGGGTTTTTTACAGAAATACTTAGATAAATTATTTTTGGTCTACTTGACCTATTCAAGTTTTCGGAGGAAATAATAAGGGAAAATAACGTAGATCTTTATGGCTTAGACATGGATTCATAACTCTCTCCCTCTTTGTTATTATTTGTTCAAAATAATGCATATAAAAATATCTCTAAAAAATTTTTTGTGTGAGTTTTATTTGAGATTATTTGGGGATAATAATGACCTAGTCTTCTATTTTTAAAATAAATCTATAGTATGAAGAGGAATACATTTTCTATTAAAGGTATTTGGAAAATATGGAAAATATTAGTTGGTTGTCTTGAAAATTTTGGAAAGAAAATATGCTTGTTCTTGGACTTGTTTTGATTTTAGTTGGCAAGAGAACATTGTAATGATTTTTGTTTAAAATATGTATTGGTTTTCTCAAAGGCTTGCATGCTGGGATAAATATTTTAAGGTAACATTTATTCTTCAAAAATAAATGATATCGATATAATATTTTGAGGGGAACTTATATATGTATGTTAAACTATTTTTCCGTGTATTGATTAATCTTTCGGAAAGCTGTATAGGATGCATACATATTTTATTGAGTTGATGATAAAATTAAAAGTACTTACATACTAGTTTCAAACTAGTTTCTAGGATTAAAACAATGTATAAGTGTATGTAAGCTTTTGTGTTAATGGTATAATGAGGAAATCGAGGTTGTACAACTTTAGTAGTCTATAGAGGTATTTTAAAAGAAATCTAAGTTGGTTTATAATCATTATATTAAAATTTTATTGTTAAATTTCTACATTTAGAGACAATATAAGTTGAAAATATTCATTATGATCCTCTTGGAATGTGAATTCCTAATTAGATCTAATATACCACAGGAGGTATACTTCTTTAAGTATAAAAGTTAGTATTAAAAAAGTACTCTATGTATAGGCATGAGTTTGTTTGTATCATATTAAGGCTATTGTTTCATAAAAGAAGGAAATGATGGAGGTAATCATGCTTCATGTTTGTTATTACCTTTGTTATTAAACATTTACAAAATGGGTTTAATACTCTCTTTCTTGACTGTTATACTTGAAGCCTAGTTATGTATAATTGTGGCATTAAAATGTCTCCTAAACGAGGTTTTTAGAGTGTTCTATAGTTTTGATATTTTTGTTCAAAGTTTGATAATGATATTATTCCCTATTCAAAAGCATACTTTCATTTAGAATTCATAGGAGTGGACTTTTATTTTAACATAATGATGAAGAAGGTGAGAAAGATAAGGCTTGTTGATGTTACCTCATATGCTTATGTTTGTTATTACATTAAATGTAATAATGATGGAAAGGATAAATGGTAATAGTTCTACCATTAGAATTGAATTTCTGCTATCATGTAATTTTAAAGAGAACTTTGAATCCTTTATTAGATTGTTTCTAGAGATTAAATAATTTTTATGGATAAATTGATTCTTGGATTGAAAGTAGTAAAGTTTACTAATCATAAAGGACCATGAATTAGTGATTGGAAATTATTATTAATATATTTTAAGATGGTATAGATTTAATACTTGTGTTATGAAATGATAATGTAAATAATGTAGATTAATACATTAGTTCTAATACATTTTATAAATTTAGTGATGTATTGGAAAAGAATGATTTGGAATGTCGAGATGTCTTTATTATATTCATTGTATCATAATATAACAACAAGATGGTGAGTTTGAAAAATTCATGCCACTTCAATTGAACTAACCATTATATCATATTCTCTCTCCTACGATTAGCGGAGTAGATTAATCTATGTAGATTGATTAAATAAAAGGATTATACATGTTTATCATGCATTGATTGTATAAAATGTAATAATTATATTGTACTTTAATTATTGTGAAAGATATACTTCACAACTTGATAAAGGTGATTTGAAATATTGTAATTAAATTATTGTCTTAGATAATCATATTATACTTATGTATTATTGTTATTAATTATTAAATTAATGGTGTTGATTTGTGCATTGAAATTGTGAAAATGATGTATTTGTACCGCTATATTACAACATAAATATTATTACATTAAAAATTATAATGAGATAATAATTACTATTTGATAAAGTCAATTTTACTTGATAATGATGTCTGCAAAAATTCATTAATGATAAAAATATTATGAAACAATGAGAAACATTATGCTTACTTGAAACAACAACATCATACATGTTTTTTTATTAGAGGTAAAAGTTAGGGTTGAGGGGACCCTACCCCCTTACAAAGAGTTATTGTTTACTTACATATTGGCCAAAGTATTTATCTTCAAGGGCCAGTCATGATCCAAAATATCAAAAACAAAAAACCAGTATATGATATCCATTATATATGATATACATTATATAGCAGTCCCAAGGATAATACTAACAACAAAAAGTAAACAAGCAGCAGATTCCAAACCATAACATTTCATTTCTCTTTAACCAGATTGTCCACCGTCTCCATGCATCCATTCCATTCTTTGATACGTGTTTATGAAAAAGTATATTCATTGTAAATATCATATCATTTTCTATTATACCTAGCGGTGAAACAATTACAACGATATAGATTAAATTATGAAGGTACATCATAATCATCTTGAGATATATTATAGATGTACTTAAATAATCTAGTTACTAGAATAAGTAAATGAAAATTAATGACCTTAACAAAAAAATAAACTTAACACTATGGAATAGTTTATCCTCGTGCTTAACTAACCCAAATCAATGATCTTAGAATGATATAGCTATACTTTCTAAGATTTCATTCACAAGTTATTACAGGTATATATGGATGATTGTACCATGTATGGTTTAGTCAAGGATCACTGTGATGATTTGAGGCTTATGTTTGAAATGTGCATGCAATTGAGCATTTCCTTTAACATTAAGAAGTGTATTTTTTAACCCCTTTCATCACTTTACTTGAGCAAATCATTTGAAAAGAAGGGTTGTTGGTAG
Source organism: Taxus wallichiana var. yunnanensis (assembly GCA_018340775.1). Classification (NCBI taxonomy): domain Eukaryota; kingdom Viridiplantae; phylum Streptophyta; class Pinopsida; order Cupressales; family Taxaceae; genus Taxus; species Taxus wallichiana. The sequence goes on along the minus strand of CM031237.1, from coordinate 671,256,375 downwards.
ATCCAACCAAGATAGTTGTGATCTTAGGTTTAGAAGAACCTAACAATCAAAGTGAGGTGCATGATTCTTGGGACATACAAGCTATTGCAAGAAATTCATCAAGGGATATGAAAATATTACTATGCCCTTAGAATAATTATTGAAGGCTAAAGGGAAATTATATTGAGGTAACATAAAGTAGAATGCGTTTGAAACACCGAAGGAAAGGGTAAATACTAGAGCTATTTTACTATTTCCTTCATGGAATAATCCCTTTCATATTCACATTGATGCTTCCGTATGGAAATTGGTGCAAAGTGTTGGTGTAAGTAGGGAAAGGAATTTTGGATCATCCTATTTTATTTGCAAGAAGTAATTTGACACCCATGAAGTAGAATTACACAACTATTGAGTACGAACCTTTTCATATGATCTAGGCATTGCATAAGTTCAAACAATACTTGTTGGCTACCACATTCATATTCTACACATATCATATAGTGCCCAAGTACTTGGTTAACAAGCTTGTTTTGCAAGGGTGCATATGTAGATGAATACTTCTATTTCAAGAATTTGATTTCATAGTTGTGAAACCGGGAAGAGCAATTCAGGGGCCTAACTATTTATCAAGGATCATTTCTAGTGAGGACAAACAAAACATTGAGGACATAATTTTATGTGCACAGTTGTTCATATTAAACTGTGCACCCACAAATCTGGAGGACATTGAAATAATTTTATGCTTTGGGAAAGAACCTGAAAGAATGAAGACATTGGAGAAGATGTAGCTTATAATACATGTGGCACCTTATCAATTGATTGGGGAAAATTGTAAAAGTTGGGTCGTGATGAAGTTTGAGCCATTATGTTCTAGAGCATGAGCACAATGGTATTATGGAAGAGGCTCATGGTGGAATCACAGGGGTACATTATGCGGGTGATGCTACCATGTGTAATATTATGATGGTTAAACTTTGGCAGGAGAATTTTTACAAGGATACTAAGTAGTATGTCAAGGCATATGACCATTTTCAGCACCTTGGGAAGCCTAGAACTAGATATGATCCTTTTGAAAAGTAGGCTATGGAATTTATAGGTCCTATTTCCTCACCCATGCGTAGGACTAACACGCGCTAAATTATTAATCATACATATTATCTAACAAGGTGGGAAAATTCATCATTCATAAAGGATTATACGGTGGTAATAGTAGTAAGATTTTTGTCGGAAAACATTATTAACTAGTATGTATTCCCATTAATCTTGACAAGTGATAAAGGAAATCATTTCCTTAATGAGATAATTAGAATTCTATTATCATATTTTATGGTGGCACACCATAAGATTAATCCTTATCACCCACAAGCTAATGGTAATGCTGAAGCTTTCAACAATAGTTTGGGACAAACATTGAAAACAAATTTTGATGATGGAAGAAAAGATTGGGATGATAAAGTGTCGATGTACTTTGGGCTTATAGGACCACTTTAAAAGGTTGAATAAATAAACACCTTTCCAATTGGTCTTTGGGATGAAGGAATTTATACAAAGTGGAATTTATACTACCCTCCTTACGTATTTTGCATGTAGTTGGACTTGATGATAAACAAGTAATGGAAGAGCGCATTGATAAACTAATGCAGTTAGATGAGAGGTGCATCATTGCGTGTTGGAGCCAGAGGACTAAAAAGGCAAGAAATAAATCATGGCATGATAGAAATATTAAGAACAAGATGTTTGAGGTTGGTTAAAAATCCCTTCTATATGACTCCAAGTTTGTGTGCCATCTAGGGAAATTGAAAGTACATTGGTTGGGACCTTTCATAGTGACCAAGATACTTGAAACCAGTTCTTGTCGATTCTACAGGTGATGGATGACACTATGTTTCTTGGTTACTTAAATGAGAGTAAGTTGAAGCCCTACTATAAATAATTCTTCTTTATATTTGTAACAAGCTAGTGTTGCCACTTAGATTAGATTTCCATTTCATGTGTTCACTTTTGATAATTTTTATGCTTTGTCATTTTATTTCTTTGTTTTCTTGAAAACAACACAACTAACATGTAGGAAGCTGATGATTATCTATTGGGTTCATGCGCAGAGGAATATGCATACTTTTATTGTGGGGTGAACCAGTGCAAGTAGTACAAGAAGGATACCTTGTTAATACTTTTAGGTGACATGAAGAGGATAAGAGACAGTGCACATTGGAATGGTGTTTTGGTTGCATTGCAGGTGCAGTATGGAAAAATTAAAAAGGTTACATGTTAAATGATAAGGATGGTGATAGTAAGTAAATTACTCATATGAATACCACACGTAAGAAAAAGTTCTCACAATGTAGCATGAGGTAGGCCGTAGCATAGTGAACGACTTTGTGTGAGGTGAGAGGGTTATGTATTTAGGCATGGGAAGATGCGTGTAAGGATTTATATGGTAAAGAAGTACTAGGTGCACCATAAGGTTACAATAGGGGTGTGGAAGAAAGAAAAAAACATGGAAAAATCATAAAAGTTTCATTAAAGATGAAGTGTGGTGGTAGATGAGAAGAAAATAATGCATAAAAATTGAAAACATATATAAAAGGGTTGCATGCAACTTTATTCTTACCTTGTACATTTTATTTTTCTAGTTTTGAAGAGTGAGTTAAAGATTGACCAAGCACAAAGTGTAATTACAATCAAGTAGAGCATCTAACCAATTGAGATTTTTCAGGACCGTAGTGAAGCCCCTACGTAGACAATTTGAGAATGAAAAAATGCTTGTGAAGAGAAGGGTTTAAGAGGCTAGGGTTTGAATCATGGCTAGGGAATGTGAGCTCAAGATCATAGAAATGGAAAAAGGAAAGGGTAAGGTGGTGAGAAATTGAAATGACACCCAAGAAATAACTTCTAGTAACCATAAGAGGAAAGAAGAAGAACAAACTAAAAGTAGAGATTGAAGAAATATCGGGGGTTTGACTAGAATACCATGTCATAAATATCAAGGTGAGTGATTACAACCATCACAATAATGAAAAGAAGGACAAAATCAAGAAGGAAGGCTGGTGAAGAATAAAAACTTGCACATGGAGGATGACAAACTGATTTATGATGACGAAGGGTAGAAGACTTTGGAGAATGTTGGATTCTTATATATATGTGAGTTGTTATACTTTGGAAAACTAGAAAAAATTTACCAATGGCTGTTGTACAGAGTCCATGATGACTTATTTTACTTTTCGGTAGGTAGGTGAGTGTGCATCACCATGCCTTTAATTAGGAAGCTCATGGGATCAAGAAGCTCGAGACTGAAATTACGAATGACCTAGATGAGGAATTAGGTGTGAAATCCATTATTGTGGAGATGAATTACCGAGAAAGAAGGGCATACGATACACATATACAAGGTAACTAACCCTATGGTAAAAATTGTTACACATCTTTTGACAAAGTTCAATGGCTAGGAGAGTTGAGGCCAAGTGAATAAGAAATAGCTCCGTATTACAAAGAAGATGGGGGAGGTATTTTGTACAACCTTTTCGCATTTATATAAAAATGTATAATTGAAGAAGCTCACAAGGAGATAAAATTAGCTAGGGTCCTATCCTTCTTTCAATTTTTTTCATAGAGATTGGGGTGTCGATGACCTAAGGGCTAAAATTTGGCAAAGACTGAGAAAGAAACGAAGTCACTTAATTAGATATTTGCATAGTATACTTGTGATGGAGCCACGAGGGGGTGTGTATAAGATTAGCTTAGATTTATGATACTAAAGGATGTGCAAGGCCTTTTAACATGAGTGACACATACCAAAAGACTTGTTGTAATGGTTTATGGGGATTCCAAGTTTGCATTTTTCCAACACTACTTTGTTAGAAGATTTTAGATGAAGACAGGTAAATGGATTCCATGGTGCAAGCTCCCTTATGCATTTACAGTGTGCTACTTTTAGGATTTTGTGAATAGGTTCTCTGATGTGTGGAAGTTGATATTTGATGTTGACAAAGTTGATTGTGACTACCATACACTCCAAAAAACCTATGTGTATCCAAGTAAGTCTTCTTATATCGAGACCATGATATCAGATGATATCATTATCAATTCAATGACTTTGGTAATTGGAAAAGTGGGCACAGATAAGGTGCATATTAACCTTAAGCCTAGACTGGTAAAGGGGAAGTACATTGAAGATGAGTTCAAACTCCCTGAGGCACCCAAAGGAAAACACACAGTTGGCACTATGCAGGAGAATGAGCCCATTCCTCCTAGAACATAAGAGGAAGAACTTAAGGATGAGGAGGAGGAGATGGAGGACTTTTGTGTGGTTGATCATGGAACTATAATACAACTAAATACATGTACAAGGAGGCTACGTGAAGACATCCCTCCAATGCAAGAAGAAGAAGAAGTGAGGATTGATCCCGAGATTGAGGAGACAGAGAAATAAAAGTGTGAAGGCATCGCGCTTGATTAGGACTTTAGGATATTTTTAAGGAGAATCTCTAGGTCAGTAGAACATTGACGAAGGACCCTCCGATATTCTAAGGATGTCACCAAGGTTATCACCTATCAAACCAATCCCACAGAAGAAAAAAAGAGAAGGTGTAAGTATGTGCCTAGGGGTGATAGTGAGGAAGAGATTTCATATGAGGCTACACACACCATAGGGGTAACACCATTACTAAGGTGGAAGGATAAGAGGGGATTAAAGAAGAATAATCTTGGAATGACATAGAGGAACATGATGAGCATGAGGTGGAAGGCCCCATAGGAGGAGGTGAAGAGGAGGAAAAAGAATACTGTAGGAGAACCTTCAGTGAGTATGAGGAGTGATAGGAGAGAAGGTAGAAGGAATAATTTTAGGCACAAAGACACATCCCCAAAGGAAATTGATCTAGTAGGCATAAGGTAGAATAAATTTATAAGACACCCAACTTGGGATATGTCAATGATCCTTTAAAGATCATTTGTGCAAGGTTCTAGAGCACCCTTTCTCATGAGCAGTTATACGGTTGGGAGTTGATAGATCCCAAGGGTGTAAATATGTACACTAGGAAGCAAATTTCTGGAGTATGCAAATGCACATGGAAAAACCTAAGTTCGACATAGATGAGAAATCTTACATCATGTGCAACATGAAGAAAACACCCCAAACAAGAAATATGATAGTAAAGTTGACCAAGTTTATAGATGAGTAGGCTAGAAATTCCTTGATGAAGATGGCGGAACATGTGGTAGGAAGGAACTTCAATAAAGTGGTCGTTCTCGGGAAGTTACTTGAGGATAATCAGAACAAGACAAATAAAATTGAGTAGTTGAATGAGGCACGTGAAAGGGATGAGAAATAGAAGAAGGAGATTCTAGAATTTGCTATCGAGATTGGAGGTGAAATTTTAGAGGCACATCTAGAATTTGGTGAGCAGAAATAGAATACCTACCCCTCAGCCTTTTTGCATTTTTTACAAGATTGTGTTTATCTTCTATTCAAGAAAAAATCTAACCATAAAAGGGAAGACTATGGAACAAGTGAATGTCGAGAAATAAAATACTAAGAATATCATAAAGCACATCATATTGCACAAGATGATGTCATAATTTAAACATTGAAAGATGAATTGAAGAAGGAAAATTAGGCATTGAAAACTACGAGGATCTTGAGAAGATCCTTAAGGTGTATACGGCGCATGAGGAGAATGATTTCATAGAAACCAATAAGGATGAGTACTTAGAAGAGAAGAAAATTTGGCCACTATTCCAAAGAAGCAAAATGTGCTTAAGGCCACCATGGACCCTCATGAAATGTAGATAAAGGAGCTATGGGCACTAGTCATGTGTATGATGGATTTCATGGAAGGTATGGTATCGGGAATGGATGGGGTAACAAGGGAACTAAAGAATAAGGGTTAGGTTATAAATTTGGAAGAAATGAAGAAAATACATGGAGATGTACCTTATAAAGTAAAGAAGGGCTAGGATAGTGGAACAAGTTATAGGCCGATATAAATAGGGAGTATCCTAGACTCTTTCTTCTAGCCGAGGATTGAGGTGAACTGGTTATTATTTCATTTGATTCATTATTTCAATTTAGTATAAATTATTCTTTATTATTTTATTCTTTGAAGGGATAAGTGGTATAACCCCATTTCCTAAGGTAGAAACGTAATTAGTGTGGGGTAATGTTGGGTTGGAAAAATTGACTAAGTTTCAAAAGAGCATGCAAGAACAATGGGGCACGCGAGAGTGCGTGAATGTGCACAAGGTCTAGAAAATTGGTGCACAAAAGGATCACACCCAAGAAAGAAAATTTCCATGGATTATCTGATTTTGCATGTCACGGGATAAAAATAGGAAAATTGGTTAGAGTGCAGCCCAAGTAAAGATAAAAGTAAGAAGACTTTCAGACCTAAGCAAGAACTAGTTCGAGATAATAATAGAATTAAAGTAGTTTTTTTATATATAATAATCTATTATTAGGATTGATAGAAAATAATGCACTTCTTTATTAATGTACACATGGATATGTTGAGCATGCAATCTATCTTGAGATTTATGGGTTGTGAAGGGAAAGTCCCCACCCTATATAACTAGTTTTTCTTCATTGTTTTGGAAACCCGTGATGTAATAGAGTTATGTTGCTCGATGTTCTAGTGCACATGACTCTCTAGTGACTATTTTTATCTATTCAACTTATTATATGTAATACCTTTTGTTATTAATGGATCATTGTGGTTGGATTATGGTAATTGATGTATCTAGATATGGTGATCACATAGTGCAATTGATCTTAGTAATTATTTGATCTGTTATGTTTCCTTATTACATGTGTTTCCTTATGATATCTGTAATGATCTACATCTAAATGTATGTTTTGATATGGTAAACATGAACATGCATGCTAACAATTGATGAGATAGCATAAAGGAGGGACTTGGTAGCTTTACGCACTTCAGGTGAGCATTTAGCTTTGAATGAATGAAGTTTCAAAGTGCACATAACATCTTTAAGGGGTACAAAAATACTATAGTAAGTCTTAGAAAAATACAAATTCAGACACCTCATTTTATTCCCGATTTTGAGACATTCAAAATTGGCAAGATTGGCAAAAATTGGCTAAAATGAGACAATAATGATGAATATTCTAAAAATAGTAAATGGATGGGATGAGCTAAAAATTATCACATTTCATTCCTACACCCATTTCCTAATGGTCATGGCACTCACAGAAGTCTTCTTCTCAAGTTTTAAGAAAATTCTTGCATTCCCCAATGTAGTGAGCATAAAGTGCCTAAATGGGAAAATGCCAATTTTATCTCGAAAGCTATTTCAATTCATCCCACATGGAGTGCATGATCAAAAGTTGGATGGAATTGGTTTTGGTTTCATTCTTCTTCCCTTTCTATGGAATTGGAAGGATTTGGTCTCATGTTTCATTCATCATCAGTGCTCCCAGTAGTGGAAGAATCATGATCATGCTTGTGTGAGAAAAATGCACCAATTTATCCCATGTGAATGATTGATCATAAAAATGTGACAATGTCTCAAGAATCAGAAGGATTGTCTCAGTGAGGGAAGTCACATTTCAATGTTCTCGTTGGTCTACTTGTCAAGTTCTCATCACTCCTCTTATCGGTGTGTTCAAGAAGTGTTTCATAGGTTTACCATTTCAAGATTTTTCAAAGGGGGAAAAGTGTTCAAAAGTTCTTCACCAGAGCTCTTCATTACTGCATCATAATGGAAGGTCATCATGGGTTATGTTTTCATATACAAAATCATTGGAGATAATCTTTATGAAGGCAGAGGCATCTTCATCCATGTTTTAGATCATTTTATCTCTCCTTACTTCATTTTTTTCCTCTTCTCTCCTCCATTCTAATTCTTCATTGTACACAATGATTGTATTTTTTATTATTCACTTAAATGAATTTATAATGTTACATTGTAAAAGTCCCTTTTGATTTATAAAAAGGGGACTTATTTAATCACTTCCTAGGATAATGAAAATTCACAAGTTGAATAAGAACATGAAGATTCATGTGGGGGGTAGATGAAGAGTTGCATTGTAAAGCTATAAATTGGGAGAGCCTCCTCACTTCAAAGGATGGTTATTCTTGTTTACTAGCTCCCATATTCTCTCTAGGAATAAGTGATCAAATTTCCTCTATTTTCTTTTCCTATGTTTCCTCTCCATCTCAACTATACTCCATGAGCATGTACTTGTTGAATATTATGCATTGAGACTTTATGATTTTTGTATTTTGTTCCTTGTTCTATGTGAATGGTGTCTTCTCATTGGATTCATGGATATATTCTGGTTTTGAGACAATAAACTCTGATGTACTATTTATTGTGCAAACCCCCTTTACTATTCTCTTCACACCTCTCCTTCAATACTTTTCCTCCCTTGTAGAATCTACAAGCACTCTGCTAGATGTGTAGGGAAGTACTCCTGTGTGATCCCCTATCAAAATACCACTGCCAAGTAAGTAGAATAGTGTAAATATTTCATTTTTTCAATAAGTGGAGTTTCCCCATTCATGCAGAGGGAATTAGTACCACACAATCTTGGTGAGATATCCTCTATTTTCCCACCTTAAAAATTATTTTTCCAACAGGTTGACAAAACCTTATGAGAGAGATTTGATGTGGGGGACCAAAAATAATTAGAATAAGACCTCGTAATACCCTTGATTGAAGAATCAAATGACTCCAAAGGATTGGTAGACCATGGTGAGTAAAAATCATATGCTTGTAAATCCTAAATACCAATTCTTGTTAGTCTAGGTTTCTTATTCCATTACATGGTTTTTATTCTAATCTATGGTTTTTCCTACACATGTATTTAGATTACTTAGATGTTGGTGAGATAGATGGGAGTTATAGGTATCCACCTTTTTAGATGGTTGTTTCACTTCCCTAATTCCTATGTATGCATCTCTTATAAAGCTATTTTCTTTAGTATTCAATATATAAGCTATCTTTTGGCTCATGTTTGGTTTCTCTCTCTCAAAAATTTACTCTCTTTATGCATTTTTATTTCATAAATGCTCAATCTTGGCCCACATTCTCACATGGTATCATAGCTCATTATAGTAATCAAACACCATCTTTTGTGTGTTTATTTTATTGGAATATTGAGTTATTGCAATATTTTCATTTTAGTTTCTTTGTATATGAGTATGCTCTTATCCCACATCTTTGGATGGTCTAGAGAATAAGAAAAGAAATAGAGAAAATACTCGTATAATCAGGTTTTGTAGTAAAATATTCATTTCATGTATTTTATGGGGAAATAGACTACACCATTGACTCTAGATCATTTCAAAACCACAATATTGACAACAAACTCAAGTATGATTTGAAGTAAGCCAAAAATGGTCTTTTTTTGGTTTTGTTATAGTTGTCCTTGTGATATTTGGTGCAATTTTGTATTGTGCAAAAAAATATTTTTCTAGTTTTTTCTATAAAAATAGTTGGTTTGTTTTTCACTTTCGTAGATCTAAATGTTGGATTGATAAACTTGTATACATGTTCTAGTTGCTTGTTGTGTACCTATTATTTAAATACTTGTATGGTGTACCTTGTAGCAAGGAGAGTTTGATCCATACATATGGGATGGTCTATGCAAGGTTGAACATATTTGGCTACTATTACTACTTGGTTGGTTGGTTATACCTACATTTGTGGAGGTTGAGGTGGTGATTGTGTGTGGCCATAGTTTAGTTGAAGTTGCGATGATGATTGTATACGGCAGTTGTTGTTTTATTGGAATATTGAGTTATTGCAAACTTGTCATTTTAGTTTCTTTGTATCCAAGTATGCTCTTCTCCCGCATCTTTGGATGGTCCGGATAATAAGAAAAGAAAAAGATAAAATACTTGTATAATCAAGTTTTGTAGGAAAATATTCATTTCATGTAATTTATGGGAAAAAATACTATGCCATTCACTCTAGATCATGCCAAAACCGTAGGATTGACAAAAAAATCAAGTATGATTTAAAGTACATGAAACATGGTCTTTTTTTGGTTTTTTATAATCATCCTTGTGCTATTTGGTGGAATTTTGTATTATGCCAAAAAATATTTTTCTAGTTTTTTCTAGAAAAATAGTCAATATGTTGTTAATTTTCGTGAGACCTAAATGTTGGATCACTATACTTGTATATATGTTATAGTTTATTTTTGTGTACCTAATATTCAAAGACTTGTATGGTGTACCTGGTAGTAAGGAGAGTTTGATCCATACATATGTACTGGTCTATACAAGGTTGAACATGTTATTTGGCTACTATTACACCTTAGTTGGGTGGTTCCACCTACATTTGTGGAGGCTAAGGTGGTAACCGTGTGTGTAAAAGTTTAGTTAAAGCTACAGTGATGACTGTATATGACATTATTGTTCAATCCATGACACAAAAATCTATGATGGAAATCTAAACATATGTTCCCTTTAATTTCCATTTGATAAGAAATAGTTTATAAATGGGAGATAAGATCATGATAAGTGAGTGTGCATCTCCTTCCAAAGACAAAATCATTTATACACAAGTTTAGAATTTAGGAAAAGGATACCCCTTCACTTTTCCTAGCCTCATCTCTTAGTCACATTGGTTTATCCTAGGTATTGAACAACCCAAGGGGGATTAAATTATGAGAAGTAAAAATTTATTTCAAGGTGGGAAAACAATTTGCTTTTTAGGCATATGAGAAGGTATTAAAATGTAAAAGTAAAAGGAACTTGTAAGAGGCATGAATTTCCGATGGAAACTCCTTTTGAGGTGTTTTTACGTGTCTAGTTTACCATGAAAAAAAGATGCACCTACAATAATACAACAACCTAGTGTGTAAATAATAAGAATACCAACCCGCATTATCCTAACACACTAAGGAAGGAACCTTAATGCACTCATCCAATGTATAAGATAATTTCGGTTCCCATTGATGTGTTCACACAAAAATAAAATAGAATAAAAATAATTAGATGATAAAAATATATATTAAAAGTAAACATATACTCACACATTAGAATAAAATAGTGACTCCATAACACTTTACTCCTCATTCATAGAACATCAATTCATACATCAATGCATATAAGATCTCATACAAGCTCTCTCTTAGATATATCTATATCTTGGTCATCTCAGTATTAGTATATATTACATTCATCCCTCAAGGGGTATATATAATAGCTAAGAATTTCCATTCGTTAGTTGAACATGAGTTATAATCAACCATTGAGTTCATTTTATGTAATTTAGCTATTACATTAATGGCGGTGTATATGTGATATGTCACTATATCATGCATTCATGTCTTTCACGGAAGTCTTATATGTGATACATGGAAGTATTGATACTTTTCATGGAAAATCCTTATCAATATAAGGAGGTTAAACTGGTAGTTAGCTTGGCCTTACCTACCTATTGCACTCTCCACTAGCTATTTATTTATATGCACACACTTTGTACTTTAGTTAATCGTAGTTGATTTTCAATATCTTTTGTGTGAGGATATAGTTTTTCCTTTTATTAGCTTATTGGGAATTTTCTACCTCACACATGGTGAGTCATAGGTTTTTAAGAGTTACATGACATATGATAAATTCCTTCATAGAATCTGTCATTTTTATATGCATCATAGTTGTCATAGGTATGATTTTCCAAACATGGGAGTCACGCAACACTCCTAATATGTACCCTCTTTTTATATATGACAATGATTATACCTATTCTATCTATAGTTTTTTTTTGAGTGTAACTAACTTGATGTGCACCCATTCCATTGTTCCTTGTGTTCACACTCTCTCATCTTTTATCAAAGAATGATTTTTCACTAAACATGTTACTTGTATTGGTCTATTGATAATTACTCCCTTCATTTTTTATTCTCTTTTTGCAAGTTCTTTAATTCATAATTATTTTTTATATTTTGGTATTAATTTGGGCTAATCTTATCTTTGGAGTTTTTCGGGTTTTGGTGTTTGTGTAGATAGGTGTTTTCTAAGTAAATATGTATATCTACAACTAACTTGGTGAAAGACAATTGTTTGGAGGTGTCTTATTTAGTATTGTGTTTGGTTTTATCCTCCACCGATCTATGACCTAATATCCTTGGTTTCTACCAAACCCATCTCGCCATGTTTATCTCCCTACCATTTTCATCAAGATCCTTTTCTTACTCTTAGTTCTCACAAGTCCATGCTTAACTCAACCAAGACACCATGGGCTCAATCTTTCCTCTTCATCTTGTCCTTTTTGAGCCTTATCTTCCTACGTGCTTGTTCTTATTGAACCCAAGATTTTTTTAAGACTCTTGACGAGTTCCCCCTTTGTTTCCTAATTTTTCATTGATCTTGTGTAGTTTTTCCTACTGTTCAAGCTCATTGGGCTCAACCCTATTTTTCTGTGTATTCCCATCTCACAATTTTTCCATGAGCTTGTGACACCTCCATTCAAGCTTGACCCACATCTTTAGGCTCATCCTATGTTACATGTCTACTTTGACCTTATTTTTGGACTTGGTGTTATGTCACGTACTCACCCACAACTTTTTGTGTTGGTACCACTCCAACCCACCTATCTTAGCCATTTCTTCACACCTACCTGTGTTTTTCCTTCTCATCCTCCCTACTCTCACTCCAAACCCTAGTTTGGTTTCTCGTGCATAGCTCGGCCTTCGTAATGGTTGACCAAGCTCGTGGCTTCCTTCCAAACTACTCATGTTGAAAAATTTCCTACCTCGAGCCCTCCACCCATGTCACTCTTCATAACCTTGACCATTTTTAAAAAAATATTCCATCTTTTTCAAAGCCCATAGTTTTTTAAAGTTATAAGCTTTGTTTTATTATTTAAAACATAGTTTTTTAATTTCTTTTAAAACTATCGTGTGAATTAATAAGTTGAGATTTTTTTTTAATTAGGTCAACTATTAATTTCAAGGGATAATTTTAATTTAGGAACCTTATTTTTTAAACAATTGGATTATTTATAAGTAATTAAGAAACTCTTAAATTAAGAGTTAGTAGTAATTTTTTCTAACGTGGTTATTGTGAAGATTTTTGCATATTTGGAGGTTTTTTTACGTTTTGGGAGGTTATTGGCTCTTTTGGGAGTTGTGCTATAATTATTTTTGTCTCTTATTATTACTTGTAAGTTAGAGTGTGCATATGCCATAACATTTTGGTAAAGGAGCTTAAATTATGACGTACGATGCTCTTTCTCGCATGAGACTTTTTTTTCCCCTTCTTACTTGATTTTAAATTTTTAAATTCTTGTTATAGTGATGTTCGTCGAGAATGTTTAAAACTTATTGTGATCCCCACACTTGCACATTTTTTTACCAATTGTAAGGTGAGTGGTCAATTGTTTCACGTTGCACGGATGCATCAAATTGTGATCAACACACTAAACTATAAAGTTCCACAAACAATGGGTACGAATATTGTTCTTGGGCATGTGTGCATTTATTTTCTTTCCACATTCTTTCTTTCTCTCTCATCATGATGGATGTTGGTGTTATTCCTTTACTCAAGGGGTCAATTAATGGAAATCAATAATGATAATCAAACTAAGGGGTAAAGGGTTGTATTGCATCACTATGGGAGTGGGAATTGAACCCAATGATGAACCTAAGAAATCTAAGTGGTTCATATAATATGATAAATCCTCGGTCTTCTTTCAGTGTGTCCATTTCTCCCAAACTTATCTATATTCCCAAAAATATTTTACTCCCTTAGAACTTATAGAACATTTCTTAAGTGTTCCTCATGCTCCTCCTCTGAAAGGGGATATATGGGAATATCATAAAAAAACACTAAGGAAAAATGATCCAAGAATGTTTTGAAAACCCCATTCTTGAGGCTCATGAAGAATGTGGGAGCATTAGTCAATACAAATGGAACCACAAAGTGAAATCGTAATGTCCATAACAAGTTCGTAAGGTTGTATTGTGAATAACTACTTCTGCAATACCATGACTTAAGATCAATATTGGATAACACTTTAGCTCCACACATACGATAAAATAAATCTTCTATCCTTGAAAGGGGATAATGGTTCTTCAAATTCACCTAATTTGGTTTCTTAAATTAATACAAAACCAAATGGGTCTATACTTCTTCACAAATATCATTGGTGTACTCCAAAAGGACACACTAGGGTACACAAGACCCTTCTCTAGAAACTCCTCTAACTAAATCTTGATGTTGTAGGGGCATCATTAATTAAAACATCAAAGTGATAAATTCTCCTTCTTGTTCGATTCTAAGTTATCGAGGGGTCTAAGAAGTATTAATGAGGCATAGGAGTCATTAGAGCTCATGAAAATCTTGGGAAGTTTGAATTTTCCTCTTAATGTACTTTCCCTCCAAAAGGGATTTGAAATGTAAAATCATGAAAACAAGGAAATATGGTTGTCATAGAGGTTTAATGTTGAAAAAGGGGAATATAGGATGTCTAGGCATGTGTCAAAGTCCTAGGGTAGAGTATGATTTAAAAAGTTGATAGAAACAATGTTAAGAAGATATGTTTAGTCATGTATGAAAATTATATTTGAAAATAATGAGTCATCATGGAGGGTACAGAGTTGGTTAAGACATTAAAAAGGATTCAGTTTTTGGGACACATCCTTGAGGATGAAGAGATAAGAAAAAAATCCATGAATTTAATCAATGGGCATGTGTGTATGATACCTATACTTTTAAGAAATGGAAATCTTGTTATATGTGGATCAAATATGAAGTATGATAGTCATATGTTGTCGATTATTTTCAGTGACTATGTAGCATGTGTTGGGATCTCTTGAAAAGGTGTGCATCTTAATAAGAGGAATATAGTTCGGATATGTAAATTATGTAATTGATTCTTTGTTCCAAGTTACTTTCACTTACTAGATGAAATCCGACTAATAATGTCCCAAATTCTATCTTAAGTGAAGGAAGGATGATTTTGTAGTTTTTCCAATAGGATCTTGATACCCTATGTTTTGTTACAAGTAAACTAGGTATTGAGATTCTATGTAAGGTTTATAGAATGGTGGATCTTGAGGAAGTGGGGATATGGAATCATTAGTTAGAGGAAAACTATCAAGACTGTGCTCAAAAGTATATTCCTCTTACCTTCAATGTTCTTTAGCTAGAATCTATGAGGATTACATACTCTATATGAAGCTTGTATTATTACATGAATGGATGGTGATTCTTTAGTTTTCTTAGAATATTTCATCAAAGAATGTATGTATATTAGATTTTGAGATGCACTCATCCATGAGGAAATGATTATCAAGTTTCCAACAAGATTATTACATGATGAAACTTGTGTTGTTAAGTGTGCATGTTAGAGTTGACTATCTCGGTCTTGATGGTGAGAAGGAAACACAGGATTATAGAAGGTTCTAGTACAGAGGTGAAGAAGAATGGGTTTTCAAGGCTTATAATTATTGACACAAACCTTATAGGAATAAAACCATGTATTATAACCAAGCTCCATTAAATATTGTAACATAAGAGGGTCTAGGAGCTCAAAACACTAGATACATAGTTGGGGATAAGGAGGTATAGTTAAAATTATTGCTTGTTGATAAATTGGGAGTCTAGTGACAATTTTAGCTCTTGAGAACAAATATTGAGAGTTGGTAAATGAAAATGGCTTCTCGAGCTAATTACCTAGCCATAACTAGGGTTTGAAATTTAGATCCCCGAAACTTTGTATTTTGATCCAAAATTTTGTAGACAAAATGTTGGGATGGTGTGTGAAAGATTATGAAATAAATTTGAAATTTTGAGGGTTAAATATTCAAATTTATCTCGATACCTTGTCAGCATGATCGTGACCTAGTTAGAGACCTAGGTTAGGAGGTTCATTAACAAAGGAGGTGGTAGTTTCCTTAGAGTATAGACTTTAAATTATAGATGCTTCTATAACCCCAAAATACATTATCAAAAAGTTATATTTTGTGTCTTAGAGTGATTATCATTGAAAGTTATGTGATATTCCAAACTGTCTTAGACCTAGTTTGGGTTTAGTGAGCTTAGAGGGTGAAAGTGGAATAGAAGGAACAAATCAAGGAATTGGGTTTTAAAAGTTGACAAAAACCTTTGGGTTATTAAAGGGATGTTATTGAAGCTCACAATATTTTTGGGTACTTCTAAAACCTTCCAACCATGATTTGAGAAATGGAAATGGTCTCAAGGGGATGTGAGAGAAATCTTGTAAGATGGATAGAGAATGATGAAATTAACTGTCTCGAGTGAATATTTAGTGTTGTAGTCTTTTATTTTACCAAGAACAACCCAATGCACATTGGCACATAACTCAAATAGATCTAAGGGCTCACGCAAAGTGTTTAAGGGTACCAGTTCCTCCTTTATGGAAGCTTTGAGGAGTTAGCATGGAAAGACATATAATCCAGATCCATAACAACCATGTAAATATATACCACAACTAAATCTAGATCAAAACCATATGCAATAAGAATCAAACAAGAAATAGTATAAGATTTACTACACAAGATCCATCAACAACAACATCAATAACAAGAATCCATCCACAATGATCCATTGTATTAATCCATAACAAAACCAATAGTTGAATCCATCATAACAGGTCATTACTAAGTTAAGTTAAGCACGTAGGTTTACTAGTAGCATAACTCGACATAACTCGATAAAGATCCCCTAAACCATGCAAATCAATACATATATATAGGGGTGGGGATTTTCCTTTACCACCTAAGCCCTAAAAATAGGCTACATGCTAAGGATAGTTATGTGCCACTTATAAATATAACAAGATATCATGCAAGCTCTTATAATAATATATCTTTTCTAGATAACTTCAGCCCAATCCTATTTTTAGCCCAAAACACCGCATGTCACTTTTTCTTCCACTTGTCCAAAAATAGCCTTATGTTTCCTCAAAAATTCTACTAAAATGTGTTCAACACTCAATCCAAAGTGTACCCTGCACTCTAACCTATCCTTATCCCACATTATGTGAATCGGATAAGTATGAATGCTTACTTTTCTTGGTGTGCCCTATATCCGTTGATCCTCCACATGCACCTACATGCCTACTTCCCATGTGCTCCATCCTAATGAGAATTTAATATTTAAGCTATATTTCATCATCCCAACATTACCCCACACTAATTTCATTATCACCCGGAAATGGGGAATCACGCCTTGTCTTTCCATGAATAAATAATAAGAAACAAAAGAATAATTGTATGCAAAGAATGAAATAATACATGGGCAATCTATCCTTTATAAGGTAAAAATAGCTCAGTGGTACTCATTCTTGATTTCTACCTCCAATTCATTCCAGTCACCTAGCACTTTCTTTGTCTTCTCTGGGATGTCTGCAAGTATGCCTTCCATCTCATCTAGGGTCATGTTCTTGCCCTCGTTTTACAATAATCTAAGAAAACTTTCCATACCTTAGACCATCCCATCCCTCAATCCATAAATTAAGGTATGATTTTCCATATTTCTTTGATTCTCTCCTTGTGAGAGTTCTGGGTTGTTGTAAGTGCATCGTTCTTTTCTGCTACTATATTAAGCCTCTCCTCATGCCCAAGTATCTCATCATTCTTCACAGCAAGGACTATATTCTCCTCAATTAAATTTCTTGTCTTGATGATCACTCTGGGTTCTGAACATATATTCAGTGCTTAATCCGCAATATTCATTTCATCTCTCAGCATCTGAATAAAATATGCATACCCAACTATTCTTCATGTTATCATAGCCTTTTCTTTCTCCCTCTCTTCTCGTAATATCTAATTCTGTTTGAGCAGCCCACTTCTCCCTTTTACTTGTGGCACGCTTGAATTCTTATTGATCAATAGGTGTACACAATATTACAAGAATTTTAAGTAGTAATACTATGTTTACTCTATTTGTTCATCAATATCTAGATTTTCATCAATTATAGCTTTTTTGAGATTTGTTGAAAAATCTAGTATCTAATGTCTTTTATCCTTGTCTTTCTTGTGCGCTTCCATTAACTATTCCACATACTATTTTAAAATCTTGTTTTCCTCCAAAAATACCTTAGTGTGGCCAATTTTTCAATATTCCCATGTGTCACCTCACTGATAATTTGGTTAGCACATTACTTGCCTCGCTCATCAAGAAACTCTTTGGCCCTTATTTTTCGATGTGTGGCCTAGGCCTTATTTTTCATTTTTCTCCTAACACATGCACTTTATTTGACATCAAACTTAAGCTCATCCATATGAGTCTACATGTTCTAAGAGAGTTTCTTTTAGGTACATAATTTTTCTACTTTAGGATCCATAAAATCCAATCAATAAAGATCCTTGAGATCCAAAGTAATTTAGAACCTATCCCAAATGATCTTGGTAGGATCATCGATATAACTAGTTGTGGGAGTTTTGTAAATTTATCCATCATTATCCCCTCCTAAGCACTTACCTTTTGGAATATGCACCCCTTCATTAAGCACTGGTCCTCCACTATAGGTGAAACATTTGGCTCACTAGATGGTTTTCCCTTATCTTTTCATCATTTACCATCTATATCCCCAAGTTCCTTGAAGATCTTTCTATCATCCTTCATTTTCTCCTTACACGGTTCCTTTGCATCTACATTAATCACAAGGGTCTATTTAACTTTCTACATGTTGTCATCTGATTTTTCACCCTCACTCTCCTTAGTGGGAATATATTTGTGCCTTTTCTTTGCTAGTTTAGCATTCATGGGAGAATTTCTAGGTGACCTTCCGGTAGTTGTGAGGGCCCCATGTATGTTCCTTGTGGTTTTTTCCTTCTTCGAGACCCTTCTCGAACTGGTTTCCCGTAGCGCCCTCACCTATCCATATCTCCATATCTCTTGTTTTCATTCCCACTTCCTCATCCTCTTTCTACATTGGAGGATTTGTCTCATGCATTTTCTTATCTTGCACAGTTGGTTTCCTTTTCTTTCATGATCCAGGATGCCACTATCTTCCCTTAGTTCTTATTCCTACTCTTCTTCTTCCTCATGCGGAAGAGTAGACTCCTCATCCTGTAATGTGCCCACAATATGTTTCCCCTTGGGTAGTTCAGGGAGCTTGAATTCATTCTCAATGTACTTTCCATTTTCTAATTTGGGCTTAAGGTAGATGTATACCTTAGCCACTCTAGACTTCCCAATTGCCAAACTCATAGAATTGATGTTGATATCATCTGAAATTAACTTCTCAATGTAAGCAGACTTACCTAGGTAGACATATGTCTTTCAAAGTGTATGATAGTCATAGTCTACTTTATTTGCATTGAAATTCAACCTACATGCATTTGAAAACCTATGCATAGATTCCTAAAAATAGTGTGCGGTGAAGGCATAGGGGATCTTGCACCAAGGGATCCACTTTCCATCATTTATACCAAATATTCATATGCGAATGTTGATAAATATAAAAATGGTCATGTTTCTCTAATGCCGAAGGAAGATCCTTGGGTATTCTCCATTCATATTCAAATGTAACGTGCAGGTGCTCATACCATATTTTTATCCTTTGTTTGTAGGGTCCACTCATGGATCCATCACATGTATATTTTAAGATTTTATCTTCAAGGGACTTATTTTGTTCAGGGTATTGCTAAGGTATTGTCTTTTTCCCATCGATCACTCCAATTTCTACAAACACAATGAATAAAAGGATAGCATCAAAAATTATCTTGTCTCCTTATTGCACCTCTGCAATGATAGTTTCAGCAATAAAGGACGACAAGTTGTAAATCACCCATTATGTCATCTTCTTAGCAATATATAGCCATATTTTGTTTACTCGATTCCATTGTTACAAGTTATTTAGCTTAGTAAGGAGGAGTGCATCTTCCTAGATCATAGGGTATTTTTCCAACTTGCAGATAACCATTCCACACCATCCTTTCACATAATATAACACTTTTCTAGTTGCTTCTACTCCATCATCATCAGAAAGATCACTCTCAATCTCTGTTCATGAGCTTTTTAACCCTGACAATCTCCCAATTAAGGGCACAATAAGTCACATTCACCGCCCTACAAAATAAAATAAGTCCCGATGGATTTTAGTCATCATCCACTGGTAAATATTTTCTAGATTTCCAAAATATGGGAGATCATAGAGCTAGAAAAATCTAATGTTTGATAGGAGTTTCTCTCAAGCATCATCATATACTACCATATCATTCTCTGTTTGTAAATATATCTTCACCACCAAGTATCTTTCCAATTCATCCGTATTATGCTTAGTCCGATGATTTTATTCACTCTCTTCGCTCCATCTAATATGTGACTCCCAATCACGACCCATGAACACACCTTCTAGGTACTACATTTCTAAAAATCAATGATATTCAATCCCTATAACAAAAACTTATGTGCCCTAGCTTCAAACTTACGTGCCCTAGATTTTCTCTAAACCCTAATTCATATATTTTCTTCCCCACATGCCTTTGCTTCGCTCAAACACTCTTTCTAATGGAGTTCCAACCAATCTCGTGAAAAAATATCTTTGTTCAACCCTATTACAACTCTTTTCACACTTTCTCATGCAATTTTTCTTTATCTTTCCCTTCAACTCACTCGAACACTTCTCTTCACAATGCAAGGTAAAAATGCTATCGCAATTCCATATTTTATAATATTTGTAAATTTCTACACATTTATTTCTCTCTAACTATCATTGTACTCAACATTAAATGTTTTTTTTTTCCTTTTTCGGACTAATGTTTTTGTGCCCTAGTCATAACCTTCTTGCATACCTACCACTTCTTGGCCACAAGTTCCCTTATGTGCACTCTCTTGAGCCGAATTACTTATCTAATGTGCACCAAACCAAGTAGTGTACAATGTTATAGCCTACCTTATGTTACACTATGCATCCATTTATCTACACATGGTATTTATTCATGAGAAATTTTTCTTTATCCCCACCCTTACCTTTAGCACTTGCAAAATATTTCTCTATACATACCCATCTTCCAAAAGACACTCAAAATTTGTCCATTTATATGCATATAATACAGGCCACACTAAAAGTATGCGTGGTCCTCTCGTGTATGAATTCAATAGATAGTAGTTAGCTTTTGGAGTGTAAACGTGCTTATTACAAAAAAACACTAAACTAAATTGACAAAGCATAACAATGATGAAAGGAAACACATATAAAAATAATGATTTAAGGGAAATATAATCTAAATGGCAATAATTCCTTATTAAAAACACCAAGAAGACTTATTTATAGTAGGGCTTCATCCTACTCCCGTTAAAGTAACCAGGAAACCATGTCCCATCCAAAGCATATAGTTGACAAGTTCTTGATTCAATTTTGTAAGTCACAACATACGGTCCCAACCAATGGACTTGGAAATTATCAAGGTGGCACAAATTTTTTGAATCATATAGAAGGGCCATCTCATCCAACTTCAATATTATCATTTTTTATATGCCTATTGTGTCATGAATTCTACCGGCTTGTGGGTGTTAGGGTATTTTTTTTATGGTGTGCCACCATAAATCCTACCAATAGTATCATGATGGTCTCATTAAGAAAATTAGTGCTCCTATCACTCGTCAAACTCAATGGACATCCATACATGTTGATTATGTTTTCCCATAAAAACTTGTTGCATTAGTTATCTTACAATCCTTTGTAGAAACCGCTTCTACCCACCTTGTAAGATAATCTATAGAAGTTATAATGTAGCATGATCCAGGTCATGCGTATGGGTGGAGAAATAGGACCCACAAAGTTAGTTTCCTACTTTTTAAAAGGTTATGCACTAACAATCAGCCTCAAAGTCATTTCATCTCTATTCCCAAGATTTCCAAGGCACTGGAAATGGTGCAAGCCTTAGAATACTCTATATAATCCTTGTAAATCATTTCCCACCAAAGTACTACTAATAGAATCTTACATGTGGTATCATTCCCTACATAGTTTCCACCTTGAAGCCCACCATGAGCTTCCTCCATAATGGTAGTATGTTCATGCTCAAGTACACACTAACATAAAACCTCATCCCGGCCTAACTTGTATAAATCTCCACCGATCAACATGTAAGGCGTGGTGCATATAACAATTTGTTTCTTCTCCAAAGCCTTCATTCCCTCAGGTGCCACACCAATACGCAAAAACACAACAATATCTTCTAAGTGAAATGGCGTGTCGTTCAATCTGAAAATTTGGGCATCCAACATTGTATCCTCAATGATCTACGCATCCTCACCTAAGTTAATCCTTGATAAATGATTTGGTCCTGAGTTACTCTTTCTTGGCTTCACCACTACTATAAAGTCAAATTATTGGAACAAGAGAATCCACCTACATATGCACCCTTGTAAAATGGGATTATTTACCAGATACTTAAGTTTCATGTGATCTATATAAAATATAAATGGAGTTTCCAACAAGTATTACCTAAAATTGTGTAGCGCATAAATCATGGAAAATGCTTCGTGCTCCATAGTTATATAATTCTATTCCATTGCAATCAATTTCATACTTATAAAGAAAATAGGATAATCAACAATAACCTCTCCAGTCTAGGCTAATATTACATTAATGGCCATGTTAAATGTGTCCACATGCACATGGAATGGTTTGGTCCATAAAGGAAAGCAAAGAATAGGTGTAGAAGTAAGACTTTCCTTCAATGTCTCAAATGTGCATTGTCACGCCTCACCAAAATGGAACTTTCCATTATTCTTCAATAATTATTCTAAGGGAACAACTATCCTAGCATAACCCTTGATAAACTTTGTGTAATAACTCTGTGTGCCCCAAGAATCCACGCACCTTTCTCTCGGGAAGTAGGATCCTCCAAGCCCAAAATGATAGCAACCGTGGCAAGGTTTACCAATAACCCTTTTTTACATATGATATATCCCAAAAAAGTTCCAAAAGGTGTAGGAAAGATGCACTTCTTGATGTTTAGGGAGATGCAAACTGCCGGAACCTCTAAAACATAAGTCTAAAATTGTCACAATGATCTTTTAATATCCCATAAATTGTCTAATCATTTAAGTAAACCTACAAAAACTTATTAATGAAGTCCAAAATCTTGCATAACAATGTGCAAAAAGACTATAAGCACATTATTCAACCAAAATGGAATAGTTGTGTATGCAAAACTTCCCCACTCAGTGGTGAAGTTTGTCAACTCTTGATCTTCTTTAGAAATCTGCACCTAATGATATTCAAAAAATACATAAGTGAAGGAGTAGATCTTTTGCCTCCAATGCCTTCCAAAATATCCTTTATAAAAGGGTGGGAAAAGGATATATCACACAAGTAGCACTCAACTCCCTATAATCCACAAAAATCCTTATCCTTCCATATTTCTTATTCTTATCACCATAGGGCTAACCCACCCTGACTCCTAAATGGGTTCAATGATTCCAAATTTCAACTTCTTATCAATATCTTCCTTTACCTTGATATGCAGATTAGGATTCATCCTATAAGGCCTCTTCCTAATCGGGTGCACACCTTCCTTTAACTTGATCCTCATCTTTCCCAAAGAGTGATGTACCCATTTTAACTCATGATAGCTTCTAGGAAACAAGTCCTAGAATTCACGCAATAACTTAATTATTTTTACAACCTCTAAGTTAGACCAATAATCACCAATAATGACCTCCTTAGGTTCTACATCTATTCCAATGTTGACCTTATTCATTTTCATAGGTTCATGATACGTGCGCACCTACTTAAGTGCATTATCTAAGACCTTGCGCGTACCCACAATATGCTCAAAATCCATATTTTCTACTTCCTCATCATCAATCATGTAAACCAATTTACCTTTCTCATCTTCTAAAAAGAAACACCCAAGTTTTTCTTCATCCATTTCTTCCTCTTCAAAAAGCTCCTCTAGATCTAACTCACCTAGTAATTTTTGAATAAGCTCCTTAGACTTTGCACTATCACCCATAGGAAAGCACTTCATAATCTATAATGCCTCATTCTTTTGGTGGTTTAGTAGAAAAATAGTCAAAGGTCCGAATCATACGTGCACTTAGTTCTTACCAATTCTCTATTTTTCTATTCAATTATGCATAAACATAACATGTGTGTGTGCAGCCATGAATATTGAAGTAGAGCTTGTGTACCCACAGTTAAGGTGGTAAGGTCTCATACCCATCTATCTAGAGTCTCTTAAACTCTTGAACGTGATGTGAGGTGTCGGTTACCCCATGAAATTCAAATGTCTTGGTAGGCACATTACTCCTAAAAAATCTAGTAGAGAAGGAAATTCTCACCTTTCACCACTCTAAAATACTATCTCTCGTGTACAATCCACCAACATGTTACTATCTCGCGCAATGTATCTATCATCATATTCCTTCTCTCTACTTGATCTTTCCACTCGGTCTTCCATAGCACACAGAAATAAATCATGATTTCCTTCTCCAATGTACCCTGGTACCTCTTACTACCTAAATGCATAACACAACTTGCGGGATGCTTACATAAGTAACTCGCACTCTTCATCTCATACCAAACCATTTCATAAGTCCCATGCACCGAATTTTCATAAGAAACATCAGTTGTATCACTCATATATGTGCATCATCCCATTGAATAACATATTCCTTTGATGGCTCAAGAACTTCAAGATATCTTATGGTACACACATAAATTCTATTAAGATCCTCCTTTCTTAATGTCCCCACATAAGGTGAAACTTTCCAATCTATCAACAAAATAATCATGCGCTCTTCCTTGTTCTCAAAACTAATATATCCTTTATTAAAGAGCATATCAACATTATTTACATAACACCAAGGGTACCCAAGAATTTCGAAAACTATCCGCGGCAAGTGCCAAGACCTCAAAGTCCGTATTAAACTTATGTAGTCATATTTATACCTTCTTAAAGAACAGGAAATCCCATACACATTGTCCTATCACCCAAGTGGGTCTTTGGGTGCTCACCTAAGGAATGTGAGGGAATTGAGTCCCTCCTTTATGTGAGTTTTGTGTGAGAATTCATTATTTATGACAGAAAATTAAGTGAATAGATTGGAAAGGAACCATACATTCATATTAGAGCTCAGAACATCTTCTAGACCAATGTGTTCATTCATATAAGAAAAGCATTACGTAACATAGATCTCGAATCATTATAAAAGGAAATACATATAGGTTTACAACCACTCATATGAAATGTATATATAACTGATCCATACAGATGTAATTAGAACTAGAACCACACATATAATCATATTAAGCATGTTGATAACCATATTACATTAACTAAGACAATCAAAGATCCATATGATAGTGCAGACCAATGTCATGCATCCGAAGCGCATTTAGGCACTTTCTAGTACAAAGAAAAATTGTTCGGACTCCATCCCCTTGATACAACATACTCCTATAGATCCTCTAAACCTAACCTATGGAGCTCTCACAATATTCCTGTATGGCTTCGCCTCTCTTCAATTCTCACATCTCCATGTGTCTCTTTTCTTTTACCAATTTCTCATATATATAGCCTTATCAAGCACCGCCATGCCTTTCTAAAGTTGTAGATCACTTACCATGTGTCCAAGTTGTCCTCCATGGGAGCATACTTCTTCAGATGCAAGCTCTCCATCCTTTTCTATGATGAGCGTCTGGAATATTCTATCACAAGGTATATTCCTTTTGTGGGCACCAAATTGCAGGGATGGTACCTTATCCACTTCACATGCGTAGTTGGGTCGTGATTTCCTCATGTTCTATCCAATATGCCAAATATGGATAAGTCCCAAGATCTTTTCTCTGACTTGCACGCGTGCCACTAGTTCTACTAATACCCTCCTAAAACCTTGTCCCTGTGCACTTTCTCCTCATGAGCCATTCTTCAAATAGGCCTTGGGCACCCATGCTCCTTATTATACTTAGCCAATATTTTAGGGGCCCAAAACTTGTCCCTATAGTGGCATCCTTCAATAATCCAATGGACATGGCTTTAGTCCTATTAGCCATATATAGTATGTTTGAATATGGTTGTAATGGTGGCCTCCCCATCTGATTCCAAACGTCCAAGGTGAGTACATTTAATTTTGCACCTGTATAAATTAGTATATTACTCAACAACCATCCATCAATAACTACATTCAAGGTGATCTCTTTATCATATTCAATACTATGAGGAGATAAGTTTGCATGCAATATATGTCTTTTGCACTCAATTCGGCTCGTGGTACCTTCTCCCTTAACCATTCCCCTAAAAAAGGTATGATGTTTTCTTGGTGCAGCATCTTACAAAACTCCTTGTTGGTGAGAAAATTTGTCGGGTGGAAAAAATTGTGGATTTCTTGCCAATGCTATGGGAATCTAAGTCCCTCTACTCAACCTACAAGTGCTTTGCCCTATATGCATGCGCATGAAAAGGTGGATTTTTGTGGTGGCCTTTCGACCAGGGATCCAATAGGGGCACTCCACTGACCCCTGCAAAAAAAGCTAGCAATCTCTTGCTAGTGAAGAAATTTTTGAAAGTGGGAAAGGGAGTGATAAAAGAGATAGGGAAACTAATTTTGTAGGTAGGAAATCAGATTCCTACACACATTAGTTAGAAAATTTAACACATGTATTTATGAGAAGAAACAACCCTACAAATGGCAACAAGATGAGATAAGATTACAAACTCAAATTTTCTAAAATATCCTCATCAAAGAGGCTATAAACTCCTTCTTCTTCTATTAATGCTTAAATATAAGTTGTACATAATGTGGGAATGGAAGAAATTTGAGAATGGAGGAAATTAGAAGAAAATGGCTATCTCCTTTGCTTTCTCTAAGTACAATGCACTCGTGAGTTTACAAGATCAATTTCCAACCCTTTGAAATGGGAATGGTGTTACAATTTATAGAGTAGAATATGAACCTTCATCTACCCCCCAATGCCTTTTCATATGTCCTCGCACAACTTAAACTTTTCAACTTCCTAGGGAATTTTTAAGTCCCATTTTATAACATAAAGGTGACTTATTACATTATGAACATTAAGACATATGAAAAAGTACAACCCCAATGCAAAATTAGAACATTTGAGAAGAGAGAGAAAGTTGGGGGAAAGAGGAGAGAGAAAGAGAGAGAGAAGAAGAAGAGGAGACATCATTCCTGATGAATTCCATTGATTCTCATTGATGGAAAGCACCAAATACAGTGAAACTCTGAATCTTTGAACTCCTTGCACAATGTGAATCTCCTTTAAATCAGCTCATGAATTTTTCCAAGTTGAGTGAACTGTTCTACTGATGACCGCAACTCATAGCTCTGCGTATGATATACTATTATTAGTGAGAGGTGATTTATGCCTCTTCTCAACCATTGTGATGTGATGAACTTCCTCATTCGATACTACGCACCCTACCATTGCCTCATCTAATTCTTGGGGTGAATTACTATTTTTAGTAAGCACCCATATAAGGGACTTAATATTTTTAGTAAGTGGTCATTTTGAATGATTT
This sequence comes from Taxus wallichiana var. yunnanensis, assembly GCA_018340775.1. NCBI lineage: Eukaryota > Viridiplantae > Streptophyta > Pinopsida > Cupressales > Taxaceae > Taxus > Taxus wallichiana. The sequence continues at coordinate 671,228,960 of CM031237.1, read as the reverse complement.
CTTCTCTAAACACTCATTCTAGCTTCCTCGTGATCTTCAATTCTCGCTGCCTTTGTCTTAGTTGCTTTTGATGATGACTTTCAAAACATAGCGAGTACATATAGGAAAACTTACTATTTTTAGTAAAGTGGATTTCCAGTGCTCGATTTGCTATGGAACATATTTTTTTGGACTCATCTTTTCATTACGATCACACCCTCTAAATTTCACATAGTTTTGCCCACTAGAATGATTGGAAATAAATTTTAATAATTTGACCGGCAAAGAGCTTCGGGCATGGAGCTAGCATGGCGGCCATTAATGGAGCTTGAAATTTTAAGGTATGGTTTTTGTCTCCATTTACAATGAAAAAATTCCATTGTGATAGGTTTTTCATTTGGAGCTCGTGTGTAAGTTTTTAGCTCTTTTCCATTCTTTGGAATGATGGGAAATCGACGAATGCGAGGTGGTGCATGAAGTGGGATTTTTTTAGAGAAAGTAATTCAGAGCACCATTTGATCTCCCATTTTTTGAATTATGATCATCTTGAAAAATTTGTAAATCTGCAAGAGATGACACCTCTATCTGATGTGTATCTTGTGAGATATGAATATTTCTCGATTGGGTGACTTCATGGTTATCTAGCAAAAAACCTTCATTTTCTTCCTATTCTTTTTCATTCCACTCCATTTTTCTCTGAGGCCTGCATATTTATGTGTATTCATGGTGTGGAGAATTTGGTGATCATGATGGAGCTGGTTCAAATCAGCAATGGTGGACTGGGTGTCTGGACAAGCAAGAACATGGCCATGGAATGGAGAGAAGTCATGAAGGAGAAATGAAGGGAAAGAAATGGCTAAGTGCCGGATTTAAAATTCTCAAAAAATTCACATGGAGGGCTAGGGTATATTTTTATGTCCCTAACCTCAGGGATATGAGGGATATAAATTTCCATGGTGGTCAAGGTGATGCCATGTGTCCATGATCCAACGACAAGGGATTTGCTTAAAAATGAACATGGGGGCTGAAATTCTATAACACCTTTGACAAATTGTTATAATTCTCTTTTGCATTACAATCATTGACATGTGATTTTATTGATGTAGTGTGTTCCTTTTCTTGTTGAAAATCATGCTTTCAGGATAAACCATTTCTTCCCTTGGATTTGTTAGGCTGAAATGTAGTTGCTTGCAAGAATCCATTTTCACTTCTTATAGGTGAGTTGTAATCTGGTTATGGTGATTGCAAACTTATCTCTATTAATTGACTCATCCTTGGATCAATTCTAGTGATCCAAGGAATGTTTTAAATCTCCTTACCTAGTCTAAATGATAAACTGACATTCTGAGGTTGAAGTACGTAATGGACTAAAATTTTGTATGTTTACAAATTCTTTATTTTCTTGTAAGATTGTGCCTACATTCTATTGTATGTTTTGTGCTCAGATATTATTGATTGATCTCAATAAGATGCTTATGGCATTAAGTGAAATGAGGCCTACTTTAGGAATATTGAGGAATAATCTAAGTCATAGACGTAAGGGATCTATCCTAACAAGATTCTAAACTAAGGTAGAGGTATCTATTTTCTAGCTCTGTCTACTATTTTCGGGACAACATCCTTTCCCTAAGTTGCATGTTCTAAATTTGGGGAAACCACCTAAGGTAATGCTAGGCTATTTCTAATTCTAATACCTTATGCTATATGGTTGTGAGTTATGACCTAACCTAAGGTGGCAATTACTTATTGAAATGATTTTAAACCTAAGGTTATTATTTCTAAACTAGCCTAAGGTCTTATCCTAAGCTAATGGAACCTATCCTAAACTAATGAAATGTGGAAAGGGGACCTAAGGGTCGTATGGAAAATGGGAATCTAGGAGGCAATTCCTAAGGCATTTATTTGATTTGATTTTTGAATTAATAGGAAGTACTACCAGTTTTTTGTAGAGACATGTAAACTTGGTGGAAGATTACGTGGAATCATCGTTAAAATTGGAAATGCATGCAGAAGTTGAAATAGCATTCGCCAATTTTGGATGGTGGTGGAAAGGAGAGATAGGTGGGAGATTGGGGAGTAATGGAATTAATGAATCTTGATTTTTGTGAGCAAATCATCTTGGAAATAATGTGGGTGGATTTGTTGGAGGTTGTTTGGTCTTGCATGCTTTGTGAATTTTTTCTCTGCATGGAGCTATCTAGTTCTTTGAACCAGTAGTTTGATTTTCACTTTGTGGCTATTTTTGGTTTCCCTGGTCTATTTTTGATTCAGGGAAAGTATATGAGGCATTGGGGAAAGAGATTTTTTATTTTTGATCTTTCTTGGAGGAGAAGAAGAGTTGGAAGCTCGGTTGGAATTCTCCTTCAAATTGGCAGAAGCACTATCAAGCATGATAGGCTCTACCCATTTGGACCTTTTTTTTTCTCTAAATGTTTCATTAAAATAACTCTGCTCTCTTGAGATATATTGTTATTTTTCTTGTTCTAGTTATTTACTTCATGTTGATGGAATCTCTGTGATTTTTGGATATGAATCCATTGCATGATAATATTAGTTTTTTGGTTGTTCTCTCTCTGAGCAATTTCAATGGTGAAATTCATATGGAACTTTCGAGGCTTTTGTGTTTTGTTTAGAACTCGCATTCGGGACTATCTGCTTGAAAAAGATCTTGAGTAAATGGTTTTGGTTGATTTTGAACTGGTAGTCTCTTTAGAAATCTTCTCCTTGATGTATTGTGAGTTTGAAAAATTTTGTATTACGTATGCCTCGTGATGCATCTTGTTTACTTTGAACATGTATTGGTGTGAAAACGTGTAAGGATATTTTGTTTTCCTCTGTTTTAGGTAACCCGCGTCTTTTTTATTAACTAAAAGTCTTTGATTGTTTTGAAAGAAGGGTGCATGACCTTTTATGAAATTGTATCTTGTTGTGAGGATATAGAACCTCTGGTTTGAGACTGTATTGTTTACTTACCCTTTGGTATGAATTCAAGCTCATTTGAAAGCAATCAATAATGGGTTTTGAAATATATGGAAGTGTTGTGTTCGTACTTCAACTTGTGTGTTAAATTTCACTGGAACAATTACCTTCTCTACCTCGATCTTTATGTACTAGATAGAGTTGTGCAAATTATTATTGTTGGGATTTCTATTACAATTTGAGTTTATGAGTAATGTAGAAACTTTGTTTGACTTAAAACTTGTGTTGGGTTTTTGTATTCTCTTTCAAATCCATTTGAATGGATTTATGGGTTTTTAAAAGAGAAAGGAGTTGAATACTCTTGTAGATTGTATCTTGTTTTGCTAAGATTTTGTACTTCTGCTTCAGGACTGTATTGTATACTTTACTCTATAGTATGAACTCGAACTTGTGTTAAAACAATGTTGAATAGATGAATGTGGATTTTGGCATTATATGCGTCCTATATTTCTATTTGTATTTAAACTAGGTTGGTGTTGGTATTAATGTTCTGATAATGTTCAAATTCGTAAGGAAACTAGGAGTATTGTTTTCTTTAAACTTCATGTTTAGGTTGTCTTCTCTTTTGGAACTTGCGAAAGAAATTTTGGGTTTTAAATGGGATTTGGAATTCAATTGATAATTCAAAGGTGAATGAATTCTAGGTTCGATCCTTTTAATTGAGTTTACTCTAACCTTTGGGAATTGAAGTTCCATTTTCTCGAACTACTTTGTAGATCGGCTCTCTTCCATGTTGTAGAGTGATTACCATCCTAGGCCTATTCAACTTCTTGAGTTTGGCTTTCTACCCTTTGATCTTGGATGAAGTAATGTGAACTCACTCTTCTAAAATGGAAAATTCCTTGTGGATTGTTTAATTTAAATTGTTACTAGTTGATTGTGGAAAGTCATGGGATTAGTAGTATGATCAGGTAACTTTTGGGACTATCACTTTTTGGTACAGGGGAAAAAAAAACCGTCCCCATTTAATCTTTCTTAATCTTGACTAATTTCTATAGAGTCAATTATCATGTCGATTCAGAAGTGTACAATTGATTCTGTCTTGTAGAAACAAAAATGTAATCATTTCTCGACTGCCTATTTTGAATGAATGACTCATGCTTCATTAGGATATTGTTTTCGGATGGACTCCTCTATATACCCTCAATAATAATATGAACCTTCCTCGATGGACATGAGTAAGAGATAATTCTTCCGTAAGTTTTGCTTTGATTTATGGAACATATGGCCACTGACTGATATCTCCTATAATGTAGAATATTACATAAGAGTTGCAAGTGAGATGATGATTGTTTTGTTTCTCTCCCTTCTCGGATTGGTTTGGGATTCTTGTTATCAGATGTTGTCTCTTAAATGGTGAATCCTTTTATTGGTTTCCTTGATTGATACAATTATGTAGGTACTTAGTTATGTACTTTCTAAACCTGATTTCTATCTCTTAGATGAATGGTGAATCGTGGATAGTCCATATTGATTCTTCTTCTTATTTATTTAAGTTGTAGGATGAATCATCCTAAATATGTACTATGCTGAAATGAATTTGTCTATACATGATTCTAGAAACTTGGTAAAATGACAATAAGGTTTTGGTTCGAAAGTAACTCTTTTGTTACATAGTAAAGTTAAATTTTGTATTTCAATTCAGAAAGAATTATGAAATAATTAGACGACAAGATTTGTTGTTTGTTTTAAATAAGTAATTGATTGGGTCAATTCTTATATGATATAATGCAGTAGTTGTTGATTATATTATGCTCTTTTCTTAAAAGTGAATTCAGACTTATTATTTGTACTTCTTTTATGGTTGTTATTACTTATGCTTATTGGTATGATATATTAATTGTTTCATTAAAGAAAAGTTATTTTAATGGAACAATTAGTGGAATGCACTTCATTTTAATGCTTAGTGTTTATCATGCTCAGTTCAATGAACTAACCCGTGCTAGAAATTTTTGCAGATGGACTTCATAAGTGATAAAAGAAGGAAATTTTTTTAATGATGTATTGGATGATGTAAAGTCTGGCTCTTTTGTAAAGAATTCTGATTCATTCTTGAGTTGTATTGAAAAATAAAAGTTTTATTCTTCTATGATCTTAATGTTGTTTGATATGCAGTATGCCTAAAATGCATAATCTTGTAAAGTGTATATTTTATCATGATGAATTGAAAGGTTTGGAGATTGACTCCAAATTGTTGTGTGAATTCTCTTGTACTTTTTATGAAGGAAATTGGAATTTATCTTGTTGATATTCTTTGTAACCATTGTATACTTATTATTGTTATCATTTAATAAGTTGGATTAAGGGAATAGTTCAATCTCCCCTTACTAAGTTGCAACTTGCTAGTTGCATAATATGTCATTCTCTATCTAAACAATTATAGTATAATTATGGAATGTGTATTGGACATACAATTAAACTATATGAATTGTGAAAGATAAAAAGGGGTATGATAGCCCTAACACTAAATCATGTAGAGGAAGACTCTTCCTCTCTCAAAAGAATGAAAAATAAAAGGAATGGTGGTTATGATCGTTAATCTTTGTACTTTGTTTTCTATGAAGTAAACTCTAGTTGAACCTAGGTGGATGATACACCTTCTTTGGACAACTAAGTTACATTAAATTAACCATTTGATGTTTGCTGCCCTGTTTTTGGATAACTGCTTGTTATGCTGAGTTAATGAACATAAAAGAAATCATGAGTTAATGAAGTTCTTAATATTAATCAGATTAATTATGAATTAATGACCACCAAGGAGTATGTACATCGTGATGAAGCAGTTCTAACGGATGTTGGCACATGCCAACTACAGGACTATACCTTCGAGAAGAATAAGGGCTTCTCGAGGATACAAAGTGTTGTAGTTGACATGTGGCAACACCCTCTCGTAATTGCTCATCTAGATCTACACACATCTAGACTTGAACTTAGTTTCTCTCTAGGTCAAGTTAGTAGCATGATTAGAATAGGAAGTAGCTTTCAATGACCCAGGTACCTAGGCACATTCGGTTGACTTAGGTTGGTCAAGTATGCCCATATACCCTAAGTCATCATGAGTGTCTACCTATAACAAATTATGTCACTAACTTGGGTTAGGGTCAAACCTTGGGCAAGTGGACTGATAGAAGTCAAGAAAAGACCATTCTAGATAACAATAGAGTGAGGTGAAGGATGTGTTCCACATTGACGAGTATGTCATCTAGGAATAGTAACATGAACAAGTATGTTGAAAATATTTGGCCAAAGTATCACAAGCTACTGGTTGTGTTGTCCTATGTCACCTAGTTTAAAGAAACATGATGTCAGATGAATATTGGTAACAAATATTTAGATAGGTTCTTTAAACAGATCACTTAGTACCTAGAATAGGGTAGGAAAACCAAGTATACATAGTATACATAAAGTATTCTATACTTAAAACAAACATGAGAGATTAGTAATTTACCAAGTCATTTACAACTACATATGGTTATCTGTTATGAGATTGATTGGCATGGAATGTGTGTTCTAAATGATGTTTTATTTAGAACAAAGAACATTGTGTATAAAAAAATTCCCTTATTTCTAAAGTCTTAAAATGGGAATGTTACATCTTGGTATCAGAGCTGAAGGTTGCAACTCTTTGACCTATTGTGTCCATAATCTGATAAAACTTAAATTTTTTTGTTAACAGAAAATGGTTAGAATAAGAGGAAATGTTGCAAATAATCCTCCACCTGAGGAGGAGTAGTAACTTCCCAAAATGTGATGATATCCTTGCTTCCCTGTTGACACAAGAGATTGTTTGGATATACTTGAACACCAAGTAATGGGAAATGAGGAGGAAGAAGATGTTGGTAATAATAATCAGCCACCTCCTGAGGACAATGCCAATTTAGGTGTTGATAATAACAATGTGAACATACCTGATTAGCCTGAAACAAAAAGGCTAGGCTGATAGCTAAACTCACTAATGATATAAAAAGGATAAGTCCACCCAAGTTTGATGGCACCACATTAGGAGATGGAGATGAGAATTGGCTCAGTGAAATGGAGAATTACTTTGCAATAAGGAATTTCTCAAAAGAAACAAAGGTGATTTGGGGAGCATATCAACTTTCCCACGAGGCATCTTCATGGTGGGACAACCATGAGTCCGAGTCGAATATTGATGAAACTAATGTTACTTGGGATCAATTTAAAGGTTAATCTAGGCAACGTTGGCTACTACAACTTTATTATGATTAGAAACTGACTGAATTCTAGAACTTAGCTCAAGGAAAGCTAACTGTAACTGAGTATTGGGAGTGGTTTACTAAATTCCTTAAGTATGTACCTTGGTATCAAACTGACGAGAATTTTAGGATACGAAAATTCATCATGGGGTTGAATCCCATTATAGGAGGAAAGGTGGATGTTCACAACTCAACCACAATGGAAGGGGTTGTTTAAAAATCCATAAGGCAGGAACACAAATTTAAGGAAATTTCAGCTCATAAAGAGGAAGTAAGGAAGAAAGTTCCCAACTCCTCTTCATCATCTCTTGCACCTAAGAAAGGACCATGGAAGAAATTCAGAATGAAAAGTAAGTTTTCAACTGATAATAATAAGAAAACAACAACAAATAAGTATATTGGTAATCCATGAAACAACTTTGTCAAGAATAATAATAACGGACAGAAGTCCTATGGAGGTCAGAATGATAACTCTAAGGATGGAAATAAATTTGATCCTAGAAAGGGACCTGTAGGAGGTTGTTATAATTGTGGAAAATATTATTATGCAAATCAATGTCCTTTGAAAAAGAATGATCATAATCAGCAACACAAGATACAAGTGTAGATGTGACAAATAGGTGAAAAATAGGCCATGCCCATAGAAGTTCTGGGTAAGTTAATTGGCATACCTATAACTATTATTTTTGATACCAGAGCTAGTGAATATTTTATTTTTAGTAAATTAGCATCAAAACTAAAAAGAAAACCTAGGAACATGGATAAAACATGGACTATACATTATGGAAACAATGTTGTTCATATAGTTAGTATGTGTCTTTTTGGAGCAGTCCTTAACTTACCTAGTTTTTCCACTGAAGTTGATCTTTATGTTGCACCTTTTAGGTCTTATGATGTAATGATAGGTGTTAATTGGTTAGCTGAGCATAAAGCAAAAGTGGACTATTTTTAAAAACATATTAGTTGTTTAGATGACCTGTAGAAAACAATAGAGATTCAAGGTGTGAAATGTGAGATTTCTATTAGGAAACTGTCAGCTATGCAACTTAAAAAGGCCAAAAATAAGGGTTATACCTTATATGTAGTTAATATTTTAAACTACGAGGAGAACAACGATGTTATGGAACGATATCCATTGTTACGAAACTACAATGATGTGTTTCTGGAAGAGTTACCAGGTCTTCCACCCAAAAGGGAATTTTACTTCACAATTGAAATCAAGCCTGGAACCTAGCCTATTTCAAGAACTTTTGTCTAAAGGTTTGATTACACCGAGTGTTTCACCTTGGGAGCACCGGTAATTTTTGTGAAAAGAAGGATGGAACACTTAGATTGTGCATTGATTACGAATGTTAAACAAAGAAACCATCAAGAATAGATACCCACTCCCTAGAATTGATGATCTATTTTATCAGATGTGTGGAGAATTGGTATACTCTAAGATAGATATTTGATCTAGATATCATCAATTACAGATTAAGGATGAGGACATTCATAAAACAACTTTTAGAACAAGGTATGGACATTATGAGTTCATAGTTTTACCTTTTGGATTAACAAATACACCTGTAGCTTTTATGAATTCAATGAATAAAATTTTTCAAGAATACTTGGAATTTTTTTTTCTTATATTCTTGGACGACATTCTCATATATTCTAAAAGTATTGAGGAACACCATGAGCATTTGAAGATAGTTTTGGAAAATTTGAGAAAGAGACGATTATATGGTAAGCTATCTAAATGTTCCTTCTATGACACATAAGTGCACTATTTGGGACATGTAATAAGTAAGAATGGAATTGTTGTAGATCCTTTTAAAATTGTAGCTATAATTGAGTGGCCTATACTAAAGAATGTACATGAAGTTAGGAGCTTCATGGGTCTTGTTGGTTATTATAGAAAATTTGTAAAAGATTTTTATAAAGTGGCTGCACCAATAATTTCATTGAAAAAAGGATAAGAAGTTTGTTTGGAATGAGAAATGTGAATCTGCATTCAAAACTTTGAAAGATCAATTAACATCAGCACCTATTCTAGTGGTACCAGACCCTAATGGAGGCTTTACTATTGTGATGGATGCATTTGGGGAAGGTATGGTAGGTATTTTATTACAAAATGATCATGTCATAGCTTACGAAAGTAGAAAAATAAAGTTACATGAGTTGAGATATGCTCCACATGATTTAGAGCTTGTTTCCATTGTTCATGCACTACAAGTTTGGAGGCATTATCTGCTTGGTAAACCTTTTGAATTAAAAACTGATCATCTTGGGTTGAAGTATATTTTCACTCAGCCAAATCTAAATGCAAGACAACAAAGATGGTTAGAGTTTTTGTCTCAATATGATTTTGACATAAATTACATTAAAGGTAAGGAAAATAGAGTAGCTGATGCTCTAAGTCGTAGGAAGCACATTTCTACTCTTATAACATTGAGAACTCAGTTTAAGGATGAAGTAAAAAGTGTTATGGAATATGATTCTTACTTTTAGTAAGTAACAAAATTGCTTCTTGCAGATCCAAATGATGTGAGATATAAAGGTTTTCACTTTGAAAATGAAGGAATATTAAGATTTGAAAACAGAGTATACATACCTTCACTAAATGATTTAAGAAAGAAATTGTTAGCATAATTTCACAATTCACCTTTTCAGACACCCAGGTATTACAAAGATGCTTGCTAATATAAAACAACAATATTTCTAGAAAGGGATGAAAAAGGACATTATTGATTTTGTGACACATTGCTTAGAATGTCAATATGTTAAAGCTGAACATATGCATCCAGCTAGTTTATTGTATCCTCATAGCATACCACAGTACAAATGGCAAGTGTGATGCCTACTTCAACTACCACTTGAGACCAAGAAAAAATTAGGAAAATTATGGAATAATTTTTTTTATAGGAAGAGTCTACAACCAAGTTGCAAGAAACTAGTTTGAAACTAAATAGGTTCTGGAACAAATTCTCGATTAACCAAACAAAATATTTCCATTTTTATCTTATAACAAGTTTACTAGGTTCCAATTTGGAGGTTACAAGTTTTATTAAGGTTCAGGGGAGAAATTTATCGACTGTGCCCGCTCTCTATCAAGCCCTAAAATTAAACTAGATTTCTCACACACTTGGAGTTATCAAAACTTTCCTAAACTAGGCTCATTAGATAGGAAATTTCCTCACCTTTCCAACCATATAAATAATTCCTCCTAACTCCTTGTAAAACTCAAGTTATGACCGAGGCGAGTTTTAGGGGAAAATTTTCCTGGAAGTCCACGGGGTTAGGGAGAAAATTGGGAAAAATTTCCCAAATGCCACGTGTCATCATGTTATTGGTGTGGGCAGTGGGTCGCGGGGAAAAATTTGAAATTTTTCCCAAAACCAAAGTCTCAATTTTCTAAAGGAAAATTTTTCTCCATGCCTCCGCACTCGCTCAAATGGCCACGTGGCACTTTGTGATTGTCAGCAGTCGGCGGAAGAAAAAGTGAAATTTTTCCAAAAGTGTAAAAAGTTAAGTTTTCAATTCTAAATCCTCATTCCTCCCTACCATGTGTCAAAGACGTGATTGGTGCGGGGCCAAGGGTTGCATGGGGATAAAAGTGAAAATTTTCTAAAGACAAAAAAATAAATGGTTAAGTTTTTATTAAGGATCCGCACCTCCAAGGTGCCACGTGGCAAATTTTGATAGGATGAGAGGGTGGCGGGGTCGTAGGAGTTTTTGAGAAATTTTTCTATAGTTCAAAATTTAATTTAAATTTTTTTATAAGGTCGAATTATTTCATTTTTGTTTTGGGATGGCCATTTTGAAGTAAAACTTCAAATGGCCATAACTTTTGATAGGAAGCTCCATTTTAGGCAAACAAGGACTTTCGGAAATCTCTCGGAGTCCTCTTTGCAAAAAAATCATAAATTTTAGAATTTAGTGAAGTTTAGAGGGTTAATTTTAAGAAATAAATCTACAGGGTTTATAAAATTGAAAACTGACAATTTTTCAAACTTGCAATTTTTATAAAATTGAATCCCTTCCTCCACTCCGCATGCCAATCAGACATGGGGGATCAACTTAGGGAAGAATTAGAATGTTTTAAGTATGTCAATTTGATCAATTTATTTAAGTTGTGTTTTTCTCCATCAAGGGACAGAAAAATGACCTAGGAAGGGATTGTTTCAAAATTTAAATTTGTTGGATTGTTTCCTCGAGTTTACTTTGTCAATTTGAGTTTGGTGTAGTCTTGGCATAGTAACATATGACATTTTAAAGTTAATTAAGAAGTATAAATGTGAGTGTTCATTTATTCAAAAGTATATTACCGGTTTTAACTTTAAAATAGTGAGTTTATTCCTCTAAACTAATTTTGCAATTTTATCAACTGAATGTGCATATTGTTCTAATTCAGACAATTACAATGCTCCTTAGATTATAAATTCAATATGAAAGATTTATTTCTAGTTTAAAAATCTTTTAAAAAATATAAAGCTTCTATCATTTCTTTTATACGTACTCTCTTTTCTAAAATAGAATTTATATAATATAATAGCCATGTGATTTCTAGAACAAAAATGTAATTGGGAGAAGGATATATTTCTTTCATTGATTTCAAACAACACATTACAATTTAACTCCCTTCTAGTTGATTGAATTTTCAATTTCCAAAAGGATACAAGTATATCATTTCAATTTCATTTCTTTACAAGTAAAACAGAGAATTACAATTCTTCTCTACATTCCTCAAATTTTATTACATCTTTCAATAACAAGGTAAACATCTCACATATCTATATCAATTACATTCATCCACTTGAAGTGGGTGGGGTTACATTAAAACTACTCAAAGGAATGACTGTCAAACTGATTTCTCCAAGCTCCAAACAACAACATGTTGATTTCTTCATCCTTTAGCTTTTAATCACAACAAGGAAGGGGGAAAGGCAACGCTCTCCACCCAACCAAGACATCCAATGGGAGAAGAGAAGCCATATTTCCCCATTGGCCCCCGAGCCCCAACCATAATGGAATGGATCATGAACATCAACACATGGCAACAAGGCTTCTTCACATACAAGCATATATTTTCACAATTACAAAGAAACACAAACAATGAGGTGTAGTTCTCAACTACCACAAGCAATTTCAATCAAACTAAGGCTCCTTCTCCAAGAAAGCAAGCCAACAAGAGCAAGATATATGGGGGTCTCCTTATGCCTCCCATGTTGAAATCGGGCATCCACCAAAAGAAAACCACCATAAACTCAATCAAATCCCATAAACCTTATATCTCCAAACCCTCCTTATGCCCCCAAGAAGTAGGAAATGCAAGTTATTTCCTTTCCTAGGTGGATCCCAAACCAACACTCCTCCAAAAAGAACAAATGCCAATGACAATTTCCTTATGCCCCCTCATTTGAAACCCCATAGTCTTCTCTTTTTACACCATGTCCTAGGAATTCTACCCATCCCTTAAAGAATGCAAACACAATACCATTCAATATTTTACATGTAAGAAGGGGAAAACAAAATTTAAAGGAATGATAGCCTACCTCTCCATAATGGAGATTTGCTTTCAAACAAGAGATTCTTGTTACTCAAATCAATCCCAAAACAGCAAATGCAAAGCATGAAAATCAGTCCAAGCTCCTTCCACAAGAACAAGCTCCCAATGTAAGAGAAAATTTGACCCTAAGAAGCAAATTGCAAGGTTTCAACAACCTCCAAATGAGGAAGAAATTCCATTTTAAAGGAGAGGATGGAGGAGGATGATGTGGATTCGAAGTGGGATGCCACATCATTTTTCTTCATCCCAAAATGCAATCACATGAAAAGAAAATACATCATAATAAATGTGAATGAAAAAATTACTTACATACACAAACTCAACCCATACCCAAAAGGAAAATGCATTTAAAATTTGTAAGGCAAGTGCAATCACTTCTTTCATAAAATCATGTCAAAACATAATAAAATAAGTTGCTTTTGACTCTAAAATTATAATCATGGTTGGTGGAGGTTTTTTGAGAGGTGTGGGACAAGCACAAGCCTCCAAATTTGTCCTTCAAGGCCAAATTCAAATTTCAAAGAGAAGGGAGTGTTTGACCTTCCAAAATCAACCTTACAACCTCTTACAAATTCTCACACAACCCATACTTGGTAACTTACACACTCTTCTAAAATTCATTAACTTTTATGACATTTATTTATGACAACCTTTTGACATAAGATTTATTTAATTACCATAAGGTTATAAAATATATAAATCAAATTTCATTTTCAACCAAGGCAAAAACATTTTAAATTTCACATTCCACATCCCATTTAATTTAATTAAATTTTAACTATATGACTCCACATAATACTATCATATTTAAATAATTACAATAAAATCACATTAAAAATAAAACACACACAACAATAAATAAAAAAGGAACACATAATAAACATACACACATATGCCCCATGGTCACAAAAGTGGAAATCCTAACACAACACAACACACAAATCAACGTAGTTGCCATGTTGACCTTGTTGATTTCACACTCGAATTCCAATATGGTTAGTCTCATCCCCGACATTGTTGTGATTTTTAACCTACAAAATGCAAAATACCCCTTCGGCCTCGTGGCCATATCAGAACATCCAAATGATATAAGCAACATACAATTATTAAATCTAAATCACAACAATATCGAGAATTTAACATTTATCTTTTAAATTCAATTGCAACTATATCATCATCTAATAGATCTCTATACTAGAGCTATTTAAAATCTCAATGTCACATGTCTAAAATTAAAAGCAATATGATATCCATGTCAACCAATATATCCTCATCAATAAAATAACAATAATGTATCAATGATCATCAAGCAAAATATCTGCATCCAGATCAATACTAATTCAGGATCTAACATCTAACCATCATACTAATCAAAACATAATAGTGTCCATAATAATCCCTGATACATCATACTACATCAAAACATAATAATATCTAAAATATGATCATTAGTATCAGGATCAATTATCTAAACAAAGGTCAAAGGAGAATGGGCACTACAAACAAGTAATAAGCATGGATTATGTAAAAGGGTTGCCTATGTCAAGAAATAAACATGATGTTATTTTGGTAGTGGTTGATAAACTAACAAAAGTAGCACATTTACTGCTACTAATTGAAGGATGATTCTCCTATTTTGGTAAAGTGGTTTGTACATGAAATTTTCAGATTACATGGAGTACCTAAATTAATCATATCTGATAGAGATCCTAGAATGACTTCAAGGTTTTGGAAAACACTTAATGCAACTCTAGGAACTAAGCTAAATTTCAGTTCTGCATATCATCTAGAAACAAATGGACAGACTAAAAGAGTTAATCAAATTTTAGAGGATATGTTACGAATATATTGTATAGATCAACAATATAAGTGGGAAGATTACCTTCCACTAGTTGAGTTTGCTTACAATAACACATATCATGCCTCTCTTAAGATGGCACCTTTCGAAGCACTATATGGAAGAAAATTTAGAACCCCCATTAGCTAGGACAATATTGAGGATAGAGAGGTAATTGGGCCTGAAATCCTTACTACTTAAATGGAACAACAAGTTAAAATGATCCATGAATTCTTGAAAGAAGTAGCAGATAGGAAAAAGAGTTATGTTGATTTAAAGCAGGTTGATAGGAAATTTGAACTTGGTGAGAAGGTCTTTCTTCGGGTTAAACCGAAAAAGAGTTCTACAAATTTTGGCAAGGCTACCTAGTTATCACCTCGTTACGTGGGACCCTTTGAAATAGTTGAAGTAATCAACCTTGTAGCTTACCATTTAGCATTACCTCCTTCTTTGTCATGAATGCATGATGTTTTCCATATTTCTTTGCTTAAGAAATACATTTCAAATTTATCACATGTATTAAATTGGAATTCCTTACAAGTCCAAGACCTAGTAATAATCATGGTTAAACCTATGCAAGTGCTAGAAAATCGCTAGTTGCATTTAAGAAATCATGAAATAAGTCAATGTAAGGTCCAGTGGGACCAGTTTAACAAAGAAAGTGTAACCTGAGAAAATATGGAAGATATGAAAACTGATTTTCCATATTTATTTGAACAAAATTGATTCTGATGACTGATAAAAATTTGTGATTTTATCTTTATATGACAATAAGTCTACCAGTTTTGGGTAGATAACTATTTATTTTAAATAAACAACTATGTGAATGCTGATTTCTGGAACTTTAAAATTCTGATATTGTTACAAACATATGATAAGAAAGTGAATAAATTGATTGTCCTTAATGCAAATGGTCAAAATAAGATAATCATTGGGATGATGATTATTTTTAGGAGGGAAGTATGTAACACCTTTGACAAACTCTGTTATAATTTTTTTTTTTCATTACAAGCATTGACATGTGATTTGTTTGATAAAATGTGTTCCTTTGCTTGTTGAAAATCATGCTTGCTAGCAGGATAAACCATTTCTGCCCTTGGATTCGTTAGGCTGAAATGTTGTTGCTTGTAAGAATCCATTTTCACTTCTGATAGGTGAGTTGTAATCTGGTTATGATGGTTACAAACTTATCTCTATTAACTGACTCATCCTTGGATCAATTCCAGTGATCCAAGGAATGTTTTAAATCTCCTTACCTAGTATGAATGGTAAAATGACATTCAGAGGTTGAGAGACATAACAAACTAAAATTTTGTATGTTTACAAATTCTTTATTTTCTTGTAAGATCATGCCTGCATTCTGTTGTATGTTTTGTGCTCGATCTTCTTGATTGATCTCAGTGAGACGCTTATGGTGTTAAGTGAAATGAGGCCTACTTTAGGACTATTGAGGAATAATCTAAGTCCTAGACCTAAGAGATATATCCTAACAAGATTCTAAACTAAGGTAGAGGTATCTATTTTCTAGCTCGTTTCATCTGTTTTTGGGACAACATCCTTCCCTAAGTTGTATGTTCTAAATTTTAGGTAGAGGTATCTATTTTCTAATTCTAATACCTTACGCTATACGGTTGTGAGTTATGACCTAACATAAGGTGGAAATTACTTATTGAAATGATTTTAAACCTAAGGTTATTATTTCTAAACTAGCCTAAGATCTTATCCTAAGCTAATGGAACCTATCCTAAACTAATGAAATGTGGAAAGGGGACCTAAGGGTCTTATGGAAAATGGGAATCTAGGCAGCGATTCCTAAGAAATTTATTTGATTTGATTTTAAATTAATAGGAAGTAATGCCTGTTTTGGGCAGAGACATGTAAAATTGGAGGAAGCTTACATGGAATCATCATCAAAATTGGAAATTCATGTAGAAGTTGAAATAACATTTGCAAATTTTAGATGGGCAAGTGGCAAGGAGAGACGGGTAGGAGATTGGGGAGTAATGGCATTAATGAGTCTTTATTTTTGCAGGAAAATTGTCTTAGAAAGAATGTGGGAAAATTTGTTAGTGGTCATTTGGTCTTGCATGCTTTGCATGGAGCTATCTAGTTCTTCAAACCAACATTTTGATTTTATGAAATTGTATCTTGTTGTGATGATATAGAACCTATAGTTTGAGACTGTATTGTTTACTTACCCTTTGGTATGAACTTGAGCTCATTTGAAAGCAATCAATAATGGGTTTTTGAAGTATATGGAAGTGTTGAGTTCATGCTTCAAATTTTGTTAACTGACTCGAACAATAACCTTCTTTGCCTCAATCTTTATGTGCTAGATGGAGCTGTGTAAGTTATTATTGTTGGGATTTATGTTACAATTCAAGTTTGTGAGCAATGTAGAAACTTTTTTGAATTAAAATTGTGTTGGGTTTTGTATTCTCTTTTAGATCCATTTGAATGGATTTATGGATTTTTAAAATGGAAAGGAGTTGAATACTCTTGTAGATTGTATCTTGTTTTACAAACAACTTTTACTGTTTTGGGGATCAGACTTGTATAATTTACTCTACAGTATGAACTCAAACTTGTGTTAAAACAATGTTGAATAGATGAATGTGGATTTTGGCATTATATGCATCCTAGATTTCTATTTGTATTTGAACTGGGTTGGTGTTGGTATTGATGTTCTGATAAGGTTCGAATTCGTAAGGAAAATAGAAGTATTGTTTTCTTTAAACTTCACATTTGGTTTGTGTTCTCTTTTGGAACTTGCGAAAGAACTTATGGGTTTTAAATGGGATTTGGAATTCAATTGATAATACAATGGTGAATGAATTCTAGGTTCAGATCCTTTCTATTGAGTTTCCTTTAACCTTTGGGAAGTGTTGGTATCCAGATTTAATCTCCTTCACAACTTGAACAACATCATGAATTTGCACAAGACACTCAAGGATGGATAGATGTTTTGTATGTCATTTGTAGCTGGGAAAGCACACCTATCTGCTTGTTTGCATTCAAGAATTGAGGGAGTGGATAACACCTTCAATATGGTTTTGATCTAGCCCTCACTATTTTAGGTTGTGCATGTCAACCAAGGCAAGAGAACCTATATTGCAGCCCCTATACGGTAAGGAGATGGAGATTTCCTTATGTTTTGCATATGATATGGAAGAGTATTTATGAAAACATGATCAAGTATCCATTATCCAAACTCAAAGGAGTTGTCACTACTAAATGATGGAAATGTTCTCAAAACAAAGCTAGAGCTGCTAAAGACATGATAAAACCCTAATCAACTTTGTGCATTTTAGTGAAAGGATTGAATTATTTTGTGGACACACAATGCAAATGCAGGGGTATTGTAGGTAGGATGAGTCAGTCTAAAATGAAATTCTGATGAGAGACGTTGGGACAAGATTAGTTAGAAGTCATCACCTTCTTTGGGAAACTTTGCAAATGAATTACAACACCTAAACAACAGAGATGTTTCAATGAATTTGAATTTCTCTTTCAACTAGGATGTGTGCACACATGGATGCCCAAATCTACACTATTCCATACAAACTTTGATAACCTACCACAAAGGCTTGAAGCAAAATATCAATGAAGCATCTAGGAATCCCTATTTAATCATGACCTAAGGTGCACCCAAAGGTTTACAGATAGTCTCATTAATCAAGGACAGTAAGATGATTTTAAATCTGTTTATCTTCTATCAGATGAAAGCTCTTCTGAATACAAGATTACAAATTCCATTAAACCATCAACTAGAAATGAGACCCTGTATGATCAGAGAGATCCTAAACACAAGATTGCAACATGAGCATGAAACACAAATTGAAAACATACTGAAATATAAGTGTATGCAAGCTTTGCCAAGAGATAAAACTAGTTAATCCAAGAATTTGATCAGATGTATCAGCAAGGGAATGTTATTTAGACAATCTCAAAGCTTTTTGATGGATTTACAGCTGAAACCAACTCAACATGATGAACATTTGATGCAAATAGGAACCAAAAATGGCCCTCAGGTAGTTTCTTCAAAAGAAATGGAGCACTTCCAGTTTTTTCTCCTTAAAATTCTTCTCTCTTTCTCAAAAATTCTCAAAAGACTTGAAAAATGCCTCTAACTTTCATCATATACCCCCTGCCAGCTTGGATCCTTGCATCCCAAGCAAAGAATATGCTCAAGAGATCAAATTTGTTACAAAACCCTATCCATTTGATGAAAAATGATATAAAACTGTAAAACAACTTGCCAAATGATAGTGATGCACAAATATTTTAAAATATTACATGGACTCGAGTCCTTATCCATCCTAGGGTCACATTTTTGGAATTCAGACATGCAAGCATGTATTTTCAATCATTTTCTACCTTTTTCCCTCATCATTTTAACTCTGCAACTTTTCATTTTTTACCTTTCACATTTTTACACGGGCTGAGAAAAATATTTCATGAAAAACACTACAGGCACCGAATTAGCTCAAATAAATGATTCCATTGCATCCAAAAGGTCGAGGGGATGCGATTTCATATAAAATTTCATGTGATTTGGTGCAAAAATGACGATTCCACACTTCTTGGAGCTTCCATGGCACCCAAAAATGAAATTACATAGCTGCCATCGATTAAAACCAACTTTAAATCTCTGCCCTCCACGTGTTAGATTCAAATCCCCTTCAAAAATGCTGAAATTACCTTTTTTCCTTTGAATAAGGTTGGACACGTGTCCAAATATGATTGGGGCGGGCCCCAATCCTTAAAACACATTTTAAACCCTTTTTTAGTTCGGGAAAATTTTGAATATTTTCCCCGAGCCCAATGGATGTGCCACATGTCCTCCTGTGGGCCCTACCGAAAACCATGGGCCAAAATGATCACTTATGCTCCTTTTTTGAGAAAAGGAAAATTTTCTCAAAATGCTCCGCGCCCCCGAACACCCACATGGCTTCTCTGCCACGTGTCGCTTTCCCATTGGATGTGGAGCCATCCCTTCCATTCTTCCTTCAACCTTCCACGAGCACAAAAACCTCTTGCGGGCTCGCGCTCTCCTTTTCACCCTTTGAAATGTGCCACATGTCGCTATCCCCTGATTAGATGTGGGGGACACCTTCAACTTTTCCCGTTCGGGGCCAAGGACAAATTTTTGGTTTTGAGATTTCTAGCCAAACTTTGTAAATTTTTTCATTTTCTCCGCGCGCTCCACATCTTCGCAAATCCAGGACACATGTCCCCCTTCATTGGTGGTGGGACCTTGGCCCCAAAATTTTATTTTTACCTTGTGAATTTTAAAACTTCAAATTTCTCCAAACCTCCACCCCTCCATTTCATCCCCTGCATACGTGTCACTTTCCTATTCAATGTGGGATTCCAGATCAAAATTTCTCTTTGGCATTTTGAAGTTAAAAACCTTCAAAAATTTCCAACTATTCACCTCTCCATGTTGACTCTCCTGGACATGTGTCCATTTCTTATTGGAGGTGGGCTTGCGGGCCAAAAATTGACATTGAGAATTTTTCAAAAATTGAAGAAAAATTTTAAGTGACCCCCGCCACCCGCCTGACCATCCTGGACACGTGTCGCCTTCCCACTAGGCGTGGGCTCGTGGGCCAAATTTTTCCCCTGACACCCTGAGCCAAAAAACACCAAAATTTTCCCAAGTCCTTCGCCATCCACCTGGCCCTCCTGTGCCACGTGTCATCATGCCATTTCGCTATGGGCCTTCGGGAAAAAATTTGATTTTGAGAAATTTTCCATAATGGAAGAAAATTTCCTAAGTGCAGCCCGCCACCCACCGATCCATCAACCAATCAGATCGTGCCATGTAGGCACATCACCAGTAGCACTGCGGGGCCATGGTAAAAAATTTTCCCCCTCACAAAAAACTCAAAAATGACAAGTTATAACATTTTTTCCGACCACACCCGGCCAATGAGAGCCTACCACGTCAGCATAAACGTTGCAATGATAAATTTGATGGGTAGAACATGCCCGTATGCCCGTCAAAATGTAAAAATGTAGGGGATGCCTCTGAAATCAAAATTTTTCACAAGGAAGGTGGATTTTTCAATTTTGAAACAAGTGAAGCATGATTTTATATTAATTTAGACCTGGGGAGTGAGATTTCACCTTCACAAAAATGGAAGTCAATCAAACATGGGTTTCTTTTACGCTTTGGCCAAGGAAAAATAACACAGCCCATGCAAATGAAAAAGATTAGGGCACAATAAAGGGGAAACTTGGATTTTGTTTGAAAATGGGGTAGAATAACAACATTGAGGGTAATTTGAAGGAATTCGACTTAAAAAATGAGTTGCAGATCACCCATTTGAGAAAATGGATGTTTCTTGACCAAATGGGCAAAAATGGATATAGAAAAATAGGGCAAAGTGTGAAAACTTAGAAATTGCACCAACATTGGCTCCTGCTTGGGGATGGGCACTCCCAGTGAGTGCCACAAGATCACAACATAGACCAAGTGCCAAAAATCCATTGGGCAAGGAGTCAAAAACACATTTGCAGCCCAAAAAACCAGAACTTTCACCAAAAACAGACCGAGAAAACCACACCAACAATGGTTGCCAAGGACAAAAGGGAAAACCACAAGCCAACAACAGCAAGAACAAGGAAAATACAAAACAAAAACAAGGGCTATACAAAATGTACAACTTGTGCATACCTCACATGGGGATTTAATCCAAGAAATGTTTTAAATGTCTACCATTAACAGGAAGCTCCAGCAAATCCCCATCCAAATCTTTGAGAAAAAATGTATTTTCTCCAATCCTGATATCAATGGCATAAGGGCCCATCCATAGAGCATCAAACTTTCCATGCTTTCCTTTGTCTTCATGCCTACTGTCCCATAGGAAAACCAGATCTCCAACACTAAAAGCTCTAGGGGCGACTTTTTTATCAAAAAACTTCTTCAATTTCTCCCTAAACCTAACATGCCTTTGATGAGAAGCTCTTCTTTCTTCATCCAAATCAATGATCTGATTGATTCTTGATTCATATGGGCCATGTTCTTGATCTTCCAACTACTAGGAAAACTGAAAAGTGGATAATTGCAGGTGTAATGGCAGCAAATCCTGAGTTCCATACACCAGTTCAAATGGAC
Organism: Taxus wallichiana var. yunnanensis; assembly: GCA_018340775.1. NCBI lineage: Eukaryota > Viridiplantae > Streptophyta > Pinopsida > Cupressales > Taxaceae > Taxus > Taxus wallichiana. Next base: position 671,207,274 of record CM031237.1, on the reverse strand, counting down.
TTTTACCAGTTGCTCTTTTTGGAGTTATTCTATCAGCCCAAACTGCAAATTTCAATTGTTCTCCCCACTTCTTCTTGTTGATCTCCAAAGTCCTTCTAATGATTTTGAGAAAGTTCTTGTTACTTGATTTAGCTTGCCCATTCCCTTGTGGATTGTAATTTGAAGAATAAGTCAGATTTATCCCATATTCATTGCACATTGCCATCAAAGGCTTGGCTCTAAAACACATAGCATTATCAGATACAATCTTAACTAGAACTCCAAACCTACATATGATATGATTCAGCAAGAAATCCATCACCACTTGGTGTGTTTCCTTTCTAGATGGAATGGCTTCAACCCATTTTGTAAAATAATCAGTTGCTACAAGGATCCATTTGTAACCAGCACTAGAAGGATCTGAGATCTCACCTATGAAATCCATTCCCCATTGTTTGAAAGGGCTTCAACTGATATAGGCTGCAAAGGAAGGGATCCTGAAGCCTTCAATCTTCCGGAGAAGCGTTGGCAACTATCACATCTTCTAACTAGTTGGTTTGCATCTTTAAAAAGAGTTGGCCACCAATAACCAGCTCTTAAAATCTTGTGTGCTATCACTCTACCAGAAAAATGTCCTCCACAAACTCCCCCATGGAAATCAGCAATCAACTTGGGAGCTTCATCTTCAGTTATGCATTTCAAGAGGACACCTTCAGGGTTCTTCCAAGCCAGCCCAAGGTCTATTATGATATATTTTTGAGAAGCCAACTTGAGGGCTCTTTTCTGATTTTTATTCAAGTGACTAGGACAGCATAGGTGCTTGAGGTAGAAGACCACATCCTTGTACCATTCAGAATTCATCAATTTGTCAAGAAGGTCTGCCCTTCCTTCCTCTAGCTGATTCACTTCTACGTTTTGCAAATTACTCTCAGCCATGAGCTTGGCAAGACCCAAACCTCTTACCAGCTTTGTAGTTTGAATGTCCATGTCATATTCTTGAAGTTTGTTAACCCACCTACATCTCTTGCTTGAGATTTCCATGTCTAGATAAGATGTCTTTAACCATTGTATGAGGAACATAGGAAACAACTTTTGAACTCAAAATGTAAGGTCTGAAATTTTTTGTTGCTTTTACTAATGCAAATGCTTGTTTCTCCATAATTGTGTACTTTAGTTCAGCTTCTTGTAAAGCCTTGCTAAAGAAAGCAATATGCCTCTTAGCTCCATTCTCATCCTTTTGTAACAAAACTAAAGCAATAGTAAATTCAGATGCAAAAGAGAAGATTTGGAAAGGACTCTTGTAGTTTGGAGCTGCTAAAACAGGTTCATGCTTAACTGCATCCTTTATTCCCTCAAAAGCTTGAATGACAGCCTCTTCCCACTTGATAACTTGGTCCTTTCTCAGCATGCTCATGATTGGAAGAGTTAGCTCAGAAAAATTAGAAACAAACCTTCTAATGAAATTGATTTGGCCAAAGAAAGATTGAATACCTTTCTTGGTTCTTGGAATAGGCACCTTGCTGATTGCTTCCACTCTCTCAGGGTATATCATAACACCTTCTTTGGCCACAATATGCCCCAAACACCTGGCCTTTTACACACCAAAATGACATTTCTTTGAATTAAGTGAAATTCCATACTCTCTACATCTGATTAGCATCTTCTCTAGGTGTTGCAAATGGTCTCGCTTTCGTTGCCTTGAAAAACAATCACATCATCTTGGTAAACTGCTATGAATTCATTGATATAACTTGAGAAAAAGGAAACATCCAATACCCTTTGAAAAGTAGCACCAGCATTCATCAATCCAAAAGGCATCCTTACAAAAACATAAGTCCCCAAGGAGTAGTGAATGTTTTCTTAAGTCTTTCGATTCCTTGACAACTACTTGATTGTATCCAGAGAAACCATCCAAAGTAGAAAGCATCTCTAACCTTGTCACTACACTACTGACATATTTTCCATGTTTGGCAAGAGGTAATTGTCCTTCATAGATGCTTTGTTCAGATTCCTAAAATCCACAAAAAGTCTGATATCCCTGTTCTTCTTTCTAACTGGCACAAGGTTTGCCACCCAAGAAGAGTATCTAGTAGGTTGAATGATGCCACCATCTCTCAATTTCTTCAACTCTTCTTGCATTTTCATGGATAGAAGTGGATTAATGGGCCTTTTTTTTGTTTAAATTTCTTAGTCTTGGCCTCAAGGGGAATCTCATGCTGAAATAAATCTTCTCTATATGCCTTCAGCTCTGAATAAGACCAAGCAAGGCAGTCTTGATATTTCTTTAAAAGTTGGGCATATGACTGTTTTTCCTCTTTGCGTTGAGATGGCTGCCCAACCAAATCTTCCTTGGCTTGTATTTAGTTCCCAATTTGTGCTCTTCCACATCCCTTGAAGCAAACAAGTTTCTATTTATGATGCAATCAACATTGCTAAAATTGGATTCAAGTGCAACAAGACCTTTAGGAATGGTATTTGTTTTCAATTGTATAATATCCTTGTCAAACAAAGTTTCTCTACCTTCATTCATGCACACCATTGGTTCCCAATCAATATTCTGACCAGAAAAATCTCCTTGGAATTGTAAGAATCTCAACACTTGTGCATCATCATCAAAAATCTGCCAATGTTTCACATTATCTGGGACAACTGGCCTTATTAGCACCTCAATGCCATATTCACAAAAAGATGAAATGGTGCAAGTTTCACAAATCTAGAACTAAGGGTAGCGGTGTTAGGAATATCTTGTTTAGTGCTTCACATTATAATATAGTTTGTGTATTATTAATGTAAAAGGAATTACTATTGTAATTAGTTGTTTTATAAACAACTAATATTTGTTGGCTTGTGTAGTGGTTGAGTAGGTTGTACTCACCCACGTAAATAGGCTTGATGGAGTTAGTGGTTATACTTGTTTCCTAAATTATAGGAACAAGTTATTCTATATATTCTGTAATACAAACTTGAATGAATATTGAAGGTGAATTATTATTCCGTGAATTATATTTTCTGTGCAAACCTGGTGTGTGCTTTACATTTGGTACCAGAGCAGGTTATTCCTATGAGAGCCAAGAAGATTTAAGAGGCCAAAGAGAATATTCAAAAATCCGTCCAAAAAAATACAGCAAGTAGTGTTCAGTAAAATGAACATATCTTCCTCATAAAATATCGGATTGAGGCGATTATTTTTGGGTTGAAAAGATGAGAAAAAGACGCACAACTTTGTAGTTTACATCAGGGTCAGATTCAGCATGCAGATATGACAAAATTGCTGTCAAACAGACGTTTTTGTGGCTGGAAATGCACATCCGGGAAAAGAAATGCAACACACAGGTTTTTTCTTATTGGTCAATTTTTTTTAATTATTTAGCAAAACTATAGTTTAAAATATATATATATTTCTATAGTTTTTGCTTAATAATTGAATTTTGAGGGCAATTCAATTTTATTTTAATTGGACCAATTTACGGGAAATTGTAACCTCAATAACTTTTGCACGGTAACTCAAAATTGAGCACCGTTTTTTGCAAAAGTGTTTATTTTTTAATTCTCATTATAGTGGTTCTAATTTTGGGATAAAATACCCACTTTGAAAAATATCATATTTTTTGGCTATTTTGTGGGACGCATTATCGGTTGTACCTGACGTCCTAAAACTAAAATGTTTCACATTGCGGGGGGAGAATAACTTCAATGTGGAAACAAATGAGCTTCATATCCAAACCCGGCTGAGCTAGCAGCATGTTAATGGAGGAAGGAGGCATCGGAGGAAGGAGGTCGAACAATGACCTCTCGTCAGTCACCAACGACGGGGCCGCACAAAATGATTTGGTGGCACAGGTGTGCAGTGTGAGTACTTGTTTTTGAGTTTTGCAGTGTTCCAGATTCAGTTGTGTGGTGTGAATTTCAGCTTGGTGTGATTCTTTTTCAGAGTTCCTGTTTTGTTTGGTATTTGATGGATGTTGGAAAGAAAGTTGTGTTGGAGCACAGATGACTGTCAGTGATCCTCTGACTGACTTGGTCCTCTGACTGCCGTACTTCATTGGAAGATGGTCAGCTAGGAGAATACGTTCACTAGCATTAGTGACCATGTGCAGCAAGACCTAACTAGCAAGATCCATTCAGGAGTATGTTCTTCGATGCATTTTGCTTCTCAGTATCTATTTGAGTGGAATTTCACATTGTGGGGGGGAATACATACCAATGTTCCATTCCCATTCTACACCCAAAACGACTTAGTCAAGGAAAGCTTCCAGTGGCAGTGGCAGTTTTCTATGTTGTTCGAGATCGAGTGGCAGCGATCAATGACAGAGACTACAATTAAGAACATTACGATTCTTATAGGAAGTAATGTGAAATTTTTTCAATATTTCTTCTATTGTGCAGTTTTGAGATATGCATGTTGTGTTTCCTACATAATTCCCTGATGTATAAGCATAGTGGTGAACAGTAGCACCAGAGTAAGTCAGTTCATGGATCTTGAAAGGGTTTGTGGGAGGATCCAGAAAACCACACGAGGTGGACAGTTGATGAAGTTCCTATCACGTCAAGGTTTGTGGTAAGCCTGTTTAAAACCATGGAAGGAGCGAGCCTTTCTTTTGGATCAAGGTCATGAGTCACAGAGTTGGACATGCCACAGGGGTGAGCATACTGCAGTTGAGAGTGTGGATGTTTTTCTACCATGTTCGCACTAAGGGGGGGAATGTTAGGAATATCTTGTTTAGTGCTTCACATTATAATATAGTTTGTGTATTATTAATGTAAAAGGAATTACTATTGTAATTAGTTGTTTTATAAACAACTAATATTTGTTGGCTTGTGTAGTGGTTGAGTAGGTTGTACTCACCCACGTAAATAGGCTTGATGGAGTTAGTGGTTATACTTGTTTCCTAAATTATAGGAACAAGTTATTCTATATATTTTGTAATACAAACTTGAATGAATATTGAAGGTGAATTATTATTCCATGAATTATATTTTTTCGGGAAAACTCGGTGTGTGCTTTACTGACAAACTTATCGAGAAAAGCATTAAGACTTCTATCATGGTAAACAATGTTAAAGGAATCAAACATTTCAATCAAGTCCCAAACAACATGCTTATATTGTTTCATACGCTGATTTTTGTAGCATACAAATTTCTTACTTGCTTGACAACCAGATCTAAATCCCCCTTGGACACAATATCCTTCACTCCATAATTCCATGCAATCCTTAATCCCAATAATAATGCCTCATACTCAACAATGTTGTTAGTGCACTCAAAATTGAGCTTGAAGGAAAAAGGAAACTCTTCTAAACTAGGAGAAACCAACACTATACCAGCACCATTGCCAAATTTGGAGCAAGCTCCATCAAATAGTAATGTCCATGGAGAACCTACCATACCAAGGCACTCGATTTTTACATCTTATTCTCTTTTCCATCAGCAAAACCATTGAAGTTTTCAACATCTACATCAGCAAACAACACTTTATAAGAAGAATTGTTGGGATCTTCTATCAAGTGTAGCATCTTCTTTTCACCATAGAGTTTGACAAGGCTTCCCTCAATGGGAATGGTGGTGAAAGAAATTTCCATTTGAGCACTACCACTAACACTTGCAGCCAATTTTATTGACAAAAGCATACCCCATTTGGCAGGGAAGTCAACAATTACAACATCAAGTTTTAAATTCTTACCCGGATAGGTCAGTAAGTTGCACTACTAATCGCTTCACACAACCAAAACTGGAAATTACCTTGAATCAATGGCTTTAAAATTCCCATATGCTGTTATCACTTTAATATCCAACTCATTCATGACTTCTAGAGGCATGACATTACATGATGCACCGGAATCAAACATGCAATTGTGAAGCAACCTACCTTTATGAGAAAAGTTGTGAAGAATGGATCAACATTCAATTGGGAATCAACCAAGGATGTCCCCAAATACACTTCAGGTGCCTCTCCAAAATCTTCCATTGGTGGTGGTGTTTCAAGGCCAGCAATGCTTTGAAGAGGATTCTCAACAACATTTACATTTCTGCTTGGTATACTCTTTTCTTCCTTTAATCCCAAGTATTCAAAAGCTCTTTTCTTATGTTCAATAATTATAAGCAATTCAATAATGGGAACACTCACTTTAATTTGGCTCAATACTTAGGCTATATCATATGGAACATTCTTTTGCAAAATAGCATTAGAAGGGAAACAAGAAGGTTCATCAGATGGAGAAGTATTCTTGGTAGCTTGGGCATGAAGAGGACTGATATTTTTGCATGGGACAGTAGGGTTCTTGGCAATTGTTTCTCTTCTAGGATTATCTTTGGGAATACTTGTGAGCAAGGGTGTCTTTGGTTTGGCTTGAGGACCAGCTCCCCTAACAACTTTACTTCTAGTATTGTACTCCTTTTCTTGACCAACCACAACATTCATTAACAATTGTCTATCTTCCTCCGAAGGAATACCACCATCATACTTCTTGATCATTAAAGCCCTTAGATATTCAAAGTCATTATTAGGAATTTCAAAAGCCTGAACTACATCTACATCATGAACTTGAGGAAGAGAAATAAATGGTACCCTCTTTATGCAATCCCAAAAGGTTGCAACAGTCCTTGCACTTATCACATCTGTTGATTTTTCTTCTTGTTGTGATCCTGAAGAGCTGCCCATCATACAAATATTATCATCCATTTCATTTTCATTATCATCATCAATATCTTGCTGGTCCATTTCACATGGTGGATGAGGAAGAAAACATCTGTCACACCAATCCATATCAGCAATTTCTTGAATAGCAATAACTCTTGCAATCAAAGGGTCGTGCACCACTCTATTTTCATGAGCTTGGGGTTGTCTATTTGCAGATCCAACAGGTCCTTTACCTCTATCATCTTATCTTTGATCACCCCTAGGATGATTTCAAAATCCATCATGGTTTTGAGTTGCCCCAATGATGATACAGGTCTCTTCGCAAGGTGTTCGGGGTCCGGAAAAGCTCTCCGAATATGCGTTAACATCCCGCATACCCCGCTTAGCCCCCGCATGCTTTGTTTTCCCCTTTTCCCCTCTTTTCTTGCCCCTTTTCTCTTTAGTAACGAAACCGCCGCCCTGATCGGGTGGCGGTCAGAACCGCCGCCCGAAAACAGGCGGGGCTCAGTCTGTAACCGCCGCCCTGAGCAGGGCGGCGGTCCTTTACGCATTTTCCAGAACATTCTTTTGACGTGACTCGCATGAAATATCAACGTTTCACCAGCTTTCCTTGCCGACTTAAGCTTGCATTTATGTTTTTGGTCCCCTGGAATAGTGTTTTTCCTTTGTTTATTGTTTAGGAGTTCAGTTTGGTTTTGATCTTTGGGTGATTGAATTCCTATAAATGCATGGCTTGTGCTCAAACAAATGGTCTGCCCCGATTTCACTTTCATGCTCTCTTTTTTCATTTAGTCTTTTATTCTGTTTAGAAGCCATAGTTTTAATTCTTTGCATGCTTAGTTAGCATTGTCCAACTGTTGGTAAGCCACATATCCAGCTTGTGCAAACAGTGTTGCTGTTCTATCTAATCCATTAGAAGTAGAATAGCTTAGGAAGCCATTAAAGTTGCAGGTTTTGCTCCTCAAACAGGATAGTTTCAGGTTCTGGACGCATTATGTTGCATGATTCGCAATAGATCCCGCTAGGAACTGCATAAGCCAAGCTCTGTACTCTTGCGCTATCCCTCTCCTATTCGCATTCTATTCAGTCTGTATTCTAAAGGTTGTCCCTTGTTCCAACACCTACTCCTATGTTGATGCAAGCATTACATGCTTTTCTGGATCTACGTGAGCACAAAGAACGAAGAGATCATACTGAGGGGACAAGATCACACACACCATCGGATTCGCCACTGTTCTGTGGAATCCAGGTTCTAGCTTTCAAAGTTCTAGTTAGAATCATATCAAATAGAGTAGTTAATCACTTTATTTCAGTAAATTCTATTCTCGATATTGCCAGGGAAGCTGTGGGGATTGATAGTTTCTGAGAAACTATGATTCACTCCTCACTTCTGAGGTAGGATCGAGAATCTTGCAAATAGATTAGTTATTTCATTGTTTAGAATAGATATACAAATTACATAGATAAATAGCTACACTCGGCTATTTTGTTTGTTTTAAATTATTAGTTTAGTTGTCAATTCTAAATATTTTAAATAGTTGCTTTCTTAAATTCTTATAAATCATCAGAAAATACAAAAAGAAGTCATATATGCTATAAATACATTTCGTATACTTAGAGTTCACTTTATTACAGTTTGTTTATATTATTGCGTTTGTATGACAATTACGGGACCTAGGGAGCCCAGAGAATACGTTTTCGAGCCAATCGTGTCTCAGCCCAATCTCATAACAGCAATAACTGATATTGACCAGAATCTTAGAATCCAAGTCTTCCAAACAACAACAGACTTCCAGCAGATCAGATCTCAGTTAAGAGGATTAAACATAGAAGATGACCAAGCACATACGTTTTGGTCAAATCAGCCAAACTACAGACTACCCTAGAAAAACATCTACATGATTGTAGAAGGGTTTGAAAGAGAACAAACATTCGGGTGTGACCCTTTAGTTCCACAACCAGACGCAGGAGACACCCTCACGTACATAGATACCGGCCTAAGAATCCAGTGTCAGCAAGAACGCCCGTGAGGTATTCTCGAGAAGATCGCACAATCGTTGATTCTAAACATAGAAACCGAGAAAGCGTATGATTATTGGATACTAGGGATCAGACTTGATTCCACGCATGACCATAGCTGTCCACACAACAACCACGAACCTATGGTCATGGACCCACGATCCCGCAGCCCAACGAATCCATAAGAGAATTAGACATAGATACTGGCCTACGCACACTAGTATTTCAGTCTACTCCACTTCCACCTATTATCATCGAACAATTATCCTTACTGGATATAACAGCTAACAAAGCTAGAGAATTCTGGACTAGGCCAGAGAACCGTCCATAGAGTTGACTATATTTACCATCCACCATATGACCTTATCCGGAGAAATACACGAAACTATACCGGGTCATTTTCCACGTATTCCACAACCCATAGATCGAATCACGCCAGAGCTCGATATTGATTGGAGCCTTCGAGTAGTCATCCTTGCTGACCGATCTATCACACCAGTCTAGGTTAGAAGGGCCTTCTTTGCCTTAGATTCACAGATTCCATTAGTGCGTGTCGAAGACATCGACTGCCTAACTAGTCTGTCTATATACCACGCATATTCCATCCCCACCGGCTGTCTCGGCACGACCTCGGGAGGTCGGGTACGCGGAAGAGTTACTTGTAGATTCCCACGCTCGCTTGTCACTTTTTCAAGCGTACAAAATTGGTGAACCCAACGTGAAGCAAACAAAATTAGTGAAGCCGACGTAAACTTCCTACTTTCTCTTTGAGTTATAAGTATCATGTTCTTTCACAAATCACCTTCGCTCCTTCCCATTATTCTCGTGGGTATTCATATACCCCCGAATATGTCGGGATTCGATGAATATGGCAGACCCTCTGGGTCTCGAGGCATACTACGCCCAATGTAATAGGCAATCATCACCCTCGCTCTCAAGATGGGGTGACAACTATTCAACTAATCAGCTTGTCAACACAAACCCCAAGAATCGATATAACTCATCTTTTCAAATGGGGGAGTTAGATCAACCTCCTCGAACGCAACAAACAGAGCCTTCTAGGCTCGAACAATATGACGTTTATCGAGAATCTGGTTCATCTCCTCGATGCTACTTAGACCACAAATTAGTAGACAATCGACTCCATATCCGGTCTTAGATGATGAACGGTCAATACGTTATCCTAGAGTGAACAACATTCTCGGGTATGTACCCACCTATAGGAGGTTTACAAATACAACCCGAGGTCTCTTTTCAAGAAAATACCTCTATGCCACCGCATATAGGAAATACTCTGAGAAACTTGGCAAGATAGTGATCAGTTCATGACAGATATCACATGCCTATACAACACTGTGGTATACAACAAACGCCGCTCAGGCAAAGCACCGTGACTTCACCAAATGAAGTCATTTCAACGTTAGTAGAAAAAGTGAGAGGGTTAGAACTTGCTCAAGCAAGTCAAAATTCTCCGTTCATTCAAGCAGGAAGTTCCAACCCTCCATACCACCCTGGCCAAGTAGATCTCCTCACAGGAGTAGGCACGTTAGGCATGCCGCCTCACTATCCACAACAAACGCCAACAAGGCCCATCATCTCTAACACTATTCCTCCCGGTCTAGTATCAAACAATCCATTACTAGACAATATCCCGTCATACTTAAACATGTACTCCAAATCACCACAAGGAGATATGTTCTCCTCTCCCGGCCTTTTTGCTCAAACGCAGGGACTTCCCTATGCCCCTGCCAACGCATACGCTGCACCATATCAACAACCCATCCCACCACCACTCCCTCAGCAACCACCATCAATGGTTGAAACATATGCGATAGGGACTTACTCAGAATATTTAAAAGAGCCCTTAGATTTCGCCATACGAAGCATCATGCTTCCAAGACCCCTTCCCGATTTACCCAAGTTCAAAGGTGAGGGAGATCCAAACGCGCATATCAAGGCTTACGCTACAGCCATACGAGAATTACTCCCTTGGGATGGGGTTGTTGCTAAAATATTCCCCAAAACCTTGGAAGGCATCGCTCTCGACTGGTATTATAGAATACCTGAGGCCTCCATCCATTCATTTAAACAGCTCGTATCAGAATTCATTAAGGCATTCGACATGAATAAACTATTGAGAACAGGAATCAGGGAATTCTTGCACATCAAACAAGAACACAACGAATCTGTCACCCATTTCATCCAAAGGTGGCGCACAGTTCTTTATTCTTCAGCAAGTGCTCCAAACATGGATCAAATGGAACTATGTGATTTATTCCTTCATTCTCTCAGCAGAGAGGTGAAAGAAGAAGTCCAGAAGTTCCCATTAAGAACTTACGATGAAGTACTTGAGAGCGCTCTTCGAATAGACCAAGCAGCGATAGATAGTGGTCGTAAGACATATGGAGCAAATGGGAGGTTAATCATCTCCAGCCATAACACTACAAATTATCCCGCTACCACAAATGTCAACCAAGGACCTAAAATCCTTAACAAAATCGGGGTGTAACAACGGATGGAGTAACCGACCAGCCCAAGAAGGTAAATGTGGTCAATACTCCATCACAAACAAACAACCAACGAAACAACAACTTTACCCCGACAATCAATACAGTGGATTTTAACCATCCACAACAACAACAACAACAACGGTGAAATCCCATACAAGGGCCAAGTCAAAACTCATTTGGTTATCAAAACCAAAGCCAGAAACAACAAATGCAAAATTTTAATCCTAATAGGCAACAGTTTGATCAGAATTTTAGGCCACAATATACACCAAACCAACAAAACAGGAATTACAATCCCAATTCTTATTGTGGTTTCCACAAAATTTGGGGTCATGATACTAGAACGTGTCGTGACTACAATAAATTCATGCAACGTTTACCGGAAGAACAAAGACAGTTCTTCATGATTTGTTTTTGGCAGATCCCGTATCATCACCACCAAACACGCTAGCAAGAGCAGTTTCCCCTCAAAATGCTCCTCTCAAGATCTTTAACGATCCACTCCCAAATCACGATAATAATCAACTAAATTCAACGGGAGTAAACAAGGGTGCAATAATAGGAAACAATGACCATGAAGCCTCGACTTCGCTAAATCCATCGGGTTTGCACCACGCTTGGGAAGTCAACCGAGACCCAAGATAGTCGGATTGGTAGAATTAGACTCGGAACTACCTATCGAAGCTATAACAAGAACACGAGAATATTTCTCTCAACCAAGCCCAAGTCATCTGCCAGAAATAGATAAGAGTCAGCAAATAGTAGAAAAACCTGTGGGTGCTTATGATTTAATTAATGATCTAACAAAGACCTTCTCGCACATCTCATTTTTAGATTTACTAAAGAACTCTCCTCCTCACAGAGCTGCTCTTTTAGAAGCATTAGGTCTAGGTCATCTAATTAACATCACTCCACCTCCTGAAACACAAGTAAATCACGTAGATTTTGATATCCACCCTCCGGGGCAGCCGGACAAGGATGTCGAATTCATATTCGAAATAAGTAAAATGCCCACAGATGCTGAGATCGCACGCCGAGGTGATCCAGCCTTACACTTACAAGTATGGGTTTATAATAACTATGTAAAATGGGCAATGGTTGACGATGGGGCCAGTTAACATAGTCCCTTTTCTTTCCTCCAAAACTAGGATATGGGGAAACAAACTGTTCCACCACTCGAAATACATTGAGAGGCTATGATAGCCTTAAAGCCACTTCGATAGGAACTATAATACTGCCGGTCACCTTAGGACCCAAAACAATCCTAACTGAGTTTTATATTATAGATCGGGAAACTAATTATAATATGATACTCGACGACCATGGATACACCGAATGAAGGCAATCCCTTCTACGTTATTTCAAGAAGTAAGATTTTTGCATCTAGGAAAGGTATTTCAGTAGCCAAAGGTGATCCAAAACCTTTCGATTTGCACCTAGCTGATTTAAAGAAAAGACCAGTGTACACTAATTTGAACTTCCAACAAACCAACTTAATAAACCCACCGACCCAAAACCAGAGGAGAAGTTGGTACCTACAACGGATCTTCAAACTATCAAAGATAGCCAAAACAATCCCAACCCCCAAAGATAAAACTAAAAACAAGATCATTAGGGACTACCGCAAAAATCGTTGAGTTAATAGAACAAGATTCACCAATGTTCTTACCATTTGATTCAAGAGGTATAGGATATTCCCTAGGTGTTGGTTCCTTCAAAGCAGAGGACCTCTCGTATGGTAGAAGTAGAGTGCGCAAACGCAGCAAATGCCCCAACATCTATACTCCTGACTAAGTATTGGACTCTCCATTTCGATGGAGCTAAATGTCGTTATGGAGTGGGGGCAGGTATAATTCTTACTTCACCCGAGGAGAAAGTCCTCCCATTTGCCTTTAAGTTAAACTTTGAATGCACAAACAACGGCGCTGAGTACGAAGCCCTCCTCCTTGGCCTCACCTTAGCCAAAAGAATTGGTATTGATAACATCAGAGTCTTAGGAGACTCGCAATTAGTGGCAAACCAAGTTTCTGAAGTATATGAAACCAAAGCCGAACACTTGCAGCTTTACAAAGAAGCCGTATTAAATTTAAGCAAGGCATTTAACTTCATATCCATCAAGCAATCCCGCGAGAAAAATCTTCTCGCCGATTCAATAAAGAACTTCAAGATCACGTTTTACTCCAAGTAATGAGTTAGAAGATACCCATTTCACAAATGTCCATTCGTGATGAACCATTGATAAAAATAACGACAAATCCCCTTTCAAGCGAAAGTAAATCTACCATCTTAGACCGTATCGATAATGATATGGCTACTTTGGATTACTTAAACGCCTATGCGGCATTACATCTCTCCTATCATATGCTAGATTTGTCCTTAATTCCACATTCGTCTTCCTATTTCGGGAATCCATGATGGATGGATCTCCCTCACAAATGGAACCTAGCATATACACAGTAGAAAATGGGGATGATTTGGATTTACCTCAAAGACCACCACCTGAGTTCGAAGAGGGTAACGCCTCTTTGATCGAAGAGACAATCGATGTCAACATCGGGAAGATGAACCGAGAATATTGAAACTAGGTTCTTCGTTAACCCTTAAGAAGTAGAAATACACATACTCGCAGATTCTCAAAGAACATCAAGGCATTTGCATTTAATTATAAGGAGATGACAGAGTCACACCCTGCACATCATGGTGCACAACCTCGTCACTAAATCAGATGCAAAGCCAATTAAACAAAATCAAGACCCATGAAGCCCAAAGTAGCTCTCATGGTAAAAGAGGAGGTAATAAAACTCCTTCAGGTAGGATTCATCAAGCCAGTCGACTACTCCCAATGGGTATCTAATATCGTCCCCATTCTCAAGAAGAATGGGAAGATACGCATCTGCATAGATTTTCGAGATATCAACAAAGCATGTCCTAAGGATGACTTCCCATTACCATCCATCGATGTTATTGTTGATGCAACAAGCTGGTTTTGAACTTTTGTCTCTCATGGATGGATTCTCAGGATACAATCAAATCAGAATATCTGAGCAAGATCAAGCTAAAACCACGTTTATAACTCCTTGGGGAACCTATTGCTACGTTGTTATGCCATTCGGTCTCAAGAACGCCTAACATGCATATACAAATGGGCCATGACATACATATTTCACGATCTAATTCATAAAATCATGGAATCTTACGTAGATGACTTATTGGCTAAAGCCAAGAAGCGTTGTGACCATCCCGAAGTACTCCGCGTCATTCTTTCACGTCTAATAGAATACGGAGTCACACTAAACCCAGAGAAATGCGTCTTTGGTGTAACAGAGGGAAGCTCCTAGGTTATATCATATCGTCACGAGGGATAGATGTTGACCCAACCAAAATTTGGGCCGTCCTCGAAATGGTTCCACCTTCGGATGAATCTGGAATCAGGTCATTTCTCGGAAAGCTAGGTGCAATCCGAAGATTCATCCCGGACTTGAGCTTCGCTATTCATCCAATTAATAATTTACTCAAGAAAGACTATAGCATTGATTGGACCGAAGACTGCAATGAAGCTTTTAACGCAGTTAAGCATTCTTGCTGTCACCACCTACACTAATGCCACCTAAGCTAGACCGCCCGTTGATTTTATACTCACGAGCTACCAATGTCTCGTTAGCTTGCATGTTGGCCCAAGAAGACGATGACAAAAGAGAACGCGTGATTTATTTCATTAGCCGAACACTGCTCGACTATGAAACACGCTATACACAAGCAGAACGAGAATGTCTCGCCATAGTCTTTGCAACCAAATGCCTAAGACACTATATGCTAAATCAAGAAACAAGGGTCATGGTAAAAACGGACCACTTACGAACCTTTCCTCACACAAGGGTCCTTGTCTAAAAAGGCTGGACGTTTTATAACCTTAATGGGAGAATTCGAATTAACATTTGTAAATCAGAAGTCAGTTAAGGGACAAATCATTGTGGATTGGTTAGCTGACAACCCATTAGATGGAGGTGATCTAGTAGATTTAAATTTTCCAGATGAGTGCGTATACTACATCGAAACCCGACCCGCTATCTCTGAGTGTCCCTGGTACGCTGATATCATTAACTATATCATGGACCATACATATCCAGAAGGAGCTACACCACAACAAAGAAGACGGTTACGCATATTATCGTAGCTAAATACGTCATTATAGAGCAAGTTCTCTATCGAAAAGCATTCGATGGAATGCTCCTAAGATGTGTCGACATGGAGGAATCCAAGAAGATTCTCCATGAATCTCACAAGCGGAATATGTGGAGGCCACTTCGGTGGCCACGCCACTGCTCGAAAAATACATCGAATGGGCTATTTCTGGCCCACTCTAGAACATGACGCAATAGAGTTTGTACGCAGGTGTCGTAAGTGCCAAGAATTCTCCCATGAGATCCACATGCCGGCACAAGTCCTGCAACCAATCGCTACTCCATGGCCCTTTTCTACATGGGGCCTAGACTTAATAGGGAAATTCTCTCCCTCATCCACAGATGGCCATAATTTTATAATCACGGCCACTGAATATTTCACCAAATGGGTAGAGGCTATGCCTCTTACCACTGTACCTGGTTCTGTAATCGCCAAGTTCATTTTGAACCAAATCATTTGCAGGTACGGTATCCCGCAAATCATTATCTCCGATAATGGAACTTCTTTTAAGAATGAAGAGGTTCGTGAGCTATGCAATAAATTTAAAATAAGCCATCATACGGCTTCCTTGTATTATCCCCAAGCCAACGGGCAGGCTGAAGCAACAAACAAGACACTGAAAGCCATTCTCCTTAAAACGGTGAAAGAAAACAAACGAGATTGGCATTTGAAGTTATATCCGGCCTTGTGGGCCCACCGAACCTCAATAAGAACACCAACGGGAGCAACTCCTTTCTCGCTAGTATTTGGGGCAGAAGCAGTTCTCCCACTTGAGGTCGAAATACCCAGTCTCCGCATTTCATTACAAGGGATTCTGGATGAAGACGCTTACAGAGAAGCACGTCTTTCTCAACTAGAAAGCCTAGATGAAACTAGGTTAGATGCTGAACAGTGACATAGAGTCTTATGCTGACCGATGTGCCGGGCAAGACAACAAAAGGTCTATGAACGTGATATATACGAAGGTGATCTAGTTCTAAGACTAGACAACCGGATCGACAAGAAGACCGGCGAAGGAAGGAAATTCGCCCAAATGGTTGGGCCCATACCGAGTCATGAAGGACTACGGAAATGGTGCTTACCTCTTATGTACGCTAGAAGGTGAGGAATTTGGTGAAACAGTCAATTCCCTGCACCTCAAGCGGTTCTACGCATGAGCAACTAGCACTACTTGTATAATTATCTACATTGCATCTTCATACAGATTAAGATCATTTTGTCCACTTGTTTCTTACATAAATTGTGATCAAGGAATCTATTCTCAAAGCAATTCACTACAAACTCATGATGTTGTTGGCATAAAGCTCTTTAATCATACCTCTCCATCTTCATATATCATCGAATCATCTCGGAATCTTTTATCAAATAAAGATAGACATGACAAAGTCTTAACGGTAACCATACCAAGATCTGCAAGTTTATTCTCACTTTGATTTCTTCTTAGGATAGGTGTCTTGCCTATGGTCTGTTCTAGAAGCTTCATGGTGTCACATCTATCCCATATGCATATCTCTTTGGGAATAAGCACATACTGACATTTTACTCAAGAAAACAAGTCAACAAGTAATTAAACAGAAAATTTTAATTTTACACATTTCCTTGCCCCACCAACCTTCGGTGATGAGCTTGCATCTCTTACTAGTGACGTAGGGTTGGGAAAGGATGGAAATGCCCTTACTCGCCTATACCTTGCCCACGGTGATAAACCCACGCTTCTTACTAGTAGCATGGGGCAAAGTGTAGGGGGTCTTCTTGACAAATAAGTACAAATGGTCATACGCAAACAATTCAAATTTTCAAACTTTGAGTCAAAAACAAATGAAACAGATGTTCAAAATCCCAAAAGAGTTAAAATCCTAAAAACCCAGATTTTGTCTACTATGTGGCCATCTACGGGTCTAAGTCTGGATAAACCGCAAAGCAAGTTGCATCCAAAACTATGAAGTCACTCGAGTGGAGTTGGCTTGTAGCTTCCAATTTGGTTCCGCCAAAGCTTTGTTCTATCTTTCATCACTATCATTTCACCACATTTCATAACTTGCGCCCTTCTTCTCTTGGTGATGAGCCCTCGCATCTTACTAGTCGTGGAGTTAGGAGTGGGGCAAGTTAACTGCTCATCATATCGGTTATTTTCATCACTTTGCAAAACAAACATGAGGTATCCATATTGCTCACAGAAGCTAAAGATTCAAAATCACAATATATCTACATTATCATGTATCAGCATCACGAAACACAAAAAGAAAACAAGCATTTACATCATTTGTTCACCATTGCATACATTCTAAAAAGCATACAAACATACATCGTAGTATACACAAAGAAGCTGGAAATAGAAAGGGAAAACATGAGTGACAAGCTTTTGATTCAAAGACAAATGCATATATATAAATAATCAATGTTTATATACAATGCCATCATGCACTAGGCATGGTCAAAATGCTCAAAGAGCCCGTGATACACAATAGTACAAAATACACAAGGGCCAAATGGCCTCTCAACCCCTACGCGACCCCTCCGAAGGTGCACGCCTCGCTAGACTCTCGGCTACGCCGGCGCTCGAATGTACGGAGGGCTCAGGGTCCCGAGGGGCAGCCGCGGTCTCACCACGAGAATGGCTCCTCATAAGGCGCTCAGCCGTCCTGTAGCCCGCTAACTCTGTGCGCAGGGTCGACACCATCCTGGCCACGTGCCAAATGGGAGCGAAGACATCGGTATGTCTACCAGCTGCTGAGGGCTCCCGGCATCTACGGACAGCTCCGCGCGAGTCCTATCCATGGGGATCATCAGGGAATCAGTACATACCCTGTGGATCAGATCCCGCCACTCACAACAGTCTCTGCAAACAAAGAAGAAAAACGAATCAGAAACCAAGCAAGAGGCTAAAAGATACAAGATAAAAACACAAGGAGAGATAGCAATTAAAACAAATCCTAAATTAAACAAACGTTAAAGAAGGAAGAAAGGATAACTTACTCGGATCACCGGGCCTCCAAGATGGGTCGCTGGGACCGGCACCCACCGCGGATGCCGCTGCCGACTGAGGGGCTGCTCCTGTGGCAGGGGCAACATGTCGCCCTGCAACTGACTCATCCTCTCCACCATGGCCCTGAGAGAGTGGCTCCTCTGAAACTAGAGTCCTTCTCTCGCGCTCTCCGCCCTCTCTCGCCGCATAATGTCCCGAGTGTCATGCCACTCAGATCACCTCATCGCGCCGCCTCCTCCGACCCTCCCTCTGTAAGCTCCTCAGAGTCGGAGTCAATATCTATGGGGTCATCGCTACTATGAGCAGGACCCGCAGCAATCTGAAGTAAAGGTGCCCGAGGTGCACCAGCTCTCCTCTAAAGCACGAACTATCCTCCCGGCTGCAATGGGAATGCCAGAGTGATCACTGCCCAACCACGGCCTCTAGCCCCCTCGGCCTCGCGAACTCGATCTAGTAAACCGGCGCCACTGGGGAAAAGCATGCCCATATACGGTAGGCCAAACCGCCGAGGAACTCTCGCAAAAGGATGCACCTCCACTCGCCCCACTCGATCAATGAGCTGCCCTGTGGTGGAGCAAGAGATCAAGGTAAGAGTCTCCTCTCCCCATATGCCGCCATAAGCCGGTACGGTGTCACCTCCATGTCTGCAGTAGTAAGGGAGGCAATCGGCCGGTGAGGTGCTCTAAGCACCGACATATCTGTCCATCTGGCTGCCCTCATAGCCCCAGGATCTGCCACCTCCACGCCTCTGCCATAAGGGATAAAACGCTCATACACCCAACTCATGACTAAAGTCGGGTGGCTCAATGACTGTCCCTGTAAATGGACCACCCTGTATAAATCATGGTAGGTGGTCCCTAATAATATCGCACCCTGTGCGTATATCCGGCCGTGCCCTCTATCTCGCGCAATGATGGGGGCCCAAAGAAGATAACAATGTATCCCCTCCCTTGTCCCCGATCGCCTCGAGGCAAGGATCCCCATGACGGCTCTGTCAAGTATGGGATAGGCAAAGAAGGAATGGATCGAACTCTCACTCCCTTCTTCGACCCCGTGGAGATAATCGCATCTCCCATATATGCCGCCCACCGTGCAACTCGTGCCTCGTGAGCCTCTGCTGTCTCTAATGTAAGTCTCCTCCCGATGATCGGACCCCAAAATATGGTAGACATCCTCGAGTGTGATGGTCCACTCACCACGGACCCCTGGCAGTCAGAAGGTGTTCCGATCTGCATCCCAGTAAGAGAATAAGTCACAAAGGATGTGACTAGATGGTGCAACATGAGGCACACGCGATATACGCAGTATACCAGCCCTCTGAAGTGTGTCCTCCTCGTCCTGCGAGAGGGCATCCAGTACTCCTGAGAGCCAATCACACACTCTCTCTCTACTCCATCTAATATACTCCTCTCTCGCCTGCATACACCCAAAAACACACAAAACAGAGCAAGTTAATATCTGAACAATACCAAGAAGGTCATAAAAACGCGTAGAAGTGCAAAAAAATACAAACACAATCTCAAATATAAGTTCTTTTTGCATTCTGTGTAGAACCGCCGCCCTGAGCAGGGAGGCGGTTTTGTAACCGCCGCCTTAAAGGCAGGCCCCGGCGGTGGTAACCGCCACCCGAACAGGGGCGGCGGTGCTGTAACCGCCGGGCAAAGTGGCGGCGGTCGTGGTCCGAAAACCCACGCGGGTTTTTAATCTTAAAAAGCCTAAAACAAGCAAAAAATGACCATTTGACCTAAAAATGGAGCCTACCCAGGAGCCCCCCCTAGGTGGACCTTTTGAACCTAATATTTTCAAAAATAACCCCCCCATTACAACAAATTTAGCATTTCAAATTTAAAGGGGGAAAAACACAAAATTGAAGAAAACCAACCTGTGATCTAGCAGGCGGTGTTCCGCGCGTGGAGGCATGATCACGATCTCGCTGTGGACGTTTTGACTATACTCACGCAAGAAACCGTCGCCGTGGGTCCCAGAGCTCAAAAACAATCAATTCAACTCGTGCAAATGAATAGGAAAATGGGCCCACTTTCATATA
This sequence comes from Taxus wallichiana var. yunnanensis, assembly GCA_018340775.1. Classification (NCBI taxonomy): domain Eukaryota; kingdom Viridiplantae; phylum Streptophyta; class Pinopsida; order Cupressales; family Taxaceae; genus Taxus; species Taxus wallichiana. Next base: position 671,186,914 of record CM031237.1, on the reverse strand, counting down.
TATATAAGACTCCCGATTCATTTTAAAAGACTTTTTCACAGGTTTGGAGCGCTGATGGAGGTAAGTCCCTATCCCCGCGCGAATGGTACATTCTCATTCCCTATTATTTTAGCGTTTATTTTCCAAATTATTGTATCTATCTGCACTTGAGTTCTCCTTTCGTTTTGCAGATAGCGGGAATTTTGGATGGCGTAATTTCAACACACGGACGTGTAAGGTATAACTTCTAACTTCCCATTTCGGGACGCCATACTGACCCACCGTTTTATGCCTCTTCATGGCTAAAACGCTTCTCCGAGGGGGCAATATGTACGTACTCCAAAATTGCAAGGTATCGATCACGGAACAAAACGTAATAAGTGCCCCAATGATGATACAGGTCTCTTCGCAAGGTGTTCGGGGTCCAGAAAAGCTCTCCGAATATGCGTTAACATCCCGCATACCCCGCTTAGCCACGTGCTTTGTTTTCCCCTTTTTCCCTCTTTTCTTGCCCCTTTTCTCTTTAGTAACGAAACCGCCCCGATCGGGGGCGGCCTCAGTAACCGCCGCCCCGAACAGGCGGCGGTCTCAGAACCGCCACCCTGAGCAGGGCGGCGGTCCTTTACGCGTTTTCCAGAACGTTCTTTTGACGTGACTCACGTGAAATATCAACGTTTCACCAGCTTTCCTTGCCGACTTAAGCTTGCATTTATGTTTTTGGTCCCCTGGAATAGTGTTTTTCCTTTGTTTATTGTTTAGGAGTTCAGTTTGGTTTTGATCTTTGGGTGATTGAATTCCTATAAATGCATGGCTTGTGCTCAAACAAATGGTCTAGCCCCTGATTTCACTTTCATGCTCTCTTTTTCATAGCTTAGTCTGTTATTCTGTTTAGAAGCCATAGTTTTAATTCTTTGCATGCTTAGTTAGCATTGTCCAGCTATTGGTAAGCCACATATCCAACTTGTGCAAACAGTGTTGTTGTTCTATCTAATCCATTAGAAGTAGAATAGCTTAGGAAGCCATTAAAGTTGCAGGTTTTGCTCCTCAAACAGGATAGTTTCAGGTTCTGGACGCATTATGTTGCATGATTCGCAATAGATCCCGCTAGGAACTGCATAAGCCAAGCTCTGTACTCTTGCGCTATCCCTCTCCTATTCGCATTATTCAGCCCAGTATTCTAAAGGTTGTCCCTTGTTCCAACACCTACTCCTATTGATGCAAGCATTACATGCTTTTCTGGATCTACGTGAGCACAAAGAACGAAGAGATCATACTGAGGGGACAAGATCACACACACACCATCGGATTCGCCACTGTTTCGCTGGAATCCAGGTTCTAGCTTTCAAAGTTCTAGTTAGAATCATATCAAATAGAGTAGTTAATCACTTTATTTCAGTAAATTCTATTCTCGATATTGCCAGGGAAGCTATGGGGATTGATAGTTTCTGAGAAACTATGATTCACTCCTCACTTCTGAGGTAGGATCGAGAATCTTGCAAATAGATTAGTTATTTCATTGTTTAGAATAGATATACAAATTACACTGACAAATAGCTACACTCGGCTATTTTGTTTGTTTTAAATTATTAGTTTAGTTGTCAATTCTAAATATTTTAAATAGCTGCCTTCTTAAATTCTTATAAATCATCAAAAAAATACAAAAAGAAGTCATATATGCTATAAATACATTTCGTATACTTAGAGTTCACTTTATTACAGTTTGTTTATATTATTGCGTTTGTATGACAATTACGGGACCTAGGGAGCCCAGAGAATACGTTTTCGAGCCAATCGTGTCTCAGCCCAATCTCATAACAGCAATAACTGATATTGACCAGAATCTTAGAATCCAAGTCTTCCAAACAACAACAGACTTCCAGCAGATCAGATCTCAGTTAAGAGGATTAAACATAGAAGACGACCAAGCACATACGTTTTGGTCAAATCAGCCAAACTACAGACTACCCTAGAAAAACATCTACATGACTGTAGAAGGGTTTGAAAGAGAACAAACATTCGGGTGTGACCCTTTAGTTCCACAACCAGACGCAGGAGACACCCTCACAGACATAGATACCGGCCTAAGAATCCAGGTTGCAAGAACGCCTGTGAGGTATTCTGAGAAGATCGCACAACTGTTGATTCTAAACATAGAAACTGAGAAAGCGTATGATTATTGGATACTAGGGATCAGGACTTGATTCCACGCATGACCATAGCTGGTCCACAACAACCACGAACCTATGGTTGTGACCCACAAATCCCGCAGCCCAACGAATCCATAAGAGAATTAGACATAGACACTGGCCTACGCACACTAGTATTTCAGTCTACTCCACTTCCACCTATTATCATCGAACAATTATCCTTGCTGGATACAACAGCTAACAAAGCTAGAGAATTCTGGACTAGGCCAGAGAACCGTCCATAGAGTTGACTATATTTACCATCCACCATATGACCCTATCCGGAGAAATACACGAAACTATACCGGGTCATTTTCCACGTATTCCACAACCCATAGATCGAATCACGCCAGAGCTCGATATTGATTGGAGCCTTCGAGCAGTCATCCTTGCCGACCGATCTATCACACCAGTCCAGGTTAGAAGGGCCTTCTTTGCCTTAGATTCGCAGATTCCATTAGTGCGTGTCGAAGACATCAGACTGCCTAACTAGTCTGTCTATATACCACGATATAGATAAACAACTTAATATACACATCTTCAAATTCTATCTCAAAGTCTTCCATCATGTTAACAAAGAGTTTTAGATGTTGATCTCTAGTTATGGCATTGTTACCTTGAAATTTTGGTAACCTATTTCTCACATCTTGTGGGATAGCATTTGGATAACCATCCATTCCTCCAAAATATATAGGACCAAAGGTGTTAACAACAAATGGAGGCCTATGATGAGCCATGTTGTTTGGTAGGGGTGATCTTGGAGGTGAAACAAGTGATGAGGAGTAGTAATGGCTCTAATTGGAATAGATGAATGATCTCTAAAATGGCAACCTCCCAAAGACTCTCTCTCTTGATAAAATTTAGCAAACTTAGAAACCACAGTAGCAAATCTAGGAGTGAGTTGTTTAAATACATAAGAAGGTCCCTCACCCGATGGAGAATTAGAATGAGCAAGAAGATTTCTTGAATTAGGTCCACTTGAAGAAGAATTATAATCTTCAATAACAGGCTTCTCTCCTTCAAATTCAACTATGGGGATGCATTTTCTTGCAACCAAATCACCAACCACTTTCCACACACTTCTTCCCTCTAGTTCTCGATCTTCTTGATTTGGTGAGCAATTTCTTAGAAGATTATTGATGAAGAGGATCTCCTTCCCTCCAAGTTTGATAGATTTAAACAACAAGTTTCAAATGACACAAATGTGTAAGACAACTAGTAGTTCAAGATTCAAACAACATGGAGTTGCCACTAAGGATTTTCACCTTAGTTGTGTAAGAAAGCACTAAAATATTCTATCAAATGTATGCTATAAATGAAAACTTTGCAAGGGTTTACAATTCAGATCTTCTTCTTCTTAATTCAACCAAAAACAGTGCATCAAAATCATATAAACTGCTAGTAAATGAGAATAGCAATCTGAGCTTGAAATCTTTTTACCCAAAACATGTAGATCTGGAGTGTGAAATGATATCTCAAGAATGTAACAGATCAAATAATTAATCACAAAAATGCTCAAACCTCTCAAATACTTCAAAACCACAAAGAAATTCCAAGAATTCCTCAAGAAATGGCGCGATACTTGAGTGTTGGCATCCATTTAATCTCCTTCACAACTTGAATAAGCATCATGAATTTCCACAAGGAACTCAAGGACGGATAGAAGTTTTGTATGTCATTTGTAGCTGGGAAAGCACACCTATTTTCTTTTTGCATTCAATAACCGAGGGAGTGAATAGCACCTTGAAGATGGTTTTGATCCAGCCCTCACTATTTTAGGTTGTGCCTATCAACCAAGGTAAGAGAACCTATATTGCAGCCCCTATATGGTAAGGAGATGGAGATATCCTTGTGTTTTGCATATGATATGGAAGAGGCTTTATGAAAACATGATCAAGTATCCATTATCCAAAATCAAAGGAGTTGTCACTACTAAATGATGGAAATGTTCTCAAAACAAAGCTAGAGCTGCTAAAGACATGATAAAACCCTGATCAACTTTGTGCATTTTAGTGAAAGGATTGAATTATTTTGTGGACACACAATGCAAATGTAGGGGTATTGTAGGTAGGATGAGTTAGTCTAAAATGAAATTTTGATGAGAGATGTTGGGAAAAGAGTAGTTAGAAGTCATCACCTTCTTTGGGAAACTTTGTAAATGAATTACAACACCTAAACAACAGAGATGTTTCAATGAATTTGAAGTTCTCTTTCAACCAGGATGTGTGCACACATGGATGCCCAAATCTACACTATTCCATACAAACTTTGATAACCTACCACAAAGGCTTGAAGCAAAATATCAATGAAGCATCTAGGAATCCCTATTTAATCATGACCTAAGGTGCACCCAAAGGTTTACAGATAGTCTCATTAATCAAGGATAGTAAGATGATTTTAAATCTATTTATCTTCTATCAGATGAAAGCTCTTCTGAATACAAGATTACAAATTCCATTAAACCATCAACTAGAAATGAGACCCTGTATGATCAGAGAGATCCTAAACACAATATTGCAACATGAGCATGAAACAAAAATTGAAAACATACTGAAATATAAGTGTATGCAAGCTTTGTCAAGAGATAAAACCAGTTAATCCAAGAATTTGATCAGATGTATCAGCAAGGGAATGTTATTTAGAAAATCTCAAAGCTTTTGATGGCTTTACAGCTGAAACCAACTCAACATGATGAACATTTGATGCAAATAGGAACCAAAAATGGCCCTCGTAGTAGTTTCTTCAAAAGAAATGGAGCACTTCCAGCTTTTCACCTTAAAATTCTTCTCTCTTTCTCAAAATTCTCAACAAACTTGAAAAATGCCTCCAAATTTCATCATATACCCCCGCTAGCTTGGATCCTTGCATCCCAAGCAAATAATATGCTCAAGGGATCAAATTTGTTACAAAACCCTATCCATTTGATGAAAAATGATATAAAACTATAAAAGAGCTCGCCAAATGCCAGAGATGCACAAATATTTTAAAATATTGCATGGAATCAGATCCTTATCCATCCTAGGGTCATGTTTTTGGCATTTAGACATGCCAAGCATGCATTTGCAATCATTTTCTACCTTTTCCCCTCATCATTTTAACTTTGTAACTTTTTCATTTTTTACCTTTCACATTTTTAGATGGGCTGAGAAAAATATTTCACGAAAAACACTACAGAGAACCAAATTAGCTCAAAGAAATGATGCCATTGCATCTAGAAGGTTGAGGGGATGCGATTTCATATAAAATTTCATGTGATTTGGTGTAAAAATGATGATTCCACACTTCTTGGAGCTTCCATGGTGCCCAAAAATGAAATTGCACAGCTGCCATCAATTAAAACCAACTTTAAATCTCTGCCCTCCATGTGTCAGATTCAAATCCCCTTCAAAAATGCCAAAATTACCTTTTTCCTTTGAATAAGGTTGGACACATGTCCAAACATGATTGGGTCGGGCCCCAATCCTTAAAACACATTTTAAACCCTTTTTTACTTCGGGAAAATTTTGAATATTTTCCCCACGAGCCCCCTAGACGCGCCACGTGTCCTCCTGTGGGCCCTACTAAAAACCACGGCCAAAATGATGACTTTTTCTCTTTTTTGAGAAAAGGAAAATTTTCTCAAAATGCTCCGTGCCCCCGAACACCCACTGCTTCTCTGCCACGTGTCGCTGTCCCATTGGATGCGGAGCCATCCCTTCCATTCTACCTTCAACCTTCCATGAGCACAAAAACCTCTATGGGCCCACGCTCTCCCTTTTCTCCCTTTGAAATGTGCCATGTGTCACCATTGGATGCGGGGGGACACCTTCAACTTTTTTCTGTTCGGGGCCAGGGACAAATTTTTGGTTTTGAGATTTCTAGCCAAACTTTGTAAATTTTTCATTTTCTCCACGTGCTCCACATCTCTACCAAATCCGGGACATATGTCCCCCTTCATTGGTGGTGGGACCTTGGCCCCAAAATTTTCTTTTACCTTGTGAAGTTTAAAACTTCAAATTTCTCCAAACCTCCGCCCCTCCATTTCATCCCCTGCATACATGTCACTTTCCTATTCGATGCGGGCTTCCAGATCAAAATTTTTCTTTGGCATTTTGAAGTCAAAAACTTCAAAAAAATTCCAACTATTCACCTCTCCATGCTGACTCTCCTGGACACATGTCCATTTCTTATTGGAGGCAGGCTTGCGGGCCAAAAATTGACATTGAGAATTTTTCAAAAATTGAAGAAAAATTTTAAGTGACCCCCGCCACCCACCTGACCATCCTGGACACGTGTCGCCTTCCCACTGGGTGTGGGCTCGTGGGCCAAATTTTTCCCCTGACACCCTAAGCCAAAAAACACCAAAATTTTCCCAAGTCCTTTGCCATCTGCTTGGCCCTCCTGTGCCACGTGTCATCATGCCATTCACTGGGCCTTCGGGAAAAAATTTGATTTTGAGAAATTTTCCATAATGGAAGAAAAATTCCTAAGTGTGGCCCGCCACCCACCGATCCATCAACCAATCAGATCATGCCACGTAGGCACATCACTCAGCACTACAGGGCCGCGGTACAAAAAATTCCCCTAAAAAAACTCAAAAATGACAAGTTATAACATTTTTTCGACCGCACTTACCAATGAGAGCCTGCACGTCAAGATAAACATTGCAATGATAAATTTGACGGGTAGAACATGCCCATATGCCCGTAAAAATGAAAAAATGTAGGGGATGCCTCTGAAATCAAAAATTTTCACAAGGAAGGTGGATTTTCAATTTTGAAACAAGTGAAGCATGATTTTATATTAATTTAGACTTGGGGAGTGAGATTTCACCTTCACAAAAATGGAAGTCGATCAAACATGGGTTTCTTTTACGCTTTGGCCAAGGAAAAATAACACAACCCATGCAAATGAAAAATATTAGGGCACAATAAAGGGGAAACTTGGATTTTGTTTGAAAATGGGGTAGAATAACAACATTGAGGGAATTTTGAAGGCATTCGACTAGAAAAATGAGTTGCAGATCACCCATTCGAGCAAATGGACGTTTCTTGACAAAATGGGCAAAAATGGATATAGAAAAATAGGGAAAAGTGTGAAAACTCAGAAATTACACCAACGGGAAGTTAAGTTCTATTTTCTCAAACTACTCTGTAGATCAACTCTCTTCCATGTTGTAGAGTGATTACCATCCTAGGCCTATTCAACTTCTTGAGTTCGGCTTTCTGCCCTTTTGATCTTGGATGAAGTAATGTGAACTCACTCTTCGAAATGAAAACTTCCTTGTGGATTGTTTAATTTAACTTGTTACTAGTTGATTGTGGAAAGTTCATGGGAATAGTAGTATGTTCAGGAAACTTTTGGGACTGTCACTTTTTGGTACAAGGAAAACCAAACCATCCCCATTTGATCTTTCTTGATCTCAGCTAATTTGTATAGAGTCAATTGTCATGTTGATTCGGGAAGTGTACAAATGAGTTTATCCTGTAGAAAGGAAAACATAATCATTTCTAGACTGACTATTTTGAATGAATGAGTCATGCTTCATTAGGATATTATTTTTGGATGGACTCCTCTTTGTGCACTCAATAATAATATGAACCTTCCCTGGATGGAAACGAGTAAGAGATAATCCTTGTGTAAGTCTTGCTTTGATTTATGGAATGTATGGCCACTGACTGATATCTCCTATAATGTAGAATATTACATAAGAGTTGTAAGTGAGATGAGGACTATTTTTTTTTCTCCCTTCTCAGACTATTTTGCGATTCTTGCTATCAAATGTTGTCTCTTAAATGATGAATCCTTTTATTGGTTTCCTTGACTAATACAGCTATCCTTTTATTTATTTATGAACTTAAATTTTATGATGTATTGGCTGATGTAAAGTCTAGCTCTTTTGTAAAGAATTCCGATTCATTCTTGAGTTGTATTGAAAAATAAAAGTTGTATTCTTCTATGATCTTAATGTTGTTTGATATGTAGTATGCCTAAAATGCATAGTCTTGTAAAGTGTATATTTTATCATGATGAATTGAAAAGTTGGAGACTGACTCCAAATTGTTGTGTGAATTCTCTTGTACTTTTTATGAAGGAAATTGGAATTTATCTTGTTGATATTCTTCGTAGCCATTGTATACTTATTATTGTTATCATTTAATAAGATGGATTAAGGGAATAGTTAAATCTCCCCTTACTAAGTTACAACTTGTTAGTTGCATAATATGTCGTTCTCTATCTAAACAATTATATTATAATTATGGAATGTATATTGGACATACAATTAAACTATATGAATTGTGAAAGATAAAAAGGGGTACGATATCCCTAACACTAAATCATGTAGAGGAAGACTCTTCCTCTCTCAAAAGAATGAAAAATAAAAGGAATGGTGGTTATGATCGTTAATATTTGTACTTCATTTTCTATGAAGTAAACTCTAGTTGAACCTAGGTGGGTGATACACCTTTGGATATTTAAGTTACATTAAATTAACTATTTGATGTTTTTGTCCTATTTTTGGATAACAACTTGTTATGTCAAGTTAATGAACATAAAAGCAATCATGAGTTAATGAAGTTATTAATATTAATCATATTAATTATGAATTAATGACCACCAAGTAGTATGTACATCGTGATGGAGCAGTTCTAATGGATGTTGGCACACACCAACTGCAGGAATGTACCTTGAGAAGACTAAGGGCTTCTCAAGGATACAGTGTTGCAGTTGACATGTGGCCACACCCTCCTGTAATTTCTCATCTAGATCTATACACATTTGGACTTGAACTTAGTTTCTCTCTAGGTCAAGTTAGTAGCATGATTAGAATAGGAAGTAGCTTTGAATGACCCAGGTACCTAGGAACATTTGGTTGACTTAGGTTGTTTGAGTATGCCCACATACCCTAAGTCATCATGAGCATCTACCTATAACAAATTATGTCGCTAACTTGGGTTAGGGTCAAAACTTGGGAAAGTGGACTGATAAAAGTCGAGTAAAATACCATTGTAGATAACAGTAGAGTGTGGTGAAGGACATGTTTCACATTTATGAGTATGCCATCTTGGAATAAGTAACATGAATAGTATGTTGGAAATCTTTGGCCAAAGTATCGCAAGCTACTGGTTGTGTTGTCCTATGTCACCTAGTTTAAAGAAACATGATGTCAGATGAATATTGGTAATAAATATTTAGATAGGTTCTTTAAACAGATCACTCAGTACCCAGAATAGGGTAGGAAAACCAAGTATATGTAGTATACATAAAGTATTCTATACTTAAAGACAAACATGAGAGATTGGTTAGTAACCAAGTCATGAAATGAGAGATCGAGTAATTTACTGAGTCATTTATAGCTGCATATGGTTATCTATTATGAGATTTATTGGCATGGAATGTGTGTTCTAAATGATGTTTTATTTAGAATAGAGAACATTGTGTAAAAAAATTCCCTTGTTTCTAAAGTCTTAAAATGGGAATGTTACAAATTCTGTCACGTGGGTGTCAAAAGACTCCCCATAGGGGTTGGGAACATTTTTCAAGGTCTAATGTCACTCACCTTAGGGAAATAAGGGAAATCAGTTTCACGGTGGTCCTAGAACCGACATGTGGCACTTGATTTGACATTGAGGGATTGAATGCTCCAAAAATGCACTGGGGATAAAAGTTGGTCACATGGATATCCAAAAGGATCCCCATAGGGATCTGTGTGCATTTTTCAAGGTCTTATTTCCTTCACCTTAGGGACATAATGGACATCAATTTCCACAAGTGGTCCTGAAGATGACATGTGGTGCTTGATCCAACGACAGGTAATGGTTTCTCTAAAAATGCACCCAGGGGTTGAAGCTCATCAAGTTTGGAGGTTACATGAGGGTATAAGAGGTCACATGGGGGATGGGAACATTTTTAAATGATTTTTACCGACATCGGGGACGTTGGGGACATGAAATCCTGTTAGGCTCCTGGTGTTGACACGTGTCCCCCTAAAAATGACTAAGTCTTGAACTTCCTTTGAGAGGGTAACTTGGAACAATGATAACTTGAGCTCCTAGTGGAATTTATTGGTAAAATTTTATATGATCCTGACTATAAATGGAATTTTGGATCTAATGGTGGGGGTCTCATGTCTTGATTTAACCATATGATCCCTAAAAATAGGATTTTTGATTTGAGACTCTACTTATACCTGAGAAAAATTACCGCCGATCCTATACGCCAAGGTGTTGTGAAAAATATTATTTCACCATCATGTATTTATTGGAATTATCTTTTTATTGATTTTTTTAGTTCTAAATCTATCCGAGCTCCTAAAATCTTCTTCTAAATCCCAGCAGTTGTTTTAGGCCTATGAGCGCCTAGGCTTGTGCACCTGTTTTCACTCGGATGCCCAAGTATTTCAAAACTTACTCAAACCTTCCAAAATTATTTCCATGATGTTCCAAGGTCTTTAATTCACCTCAATGTTGAATTTTTCTTTCTGTTATACCCAATGGAGTTGATCCAGGCTTGGGAAGGCCAATGATATCCCTTCCCAACATTTCTTGTAGATAGCATCTTTTAGATCTCCCTAAATCACCTAGGGGAATGAATAGAATTTCCTAAATCACCTAGGGGAAAAATTTGACATCAAATAGGGGTGATTAGACTGAAAAAATTGACTTGGGGTTCTAGGAATGATAAAACATAAATTTTTTGGCAAAGGGGGTATAATTGTTGTGCTTGGAAATTGTCTATTTCCTATTGCACATTTACATGACAACACTCATTTAAGTCATCAACATATTTTTAAGGTATATCAATTGAATTCACATGTTCCATATTCTGGGAATACTCCTTGAAGAATTTTATCTCACCCTACAAGTTTCTTTTAATCTCCATACCTTCTTGCTAAAAAAATTTCTGACGGGAAGCATCTGGATACTTTGCATGCAATACCTCAAGTTTTTTAATTACGGAGTTTTTCTTTGCAGTCTCACACATGCGTAATCTCAGCATGTGTAGTCACCAACATAGGTATTATCTCAGGTTCATTTGATAACTTTGGCATCCCCGATCTTCTACTTGCATTGTAATCATGCGCACCCTTATATTGTTTCTAGCCATTCATGGTCTACAAACTTGTGATTCATTACGCACCATGAGAAAATAATGTTTTGAGGGAATTTACACCTATAATGATTAGGGGATCCACATGTATAGTAGGTTCCTCATGGTAATTCACCTCTTCCACTGCCGTAACCTCGACCTCTGAATCCTCCGCAGTAACCTCTACCTCTACCACCTCCATCAAAGCATCCTTCATTATGATTATGATTAATATGTTCACCTTGTTCCTTAGTATTGTTTACAAAAATGGTCCAGCGTATACTAGTTTCAATGGCATCATGAATCTAATCAATCAATCTGTAATTCTCTATATCATGAGTGGTAGACTTACAAATCTTATAATAACAAGACATGTTCTTCCTGATCACGTGCTACAACAAGGGGCACCTACTTGAATCATGATCTAAATGATAGATCTCACAATCCAACAACATGCCATGTACCAATTTATAAGGGAAACTATCCTTATTATTTCCTTCCACTTTGCAATCTGTACACTAAATATTCTTGTGCATCTCATGGTCCGAATTAGCTAAAACAAATTCCAACTATTTTTCTATAGATGAAATTTGAGCTTCCAAAAATGGGCTAACTCTAGTGTCTATGGTACTAAATACCTCAAAGCATGCGAGATCTTCCTCTAAAGCCTCATGCGGATCTATAAATTTATTATGAGAAAGTTCCCTTCTAAAAGGTGTGATCAAACCACCAATAAACCATTATGCATGTCGGCTAGTGTGAATATTATAAGACACCTTCAATAGAAAAGTTTTAAAACGTGCATCATACTCCCTTAAGCTCTCATCCATACCCTACTTAATGTCCTTTAGTGTGATGATGTTGTTTTGTTCAAATTCAAGTATATAAAAATCTTCCAAGAAATCATCACGAAATGTGTTGTAGTCTACACAAGTCTTGTTCAGATAATACTTCCTATACCAACTATGCTCACACACTTACAAATTATTAGAAACTAATTTACCTTACACTCGGGAGTTTTGATTCCCTTATCGTTCCATAGTATCTCACATATATGCACGTGCTCAACTACATCTTCAATAACCATAACTAGATCTAGATCACAACCATATAAGAAGAATCAAACAAGAAATAATATCAAATTTACTACAAAATATCCATCATCAACAACATCAATAAAAAGAATCCATCCACAACGATCCATTGTATTAATCCATAAAAAAACAATAGTTGAATACATCATAATAGTCATTACTAAGTCAAGCGTGTGGGTTTACTAGTAGTATAAATCGACATAACCTGATCAAGATCCCTAAATTGTGCAAATTAATACACACACACGCGCGCACGCACACACACACACACACACACACACACACACACACACACACACACACACACACACACACACACACACACACACACACACACACAGATATATATATATATATATATGGGTTAACCACATAAGCATCCTCAAAATAGGATACATGCTAAGAATAGCCATGCAACACTTACAAAGATAACAAGAGAGCATGCAAGATCTTATAATAATAGATCTCCTATAGATAACTTCAGTTCCAATCCTATTTTTAGCCCAAAACATTGCATGTCATTTGTTCTTACACTTGTTCATAAATAGCCTTGTGTGTCCTCCAAGCCTTCTACCAAAATGTGTTCAACACTCAATCTGAAGGTTTCCCCACACTCCAACCTATCCTTAGCCCACATTATGTAAATCAGCTAAGTCTGAACACTTACTTTTCCTGGCGCACCTTGTATTCATTGATCCTCCACGTGCCCCATCCTCATGCACCTTTAATATTTAGGTTATATTTCATAATCCCAACAGGTGTTTCCTAACTTTATTTTTCATGACTAACATGGTATAAGCCAATAAATAATCCACCAGAGGCTAAAGGAGCCAAATCTTAATCATAGGGACTATAGGCTAGTTATGAATGCTAATGGACAATTTTGTGCTTACAAAGAGAGAGCTAAGTGTTTGTGAAACTTCATAAAGGTAGATGTCTTAGAGAATGAAAAGGACATGGTATGCATATGATATAACAATATTTTTTTATGATGATGTCACTTAGGTTGATGAATGTCAGTTTTTGCAAGTTTAGGCCTTTGTAGGCTTGAGAAGGATCCTCAATGCAGAGTCTGGAGAAGGTTAGCTATTAGAATCCTATTGAACTTCCTGAAAGGAATGAGTTTATACCTTGGCTTTGCATCATTTGTTATCAGGTCAAGAGATTTTGTTTTTAAATTCATATGTTGTATTAATGTTTAGATGGCTAATTTGTAGAGAGTGAAGGAATCTAGTTTGTGAAAGAAAGAGGTGAAAAGGAAGTTGTCAAAGGTGATTGTACATGCTTTTAGGTATTGGTATTTTCTCAAAGAAGTGAATTTGTAGGTGACCAGGACCTTGGTGAAGAATAAATTATTGGTTATGAGATTTGAAGAATGGATCTTTCTGATTTTTGCATGGAGTAATATTATAGAGCCTTGAAGTTTGAGTCATTCTTGACGTGTTGAGGAATTTGATGCTTGAATATTTTAGAACATTGTTGATTAATCAATTTTGATGAATATTTGAGGCATATATGTTCCTAACAAGTGGTGGAGTGTTGAGTGGTGACAGGTTGAGAAGCTAAGAGAATAAATTGTTTGAAAGAGACAAGCTAAGGTGTTGGAAAATTGGGTGAAGTGCATAAGAAGAGATAGAAGACTACAAAAGAGCAGCTCATAGCATTGAAAGAAATAGACAAGGCCAAAAGACTAGGGTGAAAAATACCTAGGTGAGGACTTAGGAGACCAATAGACCAAGGTGAAAGAGACTTGGGTGAAGGTCACATGGAGAGGTTGAAAGGAGATATGGGAAGAAAATCCAAGGGATTAAAAGAAGGAATAAGCTATGATAAAGAGAAGGAAAGCACAAGAGTGAAAGAGTTATTCTCAGAGAAAGAACAAAAGGAAGCAAGGGACATGTTTGAGAAGTTGGAGACAATGATCAAGACCATGATGAAAGATCAAGTTCAAGGATTTGAATGGAAGCTGAAAAGGAAAGTCAAGTGGCCTATCAAGCTACTTATGAAGAAGAATCAGAGAAAAATATGATGGCTTTAGAGAGAGAAATAGTGAAAGACACTCATGAAAGAGTGAAGGAAAATGAGATGTTATGTGAAGAAGAGAATGAGAGAAGAGAGAGAAAAGAAGTGAAGATGAAGAAAAAAACTCATGTGGGCCTTATGGGATCTATTTTTTATCTAACTATATGTGTTCAGAGAATTTTTATTTTCTTCTTTAAATTAATGAAGTGAAATAAAAAAAATAAAACTGACCTCAAAAGATGGTGGGTTTTACCAATACCCATGATGATGAATGTTGATGTCGATGCTTGATTGAAGCTTTTGATTCCAAATGAGTGTATAAGTCTTCCTGTCTTAAAAATAAATCTGTGATCAAAGAAACTAAACAAAAGGATTAGATAAATGGATAAATGAGCTGCTCAAAAAAGGCCAATTCTAGGAATCCAAAGGGACTTCCTTAGAGGATGTCATCTCACTTTGTAATAATTAAGTGAATTAATAAATATAATGATAGTAATAGATAATAATAGACAAATGATAAATGGATATAGAGCTCTAGAATTCAAGATTGAAAGGAAGGTCATGTGTGGCTTCGAAGGTGGCCCAGGAAAGTGTAGATGTGATATAAATGGAATCAAATTAATCATACCAAAATTCCTCAGTCCCTTGCTAGATATAATTGAGTAAATTGATCTGATCCTTAATGTCTTGTTTGTCAACAACAAATCAGATTTTGCACAATTTCATTTTGTGGAGGATGTTGTATTGTTCCCATAAAAGGGATGTTGGACTACATGGAGATCATAAATACTTGTAATAGGGTGTGAACAACCTAGAACTACCATCTAATAGAGAGCCATACTTGGAAACACCATGTAAAATGTAAAGGAATTAATATAAATGATACAAGGCTGATAAATTGATAAATAGATAAGTTTTGATAGGAATGATTTAGGCTAATCACTAATTATTAGAGTGAATCGCTAGCGATTACTGTGGAAATTGACATTTTTGCTAAAAATTGATGATTAAGGCTCTAGAATGATGTTTTTGATTGCTTTTAACACTTCATATGAATTGTAAGAGATAAACAAAGATTCAGGAATACCTTGGGATGGACAAGGAGATAAAATATGCCACAAATATTCAGTGAGAATGATCAGAGTTGTTATCTTGTCTTGTCACACTTCCTAGAGGTCGAATGATAGAAAATGGTTGTAAAAATGTTGTTGTAAATGACTGATATTAATGCTTTATTATGTTTGAGTATGTCTCGGATGATGAGGAGTATGAGAGATAAGTGTGGGCACGAATGATAAAATTCTAAAGATCCTTGAGAGAGAGCACAAAGGTGTTATTTATAATCGTTGGCGATTAGGTAGAATCATCGGTGATCCACTTTTTCTAGGAAAGTGCTTAGAAAGTGGTTGAAACCACTTCTAAACAAATGTTTTGTGATGTGGGTAAATGGTTAAGGGGAGGTTGGGGATGAGGTGTAGAGGTTAAAATGTAGTAAGAAAATAGGTTTGAATGGTTTTGAAATGGTTAGGATAGATTTTGGATAGTTAGGTGGTTTTAGGAGGATAAAATAAGATTTTACAGCTATAAGTAGTATTTACGGGGTGTGGGAAGATATTTACATGGAGTAAATATTGTGGAGGATTTTAGACTTAGGATAAGTGATTATAGATTAAGTAATGTGATTAAATGACTTGATTTTATTTAATATTATTTGTGAAGACATTGTATGTGATAAATGAAATTAACGATGTTAATTTCAGGTGTCTATAATATGTTTGAGTGGGTATTTACAGGTATGAAGATAACAATGATGAAAGTGAAAGAAATAACCTCAAAATGGATAGAAATAAAGTTAAATGACGCACATGTGGAATAAGATGAAGATGAAATAGTGTATGTACAACTGGTACAAAGAAATGAAGACAAAATGGAAGATCCTAAACCTAATCAAGAAGACTATGAAGATCAAATGTCATTCTATGAGGCATGGGAAAGCTACTTGGAAGAAGAACAAAGTGCTAGTGAGAAAAGTGAAGCTACAAACTATGAAACATTAAGGATGAATCAGATTGTGCAAGTTTGAAGAGAAGAAGAAAGAGGTCTAAAAGTCACTTCTAAATAAGTCAAACAAAATAAGGAATACACTAAGAGAAAATAAAATTTTCTCATGTAAATGAGATCATAAATCATGGATATATTGTGCCTATATGGCTTAAGGGAAATGCAAAAATAATGAAGCCTAAGGAGAATGCAAGTAAAGAGAATGTTTGCAAAGGTTTTGAGTCAAGTTTACAAGCCAAAGAATAAGATAGAGCTGATATAAGATAGAGTTCAAACTATAAGAGAGAAATCAGATGATATGAAGACAAGGGACCAACCTAAGCATATGGAAAACAAGAAATGGATAGTCAAGACCAAGAGTGAAGCAAGCCTACAACAAAAATGTATACATAATGAGATAAAGACCATTTCAAGAGAACAAGATAAGATAGAAGAAACAAACCAAGCATGATAGCCAAACATCTTACAGAAGAATGAACCAACTCATGAAGGAGATCAAGGAAAATTTCAAGGTAAGGAAGTGATTTGTGCAATATTTGATGATGTATTAGATCATGGTGACTTGAGCTCATTAAGTGAAGAAAGAAAAGAGAAATGCATAGCTTTAAAAGAGGTGAATAGAGCAGCTATATGGGAAATTGGTGAATGCTCCTACACAAATGAAGAAGAAACATGGAGGAAAGGTGAAGATTGTGCAAAGAAGGATGAACATGACAGCCCCAAGTTTGATGAGGCCATGGATGAAGAAGACACTCTCATGTTGAGAGAGAAAATGTGCATGATTGAGGAACTCTTTAACTCTCAAAGAGTCTACAAGAAAGGAGTGAAGACAAGGTGAGTACTTTTGATGATGAGCTACTTGAAGATGTTGATTTTGTGGGTGAATTCCTTGAAATAGTACAAAATGAACCTACTAATACATTTGAGAAGCATAATAAAAGAAAATGTATATGGATGACTGACTATAGTGAAGCTGATAGGTTTGATAATCAGCCTTGCATAGATGAACTAGATGAGCTATCACAAAATTTAGTGGATGAAATAGACAAAGAAAGGAAGGATGAAGTAATGACTACTAGAGAATTAAAAAAATTGGCAAATAATAATGAAAATGAGTACCAACAAGGACTAGATACATCCATAGAGAAGTTGGGTATGATGAAATTCATAAATAAGAAAGCAAAAAGACAAGGAAAAGAAAGTATAGTGAACAAAGGCATGAAGATGAGGAAAGTGAGAGTGAAGATCAAGAAGAAAAGATGTAAAGTGAAAGAAAATGGATGGAAAAAGGAAAAATATTGGGACCTAGGTGGATATCACTCAAAGAAGCACAATGAAAGCAATGCATGAAGACTAAGGATAAGTAGAGAAGATTAAGGTTAGACCAAGCGAGAAAAGTTTTGGAATACTTTTTTCTCCACCTTGGGAGTATGATGTAGGGGAATCATTAAATGAAGCATCAAAGTGATAGATTCTACATTATTTTTATGATTATAAGCTACTGAGAGGGTCGAAGAAGCCTCAATTTGGCGTATGAGTCATTTAGAACTCATGAGAATCTCGGAAAGTTGAATTTTCCTCTTAATGTACTTTCCCTCCAAAAAGTGATTTGAAATTTAAAAGCTTAAAAACAAGGAAATATGGTTTTCATAGGGGTTTAATGTTTAAAAGGGGAATGTAGGATGTCTAGGCAAGTGTTAAAGTCCTAGGTTAGAGCGTGAGTTAAAAATTTGATATAAACAATGTTAGAAAACTATATTTAGTCATGTATGACAGTTAGATTTGAAAAGGATGAGTCATCATGGAGTGTAAAGAGTTGCTTAAGATGGGAAAAAGGAGTTACATGCACAAGTAATTTGAGTATGGGAGTAGGAGATTCAGTTTTTGAGACACATCCCTTGAGGATGGAGAGATAAGGGGAAAAAAATTCCATGACTTTAATTGATAGGCATGTGTGTATGAGAGTTTTGTTTATGAGAAATGGAAATCTTGTTATATATGGATGAAATCTGAATGTTTATAGTCATATGTTGTGGATTATTGTCATTGACTATACAACATGTGTTAGGATCTCTAGAAAAGGTATGTCTTAATAAGAGGACTCTGGTTTGGATATGTAAATTGTGTAATTGCTTCATTGTTCCTAGGTGCTTGCACTTACTAGATGAAATCTTTACTAATAATGTCCCAACTTCTATCTCAAGTGAAGGAAGGATGATTTTTTAATTTTTAGAGTAAGATCTTGACACCCTCTATTTAGTTACATAAAGTAAACTAGGGAATGAGCTTATGTGCAAGGTTTATCGAATGGTGGATCTCGAGGAAGTGGGGATATGGAATCATTAGTTGGAGGAAAAAAATCAATATTGTGCTAAAAAGTACATTCATCTTACATTGAATGTTATTTAGCTAAAATCTATGAGGTTTACATACTCTGTTTGAAGCTTGTATTATTACTTGGTAGGTGGTGATTATTTATTTTTCTTAGAATATCACAAAAAATCACATATGTATATCATAGTTGTAGATGGAATCCTCCATGAGGAAATGATTTTCATGCTGCCAACAAGATTATTGGATGATGAAACTTGGGTTGTTAAGTGTTCATGTTAGAGTTAACTATATCGAGTCTTGATGGTGAGAAGGAAACATGAGATTGTAGAAGGTTACTGAGTAAAGAGATGAAGAAGAATGAGTGTTCAAGTCTTTGTGTGACTAACACATACCTTATAGGAAGAAAACCAAGTATTTAAAACAAATTCCATTAAATATTGCAACATAGGAGGGTCTAAAATCCCAAAACCCCTGGATACACAGTTGGGGATAAGGAGGTATAATTAAAATTATTGCTTTTTGATAAATTTGGATTCTACTATCATTTTAGACATGTGAGTTTCCCCACCATAGAGCTACTGATGACAATTTTATGCCTTGAGAACAAATATTTAGAGTTGATAAGTGAAAATGGCTTCTCGAGCTAAGCTACCCATCCACATCTAGGGTTTGAATTTTAGAGCCACGAAACTTAGTATTTTGATCCAAAATTTGTAAAGAGCATTTTGGAATGGTGTGTGAAAGGATTACAAAATAAATTTTAAATCTAGAGGGTTAAATCCTCATATTTATTTGTGATCTTCTATAAAGACTTTGGCCCACTTAGAGACCTAAGTTGGGAGGTTCTTTAACAAAGGAAGGTGGTCATTTCCCTTAGAGTCTAAAATTGAAATTGCACATGCTCCTAGAACCCCAAAATGCGTGATCAAAATTTTGGGGTTTGTTTCTTGGATTGATTGGCATTGAAAGTTCGTGAGATTCCAAACAATCCTAGACCTAGTTCTAGTTTAGTGAGCTTAGAGGGTGAAAGTGGAGTAGAGGGAACAAATCAAGGGGTCTTAAAATTTGAAAAGAACCTTTAAGCTATTAAAGGGATATTATTGAAGTTCACCAAAATTTTGGGTGCCTCTAAAACCTTTGAACCATGATTTGAGCAATGGAATTGGTCTTAACGGGATGTGAGACAAATATTGTAAGATGGAGAGAGAATGATGAAATTGACTATCTTGAGTGCATCTTGGGTGTGTCTAGCCTTATTTTTCTTGAGTAACAAGGTATAAGCCAATGAATAATACACCAGAGGCTAAAGGAGCCAAATCTTACTCAAAGTGACTATAGGCTAGTTATGAATGCTAAGGGATAGTTTTGTGCTTATAAGGAGAGGTAAGTGTTTGTGGAACTTCATAAAGGTAGATGTCTTAGAGCATGAAAAGGACATGTTATGGATATGATAAAAAAATATTTGTTGATGATGATGCCACTCTAGTTGATGAATTTCAGTTCTTTACAATTTTAGGCCTTTGGAGGCTTGAAAAGAATCCTCAATGCAAAGCCTTGGAGAAGGTTAGATAATAGAATCCTATTGAACTTCTTGAAAGGAATGAGTTTATACCTTGGTTCTGCATCACTTTAGCTCATGCATATCGGGAATCATCATACTATATAGTGACCAATAAAATGGAGATACACCTACTACCAAGTCTATAGTTAAATGCACCTCTCTACGTGGTGGTAACTTGAAAGAATCTCACTAGGAAAAACATCTACAAACTCTCTCAAAATAGGGTTCTTATCGAGAGGTAAACTAGCTGAAACATATTCTAATCAATCACCAATCATGATTGAATACATTTGACAACCCTTGTGCATGATCCATTTGAGATGCTTAACGGGTATCATACGTAAGTAAATAGGCCTCACGAATACTAGAAATCACATCCTGAATTCCCAAGTCATCCTTACACTCAATAGTCTTATTAGAAAATCCACTTTAGCTTGATGATATTCAGTCCAATCCATATCAAAAACTACCTCATAGGATCCGAAAGGTAAAACACAAAGGTCTAAAGTAGTGAAGAACACACCTAAATCAAGTATGCAACTCCCTATGAAGATATTAATGACAATTTCAGCCCCGAGCGAACTCAACCTACCATCTATCTGAATTCCTAGATACCACTAGTCCACATTAGTTCACTAAAGAAGGTGAAATGAAATAATCGAAGCTACATAGTCAAATAAAATATATACGAAACACCCCGAGATAATACTTGTGGTCTCAAAAATTATGGCTTGGTTCTCACTTGGTATGTATCTATTGTTGCATATATATGGTGAACACGTCCCACGTGTGCTATTATATTATTAGATATAGGTTCCTTCTATCTATCAGTAAAAGAAGGTTTGTGTGGATAAAGGTAGGTGTAGTGATTGTGACCCCAAAATATGTAACTCCTTGGTGAATCCCTCTATGTGGGAGTCCCACTTGTACTCTAGTGTACTTGAAACTATGGGTCTAACCCTAGCGGATTGTTGTGTATGTGCTAGTTTTACGTATTTATTGTACTTTCTAACTTCCCTATTTACTATCCCTACCAAATTAAAAACCTCCTTAACCTCTGCCTCTCTGCTTATCTTGTGTAGGTATATTACTCTACTTCTTATGTGTATGGTTTTGTGAATGTTGTTGATTGTGCGGTGGAGATCTCAGGGGCTATATTTAAAGGCCTAAAAACCTCTAGATGGTGGAGTTGTACCTCATGATACACGATCATGATATGACTGAATCTACTCTGAATCCTATTCTTGTTCTGTCGGTACTACTATTGGGCCTTTCCCTATTCTCCTATGCCAAATAAGCCTTCTCCAATGCATTTTCCAAGGTCGAAGGAGATAACATCCTAACTCCCCCACCCATACCTGCATTCATGAACCTATTCACCTACAACTTATCATCTTGTAAATAATCCACATATTGCAAGAGGTCTAGGAAACGAGACTCATACTATGTCATGATACTGATCCCTGGCGAGGTCATGGAATTCTTCAATCCTCTTCGGGACGAAAATTCTTATACATATAATTGGTTCGATATTTCTCCTCAAACATCTCCCAAGTAATTGTCTCTCATGTTATATGGATATTTCACTCCTTGTTCCTCCACCAAATGCATGTTACATCTCATAGGAGGTGAATAGCTAGTTGATCCTAAAAATTACTCTCATAGGGGTGCGGTATGAAGAAAATACCAAGATTCGAGGATCCATGAGTGAGATCTAAATCCATAGATCATCCCTCTATAAGTAGGTGGATGTAAATGGAGGAGATCCCTAATAACACTACCATTGTCATGATACTATTGATGATGCTCAATCATCTCTCTAACAAGTTAATGTGGCTAATCTAATCCTTGAGTCCCCAAAATGTTGTGTGAATGGAGCTGAAAAGTGTGGTAGCCCTTTCAAAATTAAAATAAGAGCTACGATACCTCACTAGTATTTTTGTATCATGTTGATGTGTCACTAAGTGTGCATTCTCAACTAGATAATTAACCTCATCTTGTTGATTGACCTTCTCTACCATTTATCATTGTGTAAGGAGATGATCCTATAAAACCCCCATCATATGTTATAATGCCTCTAGTATATATGGTATAAAATCTACTACATGTAGCTCTAGAGTAGGTGATATATGTCCTGAATCCTAGTGAATCAATGCATCATACCTCATCCGAAATCGTGTGAGCGAAGGGGAAAGTAAGATTAAGGTTTAGGGTGTGATAGTGGAAATAATTATTTATAAGGTATCGTTAATTAATCCAACATAATTAATTTTGTTCTCGCAATCCCCAGATCTCCCAAAGTGTTGAAACCGATCTCTAATACCAACTATAACACCCTAATCATGAATAAACCAAAACAAATTTTAATAAAAGATCTCTATTTGATAACACGGTAAAATTTGTGGAAATTTTTTTAAAATAAAAATAAATTAAAAATTAACTAGTGAACTAACATTGATTTGTTATCCAAGGTAATAGATCCAATGTACTTGATTAACATTTATCACCCACTACGGTGGTATAATAGCATCTTACCATGGGATAAAGTACATCCCATAACTATATTTATACTATTTGTGAATCGACTAAAATTTTATTGTGTTTTTCCTAGCTCAAAGATGGTCATGAATATGAAGGACTTATTTACCTATCAATTTGTTTATTATTATTACTATTATTATTATTATTATCTCTAAATTATAAAAATTATCAACAACGAAAAGAAAACCTCCCATCAATATTTATGATGAGGGCATCCAAGACTATGGCTGTTTAAAGTAAGGTCATTTTTAAAAGATAAATTTGCTTCAATTTCTCATAATAAAATTCTCCAACTCCCAAATATCAATCTAAGGAGAAATGAGCCATTTTTACAATTTAAGGAGGTCAAGGAATTTTTTTGCCACAAGAAAGGATTAAGAGCTAAAAATGTACCTTAGGATCTATTAATCCCTAGTTGTTGACTTAAATTTAGGGAAAAACCCTAGATAACCTTATGGGTCATACTTTCTTCTCTTAATATGTTTTTGGTTTCACTCTCTCTGCATGTGTTTTGTGCCACGTCTAAAAGCTCTCTATTATGGTAGACACCAAGAACTATGTTATTCTTTCCCAATATCATGGAATCTTGTAACCACATTATCATTTATATTACCTTTATTAATGAGTATATCCCACAAGATTCATTTGTTGATTCTCCATCTCTCCTTATCATGGATCATATCTAAGGTTTCCAAATTAAGTTTGTACTCATTAATAATGGTTCTGAATTGAATATTTTCCTCTCGTTCTCCAATAGTGAAATTGAACATTATACTCTCGTTTTCCATGGCTATGACACTACTACCCATGTATACATTACTATTATTAAATTATAATTACAAGTAGGACCCCACAAGCTCATTAATCCTTTCCTCCTTGGTTGACCTTGGATCCATATCATATAGGTTATTCCTTCTATAGTCCATCATTATGTCAATTTTATCTTTGATGGTTATGAGCATACTGTTACTGCTAATCCTAAACCATTCAAATATTATCACATGGACTTTACCACCTCCATGGTTATTCCCCCAACTTAACCAATCCTCTTGCATTGTATTAATACATATGTTATTGGGAAACCCAAAATTCCAATCCTATATCACCATCTCCCATTGCTTCCTCCATTCAAACTCGCACTATCGATCTCATCTCTCTTATCATGTCCTCCCCTATGCCTTCCATATATATTGTCAATCTCCTAGAGAATTATGAACAATACTTCCATGTTGATACGACATTATTGAGCTTCTCGATGACACTCTTCATACTTTAGATCTCACTCCCATGGAATTTGATGAATATTTATTTCATAACCATTATATTTCTATTGGGCTTGATGAATATCAAGTCAAATCAGCCATTACACGAGGATACTACCATTGGTATGGTTTTTTATCATAATACGTTATACACCCTCTAACCCATTCCACCTCCTGCAATTACTCCTCTTATCAACCATGGTCTTATTTTTATTTGTGGTTTTCTCCTATGATACTTACCTCTTTTGATCAATTTACTTTCACATTATATATTAATCAAGAGTATTAGAAACATGTACCTTATGATCCTAATTGCTCTGAAAACATATGTACATATGAGGCTATAACCCACTTAGGCCTCACTCCTACCGACATCATACCTTTGCTCAAACCACATAATGACTATCAAGGAAATATATTTCTCCTCGTAGGTTATTATAAAAAAATATTTGACATGATGTTTTGGGTTGCACTTGACCCCTAACCTTTTATACTTACACTTGGAAAAACTTGGGTAGATTACATTGGTGGAACTATTGATATGCACAACATTATTCTTTCTTATCCCATGGCCTCTAAGACCATTACTATTTGTAATGATTCATTCCATGATTACACTCCTAATTTTTCATGGTGGAATGCACATAAGCACTTTGGTACACCTTTTATTGATGAATAATATGTCATGGGTATGTATGACTTACGTCTTATGGGATTCTTCAAAGATAAACCAAAATATTTTTCATATTATGCATCTAAACCAACTCCCTTTGGCTATAATTCAGATTTAAATGACTCTCTCAATGATATCACTTAGATCACCATGGAATTCACACTTTTGGGTATACTATTACCCCTTAATACTCAATGATGCACTCTTGTTCTAGGTTTATCAAGAGTATATAGCAGATTTACAGAGAGAAAATAATACAAATCATATAAAAAAATTTCTCACATCATATGACAAATATCCAAATATATAGGAAATAGACCCCTGTAAATTAGGTGGTGGCTATAACAACTCACTAACCTACGTGAGTTGTTTGTAACTCACTAACCAAATATAATTGTTATTGTTGTTTTATATAACAACTAATAACAATTTACTAACACATACTTACAACATAATAACTACTTTATGTAATTATTATTTACTAATGGAGTACTAACCTTATAATTTCCTAACATCCCCCTTAGTGTGAACATGGGGAAAACCTATCTTTTACTTCCACCTGGTTTCGTGATCAAGAGATTTTCATAGGATAATCACAAACCTCAAGGATGGTTTTACAAATGGTTGACCAAAAGCGAGAATGGTGGTTTTGCAATTAGTTTACCACAACCACAAAGTGATGGTTTTGCTAATGGTTTACCAATAACCAAGAATGGTGATTTTGAAATTGGTTTACCACAAACCACAAACGAAGGTTTTCAAGTGGTTTACCCTACAACCACATCATGATGCACCAAGTACTATTATCAACGCTCTTCAATATCTCACGTAGGGAATAACATACCAAAATATTTTGAATTTTGTCACTCATACACAAAACTCGAAATGGAAATGGAACATTGGATCATGTTCCCCCACCCAACATGAAATTTCCACTTATTGAAAATAGGAACACTGCAAATAGGCACACGATGGAAATTACACTTCCTAAACTAAAATAAAATTGCATACACATGTAAAATGCCACCTTAGCTTCATGTGGCCCCATCATTAGTGATTGACGAGAGGTCGATGAATGACCTCCTTCCTTTGTTGCCTCCATCCTCTAGTGAAAATATGCTAACTCAACTTGATTTAGATTTAAAAATCTTTAAATAATTCTCCCCATAAAGTGGATGCTGCATACAAGAGAAAATGCATCCAATTATTGAAAAGTGAGGCAAATTTTTTTACTATTCAAACTTTGACGATGACTCAATTGTTTTTTGTGTGTTTTTTTACTCTTAAGGACATGAACTATGACTTTCTATGATGACTCATAATTGATGTTAACATGACTTGTACAATATTTAATGACCAACAATGACTTAATTATTAATATTTAAATGAACGTATTAAATATGATCGGGCTTCTAGGTTGATCACTCTAGCATCCAGTGTGATTGCCAACATGGAAACCTCTCTCAAAGCATGGGACTTGTGGCGAGAGAGGAATCTCTAGATTAGAGGCCGGTTCCTCAAACTCCTCTGATTTAGATCTAATGCTTACACAACTACAGAGGTTCAGATCCTAATCCTACTCTAACTTGCAAGGAGACAGGGGTAGAAGTGCAAGAAATTGAAACTAACTAAAGATGGTGATGCACCAAAAGGAGTGGTGAAACATATTTGTCATGCAAATAGACACAGACCAAAGTTCACAACATAAAACATACACAGACTGATAAGGTATAATTTAGGATCTGAAATGAAGCAAATAATACAACGAGAGGAGTGAAACCCATTCTGAGCTTGCATTATCATTTCAAAGTGTCAAAAACACGCATTACACCCTCAGAGAGGTAAAAGAAAACTGTTACAATCTTTGGAGAGGTCTGATCCTTGCATCAATCACTTGCTGGAGGTGAAAGAAGAAGTCTGCTATGCCCAAAAATGTCCCCATTTTTGTTAGCCAAATCTACCTTTTACATTACATGGGTCGAGCCTAGGAGACAGAAACATACAAAAACATGAGAGCCCATTCCTTCTTGATTGCAGGTGCATTAAAATGGCATGGGGGACCTTACAAACCCATACCCTGTCATTTTGACTGAATTACAGGAGAATGCGACCCATTCTGCATTAAATCTGGTCGCTGAAATGTCACTTCTGGCCATGAACACGTGTCAGATCCGTTTCTCAATTTTCTCTCTCTAGACTACACCAAAATTCAAGATTAACCCCAAAATCATGTAGAGAATTTCATAAGCTTTCCATTGATATAAAGAACATGCAAATCTGAGCTCTGGATCAAAAGATATGGAGATCTGAAGATTTAGGGCACAAAACAGGTGAAACGGATTTTTAAATTTCTTCCCGCGCTCTGCCACCTGGATGACACGTGGCATGCATTGATTGGTCGTCAGGGGTGTGGGGCAGACCTTTACTTTTAGCTTTTGGGTGAACTTCTTTCCAAATTCTCTAACTCCTCCCGAGCTCCGCATTCCTTGCTCCATAGGACACGTGTCCTCTTTTGATTGGCTCGGGCTGACCCCTCAAACCTCGCCCTTTGAATTTTGGACTTTTCTCCTTGTGACACGTGTCATGATTTGGTTGGTCCGTGGGTCTGCTGGCTCTTTCACATCCACCGCGTCCATTTGTCCCAGATGTCCCAGTGCTGTCTGGGACAAAAACTTTCGATCCGCCCAAAATGGGCTTCCCTGTCCCTTTTTGGTGACACGTGGCGTGATCTGATTGGCTCTCGGCTTTTCGGCTATCCAGTCTTCCACATCCCTTTGTCCCGAATGTCCCAGAAAGCAGAGTTCCCCATTTTATTGAATGGCGTAGGTTCGCGTCCTTCACGTCTTCTTGTCCCAAATGTCCTGAGTAGTTAGTCGATTTTCTTCTCCTTGGCCGAACCACTTTCACGGCGTCCGCGCATCTCGACGGCAGTGAGTATGAATCCTTAATTCATGGATGCACTTGCAGGCGATGAAGAAAGGCATCAGGAATTTACATGTATTTGGTGATAGTGAGCTAATTATAAACCAAGTCAAAGGAAAAATGCTGCCAAAAATGATCTGTTGAAGAACTACAAAAATCGGGTATGGGATCTTATTGAAGATCTTGAAGCTTTTAGCATCAATTCCATCCCAAGAAAAAGAATGAAGCGCATTTGATAATTTAGAGCAATTGGGGCTGCGTTTGATGTTGTAGAAGATATCAAAGTGAGAAATCTTAGCCTCATATCAAATTGATTGTGAGACCAATTACATTAGGATAACAATAGAAGTTGGCAAGTCTTCGAGAATGATCAGCAAATTGTTAATTTCCTACGAGAAGAAGAAGCTGAGTTCTCGCCGGGAATCAAGACAAGCTGCATCGGTAGTATGGTGACCAAGTGGTGCGGTGAGAACTAACAAATTACCAAAAGCCTCATAACCTTGGAGTCAATCTTCAACCCGAATGATCGAGTTAAGGAAGGAGAAAGCGAACATTCAAGTAAAGGGTGAAGATTCGAGCCTATTTTAGTGGAAGAAGGAAAAACATTGCAGATTGGCAAAGTAAGTACCTCACGAGAGAAATCTGATTTTTTCAGCTTTGTCAAGAGTTCAGATGTCTTTGCTTGGACTTACAAAGATCTAAGAGGTTTCAACCCAAAGTTGGCACAACATACTATTGAAAGGTGGATCTAGAATCCAAGCCTGTCAGGAAAAAGCAAAGGCCAGTGAATCCCCATATTGAACCTCTCATGAGAAAAGAGTTAAGCAAGCTTATTGAGGCTAGTATCATCTTCCCCATCAAACACTCAAGTTGGGTCGCCAACTTAGTCCCAGTCAGAAAGAAGAATGGAGAGATCAGGTTGTGTGTCGACTTCAGAGATTTGAATAGAGCCTCTCTCGAGGATCATTGTCCACTCCCTTCCATGGAGCAAATATTGCAGGTTGAATTTAGCTGGTTCAGAAGGTTTTCACTACTTGAAGGCTACTTAGGCTACAATCAGATTATGGTGAGGGAGGAAGATCAGTTCAAGACAACCTTCACAACCAAATGGGGAACATATGCCTACAAGAAGATTCCATTTGGCCTATCAAATGCTGGAGCCACTTTCCAAAGGGCAATGGATATGGCATTCAAGGGGTTGATCAATAAAATAGTTTTGATATATCTTGATGACATCACTGTATTCTCCAAAAATGCAGTGGATCACCTTTTTCATCTGAGGTAGGTATTTCAGAGGTGTAGAAGATTTGGGGTATCATTGAATCCCAAAAAATGCATATTCCTGGCTCATGAGGGGAAACTTCTAGGCCATATTGTCTCGAAAGAGGGACTAGCAATTGATCCAGAGAGGGTTGAAGCCATAAGAGCACTACCATTGCCAAGTCACAAGAAGGCTCTTCAAAGTTTCTTGGGAAGGATAAACTTTGTTCGGAGGTTTGTCCCAGATTTTGCAGCCCTTGTCAAGCCCATCACCAAAATGTTGAAGAAGAGCATGGCTTTCAAATGGACGAGTAGAAGGAAAGGAGAGTTTTGAGGTAATCAAAGAAGCTATCTCTCGAGCACCAACTCTCATCAACTCCGAACTTCTCCAAGGATTTCATCCTCTATGCATTTGGAGGTAATGACACTATTTCTACCATTTTGTGCAATGCACAGAACAAAGATAACGATGAGCAGCCGATTGCCTTCTTCGGCTAGAGCCTAGATGACTATGAGGTGAGGCACTCTTTTATTGAGAAGCATGTGCTTGCGTGAATCGAAGCTTGAAGAAATTCAAGCATTTAATCTCATACAACAAGGTCCAGTTGCTGGTCTCACATCTTTGGAGTTAAGGACTTCCTCCTCAACAAGGATTTGAATGAGAAAAGAGCAAAGTTGTATCACCCGTGTCATGGAATATGACATTGAGATCAAGATCACCAAGCTGGTAAGAGGGAAAGGATTGTGTGAGCAGCTGGTTTTGGGGAAGCAAAAGAAGTATGCAACAACAAAGAAGAAATTGTTTTGACATCCACCAGACAGCCATGAGCCAAGTGGCAATCATGAAGAAGACAATTCTTCCCCCACTCCTTGCTGGACCCAAGGTATTATGCACTTCCTAGGCACAGGCCTATGCCCTCCAGAGATGAACAAGACCCAAAGGAGACACTTCAGATTGCAGGCTGTCCCGTATGCCATTGTTGATGGAGTTTTGTTCAAGAAAGATGTAAATGGAGTGCTGCTGAGATGCATTAGCAAAGTCGATTCAAAGGGTATTAGAAGAGTTCCATGATGGACCAGTTGGTGGCCATTTTGCACCAAGAGTGATAGCTCTAAAAATCATGAAGGCTGGTTATTATTGGCCTAAAATCTTTAGTGATTGTTATGCATGGATCATGGGGTGTAAGAATTGTGCATTCTTCACAGGAAAAGAGAAGTTTTCTGCCCTTCCATTGCATCCAATCTTAGTTGACCAGCCATTCATGCAATGGGGTTTGGGCTTCATTGGAGTCATTAATCCCAATTCAAGCCAAGGGCACAAATGGATTTTGACAGCCACAGACTACTTCACCAAATGGACAAAAGCAGTAGCACTCAAAGAGGCAAATGAGTCTAGCATCTTAGACTTTTATGAGGGAATAACGACCATATTCGGTGTACCTTTCTGATAATAATCTCTGATAATGCATTGGCATTCATTGGATCTAGGGTGACTGAGTGGGCTGTCAAGAATGGTATTTACCTAAGCACTTCATCGAACTATTACCCTTAGGGTAATGGCCAGGCTGAGTCTACAAACAAGAACTTGTTGAGGATCATTAGGAGAACTCTTGATGAGAATCAGAGGTCTTGGCATACCAAACTGAAATCAGCCTTATGGGCTGATAGGATAACTCCCAAAAGATCCATGGGTAACTCTCCATTCAAAGCTTATCTATGGAAGAGAGGAAATCTTTCCCATGTCACTTGAGTTGCCAACATTGGAACTCATGAAGCAGAAGCATTGGAGTTGCTAGAGTTTGAGCCCATGGAGGTGAGGTATGCAGAGTTGATGGAGCTGCAAGAGATCAAAATCAGGCATCCCAAGCAATAGAAAGGATCAAGCTTTGATCAAGAAGACCTTTGATAGGAAGGCCAAAAATAGATATTTTCAAGTTGGAGATCTAGTGTTGAAATGGGATGAGGATAGAGCAAAACCGGGAAGGAATTCAAAATTTGATGCCATTTGGAGTGGCCCATACATTGTCACAAAGTGCAAAACAAGACAAGAATGCTTTCCAATTGGCCTCATTGGATGGTGAAGAACTGCAGATTCGGTCAATGGAATCTATCTCAAGCGTTTCTTCTAGAGGAAGTTCACTACCTCTGTAAATATTAGATTAGATTTTCTTTCCTCCAAGTTCTTGTGCACATTGTTTTCTTTGTAGGTTAGTTTTGTTTTCCCTAAGTGCTTTGGCACAACTTGCTATCCATGGAGATGTTTAGTAGTCCTTACTTTCATCAGGTGACATTCCATCTTCCTCCTTGCACATTCTGAGTCAGTTGAGGTTCTAAATAGAATATTTGATGACTCCATGCCCAATGGATTGCTTCTTGAACATTGGTATCTTCTACCTGGTAGTAGGTACCCTCATTAAGTCGCCAATTGTTATCCAAAATTCACCCCCCAGAGTAAATTTTGATAACATGCATTGAATTCTCAAGCCCCAGGAAAATTGATTGATTCAGGGCAAAAAATCATGTTTCTAGGGTCCCCTCAGATTTGGTCGAAGAAGAAAAGAGCAAGTTCTGAGAAAATGTGAAAAGTTGCAGAAAACAAGCTTGGGCCAGGAAAAATCATGAAAAATGGCTAAGTCCTAGTCCTCGCAACGGTCGGGACGTGAGGGACATCTGGGCACGAATCGGCCGAAAGGCCGCCAGGTAGTCTGCAGAGCAAAGGAACATCGGGCCGTCGGGACGCGCGGGACGCGGAAAGCCGGTTCGGCCGAAGGAGAAGAAAATCAACTAACTGCTCTAGGACATTTGGGACAAGAAGATGCGAAGGATGTGAACCGGCCAGTTCGGCCGAAATGGGGAACTCTACTCTAGGACATCCGGGACAAAGGGATGCGGAAGACGCGGATAGCCGAAAAGCCGAGAGCCAATCAGATCACGCCACGTGTCACCGGCAGAAAAGGGACAGGGAAGCCCATTTCAGGCGGATCAGAATTTTTTTGTCCCAGGAAACCTCTGGGACATTTGAGACAAATGGATGTGGTGGATGTGAAAGAGCTAGCAGACCTGCGGACCAACCAAATCATGACACGTGTCACAAGGAGAAAAGTCCAAAATTCAAAGGGCGAGGTTTGAGGGGTCAGCCCGAGCCAATCAAAAGAGGACACGTGTCCTATGGAGCAAGGAATGCGGAGCTCGGGGAGGAGTTAGAGAATTTGGCAAGAAGTTCACCCAAAAGCTAAAAGTAAAGGTCTGCCCCGTGCCCCTGATGACCAATCAATGCATGCCACGTGTCATCCAGGTGGCAGAGCGCGGGAAGAAATTTAAAAATCTGTTTCACCTGTTTTGTGCCCTAAATCTTCAGATCTCCATATCTTTTGATCCAAAGCTTGGATTTGCATGTTCTTTATATCAACAGAAAGCTTATGAAATTATCTACGTGATTCTAGGGTTAATATTTAATTTTGGTGTGGTTGGGAGAGATAAAATTGAGAAACAAATCTGACGCGTGTTCATGGCCAGAAGTGACATTTCAGCGACTAGATTTAATGCAGAATGGGTCGCATTCTCCTGTAATTCAGTCAAAATGATAGGGTATGGGTTTGTAAGGTCCCCCATGCCATTTTAATGCACCTACAGTCAAGAAGGAATGGGCTCTCATGTTTTTGTATGTTTCTGTCTCCTAGGCTTGACCCATGTAATGTAAAAGGCAGATTTGGCTAACAAAAAATGGGGACATTTTTTTGGGCATAGCAGACTTCTTCTTTCACCTCCAGCAAGTGATCGATGCAAGGATAAGACCTCTCCAAAGATTGTAACAGTTTTCTTTTACCTCTCTGAGGGTGTAATGCATGTTTTTGACACTAAAATGATAATGCAAGCTCTGTGAATGGGTTTTAGTCCTCTGTTTGTATTATTTGCTTCATTTCAGATCCTAAATTATACCTTATCAGTCTGTGTATGTTTTATGTTGTGAACTTTGGTCTGTGTCTATTTGCATGACAAATATGTTTCACCACTCCTTTTGGTGCATCACCATTTTAGTTAGTTTCAATTTCTTGCACTTCTACCCTGTCTCCTTGCAAGTTAGAGTAGGATTACGATCGAACCTTTGTAGTTGTGCAAGCATTAGATCTAAATCGAGGAGTTTGAGGAACCAGCCTCTAACTGGAGATTCCTCTCTCGGCCACAAGTCCCACACTTGGAGAGAGGTTTCCATGTTGTGGAATCACTGCTGGATGCTAGAGTGATCAACTTAGAAGCCTGATCTGCATCCATGGGTCTTTGTGAGCTCTGCAACAACACTTACTAAAATGGAAATATAAGATAACAAGTGACATTGTATTTTGATACTAGACAAAAAGAAAAAGAAAAATGATGATCTATACTTTTTGAAAAATAATAATACTAAGACAACCTATTATTAAAAAAATATAGTCTATAAAGAGATGACCCATATAAGGCTAAACAAAACTTATTTTAGACTCTAATCGAGATAATTCTTTTTAAAATTAATTTGATAACTTATGTGCCCCTACAGTCAAGAAATTAATACTGCACTGATTGCTAGAGAAATTTTCAAATCTGCAGGTTTAAAACACACCTTACAAGTAATCTAGTTTGGTGAAAGCAGATACAAAGTTGACATTTGTTTCCAATGTAACTTGAGAATTTTGCACCAAATATGAGCCAAAGGTATTTTTATGTGGAGATGGTGATGAAAATTCCAATACATATCCAATCCTAGGGATCCAAAGAGGTGTCAAACTTAAGTTTCAATCATCACGTGATTTATGTATGGAATAAGGGCTAGTACGTAATAATGCAGGCCATTACCCATGATGCAAACCAAACATAGACCAAAACAAAAGTTTGAATAATATGTAGAAAATGTGGAATGCTAAAATACTTGATGTAAGTTCAATGAAGGAAATATGACACATTTACTATGCTTTGAGCACCCTTGACAACCCCGCATATTTTTTTGTTTCTACAATGGAAAATGTCAATGTGGTTGAGTCATTCATAGCAAACAAGTCCTTCATGCAAACAATATCAATCCAAATGATGTAATAATGGATCCAAGTCACTCTTCAATCAAAAATATAGTGAGCACTCCTATGATCAAAAGAGTATCCAATTAGAACTCGTGATTTACACACAAGTTTGATCAACACCGAGCCGAGAGAGATGTGTAATCGCAACCACGATCACTTGGGTGCAGTCAATTAAATATAGATGGTTCTACACATGAATACTTTGGCCAATATATGCTTGTACAATGAATAAAAAATGAAATATAGAAAACACATCTGCAAAAGAATGCCACCATCTACAGGGGAAATGGAGGAATATATCTCCCCCTAGAAAATCATTAAAACTCCATATTGAAAATCTACAAGAATCATAGCCATTCGATACCAAATCAAGAGTATATAGCAAATTTACGAGAGATAAAACAATACAAATGATTTTCAATTTTTCTTATTCACATCATATTACAAATATCCAAATATATAGGAAATAGCCCCCTACAAATTAGGTGGTGGCTATAAAAACTCACTATCCTACGTGAGATGTTTCTAACTTGCTTAACCAAATATAATTGTTATTGTTGTTTTATATAACAACTAATAACAATTTACCAACACATACTTACAACATAATAATTACTTTACGTAATTATTATTTACTAACAGAGCACTAACCATATAATTTCCTAATAGTTTAAACATGATTTTTGAGGGAACACTTACCTATATAGACCTCACTTTGAACATATACACTAGGGGAAACCTAGATACTCTCTCTCCTAGTCATCATATTTCATATTCTAATAATTCAAAAACATTCAAATGTTTACAAAAACAAAAATAATACCTTATCTCTTACTTGGATGTATTCTTGTTTGCTTATATTGTTTTATGTTACACATTTCTTACCATGTTACTTTAATTCATAGTATGCTCTATCATTTTTTCTATACACACATGTGTGTTCACATGGTACTATTGAGGTGAATTTTGGATACTTAAAGGTTATCACACAATGTAGTATGTTTGGTATTGTTCTCTACTAGTCCCACCGAGGCACCGGGGGACATTTACATTTCCTATTTCTCTATTATTCAACTTCTATTATTACAATATATACTACTTTCATTCCTATTTTCAGAAGTATACGTTGTGGCATAATATCAATTTTTATAACAAACTAACACGTGTTTTATGGTAATTTTATCTTGCAAGCTTACTTCTAACTATAGTTATCTAATTTTTTTGTATCTTGTTTATGTTTTTGTCTTGATTTTCATTGTTTTTGGGCTATTCCCTATGCTGATTATGTGTTTTACTTATATATCCTTGAAGGCTTCAAGTTTTTTGTGATATCCTAAGTGGTGTCCCATGTATTCAACCAGGTACTCATTGTGTCTTTTTCCATGTTTTGACTAGTTTCTATTATACCATGCCATGCTTGTTTATGACTAACAATTTTTTACTAACAATTATTTTCATGTGTCATGGTACTTACCATGCCCATTATCAATTCACTCTATAGGAGTTATTTTTCAGATGTGCACATCAATTTTATCTTTCCTCATTTGGGCCGCACTCACCTCGGTTAATATCATCCACCCAAAATGAGTGGGGAAATCATCGGGTGATTATTTCACCCTCTCAATAGTCTAGAGACCATACAAAAATTGGTAAAAATAAAAATTAGAATAAACACGAACTAAAATGTGTTCAAAATGAGAATTGAGACAAAATCATGCGCAGTAAAAAGGAACCCAAATCAGACAAGAATGGTGGGGGTTAGTTTCCCACCAAGCTCATTTTTTCCTGGGGATAGAAACATGTATAATATAGGATAAAAAGGTTTTTAACAACATGTTTCTCCAAAATCCAATAACATATACTCAGTTACAAGTTACTTTCAGGAAAACATCAGTGGAAAGTTACATACTTTAAGCAAGAGAACTAATTTCTCTATTTTCTCGGGATCAAATAAGGAATGATATATAGAGCATATGCAGGAAAATGATATTCATATAATGATGTGTCTTCCATAACCAATTTTTATTGGGTTTGTGACCATCTGTAGTGGCACTTATCTATCTAGAATTGTTTACTTGCATTTTAGGGTAAATTCTATAGCTCTCTCAATACTCTTCCCTTGGAAACATGAGACCTAAATCCTTAGTATAGCAACGTGACACTTAAATCCTTAGTTTGGCGATATGACGCCTAAATCCTCAATACTATTCCAACCATCTCCAAGGAAAAAAACATACAGGAATAATTATATCTCTTCTCTCATAACATACATGTGTATTTTATCCTTGATTCAATTATTATTTTCACATTTAATAATTTTAATTTTAATTTTATTTATCTTGAGAATTAACCACACTTATCATATTTTGCAAGTCCGACCTTACTTTGATAGAAAGAAACAAAAAAATGGAAAAAGATTCGATCTCAAGCATAAGATGCTCGGGTAAAGGAAAATATTCAAGGAAAAAATGTGTGAATCATTTCCAATAAGCACATAAGGTCACTCCTAGGATCCTTATCATATCTTATAATTTTTGATACACATTTCACAATCTCCATTCGGCATGGTATCAAGTACAATCCTCATTCAACATGTTATCTTTTACAACTCTCTTTGAGATCTCCACAAGGTACACTCTTCTTATCTACTTTATGCTTCACCATCATAAATTAGGTGTAAATGTAGACAAAAATCATGAGATTACTATTTAAATCATGCCTCTAAGTATGTCATTATATGCATGATTCTCATGCAAGAAAACTAGACATTAACAACACTTGTTTTACTTTTACATTGCTTTATCCTTTTGATACTCTTGTCATTTACTTTTATTGAATGACTAATTTACTTTTTACATTTGACAATATACGACCCATATCTTTATTTTATATTATATCCTCCGAGCATCTTGAAAAATACCACCCATTAGGGACAAGAGTGCCGAGACACTATTGTCCCCTTTGGGTGCTTCTATCATTTTCCCTCCTTTTCTCAAATTTGAAATGTCGCACCATTTTTATCTTTTCTAAATTAATACCCATCACCTAAGGTTATCCTTTTTGGTTGTTAATGATGAAATTAAAACAAAGGAATCATATATATATGAATTAATCACTATTATTAGGGCTGGACAACTTGGGCTATTACTTACTATCTACTACTTCAAAAAAGAATAACATTTAAGGACTACATTTGGATTGCATTATTCACTACATATGAGGGGTTATTTTTGAATTCCATTTGACACATTATCCATGGAGGAAAATTGGTTGTATCTCTCTAGCTTGGTGTAAGCGGCACAAGGGAAACCTAGCTTCAAGGGACATGATTCAAACAAACACACTAGAAATACATAGAGTCTGAAATGTAGTGCACCGCTTGGTGACAATCATATTGGGGTGACAATTGAGATCATTCGACTCAAGCATATGTATTATTTCTTTCATATAATGTTTATTTCATCCTTGTATAGGTAGCTAGAGTTTTTACAATTTGGTGTGATAATGAAACCCTATAGTGAAGCTAGAGTGATAAAGAGAAAAAGGAAGAAGACAAGTCGGAACCTAAGAAGATCATAAGTAGACATTTACATGGACACTAGTTCTCTAGAATTCCTCTCCTTCTCAGGTGGTTTTATCCAAAGGATTTTTTGATTCCCATTTTCCGAACGAAGATTACTCACCCAAATTCAATCTTTCCACTTAATTTCACACCAAGAATCATTCCAGATCTTTGAATATAAGCTAAATCACTCTTATCTTCCTATTTCTTACACTTTTTTATTTCTTACATGATAGATATTTCTTCTTACTATTAAATAAGTTTGATCTTAGTCCTTTTATTAAGATTTAATTTATGTTAAATCGCCTCTTCAAAAGAGAAAGTCTAATTATTTATTCAATACATGTATTTGATCACATACATAAATGGTGTTAGGAATAATCACATATCCTTACAATATCTCAACTTAAGCATATATATGATGAGTTTTTATCACAAATCCTTACACATATAATCAAACACTCACATAATATTTTAAATAATATTATGATATACCAAAATATCTAGTATTCCCCTTAAATAATACATAGGGAAACAAATCACACCAAATATCTGAAACTAAGCATGTATGTCAACGCATACACATAAACATTGTGTTACTCATGATAACTACTACTTGTGATCACCTACATATTTAAACACAATTTTCACACTTTCAATTGTAGTTATTATTAGGATTTTGACTTGAAAATGTCTTATTTCCAATGACAATATAGATAATTAAACATAAATATTCAATGAGTGCTAGAATTCACACCAACCTATTGCATATAATTATACAACAAGAAATACATAGTTAAAAAATTATTTTCATTTTCATATATTTATATTTTAAATTTTATCTCACCACACAAAAAAAAAAAAACAAAATACAAAGATATAGGATAAGGTCCCCATTTTTCCATTTAGAGCCAGTTTCCTTGATCACTTCTACTTAATCATGAACAACATATGTAACCACCACTACCATCGAAGGCCACCATTGGCTTTATTCCATTTGGAACATGTGTTTTTTTCCACTATTGCATTGTGTAATATCTTTGTTAGTGGAAAACTTGAGGTCACTAGTGGGCCTTCTAACTATGTTTCCTCCATCCTCGATGGAAACCTACTCACTCAAAAAGATGGATCTTGAAGCTCAATTTCATGTCATTTATTTTAGTGAATATATACCCCTAAAAGTGGAAATACACATATTGTCGAGGATATCAATATTTCCAAATATTATATCCTTTAAAAAGAGGTATAGAGTATTTAACTTTGAATTTTGACATTGACATACAAACATAATTTCTTCACACCTATACTACCTAAACATAAGACTAAAATTGTGAAAGACCACTTATTTAACTCAACACATCACATAGCCTATATTAATTATACTACCCAAAAAATGTATAATTCCTTAAGAGAGTAGTTTGAAAACATAGTTATAAAGACAACATTTCTAGATCTTACCCAATCTACACATCCATATCACTTATTTACCTCTCTTATCGGCTAAGTAATCATCTCTCTTTGTTTTTAAACAAACATTTTATAACTTTATCATCATCACTATTTTAGTATCTATATTCTCAGTTATGTGGTTGTGTGGATTAATTAATTTATAATATTCTACATGTAACATTATTTCACCTATTAATATATAAGGAATGAACTCATATCATACCCTTATTTATTTGGTTTAGGGTGTAAACATTTAGTGAACCCGACCCTTGATTGAAACCTAGTAATACCTAAGGTTTTTACTCCTTCTTTGGTTGATGATCCAAAGATTTATCCCATCCCATGATTTGATGGCTTGTATTATAATTCCTTTCTCTTATTCATATATCGATTAACACACACATGAGTCATTGTTGATATCGGGTTGTATGACAATTTTGATGATTTTTCTCAATATGAGTGTGATGACACATATGAGGATTATAATGATATGATTTATAACACCTATGACCACACATATCTTATTGATTATGATTTTTATAATAATATATCTATTATCATTACTAAGCATTCCCATGGAGAGGGATCTCATAAAAAAATATGATAGTCATACCCAAAGTCTCCCCGAGGGCGATGAAATAAAATTTACACACTTTTTACAATATAATCCTCAGTTCATTGTTAGAGATCAAATCAATCATCCACTATATCCTCAAGTCTCAAGTCTATTGTTACATATTCTACTATTGCTACCTCTACAATACATATATCCCTAGGGAAAACTAACCGCCCACATTATCACTATGTTTATCCCTATGTCTAGTATTATTCCCACATCTACTATATATACCCATGGTGGTTCTCATTTTCTTCTCCAAATATAAGAGCTCCTAAAACCCTCATTCATATTTTGGAAACTTAAATATTACAATTACAAAAATGTGTCTCTACCTCTTCTAGCATCATCGATTCTACTCAATTGATCCACAACTACTTACACCCTCAAAGTGGCTTATTATCCTTTTCCTATGGGATTTATTTGCTTATAATTTTATCATTTATGATGGTAAAGGTGATTATAAACAACACCTTCATGTTTTACATTCTTCTTGCTTATATTGTGCTTATAATTATATATTACTCACTAAGTTATTTATATAAGCCCCAAGGATTTTTCTTTACAATGGTTGTATGGTCCTCTAATTTATTCAATTTTGTCCTTAAGGCCTTTGGATAATTAATTTCTTGCATAATATTCCATCAATATTGGGGATAAGGTGTCTTATGCTCAAATGTATGAGATGTGATAAGGCTCCAACGATCCCATAAATGAATAGTTATATAATATATGCTTATAAGATGAAAAATATCCTGGCCAATAATGAGTTCCAAGATCTATTTACTTAAATCCTTCTTTCCCCTTGCAAGAATCAGTTATCTTTGACAAGTTTTTCTCATTTTAACACTTATATCAAACATTGAAAGAGTGCAAAGATAATCTTCTTAACATGAAAAATATAAAATATGTTTCAATGCTCCTAAAACATTTAATCCTAAGTTCTAAGGAAAACTAAATTTAAATAAAAATATAATGATGACAAAACTAACGTTAAAGCTATTGTTAATGATAAATCCTGACCTACAAAACTTTAGCTACAACCTCCTAACCATAAATTCACAAAATTATCTTACTCACCCATATTAATTATTTAAAAATAATAGGGTACAACCTTATCTTCCTCTTATTTTAAAGGTTGATACAAGAAAACCTTGTGGTAAAAAAATGATGTTAATCCCTTTTGAGATTATCATAGATGTGTTAACCATTCTACTAATCAACATTTAAAGTTTTGTAATGTTATACAAGATTTTATTGAATGGGATACTCCCCTAAGTAATCCTCCTAATGAAAATTCTAAGCTTGAGAATTTTAAAAATCCACTTCTTGATCAAAATTTAATACCAAATACAATTTGAAAGTACACCATGTTTATCGAGTTATTCCTCATTCTTATGAACATTAATTAAACTCTTTGATTGGTATTATTACTACTTTGTCACCTCCTATGACTATTATTAGATTTTATGGTATTGATATGGCTCATAATTTTGTTTTAGATACACTGTATATTCATGCTTTTATGGGCTAACACCCTATCCATCGTGCTTTGATTGACACTAGTGTTAGACACAATATATGTACTTTCAAGTTACTATCCTCTCTTGGATATATAAATAAACATGTGACATTTGATACAAGGATCTCTCATGGCCATATTTTTATACCTCTTACTATTGGCTATGTTATTATGGTTATTCCCTTTTTTATTACAACCTCCT
The DNA here is from genome assembly GCA_018340775.1 of Taxus wallichiana var. yunnanensis. NCBI lineage: Eukaryota > Viridiplantae > Streptophyta > Pinopsida > Cupressales > Taxaceae > Taxus > Taxus wallichiana. The sequence continues at coordinate 671,145,548 of CM031237.1, read as the reverse complement.
TTGGATCATATGATATGTCTATAAGTTTCCCTTAGTTACATGCTCTTAAGGTTATCCATATATTGTGCTCCAATGTGTAAATTTTATCTACAATTAGCAAATTTATATGGTCAATGGTATCCCATATGATGACCCATTACATAAGCTCCTTATTCAAAAATTTCGATTTCCATATTTATGATTGTTACACCTATTGCAAATACTAATTCTAATGGGTGTATCCTCTCAATATGTCGCATAGGTATCCTATTACACATGCTACCTCTAATGGGTTTATCCATCACAAGTATCCTATTGTAAGTAATTTACACATCTCAACATCTTGAGGTCCATCCTATTCCTACTACACATGTGACACATTTGAGGCCCAAACCTCCTTTTATTTATGGGTCTACTTGTTCCTTGTGGTACTTACTACTATTATTACTACTCCACATATAGCTCAATTAAGGTACCATACTCCTTTACATAATGATTCTACCCGTCCTCTTTATTAATCTCTCATAGGGTAGCTCTAGTTTTTCCCTTTCTTTGTATATAACTAGTCAAAAATATTAAAACATTCACATGTTTGTAAAAATACAAAATCAAGATGTACATATGACTTGATTTTCTAGCTTCCTACTTTAAATATGATTTTTATTATATGGTTTGATATATAACATATTTTTCTATATCCTCTTTACATACATGAGTTCACAAGGTATATTAAGTTTGATGCAAGACAAATACAAATTTATACACGATGATACGTGTTGGCCTAGACCCTTCCTAGTTGACCATAAGCTTATAGGGATATATACGACATTATTCATGTGTTTTTGTTTTAATATAACTATTATCACTTCCTCATTGTGATCAATTACTTATATTGTGTATATGTTATCTTTTGGATTAATAGGACTAACACAAGTGTGTTGTGCAACACTGGATTATCTTACTCTATGTGCCTCATGGCCACTATTTTCTAATTATATTCACATTATTGATTGTTTTCTTCTTTCTCGTATGACCTATGTTATTTTCTATGTTTTATTTAGTGATACCTTTGTGTCCCTTGTTTTTAGATTCTATATTCTATTACTTATGTTTATTTATGTGAAACACTTGTGTTTTATGTGTTTATCCTCTTCAACCTTCGCGTGACTACTAACATATGTGAAATTTCTTATCTACTTATTTGTTAAAATATGTGTATACTTATTTTACTATGCACTTGTTTTCTCTTATACATGATTGTTATTACACTTTTGATTGTTGTTTTCACCCTAATTAAATTCTAAGTATGTGATGGGAATACACAAAACCAAAAATTATGAAAGGGTTTGTAATGGCGGACTATTCTAATTAATTAAATTTCAACATTAACCATTCATGATCAGAATAATGCTTTAATATTTAATATTATTTAAATCATAGATAAACCAAAAATATTTTCTCAAATGTATAAGAGGAAATATAAATCTATACATGGAAATGCAAATATGATCTAGATATGCAAGGTAGCGGAACATGTTAATCATGAATTGTAGATGTTTCAATTTTTAGTTGTAAAATACTTATACCATTTTTCTAGGCATGTCTTGTGGGTGGATGTCATGGTGTCACAAGTGTATTTCTTAAATGTTTTGGTGGGTAGTGGTTCACATCTAGGTATTACCAAAAAAATTTATCTAGCCCATCAAGCACTCCAATCTCTGAAAAGATAATGGTAAGGAGGACATTACCAAACATGATCTTTTATCCATTATGTGTAGCATTGATGATTTCTTCTGCTATGAAATATAAGATAATATAGATGGTCCCCTGTGAGATCTTATAGAAAATTTTCAGCCAATCCTTGTTGATCTATTTACATTTCTCTTTCCCATTCATCTTTCGACCAATTGCGCGGACATCCTCATTACATGGTCAAAAATCATAGAAATGTCAAAGTATTGCAAACCCTTCTTGTATTCATAAGATTCAACAGTCTTCTTAATGGCCTCCTTATCATTTAATTCATTATTGAAATATCCTCCCTCACAGATAATACCAGTAAACTTAGAAATTAGTTGGGGAGTTATCCACATCCTACATCCTGCGAAGTAGAAATGGTCTTCGTGTATGTGTGACATTAACCACTAGTACGATTGCTCAGAGTTTTCCAAAATAGGGTAACTCATATAGTTACAATAACTTGACCTTCTCCATCTTCACCTTTATCTCATCATTATAGATAGGAATTCCATCTAGTTTCCTTTTTTCCGTAGGGTGAACTGGTTCCAATACCATCTCAAACTTTGTGGTGCTCTTTCGATGGTTGTAGTCACTCATGGCCATCTTTCTAACATGAGACAATAATTCTTTTCCAAGAAATATGCCATTTGGGTATTACATCTCGTGTACTATTATTCATTGAAACTGGTGGAAATAACTTGTTTCCCCTTTCCCTTTCCCTTCTTTGGTGAAATGTTTGTTGTTTTCCTTAGTGACATTTCTTTGTCAGGTCACTAAAAGTTCTTTCTTTCTCTGATCTAGGATTTTCTCAAGTTTGTAGCTCCACTCCTTTGTGAAAATCTCTTCAATCTCATACCCTAACTATGGAACCCTAACGTAGAAAATCTTATTCCACAAGGTGGCGTATTCACTGCAAGATTGGAAAACTTATACAAACTTCTCTTCTCACAACCATGTACTCTTTTTCCACTCTGGTTCACTAATCAAACTACCTATGCACACAAATATTCATAACCCTTTTTCACACAACTTTTCTTCAAGGATTCCCTAGTTCACAAGAGCTCTTCGATATCACAAATGCAAGGTAAATAATAATGCACCCCAACCTTCTACTTATAGGTTTTTCTTTTTTCCGTAATAAATGCCATACCACCTACCAATGTACTTTTGTCATAAAGGAATCTTTTTCCTATTACTAACCTTTATATTTTTAACCCTTTCACCTAATCCTGCACAAAAACTTCTACAACATTCTAGCACACAAAAATCCTTATTGACCAAATATCCTTACATGTGCCATTTTAGTGCTAAAGGCACTTCTTCTATCCTTACCCTAATTTTTAACATTGCCTACCTCATGTTATTCTATGCTTTCACCCTTGGATGTTATTTTTGTAAAGCCTTCCTGAAAAAATTCCTCATGTTCACCTTTTCTATGCACGCTCTTCCAAATTACGTGCTTTTGATCCTTCAACTCGGGACATGAAACACAACTTCCAATACAAGGTTCCTATACTTGTCGTATCACTTCCACCCTACAAAAAATATATGCACTGGTCCTCTCTATGCATAATTTTTTTTTTTGAAAATAATAAGTGGCTACCGGCGCCCAAACATGCACACAACAAAGAAAAAGAAAAGGAAAAAGTAATGAAAAGGGAAACACATAGAAAGGAAATGCATTAAGGGAAATCCTAGGTTAAATGGAAATTATTCCTTATTTATAAACACAAGGAAGACTTATTTATAGTATGGATTCAACCTACTCCCATTAAAATGGCCTAGTAACTGTGTTCCATCTAGAACTTGTAATTGAAAGCACCTAAATCAAGTATATAAGATACAATGTATGGGCCCATCTAATGGAATTTTAATTTCCCAGGATGGTACAGAAACTTGGAATCATACAATAGAACCATCTTCCCAACCTCAAAATTTTTTTCTTGATGTGTCTATCATGCCATGCCTTCTACCTGGATTTTTCTATTTTTTGACTCCAGAGCAATATCCCACCTCTCATCTAACTGAATTAACTTATCAATCCTCTCCTCAAGTGCTTGTTCATCAACTAATCCTCCCGTGTGCACATTATATGTAGTGATGGTAACATGAATTCAATAGGTAACACTGCTTCCACACCAAACACCAATTGAAAAGGTGTGGCCTTATTCAGTCTTTTATAAGTAGTCCGGTATGACCATAACACAACAAAAATTTATCATCCCAATCCTTTCTTCCCACATCACAAATATTTGTTAATATGTGATTCATAATTTTGTTAAATGCCTCAGTAGTCCCATTAACTTATGGGTGATAAGGGTAGTCTTGTGGTGGGATACCATGAATTATGCCAACAAGATTCTAACTGTTTCATTCAAGAAATGAGTACCCCTATCACTTGTTAAACTTAATGGACATCCATATCTATTGATTATGTTTTCCCACAAGAACCTAGCTGTTGTTTATCATTGTGCAATCCCTTATAGGTGCTACTTCTACCCACCTTGTAAGATAATATATGCATGTAATGATATATAGTGGGAATCAATCCTTTCATGATAGGTGAAATCAGTCCTATAAAATCAATTGCCCACTTCTCAAATGGTTCTTCACTAGCTATTGGTCTTAAGGGCATCTCATCTCTTCTTCCTAGTTTTCCAAGGTGTTGGCAATGGTCACATGCCTTACAAAACTCAATACAATCCTTGTAAACCATTTCCCACCAAAAACCTGCTAGAAGGATCTTGCACGGTTTCATTCCCTGCATAGTGTCCTCCTACAATTCCACCATGTGTTTCCTCCATGATTGCAATGCGTTCATGCTCTAACATGCACCAATGCAAAACCTCATCACAACCTAGCTTGTATAAGTATCCACTAATTAACATGTAGGATGTGGTGTGTATGGATAACTGATTTCTTTCCAAATTCTTCATTCCTTCGGTGCCACACCCATTTTGAGAAACACAACAATATCTTCCAAGTTAGAGGGTGTGTGCCGTAATCTAAATAGTTGTGCATCTAGAATTATATCCTCAATGCTCTACATATCCTCCCCTGAGTCAATCCTTGATAAATGGTCAGGTCCAAATTACTCTTACCCGGTTTCACAACAACCGTAAACTCAAATTATTGAAACAACATGACCCATCGAATATATGTGCCCTTGTAAAATGGGCTTATTTACCAAGTAATTAAATTCCATGTGGTCCATGTAGAATATGAAGGGCATTATCCAATAGATACTTCTTAACTTTCATGCATGTCATGCAAATGTATATATCATTGACAATGCTTTGCTGCTCAGATAGTAGTATAGTTTCTAATTTGTAGGGTTAACTTCCTACTAGCAAAACACAAGGGGTGGTCAACAATTCCTCTCTAGGTTGTGCTAAGATTTCCCCAATTGTAACTCCCTAAAGCATCAACATGTACATGGAATGGATTATCCCAAGAAGGAAAGTGTAATATGGGTGCAATGATAAGCTTATTCTTTAATGTATCAAACACCATCTGTTGTGCCTCTCCCCAGTGAAATGTACTTTTTTTTGTTTTAGTAAATTTTCCAATGGTGGAGATCTTGGCATACCCCTTAATAAATTTCTGTAATACCCCGTATGCCCAAGGAATCCATGCACTGCACTCTGGCTGGTAGGTTCCCCCAATCCCACAATAATGGAAACTTTGGTAGGATCCACCAACAAGCCTTCCTTATATATGATATGCCCTAATAAGGTTCCAAATGGAGTAGTGAAAACACATTTCTTAATGTTGAGGGATATCCTCAACTACCGACATCTTTCAAACATTAGCCTCAGATTTTCACAATGATCCCTCACTAATCCATATACCATCCAATCATCAAGGTAGACTTGAAGAAACTTATGGATGAAGTCTTGAAATTCCTGCACCACAATGCACAAAAACATAGTAGGCACATTCTTCAGTCCAAAAGGCATGATGTGTAGGAAAATATTCCCCATTTAGTGGTGAAATTTTTCTTTTCTTGGTCCTCCTTTATAATTCTAACCTTGATGATATCTTGAGAATCCATCCGTGAAAGAATAGATCTCGTGCCCAGCTACTCCTTCCAGGATCTCCTTGGTGAAAGGGGTTGGAAAGGGATCAATGACACATACCACATTCAAATCCCTATAATCAACACAAATCCTTATCCTCCCATCCTTTTTAATGCTAATGACCATTGGGCTTATCCATTTTGATTCTTCAACAACCTCAATGATGCTTGATGTGATCATTTTTCAATCTCCTCCTTAACTTTGACGTGAAGATTCAGATTCATGCGATAAGGTATCTTCCAAATTGGGGCGCACCTTCCTTTAACTTGATTTTCATTTCTCCCAAGGAGTGGTGAACTCCTTTAAGCTCATGGTACCCATGCATGGAAAAAATCCTAAAATTCATGCAATAGATCAATGATATTTGAAACCTCCTTTTTCTACCAGTAATCTCCAATAGTATCCTCCTTAGGTTCTACCTCCAAACCAATGTTAACCTTCTTGGTTTTCAATGGGTTCATGGTAGGTGTGTGCTTGCTCATCCACACTATCCATAATTTTGTGCATACCTTCAGTGTGGTTAACATCCAATTTTTCTACTTCTTCACCATCGATCACATAGAAAATTTTCCTTTTCTTTTCCATCCAACTCAAGCAGTATCTCTCTTATTCTTCCTCATCAAAGTGAGTTTCTAAGCCAAAGGTTCACCCAATAATTCCAATAGTATTATATCCTCCACCATGCACTATCTCCCATAGTTAGGCACTTAACAACCTGCAACACCTCATCCATTGATGGCTTAGTACTCCGATATTTGAAAGCTTGAAGGAGGTCATCCATCAACTCCTACCAGTTTCTATGTGATGGCACATCTCTGAGTGAATGTACCATGCACACACACACAAGCCTTATAAGGTGGAGTATAACTTATGCACCCATAAAGAAGGTGGAAATTCTTCCACACCTTCATCTAGGCCTTCTCACATGCTTGGATGTGAAATGAGGTGGGTTCCTTCCCATGATAATCTTATATGATAGTAGGTGCATTGCTCCGAAAAACCTAACAGAGAACATGATTCTCACTTCATGCCACTCTAGAAGGTTATCGCAATGGGTCACCCACCAATGTGTTGTGGTCCCGAGAAAGGTATAGCTAAGCATCCTTCTCCTTTCGATCTCACATCTCCATTGGGTCTCCATTTCTTGTAGGAAAACATCAGGGTTAGCTCCTCCTATAATAACTTGGAAACTTCTTTCCTCCTAAGCATTTGATTGAGCACACCTTTTTACTCTCATCACAAAGCCTCTTAAATTCCTTCTGACTAACTCATATGTCATGTGTGCCCAATTGTCACATGCCACACTAGTTATATCACTTATAGATTGAGCATCTTCCCACTAAATAATGCCCCTCTTTTGTTGGTTGCACAACTTTAGGGTCCCAGATAGTGCACACGTAAATTTGTCTAGGTCTTCTTCTCCTAAAGGCTCAATATAGGGCATTGACTTCCCATATGTCAAAGGAATGATAACATGCATTCTCTCTTTTTCTCAAAACTTATATACCCTTATTGAAATGTAAGTCAACATTGTTCTTATAGCACAAGGGGTGCCCAAGTAACACTTTGGAAAGTTGTCCACCTCATAAAGATAAGCTAAATTTGAAGTCAAGTGAATTTCACCCCTTGATAGTGATAGCAGCATCCTTTAAAACACCAATGGGCATTCCTTTGTCTTATTATCCATATACAACACATTTGAAGATGGTTGTAATGGGGCCTTCCCATTTGATTTAGTGCATCCAGGTGAGAACATTGAGAACATTATCCTCATGACCTATGTCAATTAAAATATTACTTAGGAGCCATCCATCAATAACTACATTCAAGGTAATCTCCTTATCATATTCAAGGTTGTGGGAGGAAGGTTAGCATGCAAAACCTTCCTCTCGCGCTCTACTCTCCAATGCTTAGTATCTTATCTCTTAACCATTCTCCTAAAAGAGGAATGATATTCTCTTTCCTCAACATCTTGCATACCTCCTTGACATCATCCATATCCTTCGTGGTATCCTCAGCACTCTTCTTCTTCCCAAATTCCTAGATTTATCCTTTAGACATTGAATTTCCCCTTGAAGACTCCTGATTACATCCATGGTCTCTGAATAGACTTCCTTCTGATGGGTAGGGTCTAGATACTTCCCATACACCACCTCTTCTCTTGTAATAGTGGTCTCTGTTTTGGTATCTCCTAGCACATGTAGCCTCATCACGTGCATTGTCACCATTACATGGTTTAATTTTGACTCATGTGCCACCCTTGGCATCCACTGTGAGTCGATTTCTTAACACTTACCATCCTGGTACCCTTATCTTTTCAGTGTTTTTGGCTCATATGTTCAAATAGCTCTGGGAACTCCTCATACTTGTGCTTATTTCCACACCAAGAGCACTATAGTAGGTCAGGACATTTGTGCTTGTAATGCTCTATGGACCCATAGTTATAACAAGTTCCGTGAGGGAATTCACCTCTTCCACCTCCGTAATTGCCACAACCTCTAAATCCTCCATGAAAGCCTCTTCCATGAGATCCTCCATCCTGTGTCCTTCATAGTGATGACCATCATCCTTGGAATTGTTTGCAATGTTGGTCTAGCACACACCAATATCAATGGCATCATGTATTTGTTCAATCAATCTACAATCCTTGGTGTCATGAGTAGTAGAGGTGAAAATCTTGCAATAACAAGACACATTCTTACGGATTGTGTGTTGCAGTAGTGGACACCTACTTACATCATGATCTTTATGGAAAATCTCAGTCTACTATCATGGCACGTATCGATCTCTGAGGAAAATTATCCTTTGTGTGCCCCTCTACCTCATAATCCATGCACCATAGGCCACTACGAGTCTCATGCCAAGATTTCATAGATAGCTTCTCCAACTGCTTTTCCATTGTAATAATCTAAGCTTCAAGAAAAGGGCTAACACTAATATCCATGCTTCCTACAGCCTCAGTGTGTAGGGAAAACCTCCAAGGCCTCATGGGTGGGTCTTTGAAAGTCTTATGTGACAGCACTCTCTCTAAAAGACATTATCATCCCCAAAAAACCATTGAGCATGTTGAGAAGGATGAATATCATAAGACATTTTGATAAGAGAGTCTTAAAACATGCATCATACTCCCTCACACACTCTCTATCATACCTTGTTTAATATCCTTCAAGCATGCTAATGCTCTTCTATTCAAACTCAGGAATATAGAAATTAGTTAAGAAGGAATTACATAGTGTGGTGTAATCTACCGTTGTCTGGTGGGGTCATACTTTTAGTATAAACTATGCACACATCCTTGCAATGTTTGTTTTGCAAACTAACTTTCCTTTTGTTTTAGGGTAGTGATCCCCTGCACCATAGCAACTCACATTTGTGTACATGCTTTGCAACATCCTCAACACCTTTATAATCTGGTAGATGTAAGACATTTCAAAAAATAATTATTGAGGTGGTTGAGGCCCTTGTCCACCTGATCCAGAACCTTGATTCCTCTCCGATGTTACCTCTACCACTAGATCCACTAGATCCACAACTCTTATTCCTCCTGACCCATGAAATCCTCCAGATCCACCAAGTCCACCAAGTCTACTAGTTCCTATTCCACCAAATCCACCAGATCCACCTCCCATAGTTGGTAAAAGGTCCTAAAGTGGTCGTGCCTTGTGTCCCCACTATCACGCTAAATTACATGCAAATAATCTGTGATATTACACCACTAGTAGATATATGTCCCGCACTACTTCTCCAAATGTGATACCCAATATTTTTTACCCATACTTTTCCCAAATTCACTCTAGACAATATACCTCCAAACACAAGAAATGATTGTGCAACCATAGATGTGCCAAATGAAAAGTTATACCTCCTAGGTGTTGATCGGTCACTTCCACCAATACCAATTGGGTTAGTAATACTTATCTCTAGATTTGGAAAACTAAGCACCAAGGCTTGGTCACCAAGTGGATTCAGATGCGTTGGTGGTTCTTCTTTCTCCAAGTGACGATCTTTCATCAAAAGCTGAAGGGGTCTCTCTCCCATGCTTTCCAAGATGGGGTAGCACATACTACTCAGGCTCCATGTCCTCCATGTGAACCTTAATTCCTTCCCTGTAATGACTGCCTCCATAAATCCATCACTCTACAACTTCATATTGTCTATCTAACTCCCTTTCATGAGCCTTATTATACTTGAGTCATCTCTCTTCCCTCTCCTTTTCAGCCGCAAGGTTTGCCATCTTCCTCCACCCTAGATTCCTTTCCCAATGCTCAGAAGAAGCTTAGTAGCCATGCCATAAGAAATGCTTCCAAACTCATTGTAATGATCAGAGATCTTTATAGCTAAATGGATAACATGCAAGAACGATCCTATTAGATCCCTTAAGAACTCAAACTCAGCAATCTCTGGACAGAATATGTATAAATTGTGTACTCCAAGGTGTAACTCATCAACACTCTACTCCACCAATGATCAAAAACATGTGTCCAAGTCAGATCAACATCATGTAACCTCTGATACTCATCTTGGTTCCACATGTGAGGTCTATAGTACCAACTTGATCTAGATGCATACGCTGAAATCCATTCATACAACTCCACTGGAAAACAATAAAATAAGGTCTCATATAGCTCATGATACAAATGTTCTTCTACCCATTTATGTGTATCAAACTCAGGTCCAAGTACTAAATCTCTAGGAAAACTCATCCTTTGTGATTTTAATCCATGCTTTGACACTGTCCAAGGTCAAGCACTTTGTCATCACGCACCATTCTCACAACATATTTCAAAAAGAGGTCCTAGAAATGAAACCAAGATGTAGTCATTTATTTACCCTTAATACCTTTACTAACCCCAACCGCATCATCCTATCTCCCAAGGGGAACTAGGCACTCACCTGAGGCATGTGTGGGCACCGAGCCCCTCCTTTATGTGAGCTTTGTGAGAAGGTCCACCATTAATGGAGGATGATTTACATAAGCAAAAGTACATTCATTTACTTGAAAAGGTAGAATATGTAACTAACATATCCACACATTAATGCATTACAAAAGCTAAATAACATTGTAAGAAGCATAATAAACTAGATATGAGCCATGATAGTCATATAACACAAGGGTTTACACCCATAAAGAAGTTATACAGAACAAAACCACATATATATATATATATATATATATATATATTGATTTAACATAGTTCTAGTAGCCACATTACAGTCAAAGGGGTCATCTTAGACCATATACAGTAAATAGCAAATACCTAACTCCTATAAGCTTCTCTGATATGAGATCCTAACTATACTTTTCCCATTTTAATCCTTGACATGATTCTAGTACCCATACATATGCTTTTGGCATCCTTCATAACCCTCTAGCACTAAGTTCTCTAAACCCTAGCATTATTGCAGCACTTTATTACTCTATCTATCTCTACTTGAGTGTCCTACCTATCTCTTCTCTCCATCTCTATCTCTTTCCTGAGAATATATTTTTATAGGATCAACACCCACCACCATGCCTTCTCTCCTAAATAGATTGTGTGTCATGTGTCAATTGGGTCCTCCATTGGTGAATGCCTATCTCTTTGCAAAGCCTCCACTCTCTTTAATGATGTATTATGGGAATATTCCCTACGTGGAATATCATTTCATGACCTCAAGGTTCTTAGCTTGCACCTTATCCACTCATCACACCTAGTCGGGTCCTCATGATTTTCCTCAAGTGCTTCTAGAATTCCATGTATGGCTAAGTCCATTAAACTCCGTGTTCTACCTTCGCACACACCCCGACTTATCCTAAACCCTTCTTTAACCCCTTTATCATATGATTTTTCCCCTAATTTCCCTTCTTCTTATTGGTCATGCACACGTGCACCTCTTGGTACTTAGTCAATATTTCAGGGTCCAACAACCACTCTAGTTCAAATCTATGATTGTGCACATAGCTAGTACACTTATGTAATCATTAAGTGACAATTTATTTTTGTGAGAATCAATGGATAAATTTGGTTAGATCTTGATTATTGATATGTATTAATATGGTGAGTTAATGGTGTAATTATTCTTGAATAATGTTTAAACTAATATGTTTCCTTATTATATGTGTTTCCAAACTGATGCGAATTAGTTGAATAAGTATGTATGAATGAAAAATTGGTGAAGTAACATAATAATTATGCATGTTAACATCTTGACAAGAAAACACAAAGGAGGGTCCTAGTAGATGCATGTGCTTTGGGTGAGTGTTCAGGTCTACATGAATGGAGTGTCAACACGCACAAGCACTTGAAGTGAAAAGAAAAGACTAAATTTTGATTCCATTATCGGGACCTCTTTTTCAAATTTTCTTTCGGGATGTTGCATGCACATGGCTTATCAATTATCTTTGGAGAGCATTGAAAGTTGGGTAGAATACAACTAAGATAAGTTTTCTCAAAGGTATAATACTATACCCGGCTTTAATGCATGCAAGTGGGTGGACTAAAATCTTTATCATGAACTATATGAGACATTATTTAGATTTTTCCCATTAGAACTTTTTCATTGGTTGACAATGTATGCATCAAACAAAGCTTGACACCCTAGACCAAGGATATGGATGTAGGAAGATTATTAGGATCTTTTTATGTAGATGTGGAGTGACTAAAGTTGTATATCATTGGTGGGCTAGTGTGTTGCACAATTATACATTGGAATACATTATTTCTAGGTATTTGTGTCCGAGGAAGATGAGTTAAAGTTTTTGCGTGATCCCAGAGGTTCCTATCTGTGCACTATCTAATTAAAATAAATATGGAAATATATTCCTAATATGATTTCTATTATAGTAGTAAATGAATAGTTAGTTAAATACAGAAATTAACCCAAGCAAACTAAGCAATAAAATTTGAAACCCTAGTTGTAAAGAGGGTAAGAAAATCCTTAGCTAGTTTGCAGTGAAATTTGGACTATGCCAAAGTGCTGACCGGATGAACGGAGAGATAAAAACATCACACAAATCCTAAGAAAAGGGTGTGAGCTGATAATCTTCTGGACTTGGGCACTGGAAAGTGATAAAGGCACTTATGGGTGCCCTAAACCTATTTTACAGGTGCCTATGTCTATGTAAATTGTCAGGAAACATCCTCTAAGTGGTCGTGAGGTATTCCTTGTTGTTTTATTTTATTCACTATGAGGTCACACAATGATTTCCAAATTCATTAGAAATGTGCAATGAAATAATGACCTACAAAACTCTCAAAGAGACATCAAATCTTAAAAAAGAAAGATGTAGAATGAGGGGTCGATTGTCCTTAGCTATCACAATGGTGAACTTATGAATGATTGATGCACTACATCTCATACCCAATGTAGTTCTATGTATGTGTGTGGAATTTTTCTTTAGGTGACTCTTGTTCGTGTTGCACTTGATAGCGAGAAAATAACTATATGTAACAAATTGTAATATATGTCTACATGGAATAGAATGATCATCCCTCCTATGAAGTGTATGTAGAATAACCATCACTTGTGTCCCTTGGATAATGATAGATAGATGTAATGGATATCTTGGATGCTTGATGAATGCAACCTTAGGTGGTGATAGCCAATACTTAGTAATTGGTCCTTTATTTTGTCACATAAATTTATATTTATATGATTCCCTTAGTTGAATTTCATAGTTAACCCCAAAAATATGACTACCCAAAATATAAGATACTCAAACAGATATAAAGGACCCAAAGAGTGTGAACAAAGTATACCGAGGTCAAGGGCACCCAGAGGGGATGAGGGCACCTTGCGATGGCATCCCAGTGTGGGCACTAGTGTCGGGATGATAAATGTTTAGGTATAAAAATTCAAACCGAGAAAGTAAGGGTGAAGACAAAAAGTGGCAATAGAAAGCAAAGATAGGTGGCAAAACAAATGGGTTGATTAGTACTTTTCTTACTTAGGAATCATATGAATAGTAGTATGTAATCAAGACTAAATAGTTATCAAAAGTGTGTGATTTTGTGTCTACATTTTCCCCGAATTTATGTTGTTTAGTGAAAACTCAATAACATAAAGTAGATAATATATAAGTACACGATAACCATGTATATCGATGATGAAGGCATGTTAAGGGACAAGAAAAAGTGTGGAGTGATAAAAATGTTAAGCATAGATGCTAAGGAGGAAAAGGTGAAAACATTGATGACGAAAATGACCCTAGGGTGGAAATGCATGTGTAGATGTCGTGATGTTCCTATTGTCAATGCCGATGTTAATTTGATTTTTTTGTCATGATGTGATGTGGTGTGACTACCACTTCCCATAAGGATAGACCTACAAAAGAGAAGAATGAACAAGTAGTCAAATCCACATGTATATGATCAAAATGTGTAAAAATTATGTGAATAAATTATGTAAAACTTGAAAGTGAAAAAGGAACATGGGTACTTGATCTTTGACGAGTAAAAAGGTGTAGAAAGGATCTGAAGATGTTGTAGAAAAATGAGTTTTTGGGTGATCTCACGCTAGTTGTGTCGGCCATGTGTTTTTGGGAAGATCTCATGCCAAGTCTTGGAAAAATTATAGGGAGAAAATTTCGGTCTTATCCTCCAACCTTTAACTACTTCCCACAATGTGTGTAACATTCCCATTTTAAGACTTTAGAAAGAAGGGAACTTTTTTTGAAACACAACATTCTCTGTTCTAAATAAAACATCATTTAGAACACACATTACATGCTAATCCATCTCATAATAGATAACCATATATAGCTGTAATGACTTGGTATACTACCGATCTCTCATTCCATGACTCGGTTACAAACCGATCTCTCATGTTAACTTAAAGCATAGAATACTTTATGTGAAGTCAAACTCCCTTTTGGGTGGAAGACCTGGTAATTATTCAAGAAACATGTCATTGAAGTTTTGTAACAGTGGATATCATTCCAATACATTGTTGTTCTCTTCAGTTGTTTCTATAATATTTACTAAATATAAGCTACAACCTTTATTTTTGGCCTTTTTAAGTTGCATAGCTGATAGTTTTCTAACTGAAATATCTCATTACACATCTTGAATCTTTGTTGTTTTCTATAGGTCATCTAAACAACTAGTGTGTTTTTCAAAACAGTCCACTTTAGCCTTATGTTCTGCTAACCAATTCACACCTATGATTACATAATAAGACCCCAAAGGTGCAACATAAATATCAACTTCAGTGGAAAAACTAGGTAAGTCAAGGACTGCTCCAAAAAGACACATACTAACTGTATGAACAACATTGTTTCCATAATGTACAGTCCATGTTTTATCCATGTTTCCATCTTTTCTTTTAATTTTGATGCTAATTTACTAGAAATAAAACATTCAGTAGCTCGGTATCAAAAAGAATAGTTATAGGTATGCCAAATAACTTACCTAGAACCTCTATAGGCATGGCCTATTTTTCAGCTTGTTTGTCAGCTACTACAGTGTGTATCTTGTGCTGCTAATTACGATCATCCTTTTTCAAAGGAAATTGATTTACGTAATGATCTTTTCCACAGTTATAACAGCCTCTTACAGGTCCCTTTCTAGGCTCATATTTATTTCCATCCTTAGAGTTATCATTCTGACCTCCATAGGACTTCTGTCCGTTATTATTGTTCTTGACAAAGTTGTTCCATGCATTACCAGCAGACTTATTTGTTGTTGCTTTCTTACTAGTATCAGATGAAAACTTACTTTTCATTATGAAATTCTTCCATGGTGCTTTTTTAGGTGCAATAGATGATGAATAAGAGTTGGGGATTTTCTTCCTTACTTCCTCCTTATGAGCAAAAATTTCCTTCAATTTCTATTCCTACCTTATGGCCTTTTCAACAACCCTCCCATCGTGGTTGGGATGTGAACATCCACCTCTCCTCCTATAATGGGATTCAATCCCATGATGAATTAATGAGACCATAGACTAGGTTTGATCTCTATTGTGAAGTCAAACTCCCTTTTGGGTGGAAGACCTAGTAATTCTTCAAGAAACATGTCATTGAAGTTTCGTAAAGTGGATATCATTCCAATACATTGTTGTTCTCTTGATTGTTTCTATAATATTTACTAAATATAAGCTACAACCTTTATTTTTGGCCTTTTTAAGTTGCATAGTTGATAGTTTTCTAACAGAAATATCTCATTACACATCTTGAATCTTTGTTGTTTTCTACAGGTCATCTAAACAACTAGTGTGGTTTTCAAAATAGTCCACTTTAGCCTTATGTTACGCTAACCAATTCACACCTATGATTACATAATAAGACCCCAAAGGTGCAACATAAATATCAACTTCAAAGTGGAAAAACTAGGTAAGTCAAGGACTGCTCCAAAAAGAAACATACTAACTATATGAACAATATTGTTTCCATAATGTACAGATCCATGTTTTATCCATGTTTCCATCTTCTCTTTTTAATTTTGATGCTAATTTACTAGAAATAAAATATTTAGTAGCTCCGGTATCAAAAAGAATAGTTATAGGTATGCCGAATAACTTACCCAGAACCTCTATAGGCGTGGCCTATTTTTCACCCTGTTTGTCACCTACTAAAGTGTGTATCTTGTTGCTAATTACGATCATCCTTTTTCAAAGAAAATTGATTTACGTAATGATCTTTGCCATAGTTATAACAGCCTCCTACAGGTCCCTTTCTAGGCTCATATTTATTTCCAGCCTTAGATTTATCATTCTGACCTCCATAGGAGTTATGTCTATTATTATTGTTCTTGATAAAGTTGTTCAGTGCATTACCAGCAGACTTATTTGTTGTTGCTTTCTTACTAGTATCAGATGAAAACTTACTTTTCATTCGAAATTCTTCCATGGTTCTTTCTTAGGTGCAATAGATGATGAATAAGAGTTGGGGATTTTCTTCCTTACTTCCTCCTTATGAGCAAAAATTTCCTTCAACTTCTATTCCTACCTTATGGATTTTTCAACAACCCCTCCCATCGTGGTTGGGATGTGAACATCCAACTCTCCTATAATGGGATTCAATCTGATGATGAATTTATGTATCCTGAACTTCTTGTCAGTTTGATACTGAGGTACATACTTAAGGAGTTTAGTAAACAACTCCTAATACTTAGTTACAGTTAGCTTCCCATGAGTTAAGTTCTGGAATTCAGTCATTTTCTAATCATAGTAAAGTTACAGAAGCCAACGTTGCCTAAAGTAACCTTTAAATTTATCCCATGTGATATTAGTTTCATCAATGTTTAACTCATCGTTACATCTGTCCCACCATGAAGATGCCTCATGGGAAAGCTGATATGCTCCCCATATCACCTTTGTTTGTTTTGAGAAATTCCTTATTGTAAAGTATTTCTCCATTTCACCGAGCTAATTCTCATCTACATCTCCTAATGTGGTGCCATCAAAATTGGGTGGACTTATCCTTTTCATATCATTAGTATGGTGCCCGGATCTATCGTGTCCTATCGAAAACCTCGTAAGAAGGCCCTCAAGCGGGTTATAACTCCTATTCAGAAATTTTTGCAAGATTGTCTAATTAAATCGGTGTAATGGTTTCTTCTAACCTTATATGGAAAACTCAGAGCTACCTTACCTGTGTTGATCAAGGGCTCGAATCTTGTGCAAGTTCGCTCACCTTGTCCTAACTTGGCATGTTGGGTGGTTCTTATACCAATGTGATGTAGTTATTATCCTAGAAGAGGTAAATTCATACACCTTAATGCATGGGTAGTCGATTGGTGGAGCTCACCTTGCCACGAGTTTTGTTTTGCTACCATTACGAATGTATTGAAGAGAGAATTGGGGAAAATCCCTCTTAGTCACTCGTTAGGCAAGAACAACGTTAGTAAATAAAGTAAAAAGGGTAATGGGATTTCTCACAAAATGAGAAGAATGGTTTTAAAATAAAATAAAAATAAGAAATAGAAATATAATTAAAAGGGAGGGGAGATGATTCGTTTTAGGGGTTTTTATGTTTTTTTGAGTTTAAAAAAAGGGGGATTAAAATTAAAAGCCCGTGAATTAGGATGGTGTGTGGAAAAAGGGCGTTAGGGATCCTTATCTGATTTTTCTTATTTTTTGTTGAATGGAGACAGAGCAGCCGCTGCCATGAGGAAGGAGAGCTTTGAACCATTTTTACACACCCACCAGGCGTTGAGGAAGGTAGTTGTTTTCTTATTAGTGGTCGCAGGGATTCCAGTTCTATGCAAACATTAATGAGTGACGGTCATGGGTGTGTCGAAGGGAATTTTTTTGTTGATCTGTTGTCTCCTTGGTAGGCACATGGGGCTGTTATAGTAATTTTTGTTTGATGCTTTTATAGTGTTTAACCAAATGAAAGAATGAGACAGATTCTCATGGTTTATTTTTCTAGCAATGTACATGATACATGGGTTCCTCACGAACCGATCACATTGGTACACCTATGTAATGAATAGATCTTTGGCTTGATCAATTTTTTTTTCCTACATTCGCCCTTCCTGTCGAAAACCACTAGAGCTAGATCATAGTATGGATGTCCATCTAAGCATAATGGAAATCTTAATATATTTCAGTTTTCTCCCCCCAATCAGCACCAGAATGGGGATTCTACCAGATTATGTAGTTGTAAGTTCTCTGATAGATTTTCCTATAACATGTGGAAGCATACGAAAGGCATGTAAACTATTAAACAAAAACAAATTCTTGAGAGAAATGTGGGTTCATGGTCTGCAATAGTTGTAGGTTATCAACGAAATGGGTATGTTGAAAAATCTCAGAAACTTTCAAACAACTACATTTGTAGGCGTAGAGCCTCCTGTCCCTTGCCAACATTCTCTCAGCCCATGTTCAAGTATGGAGCCTTGTGAAGGCCCTAGAAAATTTTCAGAACATAATGGGAAACTTTTCTATTTGAAAATTTCTTGTGATCTGGAAGTTTGTGTGTCATTGCAGAGATTAGATCCATACTCGTGAACTGTTTGATGAAATTCCCAAGGGAGATGTTGAACCGAATCCTGTGGGGTTGACAAACTTTGTCTCTCTAGACATGGTTCAACTCCCCTTATCTTTCATAAATTTTGTACTTTAGTTTCCGTTTGCAACTTAATATAATTTTTAAAATATTAGGATTATAATACTTTTAATTGTTTTATTTTAACTTGTTGCAAAACAATAAAATGTCGTATCGTACCTCACAAAAAAATCAAAATAACTCTTTTGTATTAAACCATGAAATTCAACCCTCATTCTGAGGTGATTTAAAAAAAAACTCCTACCCAACTAGATCACTACAATATTATTTTATCGACAAGATGAAATTGGCTTCCCAGTAATAATGTTGACCATCTCCCTATTTAAATAGATAATTTTTGCATTTTGGAGACTCATTAAGTACCCTTCGTAACTCTAAAAATGAGATGTTAAGCTTCATTCGTGTACCTTGTTATGTGAGGAGTCACCTTAACCTTTGGATTGACCCCGAATGAACATATGTGATCTTTTTGATGCTCTTATAGGAGCCCTGTTACACTGTTTTACAGTAGTAGAAAGTTGTTAAATCTAGAAATTTGGCTTTCTTTTTGAACCGCCATTTGAAACCTGAATAAAGAAATTATTATCCAGCTTCGCAAACCTCTAGTGTTTTTACTAGACAATTGCATGGAACCTTCAGTTTAGGGAAAAACACTTTTCTAGATAGTTTGACAATGGCATTTCAGTAGGCCTCGGTCAAATTTTGACAAGGTCAAACTGGACCAATTAGGACTGGTGGCTTCAAAAAACTTTTCACCGTTTGAAGACTGTTTTCTAGTTCTGAGTTCCGTCGACTTCTGTTGAATTCTCCTTATATAGGGAAATTTGTAGGAAGTTTCTCATTGCACGTTCATCCATTAAATTTCAATTTTGAACATCATTTTCTAATCCCTCGAGCTAACTTTTGTTTATTTGCACTAGGCCAACTACGACTAGTGGCCCCAGAAAACTAGCCGCCAAACGTAAACTGTTTGCTAGTTCCAAATTCCATCAGTTGCTATGAAATATTGGTATATAAGTGGACACATCTCACCAAAAGACACCATTTGGAAGTGGATTCTTAGCCTCGATTCGTTTTGAACATTTTTGTAGCTAGTAAGAAAATGTAAAAATTAGAAAGTTGTGGCACCTCGTGCGGTTGCCAAACCATCATGGAAACTTTTGACACATGTAAATAACTATTGAAAAAATCTATGGTGTAACTTTTTGTGTGAAATAGAACTTTTGACAAAAAGGTGTTTTCTCTCTCTTCCCTTCTCTTTCTCTCTCTGGGTTTACAAAATGAAATGAAATGAAATGTAATGAATACATGTCTCTAAACCTTTTCTTTCAATTACAAATTGTAATTATTATTATATGTAAATGGGAAGCGAAAAAATGTTAATTATGTTAGATTAGGGTGGATGCCATGCCAATGATTTATTGCTGATTTCATGCTCACGTGGTTCTGCAAGATGAAAGAATGATGATGAAAAGGTGATGTGTAATTTATTAATTATCATTGTAATTTATATATTTCATTGTAAAATGAATATATGTATAATGTAGTCTGATGTATAGAAAGTTATAATTGATAATTTGCTAATCTGTATGAGATGCTAGCTTTTAGGGATATCTAGGAAATGTCTATTTAATTATAGGTTCAATTTGATTCATAGTACGTATGGTAAAAAATAGGGTTTGATATATATATATATATATATATATATATATATATAATATAAATATATATTAAGGTAAATGAAAGTAGTAATATCTTGTAGTGCATATTCAAGTGTTCAATAAATGGTTAATGAATCATCTTGTGCATTCTTACTTTGTAAATGTAATAAAGAGATTTATTCGAAACACTCTACCCTTGTTTAATATCGGAGCATAAATTGTTTTCATGTGTAATACTCCTTATTGTAGAAGACATTGAAAGCTATAGAATGAAATTAAACTCTTTACCCGATGGAGCCCAAGAATGGGTTTATCATCTTAGTCAAGTATGTTTAGTGACATTGTCATAAACTGTCTAATAGGAGTGACACGGATCAGACTTCATTTGGAATAAGTGTTGTTGCAGACTCACAACACCCCTGGATGTAGATCAGGCTTCTAGGTTGATCACTCTAGCATCCAGTGTGATTGCACAACATGGAAACCTCTCTCCAAGTGTGGGACTTGTGAAACTGAGAGAGGAATCTCCAGATTAGAGGCTGGTTCCTCAGACTCCTCTGATTAGATCTAATGCTTACACAACTACAGAGGTTCAGATCCTAATCCTACTCTAAACTGCAAGGAGACAGGGATAGAAATGTAAAAATTGAAACTAACTAAAGATGGTGATGCACCAAAAGGAGTGGTGAAACAAGTTTTTCATGTAAATAGACACAAACCAGAGATTGCAGCATAAGACATACATAGGCTGATAAGATATAATTTAGGATCTGAAATGAAGCAAACAATACAAACAAAGGACTGAAACTCATTCACAAAGCTTATAATATCACTTCCAGTGTCAAAATCACTGCATTACAACCTCAGAGAGGTAAAAGCTGTTACAGTCTTTGGAGAGGTCAGATTCTTCAAAAAATCACTTACTGGAGGTGAAAGAAGAAGTTTTGTGTCCAAAAATGTTCCCCCTTTCTAGAAATGAGCCAATTCGGCTTTACATTGCATGGGTCAAGCCTAGGAGACAGAAACATACAAAAACACGTGAGAGCCCATTCCTCCTCAACTACAAATGCATTAAAACAGCATGGGATACCTTGCAAACCCATACCCTATCAATTTTGACCGAATTACAGGAGAATGCGACCCATTCTGCATTAAATTTGGTCACTGAAATGTCACTTCTAGCCATGAACACGCATCAGAACCATTTCTCAACTTTATCTCTCCAGTCTACACCAAAATTCAAGATTAACCCCATAATCATGTAGAGAATTTCATAAGCTTTCTGTTGATATAAAGAACGTGCAAATCCGAGCTCTAGATCAAAAGATATGGAGATCTGAAGATTTAGGGCACAAAACAGGTGAAAATGTGTTTTGAAGATTTTTCCCACGCCCGCCATCACGGATGACACGTGTCAAGCACTGATTGGATGCGTAATTCTCTCTTCTTTCACTTACCCATGGGTTTTCCTTGAATTTTGACCTTTTTGATGATTTTGGAACATTTTTCACTTTTTTCCCGCGCCCCCGCCACTGAAGACACGTGGTATGCATAGATTGGAGGATAGGGCGTGAGGTCTTCCTTTGCTTTTTTAGCTTTTTGACCAAAACTTGGCCAAATTTTCTAACTCCTCCCCAAGCTCTGTGCTTCCCTGTTCCATTGGACACGTGTCCTCTTTTGATTGGTCTCCGGGTCTACCGGCTTTTTGAGTCCTTCGCGTCCTCACGGTCCGGTCCGGTGTCCAAGGTCTTTATGGGACAAAAATTCCAATCCGCCCGAAATGGGCTTCCTTGTCCCTTTTCTGACGATGACACGTGGCGTGATCTGATTGGCTCTCAGCTTTCTCGGCTATCCGCATCTTCTGCATCCCTTTGTCCCAACTATCCCAGTGTGAAAGTTATCCTTTTCGGCTGATCCGGGTGGTTCGTGTCCTTCGCGTCCTCACAGCCCAAATGTCCCAACTGTGCCACTCAGCAGTTAGTCGATTTTCTTCTCCTTCGGCTGAACCAACTTTTCGTATCCCACGCATCCCGATGGCCCGGATATTCCTTTGCTCGTAGATCGCCTGGCAGCCTTTCGGCCGATTCGTGCCCGGATGTCCCTACTATCCGTCTTGTTGTTGAGGACTAGGACTTAGCCATTTTTCATGATTTTTCCTGGCCCAAGCTTGTTTTCTGCAAATTTTTCACCTTTTCTCAGAACTTGCTCTTTTCTTCTTGGATAGGGGAGTTAGAAAAAATCTGAGGGAACCCTAGAAACATGATTTTTGCCCTGAACTTTCTATTTGCTTGGGACTTGAGAATTTAATGCATGTTATCAAAATTACCCCTGGGGGTGAATTTTGGATAACAATTTGGCGACTCAGTGGGGTTACCTGCCTACTAGGTAGAAGATACCAGTTGTCCTGAAGCAGTCCATTGGGCATGGAGTCATCAAATATTCAGTTTAGAACCCCTAACTGACTCAGAATGTGCAAGGAGGAAGATGGAATATCACCTGATGAAAGCAAGGACTGCAAAACATCTCCATGGACAGCAAGTTGTGCCAAAGCACTTAGGGAAAACAAAACTAACCTACAAGCAAAACAATGTGCACAAGCACTTGGAGGAATGAAAATCTAATCTAATATTTACAAGGTAGTGAACTTCCCTCTAGAAGCAATGCTTGAGATAGATTCCATTGACTGGAATCTGCAGTTCTTCACCATCCAATGAGGCCAATTGGAAAGCATTACTGTTCTTGCACTTTGTGACCATGTATGGGCCACTCCAAATGGCATCAAATTTTGAATGCCTTCCGGTTTTGTTCTGTCCACATCCCATTTCAACACTAGATCTCCAACTTGAAAAGATCTATCCTTGGCCTTTCTATCAAATGTCTTCTTGATCAAAGCTTGATCCTTTTCCATTGCTTGGGATGCCACGATTTCGATCTCTTGCAGCTCCATCAACTCTGCATACCTCACCTCCATGGGCTCAAATTCAAGCAACTCCAGCTGCTTCATGAGTTCTAATGTTGGCAACTCAAGTGACATGGGCAAGATTGCCTCTCTTCCATAGACAAGCCTGAATGGAGAGTTACCTGTGGATCTTTTGGGAGTTATCCTATCAACCCATAAGGCTGATTTTAGTTTAGTATGCCAAGACCTCTGATTCTCGTCAAGAGTTCTCCTAATGATTCTCAACAAGTTCTTGTTTGTGGACTTGGCCTGGCCATTACCTTGAGGGTAATAGTTTGATGAAGTGCTTAGGTAAATACCGTTCTTGACAGCCCACTCAGTCACCTTAGATCCAATGAATGCCAATGCATTATCAAAGATTATTGTAGCAGGTACACCAAATCTAGTTGTTATCCCCTCATAAAAGTCTAAGATGCTAGACTCATTTGCCTCTTTGAGTGCTACTACTTCTATCCATTTGGTGAAGTAGTCTGTGGCTGTCAAAATCCATTTGTGCCCTTGGCTTGAATTAGGATTAATGACTCCAATGAAGTCCAAACCCCATTGCATGAATGGCTGGTCAACTAAGATTGGATGTAATGGAAGGGCAGCAAGCTTCTCTTTTCCTGTGAATAATGCACAATTCTTACACCTCTTGATCCATGCATAGCAATCACTGAAGATCTTAGGCCAATAATAACGAGCCTTCATGATTTTTAGAGCTGTCACTCTTGGTGCAAAATGGCCACCAGCTGGTCCACCATGGAACTCTTCCAACACCATTTGAATCTGATTTGTGCCAATGCATCTCAAAGAGCACTCCATTCACATCTTTTTTGAACAGTTTTCCATCAACAATGGCATACGGGACAGCCTGCAATCTGAAGTGTCTTCTTTGAGTCTTGTTCATCTCTGGAGGGCATAGGCCTGTGCCTAGGAAGTGCATAATACCTTGGGTCCAGCAAGGAGTGGGGGCAGCATTGTCTTCTTCTTGCTTGCCACTTGGCTCATGGCTGTCCTAGACTATCAAAACAGCCTCTTCTTCATTGCATACTTCTTTTTGCTTCCCCAAAACCAGCTGCTCACATAATCCTTTCCCTCTTACCAACTTGGTGATCTTGATCTTGATGTCATACTCCATGACACGGGTGATCCAACCTGCCCTTTTCTCATTCAAATCCTTGTTGAAGAGGAAGTCCTTAACCCTTGACATGAGACACCAGCAAGTGGACCTTGTTGTTTGAGACTAAATGCTTGAATTTCTTCAAGATTCTGATTACTGCAAGTACATGCTTCTCAATAAAAGAGTATCTCACCTCATAGTCATCTAGGCTCTGGCTGAAGAAGGAAATTGGCTGCTCATCATTATCTTTGTTCTGCTGTACCAAAATGGTAGAAATAGTATCATTACCTCCAAATGTATAGAGGATGAAATCCTTGGAGAAGTCCGGGTTGATGAGAGTTGGTGCTTGAGAGATAGCCTCTTTGATTGCTTCAAAACTCTCCTTGCCTTCTACTATCCACTTGAAAGCCATGCTCTTCTTTAACATTTTGGTGATGGGCTTGACAAGGGCTGCAAAATTTGGGACAAACCTCCAAACAAAGTTTATCCTTCCCAAGAAACTTTGAAGGGCTTCCTTGTGGCTTGGCAATGATAGTGCTCTTATGGCTTCAACCCTCTCTAGATCAATTGCTAATCCTTCCTTGGAGACAATATGGCCAAGGAGCTTTCCTTCATGTGCAAGAAAGATGCACTTCTTAGGATTCAAAGACACTCTGAACCTCCTACACCTCTGAAACACTTGCCTGAGGTGAAAGAGATGGTCTGCTGCATTCTTTGAGAAGACGGTGATATCATCTAGGTATACCAGCACTATCTTGTTGATCAAGCCTTTGAATGCCATATCCATAGCTCATTGGAATGTTGCTCGGCATTCGACAGTCCAAATGGCATCTTCTTGTAAGCATATGTGCCCCATTTTGTAGTGAAGGCCGTCTTGAATTGATCTTCTTCCTTCACCATTATCTGATTGTAGCCTGAGTAGCCATCAAGTAGTGAAAACCTTTCTGAACCAGCATTTCTGACAACCTGCAATATTTGTTCCTGACAAGCGAGATAATGATCTTTGAGTGATGCTCTATTTAGATCACGAAAGTCCACACACAATATTATTTCTCCATTTCTCTTTCTTACCGGCACCAAGTTTGTAACCCAACTTGATTGTTTGATGGGGAAGATGATACTGGCCTCAATAAGCTTGCTTAACTCTTTTCTCATGAGAGGTTCAATATGGGGATTGAGTGGCCTTTGCTTTTGCCTGACAGGCTTGGATTCCGGATCCAACTCAATAGTATGTTGTGCCAAATTTGGGTTGAAACCTCTTAGATCTTTGTAAGTCCAAGCAAAGACATCTAGGAACTCTTGATAAAGCTGAACAAAATCAGATTTCTCTTGTGAGGTACTTACTTTGCCAATCTGCAATGTTTTGCCTTCTTCCACTAAAATAGGCTCGGAATCTTCACCTTTCACTTGAATGTTCGCTTTCTCCTTCCGGAACTAATCATTCGGGTTGAAGATTGACTCCAAAGTTATGAGGCCTTTTGGTAATTTTTAGTTCTCATTTGCACCACTTGGTCACCATCTGCGCTGCAGCTTGTCTTGATTCTGGTGGAGAACTCACTTCTTCTTGTAGGAAATTAACAATTTGCTGATCATTCTCGAAGACTTGCCAACTTGTATTGTTATTTGGAACAAATTTGGACTCACAACCAATTTGATATGAGGCTGAGATTTCTCACTTTTGATACTTTCTACGACATCAAACACAACCCCAATTGATGCTAGCCTTTGTCGGTGGCTTCATTCTTTTTCCTTGGGCTGGAATTGATGCTAAAAGCTTCAAAATCTTCAATAAGATCCCATACCTGATTTTTGTAGCACTTGACCAGATCATTTTTGGTAGCATTTTTCCCTTTGACTTGGTTTACAATCAGCTCACTATCACCAAATACTTGTAAATTCGATGCCTTTCTTCTTTGCCCGGTCACGATCCATGAGTTAAGGCTTCATACTCAGCAGTGTTGTTTGAGCAAGAAAACTAAAAACGGAAGGTGAGTAATACTTTATACCTTGAGGTGAAATGAGCATAGCCCCACCTCCTGCATCTTGTCTACTCCTTGATCCATCAAAAAATAGCTGCCATACCTCATTTTTGTCCTTATGATTTGGCTTGGTGATGCTAAGGAGAGGTTGATTCTCCTCATGTAAACAATAAACTCCTAGCTCGATTCTTCTATTTCTTGATAAGGATCAAAAGCATGCACCTTGCTTGCCCATTCATCAAGAGTCAAATGCGGGATGCTTCCAACCTTAGTGTCAAACTTCATCGGTGATTGGGTGATCTTCTTGATCAAATGTTGAGCAATTGGCATTAATCGACTTGGGGTGAAAGGATCAATGTGAAAGTTTGCAATAGGTTCTGACCTGATTGTAGCCTTAGTTCCATACCTCGTTCTGAACAGCATGTGTGACCAATCAGCAGAAAGATAGCCTCCAATCTTGGTTGTGAAGTCCCTTGACAAACAGAGGGCAAAGAGTGGTGGGAGGTCTATGACTGATACATCTTGTAAAACAACAACATTTAGACATGCATGCAAGGTAAGACTCAAGTTTCTAATCACTCCAACTGTTTCTACTGCTGTCCCATCCAATTGCACTACCCCTTTAGATGTTGTTTCATATTGGAGCCCTAGCTGATCAGCTATTTGTTTGGGCATGACAGAACTACTTGCTCCAAAATCAATCATGCAATTGTGCACTAGCTGATTTCCAATGATCAATGAAACATAGAAGGGAGGGGGCTTCAACATTTTACCTTGCTGTCCTCCATGATTTCCCTAAGGCTGGGCAGCATTTGTAAGCACTTTGTCTTACATCTGAACTTGTCGATTCGAAGTTGGCCAGTCTTTCATGGTAGCTTGCAGTAGATCTCTTTGGCCTGGGATGGATAAGGATTCCCACATTGATATATTGACATTTGTCTTCTTCATCTGATCAATGATACTGAATGGTGATGAAGGATCTCTTTGCTGTCCCTTTGTTTGCACATTCACTCCTTGCACATGGGCAGCAACAACTAGTATTTGAGTTGGCCTAGGGGCTGTTCTTGGCTGCCCTTGTGCATTTGAAACTAGACTTTGCTTACCAACCATTTGTGGAGCCGTGGAAGGTTGTGGATTGGTTGGGGCTAATGGTTGTTCTTCACCCAAATTCCTTCTTTTTGACATTGTGTTGGTTACAACACCTTGAGAAACTACTTGATTCATGCCACGAAATCTTCGCTTGCCGGTTTACCAATGTGGTGTCATTTGGGGCTGATTGCTTTGTTGGAATGTTTCTTGTTGTTGACTATTTCACTGATTGCCCTCACCCTCGGACCTGTGATTGTCACCATTAATGCTTGATTGAGAGCACCATTGAAGCACATGGATTGGTTATGAGGCTCATTACATGGAAAACACCAGTCATACTCTGGCAATGTTGTTTTGCGTTGGCACCAATGCCTTGGAGGTAGATATGGCATTTGGATTATATGGATGGAATGGTCTATTGGCAGGAGGCCTTGTTTGATTGATATTTGCAGCTGGATTAGGTGGCCTTTGTGGTTGGTATGGCACCTGTTAGGTGAGCACTGGGGTTGATAAGAAGGTCTAAAACCTTGGGCTTGCTACCTCTTGAGAGTAACCAGCTCATTGCCTAGGTTTTGCAATTGCTTCATGACTTCTTGAATCTCATTTGGGGCACTTGGAGATGATGTGGAAGCTTCATTCGAACTCTAATTTCTAGGAGTGGGAGAAGCAGCCAAATTAGGTGATTGGTCGGTGTTTGGGCTCTCAAAACTTGGAAACAAAGTGGCATGGGGGTCTAGGGGCAAGTTTTCCAGCTTGGATCAAACAATTTTCAGCCCTAATGGCAATGCTATAAGCCATAGGGATAGTTATGCCTCCCATGGATTGAATTAACATAGAAATATTAGAATTTAGAGCTTTGAGATAGTAAAGAAAAGCACCTTCTGATGTTGGCCTGACTGCCACTGGAATCCTTTCCCAAGTCTTTTGAAATCTAAAGTTGAAATCAGTCAGTTGCTCATTGGGAGCTCTCTTGATAGTTGTCAGCTGCTCCAAAAGAGACAAGTTGTCTCCCTTCTCTCCAAATTGCTCGTGAAGTGCTATACACAGTTGATTCCAATTTGTGATAGAACCACCTCCAAGGCTTCTAAACCACTACAATGCTTTACCCTTGAATGAAGACACCAGCAACTTGACAGCCACTTGCATTTCATTGATTTCATGGATCGCACAAAGGTTAACAATATCTTTAACATGATCACCTGGAGTAGTCTGATTTTCTCCAGTGAAATAGGGGATGTTCTTCAAGGCTGCAATAGGAATTGGATGTTGCACATTGAGGGCAAGTGGGCTGCTGCCTGTGAAGTTGACGTAGGGATTGTTTTGAGCCATTTCGATTGGTCTTAAAACCCTTGTTGGTGAATGAAAGGCCTACAGGTGGAGGAGTTGAGAGAGTTCTGTTTGGTGGAGATGGAGACCTTTGAATCCTTCTTCCTCTTTGCCTTCTTCTTGGAGATAATTGTAGGTATTCAAACAGCACTTCTTCTTCTCCAACTCTTGACCTTGTGGTGATTCTTCTCATGAGTTTTCAGGCCTGCACTGCTGAAACCAGTTGATTCTTCCCCTTGGAGTCGCCAGATATGCAAATAATAGCTCTTTTCAAGCAAGAAAATTACAGCAGATGCACATCAACCTTGCTGCAATAAAATGAGACCTCTAGTGTCCCACCGGGTGTGCCAAAACTGTTGTTACAGACTCACAACACCCCTGGATGCAGATCAGGCTTCTAGGTTGATCACTCTAGCATCCAGTGTGATTGCACAACATGGAAACCTCTCTAAGTATGGGACTTGTGAAACTAAGAGAGGAATCTCCAGATTAGAGGATGGTTCCTCAAACTCCTCGATTAGATCTAATGCTTGCACAACTACGAGAGGTTCAGATCCTAATCCTACTCTAAACTGCAAGGAGACAGGATAGAAATGCAAAAATTGAAACTAACTAAAGATGGTGATGCACCAAAAGGAGTGTGAAACAAGTTTGTCATGCAAATAGACATAAACCAGAGATTGCAGCATAAGACATACATAGGTGATAAGATATAATTTAGGATACGAAATGAAGCAAACGATACAAACAAAGGATTGAAACTCATTGACAAAGCTTGCATTATCACTTCCGAGTGTCAAAATCACTCGCATTATAACCTCGAGAGAGGTAAAAGTTATTCTGATCTTTGGAGAGGTCAGATTCTTCAAACAATCACTTGTTGGAGGTGAAAGAAGAAGTTTTTGTGTCCAAAAATGTTTCCCCCTTTCTAGAAATGAGCCAAATCGGCTTTACATTGCATGGGTCGAGCCGGAGAGGCGAAATGTATAAAAATGTGAGAGTCCATTCGTCCTCATTTGTAGATGCATTAAAACAACATGGGATACCTTCCAAACCCATACCCTATCAATTTTGACCGAATTACAGGAGAATGCGACCCATTCTGCATTAAATTTGGTATTTGAAATGTCACTTCGGCCATGAACATGCATTAGAGCCATTTCTCAACTTTCTCTCTCTAGTCTACAACAAAATTCTATATTAACCCCAGAATCGTGTAGAGAATTTCATAAGCTTTCCGTTGATATAAAGAACGTGCAAATCCGAGCTCTGGATCAAAAGATATGGAGATCTGAAGATTTAGGGCACAAAACAGGTGAAAATGTGTTTTGAAGATTTTTCCCGTGCTTTGCCATCTGGATGACACGTGTCAAGCGCTGATTGGATGTGTAATTCTCTCTCCTTTCGCTTACCCGCGGGTTTTCCCTTGAATTTTGACCTTTTTGATGATTTTGGAACATTTTTCACTTTTTTTCCCCGCGCCCATGCCATTTGAAGACACGTGGCATGCATAGATTGGAGGACAGGGGCGCGGGGTCTTCCTTTACTTTTTAGCTTTTTGACCGAAACTTGGCCAAATTTTCTAACTCCTCCCCAGCTCCGTGCTTCCTGTTCCATTGGACACGTGTCCTCTTTTGATTGGTCTCTGGGTCTGCCGGCTTTTCACGTCCTTCACGTCCTCACGGCCCATTTGTCCCAATGCTTTTCTGGGACAAAACTTCACGATCCACCGAAATGGGCTTCCTTGTCCCTTATCTGCCGATGACACGTGGCGTGATCTGATTGGCTCTCGGCTATCTGCGTCTTCCACGTCCCTTTGTTCAACCATTTGTCCTAGTGTGAAAGTTCTCCTTTTCGGCCGATCCGGGTGGTTCGCGTCCTTCGCGTCCTCACGGCCCAAATGTCCCAACTGTGCCGCTCAGCAGTTAGTCGATTTTCTTCTCCTTCGGCCAAACCGGCTTTCCATGTCCCATGCATCTC
This sequence comes from Taxus wallichiana var. yunnanensis, assembly GCA_018340775.1. Classification (NCBI taxonomy): domain Eukaryota; kingdom Viridiplantae; phylum Streptophyta; class Pinopsida; order Cupressales; family Taxaceae; genus Taxus; species Taxus wallichiana. The sequence continues at coordinate 671,114,666 of CM031237.1, read as the reverse complement.
GACGGCCCGGATGTTCCTTTGCTCTGTAGATCGCTGGCGGCCTTTCGGTGATTCGCGCCCGGATGTCCCTACTATTGCGAGGACTAGGACTTAGCCATTTTTCATGATTTTTCCTAGCCCAAGCTTGTTTTCTGCAACTTTTTCACCTTTTCTTAGAACTTGCTCTTTTCTTGTTGGACAGGGGAGTTAAAAAAATCTGAGGGAACCCTAGAAACATGATTTTTTGCCCTGAAATTTCTATTTGCCTGGGACTTGAGAATTTAATGCATGTTATCAAAATTACCCTGAGGGGGTGAATTTTGGATAACGATAAGTAAACTATCTCTTCCTTTGTATCCTAGTGGAATACCTTGTCTTCGAAGATAGATTTAAAAAATTAAATTTTCTTCATCAAATGAAATCCTATTGGATTCAAATGACATAAATGTAGATCATGATATAGTTGTTCTATATCTTGCATTCTTGTTAGTGAACTCTTTAGTCCATCACGGATAAATGTCTTATCTTTGGCTTGTGACAATAGAGTGCTTTGACATTTTACAAAGGGTTTATATGGTGAATATGTTTTGAACCTTAATCTAATATATAATAGGGCACAAATCCTAAGTGAGAATTGAAATCAAACTAAACCTTAGTTGATTAGGAGGTTAACTTGTGAGTAGAAAACTATAATTAACTCTTTGCAAATGAAATTGATTTGAAATATGTTGATTTTAGAGAACCTTAGAAATTGAAACCTTGTCCCGTAATCCCTTGTTATGTCATTTTATGGAATTAAGGAATAAATAATATTTCATATGTAGAATCGTGAAATGCGGAAACATGGGATCTTACTTGAACATAAATCACTTGTGGTTCATGTCTAGTTTATAATGCTTATAACCATGTACTTCTTTAAGATGTCAAACAAGTACTTTCATAACTCTTTTGTTATAAATCTATGGTAATAACGAGACCATAATGCGATGTAAAAGTAAAGCATAGAAGAGTAAAAAAATGAGTTTTGAGGTTAGGGATAATGCCACTCTTGGAGTCCTTATAACTCAATTAAATATATTCATGTGTTTCAAAGAATATGTATTGCCTTGTTGTGATCAAACTTCGAGAAAAAAACATATATAAATATAAATGGAAGTCAATAAGTTATTGAACTTTATTAACTATGGTAGTGAAATAACTATTCCATGATCAAAGAATGTTCTTGGAAAAAAGCTATCTCGAATCTAAGTCTTCCTTAATCCCAAGATTTCATATTGACATCACATTAGTTTACTTGTGTAGCAAGGGTAAATTTTAAACATTGAATAAACATTTGAGAAGCATTTTCTTAACACAAGAACAAGTTAATTAAGTACTTTATATGTGATTTGAATTATGCCATGTAATCATGTGAGTTATGGGAATTTCCGTGAAGTATAAAAAAACAACTTAAAATGGTCGAACTGTAAATTAAATGTGGAATGAACTTAAGTTTCTATAGATGGAAAAAGGAGAAAGTTATCCTTGCACAATAATGTTCTTAGAATGTTAATCGTAACTAAGATGCAATAAAAGAAATGATGTGTTGTGGGTTTTCCAATCCTTGAGTCTTTTTTTTGTGTGGTGGGGTCATTGCTAGTATTTATTCATTGGGAAAAGTGTGACATCAAAATGCCTATGTTGTTTTCATGTGTCTATGTGAGTCGATGACTTATGTAATTGTCATATGCATTGTCGAGTTTTTGTATTAGGTGCCCTTGTGGTGTTGTGTAGTGAGCAATGTAAGTCAAAAAAATTATCCGGTTATTTTTACTGTTGTTTTTGTGTTTGTAAATGTGGGGTATTTCATACGGTATCAAAGTGAAGGTTCATGCTCTCGAACCTCTGGGATGGATTGGAGTTGTGATGATTCTACATGATGGTGGTGGATATTGGAAGAGTAATGTGAACAATGTTGTAATTGTGACCTTATGGAAGAACATGTGGTGCATGTCACTTAGTGTATATTTGTTATCATATTGATGTGCTTGTGATGAGAGTATTCACTCTCTATGTTGTTGATTCAATGGGGAATTCGGGTGTAATGTACTTCCTTGTTGTTTGTGAACGGAATGTTATTGTGGATTGTAGAGGGTTAGAACATTTTGGCTTTATGTGATATGAAGGTGTATTGATGTATTGCATGACAAAATTGATGTAAAGTGAATCACATTTTATCATGATATCATCATTGTATTGTGATTAGTTGTGTGCATCATCGTGTTGTATTGCAATTGACTATATGTTATAAGGTTAGACATTGTGTTCCTCATACGTATAATTCATGTAATATGTGATGGTTCATGTCATGATTTAGGGGCATATGGTGAGTATGATCCCTAGTGTACAGTGATTTCACTTTGGGTGCAAGATGTGGTAATGTGATGTATCATAACCCGTGAAATAATGATTGTGTTATACCATGTGTGTGTGTGTGTGTGTGTATATATACCATACATAAGACATTATGGTTAATGTGCATGAATCACCATTGTGTTAGTGATGTAGTTATGTGTATGTTGTGAACCTTACACTAGACGACCCTAAGGGGATAAAGCTGCCAAGAATGTATGTGTAGAGACAAGAGGCGTGGACCATATTTTCATAATCTTGAGTCAAGTAAAAGTGAGGAAGTGGAGTCTTATATAGACTAAAACCCACTTTTATCTATTTAGTATACTTTGAGCTTGCTCAAGTATATTATTGGTGTGCACCACCTTAGGCTCAAAATTATGTAAGCTGGTGTCCCCTTCTCTTTCCTATTGGATTTTTCATTGAACAATCCTATGTGATTTTAACTGTGTTGATCCTTGTGGGAGTATGGAGGGATGAGTTAGGCAGGGATGATGATAGTTACATTATTTTATATACTCATTTCTGGTTACATGTATATTTTTATGAGCTGAGGCTCAAAGTTTGAGTGCCTGACATCTTGATGAGTACCCCTTTGGTGGCGGTATGAGGCCACATAGTGATTGTAATGTGCTATTTTCTCAATACGTATTTTATTCGTAAATTAATCATTATCTCTTTTATTTTTAGAACTAGCTATTTTTTTGATTGATGATTCTTATATTTTGGGCATTTATTTGGTTGTTGCATTAACATTCAAATTTTTCACTAACCATGGCTAATCAACAATTTGTTTTATTAGATTTAAACTTTATTTTCATGTTTAAAATTTTATAGCCTTGCCCAAGGCTTTTGATTTTGCCACTTGGAATTTGAATGGATGATTATGCTGGTTCTAATGTCATAATGTGTTGGAATAGGGTCATGGGATTAACCATGGAGTGGTTGAACCTATGGGCCCGCTTCGTGTGTGGGGGTACGCCTAAGGAGTTACTGAGATAACTAGCGGGTTGTTGAACCACGAGTTATTATGTCACTTAGGTTGGGGGTGACGGGGCTCTATGTGCACGGGGCCAGCCATAGGGTGACCCGACCTCATTAAAAGGAGAAAGGAGATGGGACTCTATGGTTGAGTGACTGTTATTCTTTATGGCACTCTATGGTTGAGTGACCTAATATTCTTGATGGGGATCTATGGTTGAGTGACCCGACTTGGTTTTGGCACTATGTTTCTTTCTCTTTGGGAGAGTATATGGAGTTGTTTGATGCATATGGAGTTTCTTTGTGATGCTTTGGGAGATATATGGAGTTTGTTTCATGATATCTTGTGATGTGTGGAGTTCTTTATAATGAGTTATGTGTACTCTTGTGAGTCTTTTTGACACATTGTTACGATTAAGGCTTGACTCTCCCCTTGGTTGGTATGGACTATTAGATATTGTCTTGGCACTAGGTTGGTACAGATCCACGGATTTTGGGTCACATGGTACCTGTTGTATATGTATCAATGTGATGATTCTTTTTGTTAGTCTCATGTGTGTGTTAGATCTATGTCTAGGACATAATTGTTGGAAATTATTTGCTATGTGGACTACTTGTTGTCATTCCATGGAGGAATTAAAAGACCTTGTGATGTGATACAGTCATGAAAGTAGGTAGCAAGATGTCTCATGGGTTGTTTGTGTTGTGTTAAGTTTTGTGTGACATCTTGATGTTAGTTATTGTTGGGCACCCACGAACTTAAGACAACTGAAAAATTATAAACAATGAATATTATAATCTTGAGATAAGAAATATTGTAAAAGAAAATGCTAACTAAGTAATAAGGTAAAATGGAACTACCAATCTTCACAAAACATTAAGAGTTTAAGAAATTGTTAAAATTTCTTGACCTTCCTTTGGTTGCGTTCTATTGAAATAGATCTTTTCTTTAGACGGAACTTGTCGTCATTAGCTTTCTTCATTGCTTATCCCTTTTTCTACCCTTGGTGTTGTGTCACATCGAGGATGATGCTCTTATAAGGGGAGGGAGATGTGGTGCCCGGCTCTGTCGTGTCTTGTCGAAAAGCTTGTAAGAAGGCCCTCAAGTGGGTTATAACTCCTATTTAGACATTTTTGCAAGATTGTCTGATTAAATCGGTGTAATGGTTTCTTCTAACCTTATATGGAAAACTCAAAGCTACCTTACCTTGTGTTGATCAAGGGCTCGAATCTTGTGCAAGTTCACTCACCTTGTCCTAACTTGGCATGTTGGGTGGTTCTCATACCAATGTGATGTAGTTATTATCCTAGAAGAGGTAAATTCATAAACCTTATTGCATGGGCGGTCAGCTTGGTGGTGCGAGCTCACCTTGCCACGAGTTTTGTTTTCTACCATTATGAATGTATTGAAGAGAGAATTGGGGAAAATCCCTCTCAGTCACTCGTTAGGCAAGAAAAATGTTAGCAAATAAAGTAAAAAAGGGTAATGGGATTTCTCACAAAATGAGAAGAATGGTTTTAAAATAAAAAAAAAAAGAAATAGAAATATAATTAAAAGGGAGGGGAGATTATTTGTTTTAGGGTTTTTTATGTTTTTTTGAGTTAAAACAAAAAAGGAGGATTAAAATTAAAAGCCCGTGAATTAGGGTGGTGTATGGAAAAAGGGTGCTAGGGATCCTTATTTGATTTTTCTTCTTTTTTGTTGAATGGAGATAGAGCAGCTATCACCATGAGGAAGGAGAGCTTGAACCAGCTTTTTTCACACCCACTAGGCGTTAGAAAGGTAGTTGTTTTCTTATAAGTGGTCGCAGGATTCCAGTTCTGCGTAAACATTAATGAGTGGTTGTCATTATGGGTGTGTCAAAGGGAATTTTGTTTGTTGATTTGTTGTCTCCCTAGTAAGTGTGTGGGGTAGTTATAGTAATTTTTGTTTGATGCTTTTATAGTGTTTAACCAAATGAAATAATGAGACAGATTCTCATGGTTTATTTTTCGCCGTGTACGTGATACATGGGTTCCTCACGAACTAGTCACACTGGTCCACCTATGCAATGAATAGATCTTTGGCCTGATTGATTTCTTTTTCTTGCATTCACCCTGCCTGTTCCAAAATGCCAGAGCTAGATTAGAGTATGGATGTCCATCTAAGCATAATGGAAATTCAAATATAATTCAGTTTTCTCCCCCTATTCAGTGCCAAAATGGGGATTCTACCAGATTATGTAGTTGTAAGTTCTCTGACAGATCTACCTGCAACATGTGGAAGCATACGAAAGGCAAGTAAACTATTAAACAAAAATAAATTCTGAGAGAAATGGGGTTTCATGGTTTGCAGCAATTGTAGTTTATCAACGAAATGGGTATGTTGAAAAAGCTCGAAAACTTTCAAACAACTACATTCACAGGTGTAGAGCCTCCTGTCCCTTGCCAACATTCTCTCGGCTGTGTTCAAGTATGAAGCCTTGTGCAGGCCCTAGAAAATTTTTAGAACATAATGGGAAACTTTTATGTTTGAAAATTTCTTGTGATCTGGAAGTTTGTGTGTCATTGTGGAGATTAGATCCATGCTCATGAATTATTTGATGGAATCCCCAACAGAGATGTTGAACCAAATCCGTGGGGTTAACCGACTTCATCTCTCGGGCATGGTTCATCTCCCCTTATCTTTCATAACTCTCATACTTTAGTTTTCGTTTGCAACTTAATATAATTTTTAAAATATTAGGATTATAATACTTTTAATTGTTTTATTTTAATTTGTTGCAAAACAATAAAATGTCATATCGTACCTCACAAAAAAATCAAAATAACTCTTTTGTATTAAACCATGAAATTCAACCCTCATTCTGAGGTGATTAAAAAAAAAACTCCTACCCAACTAGATCACTACAATATTATTTTATCGACAAGATGAAATTGGCTTCCTAGTAATAATGTTGACCATCTCCCTATTTAAATGGATAATTTTTGCATTTTTGGAGACTCATTAAGTACCCTTCGTAACTCTAAAAATGAGATGTTAAGCTTCGTTCATGTACCTTGTTATGTGAGGAGTCACCTTAGCCTTTGGATTGACCCCAAATGAACATATGTGATCTTTTTGATGCTCTTATAGAATCCTGTTACACTGTTTTATAGCGGTAGAATCTTTGTTAAATCTAGAAAGTTGGATTTCATTTTGAACCGCCATTTGAAACTGGATAGAGAAATTTTTATCCGTCTTCGCAAACCTCTAGTGTTTTTACTAGACAATTGCATGGAACCTTCAGTTTAGGGAAAAAAAAACCTTTCTAGATAGTTTGACAATGGCATTTTTAGGCCTCTGGTTGTACCTTGATAAGGTCAAATTGGACCAATTAGGACCAGTGGCTTCAGAAAACTTGTCACCGTTTGAAGATTGTTTTCTAGTTCTAAGTTCCGTCAACTCTGTTGAATTATCCTTATATAGGGAAATTTTTAGGAAGTTTCTCATTGGCGTTCATATATTAAATGTTAATTTTTGACATGGTTTTCTGATCCTTGAGCTAACTTTTTTCATTTGCACTCGCAACCTATGACTAGTGGCCTCGGAAAACTAGCCGCCAAATGTAAACCTTTCACTAGTTCCAAATTCCGTCGATTCTTTATGAACTTTTGGTATATAAGTGGACACATAGAAATTTAATTGTGGTGTGTGTTCTCATCGGAAGACAACATTTGGAAGCGGATTCTTAGCCTTTGAGTTTGTTTTGACCATTTTTGTAGCTAGTAAGAAAATGTAAAAATTAGAAAGTTGTGGGACCCTTTTCGGGTTGCCAAACCATAATGGAAACTTTTGACACATGTAAATAACTATTTAAAAACTCTATAGTGTAACTTATTGGGTGAAATAGAACTTTTGACAAAAAAGGTTTTTCTATCTCTTCCCTTCTCTTTCTCTCTCTTGGGTTACAAAATGAAGTGAAATGAAATGTAATGAATACATGTCTCTAAACCTTTTATTTTGATTACAAATTGTAATTATTAGTATATGTAAATTGGAAATATAAAAAATGTTACTTATGTTAGATTAGGGTGGATGCCATGCCGTGATTTATCGCGATTTCATGCTCACATGGTTTTGCAGGATGAAATAATGATGACGAAAAGGCGATGTGTAATTTATTAATTATCATTGTAATTTATATATTTCATTGTAAAATGAATATATGTATAATGTAGTCTCATGTTACAGAAAGTTATAATTGATAATTTGCTAATTTGTATGAGATGCTAGCTTTTAGGGATATCTAGGAAATGTGTATTTAATTATAGGTTCAATTTGATTCATAGTACGTATGGTAAAAAAAAGGGTTTGATATATATATAAGGTAAATGAAATTGAAGTAATATCTTGTAGTGCATATTCAGTGTTCAATAAATGATTAATGAATCATCTTGTGCATTCTTACTTTGTAAATGTAATAAAGAGATTTATTCGAAATACTCTACCCTTGTATAATATTGGAGCATAACTTGTTTTCATGTGTGATACTCATCTTGTAGAATACATTAAAAGCTATAGAATGAAATTAAAATTTGCACTCAATAGAACCTCCTAGTTTGAGTAAACAAGAGCCCAAGAATGGGTTTATCGTCTTAGTCAGTATGTTTAGTGACATTGTCATAAACCTATCTTGATAGGAGTGACATAGTCAAACTTCATTTGGAGTAAGTAGAGCTAACTATTCCTTCGTATCCTAGTGGACTACCTTGTCTTCCAAAGATATATTTTAAAAAATTAAATTTTCTTCATCGAATGAAATCCTTGTTGGATTCGAATGACATAAATGGAGATCGTGATATAGTTGTTCTATGTCTTGCATTCTTGTTAGTGAACTCTTTAGCTCCTCGTAGATAAATGTCTTATCTTTATCTTGTGACAATAGAGTGCTTTGATATTTTACGGAGGGTTTATAGGGTGAATATGTTTTGAACCTTAATCTAATCTATAATAGAGCGTAAAGCCCTAAGTGAAAATTAGAATTAAACTAAACCTTAGCTAATTAGGAGGGTAACTTGTGGGTAGAAAACTATAATTAACATATGAAATTGATTTGAAAGATGTTGATTTTAGAGAACCTTAGAAACTGAAACCTTGTCCCATAATCCCTTGTTATGTCATTTTATGGCATTAAGGAATAAAGAATATATCATATGCGAGAATCGTGAAATGAAGAAACATGGGATCTTACTTGAACATAAATCACTTGTGGTTCATGTCTAGTTTATAATGCTTATAACCATGTACTTCTTTGAGATGTAAAACAAGTACTTTCGTAACTCTTTTGTTATAAATCAATGGTAATTGTAACATCCCCATTTTAGTACATTAGAACAAGAATTTTTTTTTAGAAGCATTCTAGTTCTAAATACATAATTTAGAACTCTCAGATCATAACAATCATTCTTATAACAGATAACCATATGCAGCTGTGATGACTCGGAGTACCTCCGATCTATTCATTCCATGACTCGGTAATCTACCGATCTATTCATGAGTATCAAAGAGTTGGCATTTTTATTTTAACACATCACTCTTGTGGTTCTCTTCCCTAATCCAGGGTTCAGAATGCTCTGTCAAGGAACCTATCTCGAATAATTGTTACCATTATTCATCGGTATCTTGTCCCTCGGACTAGGTGACATAGGACAACGCAATCAGCGACTTGCGATACTTTGGTCAAAGATTTGAAACATACTTCTTATGTCTCGTATTCCTTGATGACATACTCGTCAATCTCAAATATGTCCTTCACCCCATTCCTATGTTATGTAGAATGTCTTACACCGACTTCATCGGCCTTCCCGCCCCAAGTTATTCACGAGAGGGCAGATTAATAATATGACCACGTTATAAGGATGCTCTCAAGAACTAGGGATACACTGACATACTCGGTCAACCCTAGTTAACCCTATGTGTCAAGGTACCCCGAGTCTCCGAGGACAACCTCATCTCATGACCACATTCCTAACCGGTCTCGGAGTAAAAACTCGTTCGAGTTTAAGGTGTAAATCTTAACGATTAATGCAAAGGGTGTCGTCATAAGTCACTTGCATTTTTGTATCTTCGAGAAGATCCTAATCTTCTCGAAGGTACAACCCTGCAATTGACTTGTGCCATCAACCTTCAAATCCACCTCGAAAATATCTACTTAACTTTAAGGTGTTACTTACGTTGAGTTAAAGTTATACTTTAAGACGCTCCTTTTAGGGTAGTCTTTTCCCAACCCCCGGGTTCCTCACCTTAGAATTTCCTTTCTTATTAAGACCCATTTCACAAAGAGAAGTTAATAAGATTTGAGGTTTCATTAAGGAGTTCTTTGTTACACAATGATCTAAATCAACGAAATTGGGTAGTAGCCCTAAGTCTTCTCATAAGGTTGCTAACCATACCCTTATTAGGTTTATATCAGTTCTCAAAACTGAAATACATCTTACTTATTAGTATTAAGATATAGTGATTTAAAATCAAATTAAGGCGTTGTCTTGACTTAGATCAAGATTAGGGAGTAATAATTTATTCAGCCCATTCAGCTTCCTGTTGAGGTTTATTTTAACCTTAGCTTCTCGAAAGACAGTGATCTAAATTCCAATTTAGCTTTAGATAGAACATAACAGAACTACTAAACATTCACAAGTATTCAGTCACATAATCTTTGCAAAGCTTACTTAGAGAATCCCAAATGTCTCCAAGGTATACAATAATAACAATGCTCTTAAAATCATTCGAACCGAAGAAGTTCAATCCATCAAGATATGAATGCAAACACATAAGTAACAAATACCTCATTTCATTCATTTCTAAGCTAATCAAATACATTTTATGCATTCAGCATATTTGATACAATACTCAACAAAGCAAAAGAACATCTTTCTTCAAGTAGTACATTTAGAGAATCAAGTTGGAATTTCATCATAAAACCAAATTAAACAATCTGAACATCATATCAGATCTGCGTGCCTTTACCACTTACGGAAACCATCTACAAAAATTGTCAACACGGTCGGTTCGGTGATCCGAGCATGATAAGCACTAATTTTAAAACAATTGCAATCCATCAATTGTTCTCATTAAACAACTGTTTAAATGAAATCATTTCTTCAAATTCCAAACATAAATCAGGCTATTCATCTTATATGTTAGAGACTAAGAACAAATGAATACAACCATTCTAAAGACGGTAAGAAACTCCTACAAGAATGATTCTAACAATTACTCAAAGGCGAGTTTATAACATTCAACAAGCTCCATGTCATAATTTCCTTTCAATCATACATTATTTTAATGGTATTGATGAGTATACCTACTTATACAGCAACACACATTTTATACCAGTCTCTCCATACAATACCATAGTCTATTCTTGTTATGCCCTTACCGTAGAGATCGCATAAGGATACAAGAAGAAAGCACATAAAGTTTCTAGACTAGGAGAGAGAGAGTATTTTCTTATTCCTCTTATTACACATCAACATATAATTTACAGCTCAGGAGAAGGAAATAGAGTAAATCAGATTCCCATTTCAATCATGTTCAGGACTGTACCGACTCCTCTAGAATAACACAATTACTTTTACGCATGTGATTAAAATAGTCGAGATCACAAGAAGAAACTACAGTTTCATCTAAATTCATTAATAAAAATCACCTGTAGCTATTAAGCATTACAAGAGCTCTCGCGACAAGCAAAATAAAATAATCCAACCATGAAAGACTCAACAAATCTTTTCCATATCATTCATCAACATGAAAATACCCAACGCCATCGCCTGACATGGTACAGCTAAGAGCTCTTTGTTTCAGTCAAACTCGAGACAAGATAACATTAAAAACAAATAACGTTTCCATATGCAAATACAGTGACATTCACACTGAGTCGAAACACAAACATGCACAACTTCATTCAACTTAAACAAATCCCTACGATTATACAATAAGGACTTATATTAGAAGTCGATTTCAAGAAAAATAATCACAACAAGGTCTTCACAGAAGCCGAATTCCATAACAATAATTTCCTCAAAGTTTCATCCGAAGTCGAGCTACTACGAAATACAATAGGGTCTCAAACAGAGTCAAGTTTGTAAAGAAAACCCATCCTTTAATTCCATAGAAGTGAACTGAATATAACACAACAATGTAAGAAAGAGTCTGTACGATATGCATGCACAAGCGAGGACTTAATTTGAGAATCGAGCCAACTCGCAACATATCAAGGACTCCAACAGTGTCAAATACAACTAGTACTCACAACCAAGGCTTTGATTGAAATTGAATTCATACGAAAACAATTCAAGGACTCCAACAGAGTCAAAACCAAAAAGTAAACATAGCAAAACTTCTATAGGAGTCGAAAACATACTATCCAATTAAAGGATTCCAACAGTATGCACAACAAAACTTCTACAGAAGTTAAAAACATAAGTTACGTTTAGGACTCCAACGAGTCAATACCATATAGTATTTTCATTTGCATGCCTTCCCGAGCAATCCGCGATCGAGGAACTGAAGTTCATCAATGACATTAACTCTAAGATTCCCACCTATTTTCCATTCCCATCAACTGCTAAAGTTTGCGATTGACAAATGAAAACAAACAACCATTCCCAAATTTGGTGACTCTGCCACGTCAGGACTCAATAGCCATTTGCAATCTCCACCAAATCCCTTGTCCTTCATGCTTATCCACCTCATTTAATGCCATGGAAACCACCACCCATGGCTCGCACCCCTTCATAGGTCCCCCTTCATCCATTATCATAAGTTAGGTTAGAAACATAGGTTAGATCTTATGGTAAGACATTAGTCTTACTTCCATAGTGCTTAGGTAGCTAACCTTAGGAGCATTAAACCTATAGTTTAGGGCTAGGTTAGATTAGCAATAATTCAACCCATAGGTTATAGTTTAGGTTAAGGTTATTAACCTTAACGAATCCATTCTAGGTCCCACAAGTAGGTTCGATCAGTATTAGAACCAACAAGGTATAACATTCCCGAAATGGATTCTATCCGGCATTGATAATAAGCTTGCAGTATACACCAGAATTTATTACCTGGCTTAAGGTCTAGGCCTTCCTGATATTATGATATCGGGAACCAATTCATTTAACACGATCAACCTGAGTTAGACTCCGGAATTGCTTATTCAACACATTCAGACCTTGCAACTTTCGTAAGGTCTATAATTTTTGTTCATCCAGAATAAACTTAAAACATCTCTTGGATCAATGCAACTGATCCAAGGCTGAGTCATAAAGACGGATAAATCCACAATACCTCCGAAATCTTATTGAACTCAAGTGCTAAAAACAAAAGAAATAAAAGATTCCAAGCATATCCTCGGTCAAAGATCTTTAAGAGAAAAGAAGATACAACCATATCAAGCATGACTTCACAATCAAAGGAACACATCCTTATACAGAAGAAATCATATATCAACACTTGAATGCTCAGGAGGAAGTAACAATAGTTCAGGATGTTACATGCTTCCCTCCTAAAAGATTCATCATCCCAATGATTACATATTTGATTTACCTTCGGTCAACCAATTTATTAGTTCACAATACAATAAGACTATTTCCAACTTGAATAGTTCCAGAAATCAATGTCACGATACATTTTATTCAGATTGAATAATGTTTGCCTCAATCTGGCTTTCATATAGACATGAAAAAGATAAGTTCATAAAAAAATGTTTTGTCAATGATTTCATTCATGTTGAAAAGAAAAGGAAAATCAATTTTCATCTCTTCCAGATTTTCCCAAGTTGCACTTTCTTCGTTAAACTGGTCCCACTAGACCTTACATTCGTTGTATTTCACGATTTCTCAAATGTAATTGGTGAGTTTCCAGCACTCGTGTGGGTTTAACCATGATTATTCTTGGGTCTTGGACCTACAAGGAATTCTAATTTAAGACATGTGACAAATCTGAAACGTATTTCTTAAGCAAAGAAATATGGAAAACATCATACATGCGAGACAAAGCAGGTGGTAATGCTAATCGATAAGCTACAGGATTGATTATTTCGACAATTTTGAAAGGTCCCACGTAATGAGGTGACAACTTGGCAGCCTTGCCAAAAGTTATAGAACTCTTTCTGGGTTTAACACGAAGAAAAACCTTCTCACCAAGCTCAAACCTTTGATCAACCCACTTAAGGGTAGCATAGCTCTTCTACCTATCTACTTTGCTTCCTTTAATCATTCATCAATCATCTTTACTTGTTGTTCCATTTGAGTGAGGATCTCGGTCCAATTGCCACTCTATCCTCAATACTATCCCAACTAATGGGGTTACGCACTTCCTTCCATAAAGTGCTTCAAAAGGTGCCATTTTAAGAGATGAGTGATAAGTGTTGTTGTATGTGAATTCAACTAGTGGAAGATACTCTTCCCATTTATCTTTGTTGGTGCATGTAATATATTCGCAACATATCTTCCAACATTTGATTTACTCTCTCGGTTTGTCCATCCGTTCCGGATGATATGCGAATCTGAAGTTTAGTTTCGTTCCAAGAGCTGTATTAAGAATTTGCCAAAATATTGACGTCATTCTAGGATCCCTGTCAGATATAATCAATTCTGGTACACCATGTAACCTGAAAATTTCATGCATGAATCTTTTGGCCAACATCGGTGAATCATCCTTTAGATTTCTAGTTATGAAATGATCTACCTTAGTTAGTTTATCTACAACTACGAGAATAACATCATGTTTATTCCTGGACATAGGTAACCCTTGTACAAAGTCCATGCTTATTACTTGCCATTTGTACTGCAGTATGCTATTGGGATATAATAGTCCAGCAGGGTGCATGTGTTCTGCCTTAACCCGCTGACATTCCAAACAATGAGTCATAAAATCAATAACATCCTTTTTCATACCTTTCCAAAAGTATTGTTGCTTTAGATCAGCGAGCATTTTTGTGATACCCGGTGTCAGAGAAGGGCAAATTATGAAATTCAACTAACAACTTCTTTCTCAAATCGTTCAACATAGGTACGTATACCCTGTTTTCATAACATAAGATTCCTTCATTATCAAAATGAAAACCTTTATACCTTTCATCATTAGGTTCTGCAACAAGCGCTGCTTTTACTTGCTGAAAGTATATATCAGATTCTGAGGCACTTTTTACCTCATCCTTAAACTGAGTTCTTAAAGTTATAAGAGCAGAAATGTGCTTCCTACGACTTAGAGCATCTGCTACCCTATTCTCTTTCCCTTTGATGTAGCTAATATCAAAATCATATTGAGATAAAAAAATCTAACCACCTTCTCTGTCTGGCATTTAGATTAGGCTGAGTGAAAATATATTTCAGTCCCAAGTGATCAGTTTTCAACTCAAAAGGTTTCCCAAGTAAATAGTGTCTCCAGACTTGAAGCGCATGAACAATGGCAGCAAGCTCCAAATCATGAGGAGCATAATTCAGCTCATGTAACTTAAGTTTTCTACTTTCATATGCTATGAATTGATCATTTTGTAAAAAAACACATCCAAGGCCTTCCCCAGAAGCATCCTTTACAACAATAAAGCTCCCATTAGGGTCTGGTATAGCTAATATAGGTGCGGAAGTCAACTGGCTTTTCAGACTTTTGAAAGCAGTTTCGCACTTATCATTCCAAATAAATTTCTTATCCTTCTTCTGCAATGAAGTTATCGGTGTAGCCACTTTAGAAAAATCCTTAACAAATTTTCTATAATAACCAGCAAGACCCATGAAGCTTCTTACTTCGTGCACATTCTTTGGTGCAGGCCACTCAGTTATTGCCACTATTTTTGAAGGATCCACAGCAATTCCTTCTTTACTAATGACATGGCCCAAATAGTGAACTTCTGTATCAAAGAAAGAACATTTGGATAACTTACCATATAACTTTCTTTTTCTCAAAATTTCCAAAACTATCTTCAAATGCTCATTGTGTTCCTCGACATTTTTAGAATATATGAGAATATCGTCCAAGAATACAAGTACAAACTTGTCCAAATATTCTTGAAAGATATTATTCATTAAGTTCATAAAAGTTGTGGGTGCATTAGTTAATCCAAAGGGTAGAACCGTGAATTCATAATGTCCGTACCTAGTTCGGAAAGTTGTTTTATGAATATCTTCTTCTCTAATCCTTAATTGATGATAACCAGATTGAAGATCTATCTTGGAATAAACCGCTGCCCCACGCATCTGGTCAAATAGATCGTCGATCCTTGGAAGTGGGTATCTATTCTTGATTGTTTCTTTGTTCAACATCCGATAATCGATACACAGCCTAAGTGTTCCATCCTTCTTCTTTACAAATATTACTGGCGCTCCCCAAGGTGAAACACTTGGTCTAATCAAACCCTTAGAAAAATTTCTTGCAATTGTGCCTTAAGCTCAACTAATTCTGTAGTAGTCATCCGATAAGGTGCTTTGGAAATAGGTTCCGTTCCTGGTTTGATTTCGATGGTGAAGTCAAATTCCCTCTTGGGTGGTAAACCTGGTAATTCCTCCGGAAAAACATCCTTGAAACTTTGCAACAGTGGAAATCATTTCATGGAATCACCATCTTCTTCTGAAAATTCAAATATCTTTACTGCATAAAGGGTACATCCTTTGTTTTTAGCCTTTTTAAGCTGCATAGCTGACAGTTTTCTAACTGAAATTTCCCATTTCACACCTTGAATCTCTGCTACCTTCAGCCGATCATCTAAACATTTTATATTCTTTTCATAGCAGTCTACTTTTGCTTTATGGTCAGCTAACCAATTGACACCGATGACAATGTCATAAGATCCCAAGGGTGTAACATAGAGGTCAACTTCCGTTGAAAAGTTAGGTAATTCAAGGATTGCCCCAAAAAGACACATACTCACTATATGAACAAAATTATTACCATATCGGCATACCCAAGATTTATCCATTTTTCCAGCCTTTCTTTCAAGTTTAGAAGCAAGTTTACTAGAAATAAAACATTAGAGTAGCTCTGTATCAAAAATAATAGTGACGAGGTATGCCAAATAAATTACCTGGAACTTCTATACGTGTCACTTGCTTTTCAACTTGCTTGTTTGCTACTGCAACATGTATCTTATGCTACTGATTATGATCATCCTTCTTCAAAGGGCACTGATTTGCATAGTGGTCTTTGCCACAATTGTAGCAGCCTCCTACAGGTCCCTTTTTAGGCTCAAAATTGCCTCCAGCCTTGTAATTATCACGTTGTCCTCCATAGGGCTTCTGCCCATTGTTATAATTTTTGGCAAAACTATCCCTTACATTTCCAACAGGCTTATTCCCTATCGTTTTCTTACTATTATCCCCTGGAAACTTACTTCTGTTTCCAAACTTTTTCCATGGCCCCTTTTTGGGTGCAAGTGAAGTTGAAGAAGGGTTTGCAATCTTCTTCCGCACTTCCTCTTTATGAGCAGAAATAGCCTTTAATTTCTGTTCTTGTCTTATGGCCTTTTCAACAACTCCTTCCATAGTGGTTGGGTGTGAACATCGACCTCTCCCCCTATCATGGGATTCAGTCCCATGATGAATTTTTGTATTCTGAACTTCTCGTCAGTTTGATACTACGGTACATACTTGAGGAGTTTTGTAAACCGCTCCCAGTATTCAGTTACCGTTAGCTTCCCTTGAGCTAAGTTCTGGAATTTTGTCATTTTCTGATCATAGAAAAGTTGTGGCAGCCAATGTTGCCTAAAATAGCCCTTAAATTGATCCCAAGTAGTATTGGTCTCATCAATATTTAGCTCAGCTTTACGGCTATCCCACCACAAAGATGCTTTGTGGGAAAGCTGATAGGCTCCCCAAATAGCTTTGGTTTCCTCCGAGAAGTTTCTTATTGCAAAGTACTTCTCCATTTCGCTGAGCCAATTCTCAGCTCCATCTCCTAATGTGGTGCCATCATATTTAGGTGGACTTATCCTTTTTATATCATTAGTGAGTTCCGCTGCCAACCTGGCCTTTTTGTTTTCTGGTTGGACAGGTGCATTTCCAGTGTTATTATCAACACCCATATCGGGGTTGTCCTCAGGAGGTTGCTGATTGTTGTTACCAGCTTCATCTTCCTCCTCATTTCCCATTACTTGTTGTTCAAGTACAGCCAAACGATCTCTTGTGTCCAATAGGGCAGCAAGGATCTCATCAAGCTTTTGGGTTGTTGCCACCCCTCCTTCAGGTGGAGCATTATTCGCAACGTTCCCCCTTGTTCTAACCATTTTATATTACAAGAAAATTTAGGTTTTTATTAGATTATGGAAACAATAGGTCCAAGATCTACAACCTTCAGCTCTGATACCAAGATGTAACATCCCCATTTTAGTACATTAGAACAAGATTTTTTTTTAGAAGCATTCTAGTTCTAAATACATAATTTAGAACTCTCAGATCATAACAATCATTCTTATAACAGAAAACCATATGTAGCTGTGATGACTCGGAGTACCTCCGATCTATTCATTCCATGACTCGGTAATCTACCGATCTATTCATGAGTATCAAAGAGTTGGCATTTTTATTTTAACACATCACTCTTGCAGTTCTCTTCCCTAATCCGGGATTCAAAATGCTCTGTCCAAGGAACCTATCTGAATAATTGTTACCATTATTCATAGGCATCTCATCCCTCAGACTAGGTGACATAGGACAACGCAATTAGTAGCCTTGGATACTTTGGCCAAAGATTTGAAACATACTGCTTATGTCTCGTATTCCTTGATGGCATACTCGTCAATCTCGAATACATCCTTCACCGATTCCTATGTTATGTAGAATGTCTTACACCGACTTACGCCACCTTCCCTGCCCCAAGTTATTCACTCAGAACGGATTAATAATATGACAACGTTATAAGGATGCTCTCAAGAACTAGGGATACGCTAACATACTGGGTCAACCCTAGTTAACCCTATGTGTCAAGGTACCCCGAGTCTCCAGGGCAGCCTCATATCATGACCACATTCCTAACCAGTCCCAGAGTAAAAACTTGTTCGAGTTTAAGGTGTAAATCTTAACGATCAATGCAAAGGGTGTCGCCATAAGTCACCTGCATTGTTGTATCTTCGAGAAGATCCTAATCTTCTCGAAGGTACAACCCTGCAGTTGACTTGTGCCATCAACCTTCAAATCGCCTCGAAAAGATCTACTTAACTTTAAGGTGTTACTTACGTTGAGTTAAAGTTATACTTTAAGACGCTCCTTTTAGGGTAGTCTTTTCCCAACCCCTGGGTTCCTCACCTTAGAATTTCCTTTCTTATTAAGACCCATTTCACAAAGAGAAGTTAATAAGATTTGAGGTTTCATTAAGGAGTTCTTTGTTATACAATGATCTAAATCAATGAAATTGGGCAGTAGCCCTAAGTCTTCTCATAAGGTTGCTAACCATACCCTTATTAGGTTTATATCAGTTCTCAAAACTGAAATACATCTTACTTATTAGTATTAAGATATAGTGATTTAAAATCAAATTAAGGCGTTGTCTTGACTTAGATCAAGATTAGGGAGTAATAATTTATTCATCCCGTTCAACTTCCTGTTGAGGTTTGTTTTAACCTTAGCTTCTCGAAAGACAGTGATCTAAATTCCAATTTAGCTTTAGATAGAACATAATGAGAACTACTAAACATTCACAAGCATTCGGTCACATAATCTTTGCAAAGATTACTTAGAGAATCCCAAATGTCTCCAAGGTATACAATAATAAAAATGCTCTTAAAATCATTCGAACCAAAGAATTTGAATCCATCAAGATACGAATGCAAACACATAAGTAACAAATACCTCATTTCATTCATTTCTAAGCTAATCAAATACATTTTATGCATTCAACATATTTGATACAATACTCAACAACAAAAGAACATCTTTCTTTAAGTAGTACATTTAGAGAATCAAGTTGGAATTTCATCATAAAACCAAATTAAACAATCTGAACATCATATCAGATCTGCGTGCCTTTACCACTTATGGCAACCATCTGCAAAAATTGTCAACACGAGTTAGTTCGGTGATCTGAGCATGATAAGCACTAATTCTTAAAACAATTGCAATACATCAATTGTTCTCATTAAACAACCTGTTTAAATGAAATCATTTCTTCAAATTCCAAACATAAATCAGGCTATTCATCTTATATGTTAGAGACTAAGAACAAATGAATACAACCATTCTAAATATAGTAAAACTCCTACAAGAATGATTCTAACAATTACTCAAAGGTAGTTTATAACATTCAACAAGCTCAACTATCATAATTTCGTTTCAATCATATATTATTTTAATGGTATTGATGAATATACCTACTTATACAGCAACACACATTTTATACCAGTCTCTCCATACAATACCACAGTCTATTCTTGTTATGCCCTTACCGTAGAGATCACATAAGGATACAAGAAGAAAGCACATAAAGTTTCCAGACTAGGAGAGAGAGAGTATTTTCTTATTCCTCTTATTACACATCAACATATAATTTATAGCTCAGGAGAAGGAAACAGAGTAAATCAGATTCCCATTTCAATCATGTTCTGGACTGTACCGACTCCTCTAGAATAACACAATTACTTTTACGCATGCGATTAAAATAGTCGAGATCACAAGAAGAAACTACAGTTTCATCTAAATTCATTAATAAAAATCACCTGTAGCTATTAAGCATTACAAGAGCTCTCGCGACAAGCAAAAGAAAATAATCCAACCATGAAAGACTCAACAAATCTTTTCCATATCATTCATCAACATGAAAATACCCAACGCCATCACCTGACATGGTACAACTAAGAGCTCTTTGTTTCAGTCAAACTTGAGACAAGATAACATTAAAAACAAATAACGTTTCCATATGCAAATATAGTGACATTCACACTGAGTCGAAACACAAACATGCATAGCTTCATTCAACTTAAACAAATCCCTACGATTATACAAGGACTCATATTAGCAGCCGATTTCAAGAAAAATAATCACAACAAGGTCTTCACAGAAGCTGAATTCCATAACAATAATTTCCTCAAAGTTTCATCCGAAGTCGAGCTACTACGAAATACAACAGGGTCTCAAATAGAGTCAAGTTTGTAAAGAAAACCCATCCTTTAATTCCATAGAAGTGAATTGAATATAACACAACAATGTTAAGAAAGAGTCTATACGATATGCATGCACAACGAGGACTTAATTCGAGAATCGAGCCAACTGCAACATATCAAGGACTCCAACAGTGTCAAATACAACTAGTACTCACAACTAGGGCTTTGATTGAAGTTGAATTCATACGACAACAATTCAAGGAATCCAACAGAGTCAAAACCAAAAAATAAACACAGCAAAACTTCTATAGGAGTCGAAAACATACTATCCAATTCAAGGATTCCAACAAGATGCACAACTGAAACTTCTACGAAGTTAAACACATAAGTTACGTTTTAGGGACTCCAACGGAGTCAATACCATATAGTATTTTCAACTATACTTCTACAGAAGTCGAAAACATATGTTACGTTTCAAGGACTCCAACAGTAATCACAACCAAGTTTAGATAGAAGACGAAAACATACGAAACATTAAAAGGACTCCCACTGAGTCATTTTCGTATATAATCCCTGAAAACTTTCAACGGAGACTAACCCAAAATTGCTAACACAGTAAGGATTTCTACAATAGTCACATTCAAGTAGTATAATCACAGCAAGCATTCCAACCAGAAGAAACTTAAAGTATTCTTAGCAAGATTCAACAGGATTCAACAACAATAAAAGCACAGCCGGTCTTCAATCGAAATGAAACCAAAAGGAAGAATAAATACAGTAAACATTCCAACAAAGTCTTCGAAAAACCCGAGATTCCTAATTCCACAGGAAAAGAAGAACCAATACATTGCTTCAAACCAAGCTGTCATCAAATCACTGAACAGAGTTGTTTTAATGAAAGAATTTGGAATAAAGCAATATTTTTAAAAGTCAGGGCCTATCATGCCTGGTAATGTTGCTTAAAAATCCGAAGAAGACCTCTGAATGTGCTCACGCCTTCTCCTCTTCTTCCACGATAGATTCAACAACAATAATTTGTTACCCTCATGCCTTATAAACTTTCCCCGATAAAGAAAAGAGCTAGATATTCTCATAGTTTCCATGCAATACAAAGTAGACTGGTTCAAAGAACTAGTGATCAAACAGAGAGAAAAAGCGGATCGTATGGAAAACCAAACAACCAACTAGTTTTCCATTTGCATGCCTTCTCGAGCAATCCACGCTTGGGAACGAAGTTCATCAATGACATTAACTCCAAGATTCCCGCCTATTTTCCATTGCCACCGACCACCAAATTTGGCGATTGACAAATGAAAACAAACAACCATTCCCAAATTTGGTGACTCTGCCACGTCAGGTCTCAATAGCCGTTTGCAATCTCTGCCAAATCCCTTGTCCTTCATGCTTATCCACCTCATTTAATGCCATGGAAACCACTACCCACGGCTCGCACCCCTTCATAGTTCCCCCTTCATCCATTATCATAAGTTAGGTTAGAAACATAGGTTAGATCTTATGGTAAGACATTAGTCTTACTTCCATAGTGCTTAGGTAGCTAACCTTAGGAGCATTAAACCTATAGTTTAGGGCTAGGTTAGATTAGCAATAATTCAACCCATAGGTTATAGTTTAGGTTAAGGTTATTAACCTTAACAAATCCATTCTAGGTCCCACAAGTAGGTTCGATCAGTATTAGAACCAACAGGTATAACATTCCCGAAATGGATTCTATCCGGCATTGATAATAAGCTTGCAGTATACACCAGAATTTATTACCTAGCTTAAGGTCTAGGCCTTCCTGATATTACGATATCGGGAACCAATTCATTTAACATGATCAACCTGAGTTAGACTCGGAATTGCTTATTCAACACATTCAAACCTTGCAACTTTCGTAAGGTCTATAATTTTTTGTTCATCTAGAATAAACTTAAAACATCTCTTGGATCAATACAATTGATCCAAGGCTGAGTCATAAAGATGAATAAATCCACAATTCCTCCCGAAATCATATTGAACTCAGGTGCTAAAAATGAAAGAAATAAAAGAGTCCAAGCATATCCTGACTCAGTCAAAGATCTTCAAGAGCAAAGAAGATACAATCCATATCAAGCATGACTTCACAATCAAAGGAACACATCCTTATACAGAAGAAATCATATATCAACACTTGAATGCTCAAGAGGAAGTAACAATAGTTCTGGGTGTTACAAAGTAATAACGAGACCATAATGCGATGTAAAAGTAAAGCATAGAAGAGTAAAAAAATGAGTTTTGAGGTTAGGGATAATGTCACTCTTGGAGTCCTTGTCACTCAATTAAATATCTTCATGTGTTACAAAATTTTGTTTTTCCTTGGTGTGATCAAACATCGACAAAACAAAAGATATATAAATGTGAATGGAAGTGAATAAGTCATTGAAATTTATTAACTATGGTAGTGAAATAACTATTATGTGATCAAAGAATGTTCTTGGGAAAAAAACTATCTCAAATATAAGTCTTCCTTAATCCCAAGATTTCATCTTGACATCACGTTATATTTACTTATGTAGCAAGGGTAAATTTTAAACATTAAATAAAAATTTGAGAATCATTTTCTTAACACAAGGACAAGTTAATTAAGTACTTTATATGTGATTTGAATTATGCCAAGTAAGCACATGAGTTATGGGAATTTCCGTGAAGTATTAAAAAAGCCAACTTAAAATGGTCGAACTGTAAATTAAATGTGGAATGAACTTAAGTTTATGTAGATTGAAAAATGAGAAAGTTATCCTCACACAATAATTTTCTTAGAATTTTAATCATAACTAAGATGTAATAAAATAAATGATGTGTTGTGGGTTTGCGAATCCTTGAGTCTTTTTTGTGTGGTGGGGTCATTGCTAGTATTTATTCATTGGGAAAAGTGTGACATAGAAATGCATATGTTGTTTTCATGTGTCTATGTGAGTCGATGACTTATGTAAATTTTCATATGTGCTATCAAGTTTTTGTATTAGGTTCCCTTGCATTGTTGTGTAGTGAGCAATGTAAGTCAAAAAAAAATTATCGGTTATTTTTAGTGTTGTTTTTGTGTGTGTAAATGTGGGGTGTTACAATCGGTGAGTTCAGCTACCTGACCTAGCCTTTTTTTCTCGGGTTGTTCATGTATGTTCACATTGTTATTATCAACACCTAAATTGGCATTATCCTTTGGAGGTGGCTGTTTGTTATTACCAACATCTTCTTCCTCATCATTGCCCATTACTTGTTGTTCAAGTACAACCAAATGATCTCTTGTGTCTGGCAGGGCAGAAAGGATCTCATCGAGTTTTTGGGAAGTTGCTGGTCCTTCCTCAGGTGGAGGGTTATTTGCAACATTTCCTCTTGTTCTAACCATTTTATGTTAGCAAGAAAATTTAAGTTTCATCAGATTATGGAAAAAATAGGTCCAAGAGCTGTAACCTTTCACTCTGATACCAAGATGTAACATTCCCATTTTAAGACTTTAGAAACAAGGGAAAAAAAAATTTAAACACAATGTTCTCTGTTCTAAATAAAACATCATTTAGAACACACATTCCATGCCAATCAATCTCATAACAGATAACCATATGTAGTTGTAATGACTCGTTATATTACCGATCTCTACTTCCATGACTCGATTTACAAACCGATCTCTCATGTTAATGTAAAGCATAGAATAATTTATTTATACTACATATACTTGGTTCTCTTACCCTATTAAAGGTCTTGAGTGATCTGTTTAAATAACTGTCGAATATTTGTTACCAATATTCATCGACATCACATTTATAAACTAGGTGACATAAGACAACATAGCCAAAGAACTTGCGATACTTTGGCCAAATATTTTCAACATCTGTCCATGTTACTACTCCTAGATGGCATACTCATCATTTAGAATACATCCTTCACCGACTCTTCTATTATCTAGAATGGTATTTACTAACTACGTCAGTCCACTTGCCCAAGGTTTGACCTAGCCTGGTTAGCATCATAGTTTGTCATAAGAAGATGCTCACGATGACATAGGGTATATGGGCATACTCGGATGACCTAGTTCATTCAAATGTTCCAAGGTACCACGAGTCATTAGAAACTACTACCTATCCTAAACATGCTCTTAACTTGACCTAGAGAGAAACTAAGTTCAAGTCTAGATGTGTATAGATATAGATAAAACAATACGAAGGGTGTTTCCACATGTCAACTACAAAATGTATCCTCAAGAAGTCCCGGGACTTCTCAAGGGTATCGACCCATGGATTGGCATGTGCCAACATCCATGAGAACTGATTCATCAATATGTACATACCCCCTTAGTGGTCATTATCATAATTAATATTGGATTGATTGATTACAAAAACCATGCCTTTTGGGCCCCGATATAGCTTCCAAATCTTAAAGGCGCGTAGGCGTGCAGGTGGAGGAAGTGCACAAGGAAGAATTCAAAAGGATTCTTAGAGAACAAAGGACATGTGCGCCATGCAAAGAACAATTTTGGACTTAGCCATTTTCGGCCTTTTGGATGAGAACACATGAAGAACATGTTCCATTTGGATAACGTTCACTGGCGGACAGGGTGTCTTGGAAGGAATATACCTTGCGATAGGAAGATTTAAAAATCTAATCATGACATGGAGAGGAATGTTCTGGGCAACCCACACCTTGACACTTGGGGACAGATCCGAGGCTACGAGAGGAGTTTGTTATAGCTCAAATGCCCATTTAGGTAAAAGGAAAACATGCTAAAGCTGGGAAGATCTTCCTATTTTTGGTAAAAAGGACTAATTCACCCTAACCAACGCCAATTTTTCCTCGATTGGTGCCGGTTACCTAACCTCCATCAATCACCTTATATACATTTTCAAAACTCTTTACATGGGTTGGTCATTTAGTTATTAGAGCCTTATTACATTCAAGCATGAATCTTTAAGCCCTCCTACATCTAGACAAAGAACACACACAATCACAGTGCAAGACAAGCGATCGGTTATCTTTCTAGAGAGTTGGAATACTCATGGAAGCACACAATTTGTACTTCCACGACACTAGAATCAAGCACCTCTCCTCGAATAAACCATTAACCATATCATCTCACAAGGTCCACAAGACACCAAGTAAGTACTGTGATTTTAATCATGTGGGATTATCCCATTGTAGATCTCTTTCTTCATTTAGTATTTTATTTCTTCTCTTACCCGTACATCACTTTCTTCCCACCAACCCACTATTTAACCAATCCAACCCTTTCTACCCATATAAACCTCTTCCTTAGTATTCTTGAGTCTTCTCACCATATTATGACCTAGACTATACTACCCTCATTCTCTATGCAATCACAGAGAGCCTAAAAACCCATTTTTAATAGTTTGTTACCTATTGCCCCCACCGACGTCGGTTCCCTAACCATCGTCAATTTAGTCCTCATCCATCATCGATCACCGACCGATACCAGTCTCTATGTCATTTCATATTCTTAGACCAGCAAGCTTCCCACTCACCTAAAACCAACCCAAACCTCAACTAATCAACCTCGGACCCTTACCAGACCTCTGTCAAACCTGAAAACCTAGAACAACCTACCAAACCTCCAGATCTAATCGTAACCTTTCTTGTTAGATTATATTTACTTATTTTATTAGCACGAGCAACTACAGTAGGATTTCCTTATTTCATGGTATTTGTTGCATTAAATTGTATTTGAAAGTGGATTGACAGCCTTCTAGGAAGCACCTCGCTTCCTGGATCTAGCACTCGCTAGGAAGTCCACTAACCTATATTATTAATACTATTTGGTGGTCTTGTTGTGTTTCTTATACAAGTCATTCCTCCTAGCCAAAGGGAAGCTCACACAATCAACTTGGATCAAAATTCTACAACGTGTGCATTCTACCTTCCACCTTCGCCTCATAGGTATTCCTCCTTAACCATTTTACCTTCTATTTATTTTATCCTAGAAAGCTGTAAAACTTATTGGTGAAACATTTTGGCATGCCCGGTGGGACCCATCTAGGTTCGTTGCATTGTTCATTCCTAGGGAAAATATTGTGTGTCTATTTTCATTTGAAACAAGTTCACATTAATCTTCTTCTCTAGAAATATTATTTTCTTCGAATTGACTCAATAACACTATTTTTTCAAGATTAAAAAGAACTCTTCTTTCTTTTTCTTGCATTGCACTTAGTGAAATTCATACCCTTAACCTCTTCATAATTTGTTCTCATTGAATATAATTTTTGGATTTGGGTTTTAAAACTTGTGCACTTGCATTTTTAAGTTTGTTGCATTATAGCTCATCTAAATTGTGGGAAACCTATATCTTTGGAAGTCATGCCCAGCTGATGGTTGAAAAATTGAATTGTAGCTCACATTTTGCACACTCTCTATACCAAATCACTAAAAACAAACTACATAGTTCTTAAACAACATATTTCCCGGAAGAATTTGTCAATGATCACACGATCAGAGGATTGACAGTGGGCTCCAATTGGTTTCTCTATCCAGTCATCATCTTAGAGAAGGATCTCCCATGCCAAAACTTACCTGAAACCAACCATAGTTGTCATCTTTTATAGGGCACCTTTGTTAACCAAAAATTCTATCATGCTTACAGTCAGTCCTAAATGGCATAAGCCACAACATAAAATCTATAACTTAGGATTTCGTGTTTGTTATCTTTTTGTCTTCTTGCATTTTGAGGTGTGAGTTGTGTTTCTTTATTCTTTCTTATCATTTAATGCCCCACATAAAAGCTGGTGTATTCTAGTTTTATTCTGGGTTTATTATGACTCCTCATATCTATACTTAGTCTCTAGGTTGGCCCTTTTATTTGATATAAATCACCAAAATTTCATTTTTACTTCTCTTCCTAGCTTTCATAGTAATTGATATCGGTCTAGCGATCGCCATTGGTTACATAATCTCACCACCATTAGTTAACTACTCGATGCCAGTTTTATGTTTTTTTGGTTATTTTTACCAAAATAGTATTCTCCACATTTCAGTTCTTTTCGTGTCTTATCCTGTCATTTTACCATACTTTTGGGTCTTTGATATCATCTTCAGAGTCTAGGTTGACCCATTTTCACCTTTCATTTCTATATCTTTGAGTCTCTTATTTTTCACAGTATGTGACATCAGTGAGGGCTAACTAGTGGTGATTACCCTCATATTGGCATCAGTTACCCTAACCGACATTGGTCTCTGTATTCTGATTTTCCAATCAAAATAGCGATATAATCACTCATTTTAGACTGATTTTTCCCCATTACTTATGTGTTTCTACATCATCAGCAAAGCTCAAAATAATTTTTTTATCATCAGTCACATGGTTTTGACTTGTAAACAAGCTAACGATCTCATGTTTCATGTTAGCCACTAGCTGCTCCCACCTAGCCCATCGCCCCCTTCAATCTCATCACCCATGGACCCCAATTAGGCTCTTGCCATACCCACTAGTGATGAGGAGTTTTGAGACTCCTTGATCACAACCCCGCTGCTCTACAGTACTATCTCTCTCATTCATCTACCCACGATTCATTAGGGAAGCTTGTATATGACATGTTTGTGTCCATTCCTCCTACCCTTGCGCCCACTCCTACATCTTCTACTACTAACTTATCATTACCCTCTTCTACCTTACCACATGTGGTTTCCCATCTTGACCCTATATCATCAATATCAGCTGCACCTATGACATTTGTCATGCCTTTTATGTCTATCACTCTTACGATGTTAACCATTCTTTTATCAACCACCTTAATTTTATGTCTATCTCGCATCTCGCCACATCTCATATACCTATTGCATCTCATCCACTAATGGTGACAAAAACCCATACTCCCTTCCAAAACATTGTCCACTCCATCTCGTAGTCTCTTCCTCTCGATTGCTATAAGAGTCTTTATGTCCACTCCACCTACCTACACTTATTACCAATAGCCCCTATTCAAGATACTTTCCATCTTTGAGGATACTTTCCATCTACATCTATTTCGGTCTACATTCCTTCCTCAATAATTTTGTACTCGACACCACCATATACTAGGATTATACCCATGTCATACCTTCCTCATCTATCCTTATATACTACAAGAGGTGCCTAGTCATCACAACCTACCAATGATCTTATCAAAATTATGATGGACAAGATGCAGACATTGGAAGCATTTGTCTCGGATCACGTAACTCTCTGTCATATGACAATATTTTCAATGATCACATTTACCCATCCATTCTGATTTATCCATACCCTCCCCATTGGGAAATGCCTAAATTCAACTGATTTACCAACAAAGAATACCCACAATAGAACTTGCAATATTTTAAACATGTGTGTTATCTAATTGCTCATGATGACACTTTGCTCTTGCAAACATTCCCAATGTCCTTGACAAGATTGGATTTAGATTGGTATAGTGCTCTACCTAGGCATTCCATATTTTCATTCAATTAGGTAGCTTAGGATTTTATAGACCACTTTTCTATCAACATTGTCAAGAAGGTCACCATGACTGACTTATACACGACATGCCAATATAAAGACAAATCTATCATAGATTTTGTCACTTGTTGGTAGAGCCTAATCAACCAACTCACATTCCAACTACCTCAAACCAAGTTAATAGAGTTGTTCACCAGAGATTTTTCTAGACACATCTCACTAACTCCTCAAGTTCAAACCTTCCGCACATTTGATGAGGCATTCACCATGGCCTAGAAACTTGAAATTCATGCCATTGAAGAGAAGAAGATATAATTGTGTAACAAGGATGCTGCATTCAAACCAAATGTTACCTCTTCTTCTTACAACCCACAAAATAATTATTCTAAAGAAAAATGATCTCGCAACGCATGTAACATTCCCATTTTAAGACTTTAGAAACAAGGGAATTATATATATATATATATATATATATATATATATATATATATATAATGTTCTCTGTTCTAAATAATCATAATTTAGAACACACATTCCATGCTAATCAATCTCATAATAGATAACCATATGCAATTGTAAATGACTCGGTGAACTACCAATCTCTCATGTTAACTCAATGTATTGTATACTAGGTATACTTGGTTCTCTTACCCTATTCTAGGTATTGAGTGTTCTATTTAAGAGGCCTATCTAAATATTTTTTACCAATATTCATCTGATATCTTACTTCTTAAACTAGGTGACATAGGACAATGTAACCAGCAGCTTGCGATACTTTGGCCAAATATTTTCACATACTATTCATGTTTACTATTCCTAGATGACATACTCATCAAATGAAATATATCCTTCACCCCACTCATTTGTTATCTAGAATGGTCTTCACTGACTCTTGTCAGTCCACTTGTTCAAGGTTTAACCCTAACCCAGGTTAGCAACATAGTTTGGTATAGGGAACCACTTGTGGTGACTAAGGGTACATAGACATACTCAATCAACCTAAGTCAATTGCATGTTTCTAGTTATCCTAAGTCATCGTGATTTACCCCATGTACTAAATCATATTCCTAACCTAACCTAGAGTATAACTAAGATCAAGTCCAAGTTTATGTTGATATAGATGATCCATTCGAAGGGTGTTACAACATGTCAACTGCAACATTATATCCTCGTGAAGACACAAGTCTTCACGAAGGTCTGAGTCTGCGATTGGCGTGTGCCAACATCTGACGGAATTTCCCGTCTCGATGTACATACCCAAGTAATAAGTTAATTACTCAATTATTTTTCTTAATTAAGATTTAATTACAACAACCCTGCTGAACCCTAATTTCTTTAGCCCTTAAGGTTGACATCCACAGTTGAGTTGTTAATGTTTACAAAAACATCATGATTTCTTTTTAATCATCAACTTATTACTTTAGGGTTCAGTTAATAAAAATAGAAAAAAAAAAAAACAAAAATAAGATTCACTTATTATACCCAACCATTCTTAGCCTGTTTAAGTTCCAAAATGGTTCCATTATAATAGACTTCATTGAGATGAAGTCTAATTAATAAATGTTCATATTTACCTTTCATTTGCTTTATACCTATGAAGGTATTGGTCAAGAGGAAGTTCACCTTCCTCTTTCTTGTTATGAATTAGGGTTCATTATACCCTTTTACATTATACAAGACATCATAATTAATTTGCACTTTCATTAACATCTTTTTAATAAACCATAGTGACTTAGTTAAAAGAACATCTATGCATGCCAACTTAATAAGCTGCATTTCAATAAAGGGATAGTGTATCTAATTCCCTTCCATCTAACTTATTTAAGTCAAACTAAAAAGTATTTCAAACAGATAAGAATATGAGAAAATAAAGATAAGATTACAAATTCCATTCACAGAATGCATAAGGAGAATGACACATTGTAGTGCCCACTCTCCTTTGACACTATGTTTAAATAAGCTGATCCCGACACTATTGATCATATTTTAGATATTATTATGTTTTGATGTAGTATGATGTATCAGGAATTATTATGGACACTATTATGTTTTGATTAGTATGATGGTTAGATGTTAGATCCTGAATTAGTATTGATACGGATGCGAGATATTTTACTTGATGATCATTGATACATTATTGTTATTTTATTGATGAGAATATCTTTGGTTGACATGGATATCATATTGCTTTTAATTTTAGACATGTGACATTGAGATTTTAAATAGCTCTAGTATAGAGATCTATTGGATAATGATATAGTTGCAATTGAATTTAAAAGATAAATGTTAAATTCTCGATATTGTTATGATTTAGATTTAATAATTGTATGTTGCTTATATCATTTGGATGTTCGATATGGCCATGAGGCCGAAGGGGTATTTTGCATTTTTCAAGTTAAAAATCACAACAATTTCGGGGACCTGGAGACTAACCATATTGGAATTCGAGTGTGAAATCAACAAGGTCACCATGGCAATTGTGTTGATTTGTGTGTTGTGTTGTGTTAGGATTTCCACTTTTGTGACCATGGGCCATATGTGTGTATGTTTATTATGTGTTCCTTTTTCATTTATTGTTGTTTGTGTTTTATTTTGTAATGTGCTTTTATTGTAATTATTTAAATCTGATAGTATTAAGTGGGAGTCATATAGTTAAAATTTAATTAAATTAAATGGGATGTGGAATGTGAAATTTAAAATGTTTTTGCCTTGGTTGAAAATGAAATTTGATTTATATATTTTATAACCTTATGGTAATTAAATAAATCTTCTATCAAAAGGTTGTCATAAATAAATGTCATAGAAGTTAATGCATTTTAGAAGAGTGTGTAAGTTACCAAGTATGGGTTGTATGAGCATTTGTAAGAGGTTGTAAGGCTGATTTTGGAAGGTCAAACACTCCTTCCTCTTTGAAATTCGAATTTGGCCTTGAAGGAAAAATTTGGAGGCTTGTGGGACAAGTTAAACCTCCACCAACCATGATTATAATTTTAGAGTCAAAAGCAACTTATTTTATTATGTTTTGACATGATTTTATGAAAGAAGTGATTGCACTTGCTTACAAATTTTAAATGCATTTTCCTTTTGGTTATGGGTTGAGTTTGTGTATGTAAGTAATTTTCTCATTCACATTTATTATGATGTGTTTGATTTTGATGTGATTTCATTTTGGGATGAGGAAAAATGATGTGGCATCCCACTTGGAATCCACATCCTCCTCCTCCATCCTCTCCTTTAAAATGGAATTTATTCCTCATTTGGAGGTTGTTAAAACCTTGCCATTCGCTTCTTAGGGTCAAATTTTCTCTTGAATTGGGATATTGTTCTGGTGGAAGGAGCTTGGACTGATTTGCATGCTTTGCATTTGTTGTTTTGGGACTGATTTGAGAAATAAGAATCTGTTGTTTGAAAGCAAATCTCCATTATGGAGAGGTAGGCTCTCATTCCTTTAAATTGTTGTTTTCACCTTCGTGCATGCAAAATATTGAATGGTATTGTGTTTGCATTCTTTGAGGGATGGGTATAATGCCTAGGACATGGTGTAAAAAGAGAAGACTATGGGGTTTCAAATGGGGGCATAAGGGATAAATTTGGGGGCATAAGGAGGGGTTTGGAGATATAAGGTTTATGGGATTCGATTGAGTTTATGGAGGTTTGCTTTTGGTGGATGCCCAATTTCAACATGGGAGGCATAAGGAGACCCCATAGATCTTGCTCTTGTTGGCTTGCTTGCTTGGAGAAGGAGCCTTAGTTTGATTGAAATTGCTTGTGGTAGTTGAGAACTACACCTCATTGTTTGTGTTTCTTTATAATTGTGAAAATATATGCTTGTATGTGAAGAATCCTTGTTGCCATGTGTTGATGTTCATGATCCATTCCATTATGGTTGGAACTCGGGGCCAATGGGGAAAGATGGCTTCTCTTCTCCCATTGGATGTCTTGGTTGGGTGGAGAGCGTTGCCTTTCCCCCTTCCTTGTTGTGATTAAAAGCTAAAGGATGAAGAAATCAACATGTTGCTATTTGGAGCTTGGAGAAATCAGTTTGTGAGTCATTCCTTTGAGAATTTTTAATGTAACCCCACCCACTTCAAGTGGATGAATGTAATTGATATAGATATGTGAGATGTTTACCTTGTTATTGAAAGATGTAATAAAATTTGAGGAATGTAGAGAAGAATTGTAATTCTCTGTTTTACTTGTAAAGAAATGAAATTGAAATGATATACTTGTATCCTTTTGGAAATTGAAAATTCAATCAACTGGAAGGGAGTTAAATTGTAATGTGTTGTTTGAAATCAATGAAAGAAATATATCCTTCTCCCAATTGCATTGTTGTTCTAGAAATCACATGGCTGTTATATTATACAAATTCTATTTTAGAAAAGAGAGTACGTATAAAAGAAATGATAGAAGATTTATATTTTTGAAATGAGTTTTGAACTAGAAATCAATCTTGCATATTGAATGTATAATCTAAGGAGCATTGTAATTTCTGCGAATTAGAACAATATGGACATTCAAATTGAAAGCGGTAATATACATTTGAATAAATGAAAAAATCACATTTATACTTCTTAATTAAATTTAAAATGTCATATGTTACTATGCCAAGACTACACCAAACTCAAATTGACAAAGTAAACTCGAGGAAACAATCCAACAAATTTAAATTTTGAAACAATCCCCTTCCTAGGTCATTTTTCTGTCCCTTGATGGAGAAAAACACAACTTAAATAAATTGATCAAATTGACATACTTAAAACATTCGAATTATTCCTAAGTTGATCCCCCATGTCTGATTGGCATGCGGAGTGGAGGAAGGGATTCAATTTTATAAAAATTGCAAGTTTGAAAAACTGCCAGTTTTCAATTTTATAAACCCTACAGATCTATTTCTTAAAATTAACCCTTTAAACTTTACTAAATTCCAAAATTTATGATTTTTGTACAAAGAGGACTCCAAGATCTTTCCGGAAAGTCCTCGTTTTTCTAAAATTGAGCTTCCTTTCAAAAGTTATGGCCATTTGAAGTTTTACTTCAAAATGGCCATCCCAAAACAAAAATGAAATAATTCGACCTTATATAAAAAAATAAATTTAAATTTTGAACTATAGAAAAATTTCTCAAAAACTCCCGCAACCCCGCCACCCTCTCATCCTATCAAAATTCACCACGTGGCACCTTGGAGGTGCGGATCCTTAATAAAAACTTAACCATTTATTTTTTTGTCTTTGGAAAATTTTCACTTTTATCCCCGCAACCCCTCGGCCCGCACCAATCATGTGCTGACACGTGGTAGGGAGGAATGAGGATTTAGAATTGAAAACTTAACTTTTTACACTTTTGGAAAAATTTCACTTTTTCTTCCGCCGGCCTGCGACCAATCACAAAGCGCCACGTGGCCATTTGAGCAAGTGCGGAGGCATGGAGGAAAATTTTCCTTTGGAAAATTGAGACTTTGATTTTGGAAAAATTTTCAAATTTTTCCCTACGACCCGCTACTTTGCACCAATCATGTGATGACATGTGGCATTTGGGAAAATTTTCCCAATTTTCTCCCTAACCACGTGGACCTCCAAGGAAAATTTTCCCCTAAAACTCCTTTGACCATAACTTGAGTTTTACAAGGAGTTAGGAGGACTTCTTTATATGGTTGGAAAGGTGAGGAAATTTCCTATCCAATGAGCCTAGTTGAGGAAAGTTGTGATAACTCTAAGTGTGTAAGAAATCTAGTTGAAGTTCAGGGCTTGATAGAGAGCAGGCCTGGTGATAAATTTCTCCCTGAACCTTAATAAAACTTGTAACCTCCAAATTAGAACCTAGTAAACTTGTTATAAGATAAAAATGGAAATCTTGTGTTTGGTTAATCAGAATTTGTTCGAACCTATTTAGTTGCAAACTAGTGTTTTGCAACTTGGTTGTAGACTCTTCCTATAAAAAAAAAATATTCCATAATTTTCCTAATTTGTTTCTTGGTCTCAAGTGGTAGTTGAAGTAGGCATCACACGACATACTCATCAAACGAAATATATCCTTAATAAAAACTTAACCATTTATTTTTTTGTCTTTGAAAATTTTTCACTTTTATCCCCCAACCCTCAGCCCCCACCAATCACGTGCTGACATGTGGCAAGGAGGAATGAGGATTTAGAGTTGAAAACTTAACTTTTTACACTTTTGGAAAAATTTCACTTTTTCTTCCGCCGCCTACGGCCAATCACAAAGCGCCACGTGGCCATTTGAGCAAGTGCGGAGGCATGAAGGAAAATTTTCCTTTGGAAAATTGAGACTTTGGTTTTGGGAAAAATTTCAAAATTTTCCCCATGACCCACTTGCCCGCACCAATCACGTGATGACACATGGCATTTGGGAAAATTTTCCCAATTTTCTCCCTAACCCTGAGACCTCCAAGGGAAAATTTTCCCCTAAAACTCTGCCCGGCCATAACTTGAGTTTTACAAGGAGTTAGGAGGAATTCTTTATATGGTTGGAAAGGTGAGGAAATTTCCTATCTAATGAGCCTAGTTTAGGAAAGTTTTGATAAATCTAAGTGTGTGAGAAATCTAGTTGAAGTTTAGGGCTTGATAGAGAGCAGGCCTGGCGATAAATTTCTCCCTGAACCTTAATAAAACTTGTAACCTCCAAATTGGAACCTAGTAAACTTGTTATAAGATAAAAATGGAAATATTGTGTTTGGTTAATCAGAATTTTTTGGAACCTATTTAGTTTCAAACTAGTGTCTTGCAACTTGGTTGTAGACTCTTCCTATAAAAAAATTTATTCCATAATTTTCCTAATTTGTTTCTTGGTCTCAAGTGGTAGTTGAAGTAGGCATCACACTTGGTATCAGAGTAGTGGTTCAAAAGCTTGGACCATTGGGCACACTAGAAACATTGAGACTTGAAACCTAAAACTAGCAAATTGATAATCTAGAAAACAAAACTAATTAAAAATTGAACATGTTAGTAAACTTAGAAAACTCAAGAAAACTCAAGAAAACTCAAGGTAATGAACTAACTCCCACTCTGGTCTGTGCAAGGAGCTGAGATGGAGTAGGAGGAATGTTCATAGAGGATTAGAGTCACCACCACCACCACCTCCATCACTTTATCACCGCCACCAAACCAGGGTTTAGTAACTATCCTACCACAGATTTTACAGACCCTCCAGGATGTTAATGTTGCCTTATGCCGAGGATCGGTAGGAGGGCACTTGGGAAGACAGGATAGAGATACTTCCATTGAGGGCATGCACCTCCTCCACAGGGTGAGGAGGATGGAGGAGAGAATTTTCATGGAGAGTCGGGCTAGACCGCAGTCTCCTTTGAGGGGACATGGTGACCATATTTCGGAGACGTAAAGAGGTATCGAGCCCTAGGCTCGAGGACAAATAGGCAGAGAGGCCCAGAGGTCATCAGACCCTAGTCAGTGTGGATTATATCGAGAGATCTTGAAGCTTAGGCCCTCACATTATTCAGTGACATAGATGGTTTCAGTGCAGAGGCCGAGTAGTTAGCTTGAGTGGTTTCTTTAAGCTTTGTCCTTGTTCTAGCAACACAAAAGCTCGTGTTGCGATCCATCTAATGAAGGATAGAGCTGGAGTATGGTGGAGGACAGAGGATCAGAAGCTCCATATAGATTCAGAGACAGTCGCTTGGGAGCTGTTTGAGGAGAGATTTAGGAGTAGATACTTTCCACGGAGATTCATATAGTAGAGGATCGATGAGTTCCACGACCTTCAACAAGCTTCCCTTACAGTGGCCGAGTATGAGAGTAGGTTCCTGGACCTACTTCAGTATGTTGATTACATGTAAGATGAGCAGGTACGGATCCTTAGGTTCATTTTGGGCCTTAATATAGACATTGGAGGTGCAGTTTGGATCCACTGCCCACAGACATTAGCGGAGGCCGTTGAGAAGGCCTACATTACAGAGGAGACTCGGGGTAAAACCCAACAGGCTAGAGACTGGGTCAGGATCCGTATTCAGCAATTACAGGATAGTAGATCGAGGGGGTTAGATCCTCTTCCTCGTGGTGGTCAGCATTCTTCGCAGCCATCTTTCAGACCACAGTAGTAGAAAAAGTAGTCCCGCCCACTATTTAGGCCTCCTCAGTGAGCTAATGCACAGAGAGGTCGTAATATGGGACCTCCTCCTAGGGGACCCACCAGGACACAGGGTGGAGCTAGAGCTTAGTCGGTAGGAGCTCAACCACAGAGGCCACAACAGACTATAGCTGGATCATCAGGATCCACAAGCACCTACCTCTAGGGCACCTTCTGGTAGTCCTACTCCTTGGAGAGGTTCAGGTGATTATTTCAGGTGTGGAGAAGCAAGACACTTTTGGAGAGATTGC
The DNA here is from genome assembly GCA_018340775.1 of Taxus wallichiana var. yunnanensis. Lineage (NCBI taxonomy): Eukaryota > Viridiplantae > Streptophyta > Pinopsida > Cupressales > Taxaceae > Taxus > Taxus wallichiana. Next base: position 671,077,470 of record CM031237.1, on the reverse strand, counting down.
CCCCAGAACCCTAATAATGGTAAGGCACCCATCTAAGATCCTACAATTAGAGACATGGTACGAGTCACGGGATCTACGTAGCAGATTGAGAACCGCTAGGCTAGAGCTGAGCACCAGAGCACGGTCATTGAGACTACAGGTAGCATTGGAGGTGTTCCTACTTCTATATTGTTTGATTCTGGTTCTTCTGATTCATTTATTGCACCATCCTTAGTAGAGCGATGCAGGCTGGTGGTTGTTAGACAGGGTCATAGTTGGGATGTCGAGATGGCTTTGGGAGCCAAGGTCTCTGTAGACTCCTTGGTAAAGGAGTGTGTTATTAACTTGGGACCTTTCACCACCACTTCAGATCTCCGCGTACTTCCTTTGGGCTCGTATGGAGTCATTTTAGGCATGGATTGGTTGTCTGCACATAGGGCCAGGATGGATTGCTATCACAAGACTATATCTTGTGTAGACGATCTTGGAGTTGAGTCGGTGATTTCTAGGGTCAGGAGACCTGTTTCTATTCGCACTATCTCTGCTATGCAACTCAAGTGGTGTGTGCGACGGGGTTGTCAGATGTATGTAGTCACAGTCAGTGACCGGACAGAGGATGGATCTAGTGGGCCATCGCTAGATGACCATCCCATTTTGAGAGAGTATGTAGATGTGTTTCTAGGGGAACTATCGGGGATGCCACCCCCACATGAGATTGATTTCCATATTGATCTAGTTCTAGAAGCAGAGCCTATCTCACGAGCTCCTTATCGGATGACCACCCTAGAGCTCTGTGAGCTCAAATTGCAAGTGGAGGGCCTTCTAGAGAAATGCCTTATCTATCCTAGTGTATCCCCTTGGGGTGCACTGGTTATATTTGTGAAGAAGAAGGATGGATCCTTGCGGTTATGCATAGACTACCGCCAGCTGAATAAGGTAACGATCAAGAATCATTATCCCCTGCCTCACATTGATGACTTGTTTGATCAAATGAGGGGAGCCACGGTGTTCTCTAAGATTGATCTCAAGTCTGGGTACCATCAGTTGAGGATTACGGAGACAGACATCCATAAGACTACTTTTCATACGAGGTATGGGCACTATGAGTTCACAGTGGTGCCTTTTGGTTTGACAAATGCCCCCACTGTGTTTATGAGTTTGATGAATGGGGTATTTAGGACCTTCTTAGATCACTTTGTGCTCATCTTTCTTGATGACATTCTGATTTACTCACGTACGCGTAAGGAGCATAAGGAGCACCTTCATCAGGTTCTTCAGTGTCTTCATGAGCGAAGCTTTACGGGAACTTGGAGAAGTGTGCTTTCTTTCAGTCAGAGATACAGTACTTGGGTCATATCATCTCAGGGGAAGGTATCGCAGTCGATCCTTCCAATATTAGAGCCATTATGGATTGGCCAGCACCCACTATATAGTGACTGAGGTGTGAAACTTTATGGGGTTAGCAGAGCTACTACAGGAGATTTGTTCAGGAATTCTCTTGGATAGCACACCCCATCACTTCCCTTCAGCAAAAAGGGAAGAAGTTTGTTTGGTCAGACGGGTGTGAGTAGGCCTTCAGGACCCTAAAGGGATATCTCACTACAGCACCCATTCTTGCAGTGTCAGATCCACATGGTGAGTTCTTTGTATACACAGATGCTTCATTGACGAGCCTTGGAGGTGTTCTTATGTAGGCGGGCGAGTTATAGCTTTTGAGTCTCACAAACTCAAGGATCACGAGCTTAATTATCCTACCCATGATCTTGAGCTTGCGGTAGTTTTGCATGCTTTAGTTCGATGGAGACACTTTCTTCTTGGTCAAAGATTCACACTCAGGACAGATCATTTGAGTCTTCACCACCTTTTCACGCAGCCCAATCTAAACGCTCGTCAGAGACATTGGATGGAGTTTCTTTGTGAGTATGACATGGAGATAGAGCATGTGAAAGGGAAGGAGAATGTGGTTATAGACGCTCTCTCAGACGAAGGCATTTGAGCATGGCTACTTCAGTGAGCATAGATTTACGGAGCAGGATCCTTCAACAACTTCCTCTTGACAGTTTCTACATTGTAGCTTGAGTAGAGATTGAGTCCCAGAGACCCCTTGAGGGGAAATTTGATGGTTTCTCACTAGAGGCAGATGGTCTTCTTAGGCATAGAGGTTGGATTTATGTTCCTAGAGATGGAGGCTTGAGGCAGGACATCTTGACAGAGGCACATCGTGCACCCTATTCAGCCCATCCTAGGGTGAAGAAGATGCACGCCACCTTGAGACAGTTATATCACTGGAGAGGACTTCACAGGGACGTGGCTCAGTTTGTGTCATGCTATTTAGAGTTCCAGAAAGTGAAGGCCGAGCATCAAAGCATCCAGCTAGCCTTCTTTATCCTCATGCTATACCAGAGTGGAAATGGGACACCATTTCCATGGATTTCATTGTTGGGTTACCAATGTCAAGATATCACCACGATGCCATCATGGTCATGGTTGATAAATTGACAAAAGTAGCTCACTTTTCTCCGGTAAAGACCACATATAAAGCTAGATAAGTGGCACGTGTCTACTTGGATGAGATCTTCAGGTTGCACGGAATCCCGCAGAAGATCATTTGTGACTGTGATCCTTTGTACACTTCCCATTTCTGGACTACCATGCAAGTATGTTCTTGGGATGAAGATTAAATTCAACACAACTTATCACCTAGAGATAGATGGATAGACTAAGAGGGTGAATAAGATTTTGGAGGACATGCTCAAGATGTACATGATGGATTAGCAGTCTAAGTGGGAGGAGTATCTGTATCTTGTGGAGTTTGCCTACAATAATAGTTATCAGAGTTCTATAGGCATGGCTCCTTTTCAGGCCTTGTATGGTAGGGAGTGCAGGACACCCCTTAATTGGGATAGGTTGGAGGATAGAGTATCTCTTGGACCAGCTCTCTTATAGGACATGGAGCAGCAGGTAGTGTTGATCAGGCAGAGATTATAGGAGGCACAGGATAGGAAGAAGAAGTACGCTAATTAGCATAGAACCGAGTGTAATTTTGATGTGGGCATGAAGGTTTTCCTTTGTGTTAGGCCACATAAGATCCCAATCCATTATGGAAAAGGTTCTAAGTTAGCTCCTCGGTTCGTTGGACCTTTTGAGATCCTGGAGCATATCGGCCCATTGGCTTACCGTCTAGCATTGCCACCCAGCTTGTCTCACATACATGATGTGTTTCATGTTTCCGTTCTTAAGAGATACATCACAGATCCTTCTCATGTGTTGGATTGGACATTATTGCAGGCAGTACGGGATCAGGGGTAGGTGATGGTGGAGCCCGTTTGTATCATTGATCACAGGACCACGGGTCTTTGAGGAAGAGAGATTGATCATGCACGAGTGCAAAGTGGGAAAAATATGATGAGACTGCAGCCACTTGGGAGGATGCTACCGTGTTACGAGTGTAGTTTCCACATTTGTTCTAGTGACTTCAAGAGGAATTTAAGTCTAAGGGGAGGGGATGTAGTGCCCACTCTCCTTTGACACTATTAGATAACTCGATCCCGACACTATTGATCATATTTTGGATATTATTATGTTTTGATGTAGTATGATGTATCGGGATTATTATGGACACTATTATGTTTTAATTAGTATGATGGTTAGATGTTAGATCCTAAATTAGTATTGATCGGATGCGAGATATTTTACTTGATGATCATTGATACATTATTGTTATTTTATTGATGAGGATATCTTGGTTGACGTGGATATCATATTGCTTTTAATTTTAGACATGTGACATTGAGATTTTAAATAGCTCTAGTATAGAGATATATTGGATGATGATATAGTTGCAATTGAATTTAAAAGATAAATATTAAATTCTCGATATTGTTGTGATTTAGATTTAATAGTTGTATGTTGCTTATATCATTTGGATGTTACGATATGGCCACGAGGCCGAAGGGGTATTTTGCATTTTCAAGTTAAAAATCACAACAATTTTGGGGACTGGAGACTAACCATATTGGAATTAAAGTGTGAAATCAACAAGGTCACCATGGCAACTGTGTTGATTTGTGTGTTGTGTTGTGTTAGGATTTCCACTTTTGTGACCATGGGCCATATGTGTGTATGTTTATTATGTGTTCCTTTTTATTTATTGTTGTTTGTGTTTTATTTTGTAATGTGCTTTTATTGTAATTATTTAAATATGATAGTATTATGTGGGAGTCATATAGTTAAAATTTAATTAAATTAAATGGGATGTGGAATGTGAAAATTAAAATGTTTTTGCCTTGGTTGAAAATGAAATTTGATTTATATATTTTATAACCTTATGGTAATTAAATAAATCTTATGTCAAAAGGTTGTCATAAATAAATTTCATAGAAGTTAATACATTTTAGAAGAGTGTGTAAGTTACCAAGTATGGGTTGTGTGAGAATTTGTAAGAGGTTGTAAGGCTTATTTTGGAAGGTCAAACACTCCTTCGTCTTTGAAATTCGAATTTGGCCTTGAAGGACAAATTTGGAGGCTTATGGGACAAGTTAAACTTGTCCCACACCTCTCAAAACCTCCACCAACCATGATTATAATTTTAGAGTCAAAAGCAACTTATTTTATTATGTTTTGACATGATTTTATGAAAGAAGTGATTGTACTTTCCTTAAAAATTTTAAATGCATCTTCCTTTTGGGTATGGGTTGAGTTTGTGTATGTAAGTAATTTTTTCATTCACATTTATTATGATGTATTTGCTTTTGATGTGATTTCATTTTGGGATGAGGAAAAATGATGTGGCATCCCACTTGGAATCCACATCATCCTCCTCCATCCTCTCCTTTAAAATGGAATTTCTTCCTCATTTGGAGGTTGTTGAAACCTTGCCATTTGCTTCTTGGGGTCAAATTTTCTCTTGCATTGGGAGCTTGTTCTTGTGGAAGGAGCTTGGACTGATTTGCATGCTTTGCATTTGCTGTTTTGGGACTGATTTGAGCAACAAGAATCTGTTGTTTGAAAGCAAATCTCCATTATGGAGAGGTAGGCTCTCATTCCTTTAAATTGTTGTTTTCCCCTTCTTGCATGCAAAATATTGAATGGTATTGTGTTTACATTCTTTGAGGGATGGGTATAATGCCTAGGACATGGTGTGAAAAGAGAAGACTATGGGGTTTCAAATGGGGGCATAAGAAAATTGTCATTGGCATTTGTTCTTTGTGGAGGGAGTGTTGGTTTAGGATCCACCTAGGAAAGGAAATAACTTTCATTTCTACTTCTTGGGGGCGCATAAGGAGGGGTTGGGAGATATAAGGTTTATGGGATTTGATTCAGTTTATGGTGGTTTTCTTTTGGTGGATGCCCAATTTCAACATGGGAGGCATAAGGAGACCCCATAGATATTTCTCTTGTTGGCTTTCTTGCTTGGAGAAGGAGCCTTAGTTTGATTGAAATTACTTTGGTAGTTGAGAACTACACCTCATTGTTTGTATTTCTTTGTAATTGTGAAAATATATGCTTGTATGTGAAGAAGCCTTGTTGCCATGTGTTGATGTTCATGATCCATTCCATTATGGTTGGGGCTCGGGGTCAAATGGGGAAAGATGGCTTCTCTTCTCCCATGGATGTCTTGGTTGGGTGGAGAGCGTTGCCTTTCCCCTTCCTTATTGTGATTAAAAGCTAAAGGATGAAGAAATCAGCATGTTGTTGTTTGGAGCTTGGAGAAATCATTTTGTGATCATTCCTTTGAGCAGTTTTAATGTAAACCCACCCACTTCAAGTGGATGAATGTAATTGATATAGATATGTGAGATGTTTACCTTATTATTGAAAGATGTAATAAACTTTGAGGAATGTAGAGAAGAATTGTAATTCTGTTTTACTTGTAAAGAAATGAAATTGAAATGATATACTTGTATCCTTTTGGAAATTGAAAATCCAATCAACTGGAAGGGAGTTAAATTGTAATGTGTTGTTTGAAATCAGTGGAATAAATATATCCTTCTCACATTTACATTGTTGTTCGGAAATCACATGGCTGTTAAATTATACAAATTCTATTTTAGAAAAGAGAGTACGTATAAAAGAAATGATAGAAGATTTATATTTTTGAAATGAGTTTTGAACTAGAAATCAATCTTGCATATTGAATGTATAATCTAAGGAGCATTGTACTTTTCTGAATTAGAACAATATGCACATTCAGTTGATAAAATTGCAAAATCAGTTTAGAGGAATAAACTCACTATTTTAAAGTTAAAGCGGTAATATACATTTGAATAAATGAAAAAATCACATTTATACTTCTTAATTAACTTTAAAATTTTATATGTTACTATGCCAAGACTACACCAAACTCAAATTGACAAAGTAAACTCGAGGAAACAATCCAACAAATTTAAATTTTGAAACAATCCCTTCCTAGGTCGTTTTTTTGTCCCTTGATGGAGAAAAACACAACTTAAATAAATTGATCAAATTGACATACTTAAAACATTTGAATTCTTCCATAATTTGATTCCCCATGTCTGATTGGCATGTGGAGTGGAGGAAGGGATTCAATTTTATAAAAATTGCAAGTTTGAAAAACTGTCCAGTTTTCAATTTTATAAACCCTGCAGATCAATTTCTTAAAATTAACCCTCTAAAATTCACCAAATTCCAAAATTTATGATTTCTGTGCAAAGAGGACTTTGAGAGATTTCCGGAAAGTCCTCGTTTGCCTAAAATGGAGCTTCCTATCAAAAGTTATGGCCATTTGAAGTTTTACTTCAAAATGGCCATCCCAAAACAAAAATGAAATAATTCGACCTTATATAAAAAAATTAAATTAAATTTTGAACTATAGAAAAATTTCTCAAAAACTCCCGTGACCCCGCCACCCTCTCATCCTATCAAAATTCACCACGTGGCACCTTGGAGGTGTGGATCCTTAATAAAAACTTAACCATTTATTTTTTTGTCTTTGGAAAATTTTCACTTTTATCCCCGCAACCCCTCGGCCCCACACCAATCACGTGCTGACACGTGGCAGGGAGGAATGAGGATTTAGAATTGAAAACTTAACTTTTTACACTTTTGGAAAAATTTCACTTTTTCTTCCGCTGGCCCGCGGCCAATCACAAAGCGCCACATGGCCATTTGAGCAAGTGCGGAGGCATGGAGGAAAATTTTCCTTTGGAAAATTGAGACTTTGGTTTTGGGAAAAATTTCAAAATTTTCCCCATGACCCGCTCACCCACACCAATCACGTGATGACACATGGCATTTGGGAAAATTTTCCTAATTTTCTCCCTAACCCCATGGACCTCCAAGGGAAAATTTTCCCCTAAAACTCCGTCGGCCATAACTTGAGTTTTACAAGGAGTTAGGAGGACTTCTTTATATGGTTGGAAAGGTGAAGAAATTTCCTATCCAATGAGCCTAGTTTAGAAAATTTTTGATAACTCTAATTTTGTGATAAATCTAGTTGAATTTTAGGGCTTTATAAAGAACAGGCTGGCGATAAATTTCTCCCGAACCTTAATAAAACTTGTAACCTCCAAATTGGAACCTAGTAATCTTGTTATAAGATAAAAATGAAATGTTGTGTTTGGTTAATCAGAATTTGTTCTGGAACCTATTTAGTTTCAAACTAGTGTTTTGCAACTTGGTTGTATATTCTTCCTATAAAAAAATTATTCCATAATTTTCCTAATTTGTTTCTTGGTCTCAAGTGGTAGTTGAAGTAGTCATCACACACATCAAGTACAATTAACTCTCAATATTTTTACATTCATCTATGTGAAATACACATTTTACAAGTCCATTAATTTCAGACATCTTTCATGCCAAACAACATTAATAAGCCCAATTAAGAAATATAACTTTTCCTCCTACAAATACATTTCAATAGTGAATCATAATTACTCATAAAAGATCTAGTATTTAGGTAAACAAAGTAACATCATAAAATATATTGTCTTCCTTTATCACTTAGAAAGTCCATCTACAAAAATTGTTGGCATGGATCAGTTCATTAAACTAAGCATGATAAGCACTAAGCATTAAAATGATGTGATTTCAACTAACTGTTTCATAAAAAGAACTCTACTTTTATGAAATAGTAAAGCAATACAGATAGATACATCATAATAAATAACAATCATAAAAGAAAGAACAAAGTGATCAACCACATTAAAATTTAGTAAAGATCATAATATAATCATCACTCTTCAGCCATTGATTTCATAAGAAATTATATCAGATAAGTAATATTTCATCCTAATTACTTATCTTATTCTTAATATAGATATTTATAGTTTATTTCTTGCTTCATTTAACCTCATTCCTAATAAATCCACTTACTCTATCATTTCCCAAAAATAGATTTATTCTAAGAAGAAAGGATCCATCATAAAACACCTACAACTAAGCTAATTCAAACTTCAAGAAATATTTTAGGATGAGCCATCAACATCTTAAAGTAATATATTCCTATTTAAGGTTCAACACCCTAATTCAAAGCCCAAAATAAATCCTAAGTTTTAAGTTAAGCCTCAATGAGTTAGAAATAGGGTATGTATTATCCATTTATTTGCACCAGACATTGGTCACACCTTACCAAAAATATATTCCAATAAACACAAGTCAAGGAGAAGAAGTAAAGGATTATCTCCCACTACTCACTCTACAATCCCATTAAATAATACAACTGAACTGGTCAGATCCTTAAACAAGAGTAATACAGGTGAGGAAAAGATGAACAAAGATAGAGAAACAACTTACATCTTCCCTCGAGTTCGAAGATACCAACCTTGCAATCTACAACTCGAGAGAAGAGAAAGAGAAACATAAAATTTAATTTAGATTTTGAAGAAAACAAAAATGAGTTCCCTAACCTAAAAAAGAGAGGAAAGGATGTCAACAACAAGGAAGATATATAGTCTCATCATTCCATCCTTCAAAAGGAGAAACACGGTCAAAATTCAAATACAACAATGAAATAGATCCCTACAAGCACCATCCGATTTCAACAATCATTGCAACTCAAATAGTGTAATTGAAAATTAAATCGATGTATATAGATATATGACTGAAACTATCAAGTCAGGAACCAAAAATAAAGTTTCCCATCAAATAATGAGAACAGTCTCAGTACTATAGAGGCTATCACTAGAATTGATTAAATAAATTCCTTCAGTTAATACAAGTTTCTAAAGCAAAAGAATAATAATTGAATATTAAATTCATTCCAATGTTAATAGCATCCACTGAGAATTTTTCTTATTTTCCAATCAGAGAGTGAAAGAGAATAGTGATGGAGTAAAACACCCCTATGAGATTCAGATTTCTTTTCAAAATACAATACATAAAAATGAAGATATCGAATGCAAGTTTGACTATCCCAACTTACCTTCAAGTTACCCCATACTCCCTTCTTCACAGAAATCAAGGAACAACACACAATTTTGGGAAGAGAGTTCTAGACTCTGAACCAATCTCAAGGAGAAACAACAAAAGAGATAAGAATCTAACCAGATGCTCGAAGTCAAGTCCAAAAGAGAAGAGAAAACTATAATGTCCCTTCCAAATTCCCTAAGGTAGACAAGATTGGTCTAATCAATAGTTCAAATTAGATATCCCAACTCTTCAGTATCATAAAAACATCAATTAGAGTGCAAAAAACTAGTAAATCCAACCAGATGAACCGATAAGGGTAACTCCTGAAGCATGGAACCTTACCTCTACAAGGACTCAGAAAACAATTGGTAAGTCTTTCCATAATGGTGACAGCAGAACTTAACAACTTTACTTCCAATCAGATTTATATCAAGGGAGTTCATTCAAACCCCAAGACCAGTTGGGTCTTTAACAATTATTTTCAAACATAAAGTGATAAAATGAAATAACATTATATAAATGCAAGCATGAGCTAAACATGCCTGCTCGGAATATCAACCAGAGGAGAACAAACCAAAATGTAGTCTTTCTCAACATTGACATCCATTAACTAATTCAGAGTAGACCAACAGGATTTCACTCAATCAAATCATATCAAGCTCAGAAAAAGTAAGACTTGGTTACTATTATTTCCAACAAGATTGAATCCACAAAACTAAGATTCCTAACAACCATATTAACAAGGATCAAACAGGAGTAACAAGAATCGAAAACAACTTTGAATAACTACAAAAGATGTCACTCATCTTACATTCTTCCAACAAAGGAAAACAAGTTTAACTCAAATATTTTTATCAAACATTGCATTCCTCTAACCATTTTGCACAGTCCACAAAAGTATACCAGATTCGAAAACATTCAATTTACACAATGGTTAAAGCCAAATTTTTCATTCTTCAAACAAAGTAACAAACCCAAATCATATCTCATCAAGCAATAACCATGTAGGTATAAACAAAGTGACAGAAAATACAAGCATAAATCAAAATACACATCATATATAAAAACCCATTTGTTTCCAAGAGCAGAGTTCTTTTAATGAAGATGTTTAGTAAAAATAAAAACAACTTAATGGGTAGAGCCTATCATGCCTGATAGAGCTTCTATCAATTTGCAAAATATTTCAGCCGAGCCTCCCATAATCTTTTCCTTTTTCCAAGCGACGTCAAAAATTCCAAACTTCTTATTGCCTCTTATACTTCCATTGGATCAAAAATATCTCAAAGGTGGAAAAAATAACAAAGGATTGAAAAAGAACTGCTGGTTGAAGAAACCAAAACCTCCATGTGGAGAAAAATTACAAAGAGCAAATGACCAAACAACCCCTCCAAAATCTACTTGCATGTCTTTCAAGGAGGTTTCTTTGCCATGACCGAGGCTCATTAATGCAAGAACAACCAACTCTCCCACTTAATTCTCCACGCCACCACCATCAAAATTTTCAGAGCTCCATTTCAAAATTTTCATGTATTTTTAGTTTATGAGATGATGCTAGCTAAGCATCCTTCTATCTCCCAATTTCTCTACAAAAACTTGTTTTTCGAGCTTATTCAATTAAAAATAAAATCTCATAAATACCTTAGAAACCATCGCCACCAACTCACCACTTTCCATGCAACCCTTAGGTACCCCTTAGCTTAGTATTAGTTTAGGTTAGATTGTCATTAGGTTAGGATTCAACTATAGTCTTAGGTACACACTATTTTCCTTAGGTTATTTTCAAATCCATAACCTTAAACATAACAACTTAGGTTAGGGTTTCAGTTAAGAAATTTTATAATAGGTAATAGTTAATAGGTAGCCCTTATTACCTTATCTTAGGATCCACATAGGATAGAACATTCTAACTATGGTTAAGGTATCCACCTTATAGTCTCATAATAGGCCCTCATTCTTATTATTCCATTCGGTGTCTTAAAAATATTTATCAAGAAGGTCCAAGCTTACCGATTGTAGCAAGATGCAAAGCAAGGGTCCTCAAAATTATAACATAATAAAACTCAATCCCTTACTACCTTCCATTTCAGGATGTCAGTTTATCAAGTTGATCAGGTAAGAAGAACTGAAGCATACCTTGGGTCAATGGAATTGATCCAAGGTTTTGTTGTTAACATAAGATAATAATGAAAACGATAATACAGGTTCACGTCCTCTTAGAACATAGAGAATAATGACTCCATTTTCAAATAAACAGAATCAAAACAAAATGAATCTCTGTATAGTAATACTTTATCCATTACAAACATGATTTTCAATAGTTAAAAGGATACACCTTCCTAATACAAATCATATGTCTACGTTTGCAATGTCAAAAGGGAAAGTAATCAAAGTAATAGTTTAGAAAATGATGTTACATACTTCCCTCCTAAAAAGAATCATCGTCCCGATGATTAACTTAATCATATAATTTGCATCAAGGACAAATCAAATTATTATACTCTCATTCTTATGTTCATAACAAACTGGGTTTCTAATTTCCCAAAATCAGCATTAAAGTAGCTGTCCATTTTTAAATAATGTAATGTCTTCCCAAGACTGGCAGATTTATTGACATATCATAAATAAAATATTAAAATTTTATCAGTCAACAGAATCAATTCTATTCAAACAAGTATGGAAAAGTAGTTTTCATATCTTCAAGATTTTCCTAGGTTGCACTTTCTTTGTTAAACTGATCCCACTGGACCTTACATTGGCTTATTTCATGATTTCTTAAGTGCAACTGGCGAGTTTCCAACACTTGAATGGGTTTAACCATGATTATTCTTGGGTCTTGGACCTGCAAGGAATTCCAATTTAACACATGTGATAAATCTGAAATATATTTCTTAAGCAAAGAAATATGGAAAACATCATGCATTCATGATAAAGTAGGAGGTAAAGCTAAACAATAAGCTACAGGGTTGATTACTTCAATAATTTCAAAGGGTCCCACATAATGAGGTGATAACTTGGCAGCCTTGCCAAAATTTATAGAACTCTTTTTCGGTTTAACCCAAAGAAAGACCTTCTCACCAAGTTCAAATTTCTTATCAACCCACTTTAAGTTAGCATAACTCTTTTTCCTATCTATAGCTTCTTTCAAGCATTCACGAATCATTTTAACTTGTTGTTCCATCTCCGTAAGGATTTTAGGTCCAATTACCTCTCTATCCTCAATGTTGTCCCAACTAACAGGGGTTCTGCATTTCCTTCCGTATAATGCTTCAAAAGGTGCCATTTTCAAAGAGGCGTGATATGTGTTATTATAAGAAAACTCAACTAATGGAAGGTACTCTTCCCATTTATACTGTTGATCCATGTAATACATTCTTAACATGTCCTCTAAAACTTGATTAAATCTTTCGGATCACCGTCCATCTATTTTCGAATGATATGTAGAACATAAATTCAACTTAGTCCCTAGGGATGCATTAAGTGTTTGCCAAAATCTTGACATCATTATTGGATATCTATCTGATATAATTAATTCAGGTACTCCATGTAATCTTAAAATTGCATGCACAAATATTTTTTCTAAAATAGGTGAATCGTCCTTGAGATTAACAACAATAAAATAAGATACCTTTGTTAGTTTATTAACAACCACAAGAATAACATCATGTTTATTTCTTGACATAGGTAACCTTTGTACAAAATCCATGCTTATCACTTTCCATTTATATTGTGGTATGTTGTGAGGATACAATAAACCAGCTAGATGTAAATGCTCAGCTTTAACTCATTGACATTCTAATCAGTGTGTCACAAACTCAATCACATCCTTTTTCATCCATTTCCATAAATATTGTTGTTTTATATCAGCAAGCATATTTGTAATGTCAGGGTGTCCCAAAAAAGGTGAATTGTGAAATTTAGTTAATAAATTATTTCTTAAATCATTTGACAAAGATATGTATACCGTGTTTTCAAACTACAATATTTCTTCATTATCAAAGTGAAAACCTTTATATCTCCCATCATTTGGATCTGTAGCAAGTGTTGTCTTTACTTGCTAAAAATAAGAATCAGATTCCATAACACTTTTTACCTCATCTTTAAACTAAGTTCTCAATGTTATAAGAGCATAAATGTGCTTCCTACGACTTAGAGCATCTGCTACTCTATTTTCTTTTCCTTTAATATAACTTATGTAAAAATCATATTGAGATAGAAATTCTAACCATCTTCATTGTCTTGCATTCAAATTTGGCTAAGTAAAAATATACTTCAACCCAAGATGATCAGTTTTTAGTTCAAAAGGTTTACCAAGAAGATAATTCCTCCATACTTGAAGTGCATGAACAATGGCAGCAAGCTCTAGGTCATGTGGAGCATAATTCAGTTCATGTAACTTGAGTTTCCTACTTTCATAAGCTATGACATGATTATTTTGCAACATAATACCTCGATTCCTTCCCAGATGCATCCATTAAAACAAAGTAAAGTATCCATTAGGATCAGGTACAACCAAAATAGGTGTTGATTATTAGACCCCTAGAATAGTGACCAAGTATGAAGGCGCATAGGTGCACAAGGAAAAAGAACGTAAAGGAGGGTTTAAGATAAGGGTTTAAGGAAGCCCGTAATGTGCGTGACGCATGATGACAGAGCCAAGGGTTTGGGACTTAGTCAATTTGGACGTCTAGAGTAGAACACATGAAAAGCATGACCTGTTTGCACATGGATAAGGTGTCATCCTAGCAATAGGTTAGCCTAGGAAGGAGCATGCTAGAAGCTTCTAGAAGCACATCATGGGATAAAGTGGAAATCTTAGGCCTAGAGAGGCATGCTTACATGGAGGACCACATTCGGACACTTAGCACCAGATTTGAGGGTGCTGGAGGGTGAGTTGGCAGTCCAAGAGAGCTATAAGTATAAGTGCCTGCAAAGTAAAAGAGGAGAGACAAAGAGTATGGGCGGAGCTCTTTAGAATTACTGTGAGGAACCTGTTAGTGGATAATTACATTTAGGAGAGGATTTATTAGGCATGGGATTGTAATTTTTCTTTTTGGTAGCTTAGTTACATAAGTCTAGTGCATTGCATGACTACGGTCTGCTTCTCTGTGACACTTTGTAATGGATTAATGGATGTAATGAGGTTACCTGTTATATATACATGAATATCAATGATTTTGATGCATGCTCTTCTCTCATGATTTATATTTCCTTTCATGCTAAGAAAGGATGCTTGTATGTTTATTTCTATCATAATACACATTATGGATTCTGTTAAGTACTCGGTCTAAAATGACTGCAAGGATCTAGAGGCCGTTCTGAGCCCTATGGTTCTTGTATGTTCTAACTTCCCTTCTGAAATATCTTACATAAATCATAGATGATGTTTTCCACTAAAATTGCATAAAGGAGAGACTCGGTACCCACGCATACCTCGGGTGAGCGCCCAACTTTCGCTGGGTGATAGGCCGGCGTGCATGGTGTTCCTTTCTTTTGTAATAGGGATAAAAATGACTACATTGAAGAAACCCCACAAGTTTTCTTTGAAATGTCTCTACATTTTCCTAATTATAGAGGTATTGAGGATGTTGCAGAACATGTTCACAAGTGTGAACTACTATGGTGTGCAAAGGGTATCACAACCCTAGAACAGAAAGGCTAGTTATTTTTTAACCACATTGCAAGGGCACGTGCATTACTGGTATAGGAAGTATGAACCTCATTAAACAGTGGTGGACTATACTAATTTAAAGAATACATTCTTGGTAGAATTCCACATTCCTAAGTTTGAGCAAAAGAGCATCAGTGCTTTGAAGGAGATTCAACAAGGAATGGTAGAGAGTGTGTGAGAGTATGACACACACTTTAAAACTCTCTTGTCTAAATTATCATATGATATTCACCCTTCACAGCATGCTCAGTGGTTTGTTGGGGGATTAATCACTCCTTTTAGAAGGGCCTTATTTCATAGAAAATTTATAGACCCGTGTGAGGCATTGGAAGCGCCCCTACGCACCGAAGCCATTGGTAGTGTTGATACTAGCGTTAGCCCGTTCTTGGAGGTTCAAATTGCTGGTATGGCCAAGAAGTTGGAAAAACTGTCTACAAACTCATCCCATGAGACTCGCAGTGGTTTTTGTGCACATATTGTCAAATAGAGTGTCCCATTAAGGATACTTTCCCCGGAGGATAGTACATGCTGTGTGGTAGTAGATTGTGAAATTTGTCATGGGGACCATAATGCAAGTAGGTGCCCCTTGCTATAGTGCACAATCCATAAGAATGTATCTTATTATTGAAAAATTTACACCTCTAATACCCATGATACTAAGGACTATAGGCTCATTGATTAGATCCATGAGGCCATTGATCATGGGGTGTACCAAACCAACTTTGTCAGTAGTTCCAAGGGTGATGATCGTCGTTATGAGGAGCACACAGATGGAGGCACACGTGGAAGAGGTTTTGAGGAGGGTTTCGTTGTCATGGAAGAAACAGAGGAGGAAGTACTTGAGTTCCCATGTGGAACCTATTTCAATTGTGTATCTACAGAGAATTACAAATGAGAGTGCCGGACCTTTTGTAGTGCTTGTGGTGCGAGAAAGAAGAAAAAGTATGAGGAGTGCCCAATTGTTTGAGCACATGAATCAGCATCACCAAAAGGATAAGGGTGCTACAATGGTCATCATCAAGAAGGCAGGCATACAATGGATTCCTTAGGTAATATGGGATGTAGGTTTGGAGCCTATCTTGGTAACAACAAGGGTAGAAGCTGCACGTGCAAGAGAGATACCAAGACAAAAGAACCTAGTTTCAAGGAGGAGGTCATCATGGAAGGTATCCAGGACCCCATGCATTAAAAAGAAGGTATATCAGGACACCATGGATGTCATTTAGATCTTATAAGGGAAATCTAGTGTCTAAAGGAGTAGTTTAGGAGGGAGGAGCAAGGAAGGATAATCATGGCACCAAAGGATGACATGGACAAGGTCAAGGAGGTGTGTAAAATGCTAAGGCATGAGAATATTGTTCCCTTGCTAGGATCATGGTTGAGAGAGAAGGTACCACACGCCAAAGGAGAGTGTGAGAGAGGTAGGTCTTGCATGTAAACCTCCCCCTAACAACCTTGACTATGATAAGGAGATCACGTTGAATGTAGTTGTAGATGGATGGCTCCTTAGTAATATCCTCATTGACACGAGGCATGGAGGTTAATGTTCTAACTTTGGATGTGTGGCATCAGATGGGAAGACCTGCATTACAACCATCTTCGAATGTGTTGTATATGGCAAACAAGACTAAGGCGATGCCCATCGACATCTTAAAGGATGTAGCTATTACTATCCAGGGAGCTAAGTTTACTAGGGACTTTGAAGTCTTAGTGCTCGCCAAGGTAGAAAATTTCCCAACGCTACTTGGGCACCCTTGGTGTTACAAGAAAAATGCAAACCTTCGAGTTCAATAAAGGGTACATCAGCTTTGAGAACAAGGAGGAATGGGTCATTATACCCCTAGCTGATGGGAAGTCAACACCCTATATTGAACCATTGGGGGAAGAAGTTCTGGATAGGATATATGTGTACTCAATTAGAGACCCAAAGATGATACACCCTACTAATGGGGTTATCCAATTTGAAGATGCTCAGTCAGTGAGTGATACCACTAGTCTAGCATGTGACAATTAGGTGCATGGAACTTATGAATTGATGGGATGATAGTTGAGAGGGTCGGTGACCAAGGTAACAAAGGCGCACATGGTTTGGTGCCTTGGAGGAAAAGAACTACCCAAGTATTCAGGAGGAGCCTTCCCTAAGATCTTTCTACATGAGGTGGAAGCTCAGTGGAGGGATGGGAAGGAATGGAGAGGGATGTTAAGTTATGTCTTTCTCAACACATTGTAGCTTGGTGGTGGGCTACACATCAAGAGAGCCTTTTAGAGTGGCACGAGGTAAGAATTTCTCTCTGTCAGATTTTCTAGGAGCAATGTGCCCACCATCATCAAGGACTACCATGGGAAGGATCCCACCTCTTTCCATATCCAGGAGTGTGAATGGGTCTAGAGAGAAGGCACGGAAGCTTTTCCACCATCCCTCTAGGTGCACAAGTTATATTCTACACTACAGGGTTGCATGCGTGCATGGTATATTCATTCAGAGACATGCTACTAGACAAGGAATTGGCAAGAGCTCATGGTTTACCTTTTTCATACCTTTGAGTATCAGAGTACCAAGCCGTCGATTAATAAGGTCTTGTAGGGTATCAAGTTCCTTACCATGGGAGATAGTGCCATGACATAGGATAGGATATTGGAATTACTAGGTGAACCAAGATTGGGGGCATGCTTTGAAGAAGAAGTAGAGGAAACAGAAGAGTTATAGCTTGAGCGCACGTGTTTGGAAAAATAAAAAGGAAAGTTGGTGTATGTGATTGATGAAGAGGAATTAGAAATCTTGGATGTTAAAAATTCTATAGGGATGTGTGATGTAGTGGAATGTGTAGATACTTGTGCATGTGCCTACCATGAACCCTTAAAGACAAAGAAGGTTAACATCGGTTAGGAGAAGAACCTAAGGAAGCTATTATTGGAGACTACTGGTCAGAGAAGGAAGTTTCTAAGATCATTGATCTGTTGTGTGAATTTGAGGATTTATTCCCACATGGGTACCATGAATATCCACACATACACTTCACCTGAAGAAACAAGGAGTCACCGGGCGCGAATGTAGACACTCCAACTCACCCTAAAACCTATTCTTAGTAAGTTGCCATAACTAACTAAGACTTACCTAAACCCTAAAAATCAATGCCTACATTTCTCTAACCACATTCTTAGTAAGTTGCCATAACATGCTTACAAGAATCTCCCATTCGCTCTAATCACATGGGTTACAAGAATCTCCCATTCTAATTTATGAGACATGAGATCCGAGGAAATCAAGAGGATCTCCCTAGTTTAGTAAACCTAGGAAATCCCACCTTGACCGACGTCGTTACCCCTAAACCATCATCGCCGATTAAGCTGGAACCGCTGTCGTTACCCTTTTAACCCCAAAACAACCTTATTCTCAAGGTTGGTAGAAGGTTGGAAAAGATTGGAAAATTTGGTGAACATTAGCACATTCTAGAGAGATATCACATCTTTTGAGAGTGAATTCCAGTGAGAACACGCATGCAAGGAAGGAGATCAAGCATCTTTTCCTACACAACCATCCCAACAATGATCTGATCTAACCAAGCAAAGAGGAATGTACATGCAGCCCATGCAGAAGCTTTCCTTTAGTTGGTGATCACCTGCAGCCTTCAAACCTCTCATCAACACCTCCATCCCTCACTCACAGGCATCCAGGACCAGAATCCAAGTAAGTAAATGTTATACTTCTCTGGTTTATTCCATTTCATCATTATATTATCATATTTTGTTTACCTAGCCACCCATTGACCTCCTCCAACACTCACCCCTCCATATACCCATTAAAACCTCACCAAATCCTACCCAAATCACCCAATACCTCATCCCGACCAACCAAAGTCCTTTGTGCAATCACAAAGGAGACCTAAATCTCATTCTGTGGCATTCCTAATTTTCCACAGTAACCGGCACTAGTTACACCTAACCACCATTGGTCACCCTTAACCGACATCGGTCTCTGTATTTTCCCATACAACCTAGAACAGTGACCTACCCACCTAATTCCCTCTCACCCTCATTCACCTGTGATCTACCTGAGACCTCTGTTAGACCTGCAGAGACCCAGAACTAGTTATTTGACCTTCGGATCCTATTCTAACCTAGCCTGTTAGATTAGATCTATTTCTTATTGTGTTTTAAGTGAGATACCTAAATCATTTCAAATTACAATAGGATTTACCTTATTTACCACATTAAATTGTTTAAAATAGTGGACTGACAACCATCTAGGAAGTATCACACTTCCCGGATCTAGCATACGCTAGGCAGTTCACTGCATATATTGTTTAACTTTTTTGGTGGTCTTGCTTTGCATTACAGGTAGTTCCTCCTAGCCAAAAGGAAGCTCTCACAATCAGCTTGTGGATTTAGAAGTCATATGCGTGCAACAACCCATCAACCAACATTTGAACAAGTATTCCTCCTATGCCCGTTACCCTATCTGTTTCATCAATACTTCAAAGAAATGATCTAGAATCAAGTGAAACATTTTGGCACACTAGTGGGACCCATCCGGGTTCCTTGCATTTTCATTCATTCCTAGGAAAAGTTGTGTGTTTGTTTCCCTTCTGAAAAGCATACACATTAATTTTCTTCCTTGGTAACCCACCTTTTCTTTCTATTTTCTCTAAAGGAAACTTTTCTTTTGGTGTAATTAAAAAGAACCATTTCTTCATGTTTTTTGCATTGTAGTGAAAGAGCATCCCTCTTCCTCTTCATATTTTTGTGTCATCCAACTTCACACTTTGATTTGGGCTTAAAAATAAGTGCATTGCATTCTGATTTATCGCATTAGCTCACATTAATTGAGGGAAACCTATACGCTGGAAGTCATGACCAGTTGATGGTTGACAAATGAATCATAGAAAGCACATCTCTCTCTCTCTCTCGAGTCTTACCAAATTACACAAATTCAAAACAAACACATATTCTTAAACAACATTTCCTGAAGAAGTTGTCAGGTGATCACATGATCATGAGGATTGCAGGTACTCCCCAGCTCACTTTGCTCTGTCGAGTCATACTTTAGAGAAGCCCGCCCCCACCATAACATACCTGAAACCTCACCTTTTAGATCTCCTTCTTCGTAGGAAGCCATCCTCACCAAAAAACTCTATTTCACAATTCATGTGTCAGTCCTTAAATAGCATAAGCTAAACAAACATAATAGAAAAGGCACTCCTAGGATCACATTTTTCTTAGTGTTTCTGCTTGGCTTGCATTTTGAGGTGAGAGATCACGTTCTTCATTTTTCTTGTTCATCCTTACATGCTCCTCATCATAGCTGGTGTATTCTAGCTTCACCTGAGTGTGCCTGGGCCATATCATCATCATTCTCAGAATTTTGGGTCTGATTCTACATCAGATTTTAATTCACAACCACTTTTCTTTCATCATTATTTCAATTTCACAATAACCATCATTGGTTACCCTCCGATCATCATCATCGGTTATACCCAACCGACGTTCGGTTCTAGGTCCTTTTGTTAACCTACCCAAAAGGACATTTTATTCATTTTCTTCCACTTTTCATAGTCCCTATCACTGCCATCATTCCCATTGACATTGTAAAACACCATCAGATTTGGCATACCTATCAGATTTGACCTTCTACCTAGTTTTTCACTCACTGACCATTTTCTACAAGTGACTGGCAATGGTTACCCCGACCTAGCATTAGTTTTTCCTTAACCGACATCATTAGTTAGCCTATTTCACTTTCCAACCACCATTTGGTACCTAATCCACTTTTTACCACCAGATTCACCTATTCCTACTATTTTCTTGTGTCATTTACAGAGAAGCAGCCCTACCTGATCAGTATTGGTTCACATGGTGTTGACCTAAAGACAAGCAAGCACACTTGTGTTTCATGCCAGTTGTCAACCACTCCCACCTAGTCCTTCACCACCTTCCATTTTATCACCAGCCATGGATCCCATCCAACCTATCACTATCACTACCGGAGATGAGGAGTTCACATGACTCCTTGACCAAAACCCTGCCACCTTGTAGTTTTACCTTTCCCACTCATCCACTCGAGATGCCTCGGGTCAGTTGATATATGGACATGCCCATATCTATCCCTCGACTCTCACTCCCACTCCCGCATGGCCCCATCTAGCTCTGTGCTACCCACATCTACCTTACCCCCAATTGTTTCACAAGCTAGGTCCTATACCGCTATGACTGCCACATCTGCCACCTCCATTACCCCGCCACATCCACCATACCCTCGATAACTACCCAAAACACAACCTCATCCACCCCTAATGTCTCACACATACCCGTAGCTACACTACCACCTCCGTGTGTTGGTGACCCCTACCCCTTTTCAAAACGTGGTCCTTTCCATTCCACAATCATTAGCCCCCATTGCCACTAGGGTTACCATGACCCTTCCACCTCCATATACATACTATCAACAACCTCCCATTTCTCCATTATTCACTCAGGTACGTACCCCTATTTCACTACCTTCTTCCCAATCAACCTACATGGCAAGCACCATACACTAGAGTGCCACCCCCATTATATGCCCAAAACCAACCCCTCTCACTGCTAAGAGGCACCCAATCATCACAACCTACCAATGACCTAATCAAATTGATGTTGGACAAGATGCAAACATTAGAGGCATTGGTTTTCAGCTCCCACAACACTCTCACCTATGATGAGATTTGCAACAAGCCCATCCACCCATCCATTCCTATCCACCCATACCCCATGCATTGGGAAATGCCTAAATTCAATCATTTCAATAGCAAAGAAGACCCGCAACAACATTTGTGGTCATTCAAACATGGGTGTTATCTGATCACTCATGATGATGCCTTGCTCTTGAGAACCTTTCCCATGTCTCTGACTGGACCTGCATTAGATTGGTATAGTGGGTTACCTAGACACTCCATATTCTCATTCAATCAGGTAGCCCAAGCCTTCTTGGATCATTTCTCTATCAATATCATCAAGAAGGTTACCATGACCGACCTATACTCCACGCGTCAATATGAGGATGAATCTATCACAGATTTTGTCACTCATTGGTGTAGCTTGATCAACCAACTCACCTTCCAACTGCCACAAATAGAACTCATCGAGCTCTTCACATGGGCTTGTGCTAGACATATCTCACCGACCTTGTAGGTCCAAACCTTCCAAACATTTGATGAAGCATTCACTATGGCATGAAAGTTAGAGATTCGGGCCATCGAAGAGAAGAAAATCCAATTACGCAATAAGAATTTGGCATTCAAGTCGAATGATACCTCTTCTTCTTCCAAACCACAAAACAATTATTCAAAGGCTAAGGGCACCACTAACATAGTGGTACTCAAGGCTGGCCTAGCTCATCCATCAAATCAGGCTACCCCCTCATCTAATCTCTCACCCATCCAAACTTTTCAATTCAGACGAGAGCAATGGAAATACACCCCAATTGGGGAACCTTACTCTTCTATCTTAGAAAATCTTATCAAAGCTGGAGCCATCACTCTTCCACCCATAAAACCACACACTAGTTTTGACCCTGCACCCCATGCCCGCATGGTATAAAGAACATGACTTCTGTAACTATCATCGAGTAAAGGGTCATAGTGATGGAAACTACATCACTTTCAAAAATATTGTCCAAGAAATGCTTCGAGAAAGGTGAGTTAACCATGGATAATCCTAATGCACCTACCAACCAAAACCTACACATCTTCAAGAAACCATTTCCCAACCATGCCCCTTCATCTGATCAAACCGGTGAGACCTCAACTCATGATACCCATACCCACGAGGTCCATGCTATCTTTAATGACATACCTATCACCTCCCAATTACCTCACATTCCTTCCATAGAGGAAATCCTAGCCCGAAATCCTCCTTCCGCATTAGAACCAACCTCCCCTATTCCTTCACCCATAGAGGAACATCTTTCATCTCCTTCATCACCTATGGAGGAGTCTTCCGCTAACATCGAGACCATCTCACCCCTGGCTTCTCCACTTAGAGAACTTTTACCCACAGTACCTCCTCCACCCATAGAGGAGCACCCATTACCTCCTCCACCCACAGAGGAGCACCTATCCATTCCTCCACTTGCAGAGGAGCTTCCATCACCTTCTACACCTACCATAGACCTAGTTGAGATACCTTTTCCTCTTGGTGAGCATTCTCCATCCGCTACCCAAAATCCTACAGACCTACTTTTGGCTCTCTTACCCACAGAAGCTGAAGCTAGCCAATTTCCCATCTCTAAGACACATTTTATGGGAATTTCCATTAGGTCCTCATCAACTCCACCTACAGACATGTCATTCTCACATTTGGCCGATCACTTAGATTATGTGGATAGAGCCTTACTGGGGGCCTTTTTGCTTCTGTCTCAAACAGATGCAGAGGTCACTTGCTGATACCTCCACTATCTACCCAAAAATATTTCAACCAATCAAACCAAACACAACCACCTCTATCACAACTCCTTCCATGACACCTATCATAGCTCAAACCACATCCTTACCCATAGCCCAATCTATATCTAAACCCAAACCCACACCTATGACATCATCCTCGACTAAACCTATTACCACTTTAGGGGTCACCCCGACTACCAACCTTACTCATCCACCTATCAAACTAGATTTAGCTACATCCTCCAAAGACAACACCACACCTACTCCGACACCCAAACAGAAGCACCAAACCCATAGAACTCATACCCCAGGCTGCGCCAATCACACCTGCACCTATCCCATCCATCTTAGGATCTCAGCTTCCCCACATGGTCAAGAAACCTCCACCCACCAATAAACCAAAAACACAACAACCCATTCCTTCCTCACAAACCTCTAACCTACCCAGATGCCCAACATGACTTACACCCACACCTGCAGCATCTTTACCACCCATACCTCCAATACCCCTCGCTTATTGCTTCACTACCCACTACACTTCGGGCTCGTCTCACTCTCTCACACCCCAAGCACGACCACATCATCTACCTTCACAACACCCCATTATCCCCATGGGTAACTCACCCTCTTCCCCCATCTACTTTTCCTTCTAGACCTGTACACCCATATCACCTTTACCCAAGAAGGTGCAATCCAAAAACAAAATTCCACTACCCCACAATAAGGTAGTCAAAACAACCACACACCCTCCTACCATTCACCTACTATACCCCTACCTAAACAAACATGACCGACACCCAAAACCATGCCAACACCCAAACCTATAGCTCGACCCACTCCTCCTCTTCCAAAGACCATTCCTCAACAATCAACCACACCTACACCCAAACCCACGTTCACTTCCCATTACGATCCACTAGCAGGGTCTTATGCCAAAAAATTTTAACCAACCTCCTTCGAGACTTTGTCATCACATTACCACCACTCAGACCTTATGACCCCCTCAAACCCAAGCCAAAAGGGTTTGATGATACTAAAATTTGTGCCTACCATCATGTGTGCCAGGGCATGATGTGGAAAACTGCAAGGCCTTGAAAACCATCCTTATCTAGTTGTGTCCCCCGAAAGCCAACTTTGATGATGATGACCTTCTCGATGAGGATCCTACTTCACCAACACCCATTCCCACACTACCCACTCAACAACCACAACCTCCTACCCTCACAGCTCCTAGAGCCACCCCAAGATTTGAAATTAACATGGTTCACATCAGAGAACTTGCCATGCCACCACCCAAATGTCATTGCGCCCAACTCACCTCACAAGGTTTTTCTCCTCCAGTAGGTTTTTTCCCATCGTGTCATTATACCACTCACCCTACACCTTCTCCATTTCCAACTCCCTCAAATCAACATGATACACATCACTACATGTGCTCAGAAGGATAAGGGTAAAAAAAAAGGCAACTGACCCACCAACCAATCCTATACCCAACATACCATCTACACCCATACCTAAAATCACTATCTCGGCCCCACGTACCCCATTTCTAATGGCGTCACACATCGCACCATGCTCAAACAATTACACCAGTCTCCCCTCAAAATGTCCCTATATGACCTCATCCAAACCTTAGAATCCCATCGTCAAGCTCTCATGGAGGTTCTTCAATCTATTGAGGTTTTACCCAATGACCCTACACCCGTAGCCTCCATTATCACACCCCATCATGTAGCCTCTCTCACCAAATTACCACCTTCATCTTCACCCCACCCTATTCACCAAGTGGCCTCCCTTAGCTTCTCAGAGGAAGAGATCGCGCCACACCAAAATGATGACCTGACCTGGCCCTCTTCATCTCTGTCCACATCGATGACATATGGGTATGCGTGTGATGATTGATGGGGGCACTAGCATTAACATCATTTCATCCCATGCATTCACTCAAATGCACATACCTGACAATTGCATGCATAAACATCCGGTCATGTTGCATTCATTCAATGATGCTATCACCTCTACACTAGGCACCATCATCCTCCACATTCGCGTGGGCCCCCACACTATTCCAAGAATTGTTTTACATTTTGGAAGGGGAATTCCAATATAACCTGTTGCTTGGAAGACCCTAGATTTGATTCATGTCATGGGTTGCGTTCCTTCCACTTTGCATCATTGTGTAAAGTTTGAACATGAAGGACACACCTATACCATTCCAGCTGACCCATCACCTTTTAAAACATGCAACATGCTTTACGACCCAATGATGTGCTCATACCTATTAAGCCGACTACCTCCACAACCATTACTTCTTCACCTACACTTCCACTTACCATAGTACAGCCATTGCTTCTACCACACATACCTCCTCCATTCCTACCACTGCCATAACCTCCATGGCTGACCCATCAACTTCCCAATCCATTAACTCCACCTCCACATCGACCTCCGACACATCATCCATTCCAGCTACCTACATACCAACCACTCGATCCTTGGAAGGTGTTTTTCAATGCCTCACTGGGGGAGTACCACCTATATAGTGTCAACACATTCCTTACTCCACAAGAGTATGGAAGTCTTCACCAACACCCTCACTATGATCACCACATAGGAGAACACCTCCTTTATGGTCCTCCTCATCTACTAGTCTCACCTATGGGGGACTTGATACTACCACTTACACACCCAAACCACCGCCACAAACTTGCCCCCTTTTCCTGACTTCCAATCACTTACCAATCACCATTTTCACCCACACCTTCCTACACCGATGTGCATGGAAGGGTTTTGGTTTTGGATTTTATGAGCAAGGCTGCCATACCATTATTCCATGTACCACCCACAAACATAATGACCGTAGTGGTATCGGATTTCCCGAACCACCTACCAAACAAGCCCGCATTGAACTCATTAAGGACACTAGCTCTTCTCCACCTTCTTCACCCACTCCACCTTCATCACCACCCTCACCGATGGAGTCGATGGATCTTGAATCTATCCCTCCTAATTTTTTTTTTCATAAACACCATTTCCTTGGGGCCTCTGACTTATCAATGCGAGGGCGAGGCCCCTTCCACTCTTCCCTTTCGTATCCCAAAATGATCGATGATGATACACCTTCAATTAACATCATTCAATGTCAGGATGATGAATCTATACTCACCTACCTTGGTGTAGAAGACTCATATATTCATCGGTCATTACCTTCTGAGATGTAAACCATGTTGAATGAATCGACTATCGAGATCAACATTCATACTCAGGATGACCCGCACATCCTAAAGATCAGACAATCTTTAGATGCTGCTGAACAGGAAGCCATCACTTCTTTTCTCAAGAGATCATAACCATGCTTTCACTTGGTCTTACGTAGACATGCCCGGTATTGACCCCACCATAGTGGTCCACAATATCGTAACCATTCCCGATGCCAAACCCATCAAACAAAAGATGAGGAAAATGCACCCTCGCATTTCCCTTCTCATCAAAGAAGAACTTCAATGCCTTCTTTTCATTTCCTATTTTCATCTTACCCATTGATTATCCTCATTGGATTTCTAACATTGTCCTATCACTAAGGTGATAGGGGGACTCGCATTTACATGGACTTCCATGACCTCAACCTAGCATGCCCAAAAGATGACTTTCCCTTACCGGTATTGACCAACTGGTTGACCTTACCGCTGGTCATGAGATGCTATCACTCATGGATGGCTTCTCGGGTTATAACCAAATTTTTCTTTCCCCATAAGATCAACACAAGACCTCATTCATCACCCCTTGGGGGACCTTCTGCTATCGAGTCATGCCTTTTGGCCTTAAAAATGTTGGTGCCACATATCAACGGGCTATGACTTACATCTTCCATGACATCATGCATCACATATTGGAAGATTACATGGATGATCTCTTGGCCAAATCTAAATGCCACTCTCGAGCACCTAACCATCCTCAAAACCATCTTTGACCATCTCATTAAATATTACGTCCACCTTTAGCCTAAGAAGTGCATCTTGTGGTTCTCTCTCAGAAAGCTCCTGGGATTTATCATTTCCCTCCGTGGTATAGAAGTTGACCCTGCTAAAGTCAAGGCCATTCTTGAAATGCCTCCACCTACTAACCTTGACAACTCCGTAGCCTGCAAGGTAAGTTACAGTCTATCCATTTGCCATTTCATTTCACAATTATCTGATCGATGTCAACCATTTCATCATCTGCTCAAGAAGGATGTCTCCTTTAAATGGGATGATGACTATCACAAAGCTTTTGAGGCCTTAAAACAATACCTTCTCCAACCACCCATACTCATCCCACCTAAAGATGATCAACCTTTTTACCTATACATATCAGCTACCGATCATTCCTTGGGAGCCATGCTCACTCATCATGATGAACAACACAGGAGCAGGTGGTTTATTACATAAGCCATACTCTTTTGGACTATGAAACCCGATACACCCATCCCAAAAAACTTTTCTTAGCCTTAGTTTTCATTGCCACCAAACTCCGTCATTACCTACTCAACCACAAAACCTATGTTGTGACCAACACCGACCCCTTACACTTCATGTATGCCAAACCTTATCAAAATCAGTGTGCCGCACATGATGGCTTATGCTTTTAGCTGATCTTGACCTCAAATTCATTCATCAAAATTCCATCAAGGGCCAAGCTATCACCGACCAATTGGCTGATGCACCTATTTCCAGGGATCAACCCTCTAATTTTGACTTTCCAGATGAGTCGATTGCTACCCTTTCCTGGATGAACCCCTTACCAAATGACACTCTTCTTCGATGGTTCCAAGTGTCAGCGCATGGGGTGGGGCTGGTATTATCCTCATTCCTCTTGATGGTGAACCCATGCCTTTGTCTTTCAAATTAGATTTTGAATGTACCAACAATATTGCCGAATACAAAGCACTCGTACTAGGTCTCCAAGCCGCCTATGCCCTAGATGTCAAATCAATCAACATCTTTGGTGATTCTCAATTGGTCGTAAACCAAGTCAATGGTATGTACCAATGTCATAATGAGATACTTCAAAAGTATAAACATCATGTAGACATACTTTTGACCACCTTTGATCGTTACACCCTTCAAACCATCCCACATTCAACCAACAAGTTTGCAGATACCATGGCCTGCTTAGCTTCCCAAATACCCACTTCACCCATCGATTCTACAATCTTTGTCACCATACAATGACTCCAATCACCTTCTTATTTACCTCATGATGTTTACTCGATCGAAACCACTACCCCGACCTTGAGTGACCTTTGGTATAAACAATACTCCGACTACCTTTCTCTCTCCATCTTACCTCCTGATCTCACCGTAATGGACAACGCGCCTTCCTTAAAAAGGTCTCTTGTTACGTCATTCTAGGGGGCCTCCTCTATAAGCATGGATTTGATGGTATTCTCTTATGATGCCTCACAAGTTCTGAAATTCCTTATACCATTAAGGAAGTTCATGATGGCATATGTGGAGGTCACTTCAGTGGCCTTGCTGTTGCTAAGCGTATTCTTCACCTAGGCTATTACTGGCCGACCCTTAACCATGATTGTTGTGACTACGTCAAACATTGTGTAAAATGCCAACAACATTCCAATCTTCATCATACACCTAGTCATGCCTTATAGGTCACTCGAGACCTTTGGCCCTTCTCTCAATGGGGTTTGGATCTTGTCAGAGAAATCAATCCTCATTCTTCCCAATGCCATCAATGGATCATCACTACTACCGAATACTATACAAAATGGGTGGAAGCCATACCACTCATCTCCATGAAAGTTGAGAAAATATGTGAGTTCATTAACCACCACATCATTTGTCACTTTGGTGTTCCTCATCACCTCATCATTGAAAATGGAAAACAATTCAAAAACAAAACATTGCAAAAACTTTGTGATGCCTTGGCATTCAACTTAGTTTCTCATCACCTTATTACCCACAAACCAATGGCAAGCCGAATCCACTAACAAAACTCTTAAACAAAATTCTTATGAAAGTGGTTGATGATACTGGGAAGGATTGGCATACGCACATTCCTTTTTCCCTGTGGGCATACCGCACTAGTATTCACACTTCCACTATGGCCACACCATTTTCTCTAGTCTATGGTACAGAGGTAGTCCTGCCTCTTGAAGTCCAGATCCCTCACTCCACATTTCTCTCCATGACATGCTCAATGATGATGAATTTTGTCAAGACCATTTAGCATAGCTAGAGTTATTAGATGAACATGTCATCTTAATGCTCTAGATCACCTTCAAGTTTACCAAAAATGTATCAAACGTGCCTATAAAAAATGTCCATGAACGAACCTTCCAAGTCGGTGACCTTGTCCTGAAAGAAAATCAACACGTAACCAAAGTAGAAAAAGTAAACGGGGAAAATTTTCTCCTAATTGGCTTGGACCATACATCATGACTCATACCTATGGATCAGGTGCTTACCATTTATCATCACTCGATGGTAAACCCAAACCTGAGCCCCTTAACACCTTGCATCTTGACCATTCTATTGTTGACTTGTAGTCCTACCTCACCTTTTGTCTCTTTCCATGCTCATCCCTTGAGTGCTATTCACTTCATACACCTCACTAATGATTAAACAAGAATCATGTGAGTACCCATCACTTGTTATCTTCTCTTGAATATGTGTACCACAATGCACGCTACACATAGCATGATTCTCATGGATACTTTTCATCTACCTTTAGATGAGATCCCATGGTCATTTCACCTTGCCTTTTGAACAAGAGTCTTATTCTCCACCTTGGTCTTGTCCATGACTTCAAAGACCTCACATGGGACCAAACTCCTTGAGTCAAACTTCTACTAAAAAGATGATGACTCCCTCAAAAGGACATCTTCCTCTCGACAAAATTGCTACTATAAATAGACTACTCCCTAGAAGGACAGCTATGTAAAGCTCTAAAAAAAAATAACAAAATAAACAAACAAAGAAAAATGAAACCAAGCAAGCTTCCCACATCGATCATCTTCACGAAGACCTCAAGGAGTTAAATTTTATTCATCCCATATAGACTTCCCGCATCGATCAGTCTATCTCAACTATAAGTCAAAACACTCAACCTTTTTGTCATGGACTTGCCCATTGTGATCTAGGTTCTCTTGCTCAAAATGCATGCTACCTATACCATATATAAAAATTACCCACTTTTCACCCTTCAAACCATGCCCACTCTCATTTCCTACTACCTCAAGGGACTTCTTGGAACTTAGACATTTGGTGATCATGTGACTACTTTTCACCATAGAATAGTCCATCATGCAATGTCTTTAGGGTCTTACGTTCATCACCTCCGCCAAGGTATGATCTACTCGGTATGATCCTACCCAATCAGGTGGCTTTATTGCCCCTCTTATCTTTTAACCATCTTTGTTTACGTTTTGATTACCTTATACAGGACTTGGTCCTCGACGCTTACTTTTGGGGTAATCTTCTTCTTTCACCACAATCACCCTCACCTACATCATTTTACCTATAATCTACCCACACCTAACAAACCTAAACCCACAACATGCCCAAAAACCTACCAACTCATTTTCATACCTCCTCATATTCTTCCCTAGCTTATGGGAGAACTACATCGGCCTGAGGTCCCTTTTCATCGGGACTATGTAGGCAGCACTCCGAGGGCATGGGGCCCTTGGAGGTTAGCTCGGCCATCCTCTACCCTAAACAATTCATCTTCCATGTGCCTCACATTACATCACACCTAACTTTGTTTCCCTTTTATACCCAAAATTGGAAATTAAACCACATACATAACAAGTTGTTTCATATTTTAAACATTATCACAACATACATTTATTATGCCTACCATTTCTCTATCATCACTATGCATAGATTATACCACATCTCACATATGACCCATATTATCATTCATTGCATAAAATAATGAATCACCACTTCACCTACTTTTGACTCAACCATGCCTAAAAAACCTAACTCAACCATGCCTAAACAAACCTGACTCAATCCATGCCTAAACCATGCCTATAACCGACTCAACCATGCCTAAACCAACCTAACTCAATCCATGCCTAAACCAACCTGACTCAATCCATGCCTAAATAACCTGACTCAATCCATGCCTAAATCAACCTGACTCAATCCATGCCTACAACCGACTCAATCGACTCCGATCCATGCCTAAATAACTCAAATCCATGATCAACCAAACTCATGCCTAACACCGACATGACTGACCATGTATCCATGCCTAAACCAACCTAACTCATCATGCCTAACTCACCTAATTTCCATCCATATCAAATCAACAAATTCATATCTCATCAACACATCAACAAATAAAATCATAGCATGTATCTCATCATATAAATCAATGTGTATCTCAAATATACATGGCTATCTCATCATGTCCATCATCTCAAAATCATCAGCACACAGGCCGATATACAATACAAAATGTCATCAATACAAAAGGTCTGGTCTCATATATACAATAAAATAATGAATCAATACAAATGTCTTCGCACAGCACTAGTGCCTGGTATATGAAATATACAAAATCACTATACATCCTCTCTTCGCACGTAGGCCGGTATATAATCACACAATAACTATCATACAAAAAAATCAAGTGACCACAAATTAGGCATCTTGGCGGATGTCCTCCATCTCTATATCACATGTACCCTTAGCCTCCTGGGTCCCTGCTAGTGCCTCAACTGGAGCTGGTCTCCGTGTGCATTGGTAGCCTCTACCTGATCGGGCCTCAGAGCTCACTGACCCCCTGTGCTCTCCACACTATGAGTGTGGATCTCATCCTCTCACTAGATGCCTATTGTGCCCTATACTCGGCATAGGATATGAAGTCTATCCCAGCTGCCATCAGCTGGTCTTGATAGTATCTAGCCTCACCTAGGGCATCCTATAGCCTAGATACAAGCATGGTCTGTGGTGGTCCCATAGGTCTCGGCCCATGTACCTACCCTACGGGACCCTGCCCCACATGCTCTGCCGTGAACTGGGACCTACTCTCGGTGCCTGTGGTGGTGCCCCCCCCTTGTGCCTATATCTAGGCCTGTAAGACCCCAATCTATGCCTGGGCTATGGCCAACTAGCCCTGTAAACCTACCACCTGAGCCTGTAAGGCTGCCACCTGACCATCCCCTCCTCTCCATCTCCATCTCCTCCACCAGCCATCTGGGCCTGCAGACTAGCCACCTATATGTGTAGCTCTGCTACCTCACCTCCGAGCCCTCCAGTTGTGTCTATAGTATACCCAACTGGGTAATAATGAGATGTAGCTACCTCCCTCGTATAGGGGCATCTCTCGCACGTAATGGTAGCTAGATCTCGGCTGCCCTGGGCCTGGGTGGTATGGCTCAGAATCGAGCTACCCACCACTGCTCTATACCTATCTGTACACCCGGCATCATCTATCCATTGGTCCACTAGCTGCTCCTCCTACCCTGTGGGCACTGTAGGATGTGGTAGAGGTAAGGGCCTCT
Source organism: Taxus wallichiana var. yunnanensis (assembly GCA_018340775.1). Lineage (NCBI taxonomy): Eukaryota > Viridiplantae > Streptophyta > Pinopsida > Cupressales > Taxaceae > Taxus > Taxus wallichiana. Next base: position 671,044,523 of record CM031237.1, on the reverse strand, counting down.
CCATGTCATCTCTCTGATACTGTGGGAAGGGCGGAGGTATGTCCTATACTAGCCCAAACTGCCATCAGAATTTGTCTACCGGGATCATCTCGTCCTCCCCAACATGATGACCTGTATCCATCTCTCTAGCTAGAGCTCAGCTAGCTCCTCATGCATATGCCTATATGAGGGGAATCCCACATATGGCCTCCATATAATGTCCACTCTAGACACCCCTCCAGTAACTACCAAAAATGGGCCACATCATGTGTGGGCCTCTCAGATCTCCGCTCTCCTATCACCGGCACCCATCTCCTGTATCCCACCCACAAAATCATGTTGGGAATGCATCTTCTCGGGGCATCCCTATAGGACACACACAAACTATGTGCTCGTATGCCCAACAGTGCAATAAAAATGTACAACACAGGATAAACTTACGTAACCACCCATATGCCCACAACTCTCTATATAACTGCACCAAGAATGTTGGTGCCTAGGAAAAGTGGGTCTCATCCACCATCATGTCATGGAGTACCCCCATTAGTGATCGGGGAAAGCATCCACCCTCTACATCTAGCAAGTGCATAGCAACACACTGCCTCCATCAATAGAACCACTAGCCTCATCTCCTCCGATGGGCTAGGTACATCTCTCCATAGCTCAAGCTGGTGCTATGGAATCTCAAATCAGCCATCCCTCTCCAAAAATAGTCACAATCAGCTCTCTCGAGGCCTCGGAGGAGATAGAATAAACCTGGGCACCCAATATGGGTAACCAAAGAATCGAACACGTCCTCTAGGGTGATAGTCATCTCACCGTTGGTAGGTGGAACGTGTTGGTCATGAGTCCCATCTATCGATGAGCATAACCATCAAACTGGGCTACTGAACTACATGTCTATAGTGCAATGAACCCCACTCAAGCCCACTACCTCCACATGCTACAGCTCCTTCCGGGGTCATTATGCTGCATGCATCATCACCAGAGAGGTGGAACCATGTCCCGCATATGTAATTACGCTCTCCCCTGCATCCAATACAAACAAAACATTAATTTACATGTATCAATCCATATTCAACCATTATCATTTTCCTATACCCTATTTTCACCCTACCCATCTCAACTACCTAGCCCACATCACTTTTGGACCCTTGTGCCCAATAATCCGACTAGTACCAGTTCATCCTAACCGACCCCGGTCACCCCTTTAACCTGGCATCGGTCACCTGTTTGGTGACCGATACTGGTTCACCCTTACCGACCCTGGTTACCCCTTAACCAACATCGGTCACCTGTTTGGTGACCGATATCAGTTCCACCTAACGACTAACGTCGGCCAACCTTGACCGACGCGGTCATTGTCATTGCAGGAAAATCCATGATTTCCCAAACCCCCTCTCTAAAAAACCTCCCCCTGCCCCTTTTACCCCACCTACAATGACCTAAACTACCCTTGGACCTCCACCCACCACCCCTATCCCATTTATTACCCTCCCCATTCCTCCTTTTACCCAATATTCCCCCATTCCCAAATTTAATTTGTGCCCACCCACCAAATCAAAAAAACAAAAAAACCTAAACCAACACTAAAATAATCCTCTAATCTATCAAATCAACAACATAGAGTAGGAAACTTACTCATTGTCACACTATCTCTCATCTTGGTGGCACATCTGCCACTGTACCGATGGCCCACCTGATCCCTCTCTCGGCCTCCACCATCACCAAATAGCTACCCGCAACCTCTCACCAATCGAATCCCTCACAATGATCCTGTGGACCCGCTGCTCACCAACCAATCATGGATCAATCACACCGCTAGCTCACTGTTCCATTTCATCTGGACACTTTTTCTCTCTTTTCTCTTTTTTTTCATTTTCTCACTTTGTAAAATAACAAATGAATAAAAAAAATGGATTTTTTGTTTTTATAACAAACCCGACCTAACCGACGTTGGTTACCCTTGAGTAGACATCGGTTGCGTGCCCTACCTAACCATCATCTGTTTATCTATACCGATGTCGGTTATCCATGACCAAGCATGGTCACCCTCACCTACACATTGCCCTAAATTTTACCCCTTTACCCTACCCCTACCTCCTTTTTTACCCACCCAACCTTCACCCTAATCATTTACCCCACCCCACCTTTACCCTACCCATTTACCTCACCTTTCCTGACCTCATCATTTACTACCTCCCTTTTTCCTCCTTTGGGGACTCATTATTTTACCCCTACCTTGGCCTTACCCATGCCGTGACCTAGATATTTGGACCTGGACCATCGCTAGTGACCTTTGACCTCATGTGTTCACTATACCTTACGGCATCATTACTACCTGTGTTGTTGACCTAATGACCTTACCTAGCCTATTAGCCATGACCATTTATCCTGACCCTACCTTTGGTGTACCAGAACATACCTAAATGTTCCTGCACCTAACCTATGTTGTGTTTCCTGACCATATCCTATACCTTGGATACCGTAATCACTTCAACCTTGTTTGGATAAACCTATCGACCTTAGACGATGTAGAGTTTTCCTGCTCTTCAACCTAGTAGTGTGTTGTAGTTTATATATGTGTGTGTGCATTTGACTGTTACTACCTTTGACCCTGACCCATTACCTAGATTACCCGAGTAGACCTTTAACCCTTTTTTCCCCATTCCCCACCTTCCTTTTTCTCACATTTACCTTTTATCAAACCACTCACCGATTCTACCTTCTGCCTCGTCAGTTCTTGGTTTGAGGGGGATCACCTTCACCCACACATGGGGCAACCACATCTTATTTTTGTTAGCATCACTTACCAATACAAGCTACGCAACAAAAAGGGGCAAAATGTAGACACTAAAATTAGGTCACACTCCCTTTGGTCCCTCGACAAATAAGCACCCTTCATCACATTCACCTAGCCATGGCCCCCTTCACCCACTAATATTAATTTAATTAATTAAATTAAATTAATTCATTATCCTCACTATATTTATTATTTAAATATCTTAATTTAAATAATATCCACACATACACTTCACCTAGACACCTCACCAAGCCAACTCAACCTAAAACCTATTCTTAGTAAGTTGCCATAACTAACTAAGACTTACCTAAACCCTAAAAATCAATGCCTACATTCTCTAACCACATTCCTGCATGCTTACAAGAAGCTCCCAGTCTAATCCATGGGTTAACGGCATGAGATCTAAGGAAATCAAGAGGATCTCCCTAGTTTAGTAAACCTAGGAAATCCCACCTTGACCGACACCGAGTTACCCCTAACCATCGCTCAGTTAAGCGAAACTACATCGTTACCCTTTAACCCCAAAACAACCTTATTCTCAAGGTTAGTAGAAGGTTGGAAAATATTGGAAAATTTGGTGAACATTAGCACATTCTAGAGAGATATCACATCTTCTGAGAGTGAATTTTAGCGAGAACACACATGCAAGGAAGGAGATCAAGCATCTTTTCCTACACAACCATCCCAGTAATGATCTGATCTAACCAAGCAAAGAGGAATGTACATGCAGCCCATGTAGAATCTTTCCTTCAGTTGGTGATCACTGCAACCTTCAAACCTCTCATCAGCACCTCTATCCCTCACTCACAGGCATCCAGACTAGAATCCAAGTAAGTAAACATTATACTTCTTGTTCATTCCATTTCATCATTATATTATCATCTTTTTTTGTTTACCTAGCCACCCATTGACCTCCTTAAACACACACCCTCCATATACCCATTAAAACCTCACCAAATCCTACCTAAATCACCCAATACCTCATCCGACCAACCAAAGTCCTTTGTGCAATCACAAAGGAGACCTAAATCTTGTTCTATGGCATTCCTAGTTTTCCACAGTAACCGGCACCGGTTACACCCAACCACCGTCGGTCACCCTTAACCAACATCGGTCTCTGTATTTTACCCATACAACCCAAAACAGTGACCTATCCACCTAATTCCCTCTCACCCTCATTCACCTATGATCTACCTGAGATCTCTATCGACTGGCAGAGACCTAGAACTAGTTATTTGATGTTCGATCCTATTCGAACCTCATCTATTAGATTAGATCTATTTCTTATTGTGTTTTAAGTGAGATACCTAAATCATTTCAAATTACAATAGGTTTTACCTTATTTACCGCATTAAATTGTTTAAAATAGTGGACTAACAGCCATCTAGGAAGTATCACACTTCCCAGATCTAGCATACGCTAGAAGTTCACCGCATATATTGTTTAATAGTTAAGGACCATTGTGACAATTTAAGGTTAATATTTGAGAGGTGTAGGCGGTTGAGGATATCCTCAACATTAAGAAGTGTGTGTTTGCTACACCCTTTGGGACTTTATTAGGGCATATCATATGTAAGGAGGGCTTGTTGGTAGATCCCGCTAAAGTTGCAGTTATTATGGGGTTAGGGGAGCCTACTAGCTAGAGTGCAGTGTGTAGATTCCTTGGGCATATGGGCTATTACAGAAATTCATTAAAGGATATGCCAAGATCGTTGCACCTTTAGAGGAGCTACTTAGACATAAAAGTTCCTTCCATTGGGGAGAGGTGCAGCAGAGGGTGTTTGATACATTAAAAGATAGGATTGTCACTGCACCTATATTACATTTTCCCTCTTGGGATAAGCCCTTCCATGTCCATGTAGATGCCTTAGGGACCACTATTGGAGTAGTGCTTGCACAGCCAAGTGAAGGGATTGTTGATCATCCTCTGTGTTTTGCAAGTAGGAAGCTGACACCAGCAGAGAAGAACTATACCAAAATTGAGCACGAGGCATTGTCAATGATCTACGTGTTCTTCAAGTTTAGACAATATCTGCTGGCAACACCCTTTGTGTTTTACACTGACCACATGGAATTAAATTATTTGGTGAATAAGCCTTTTCTACAAGGGCACATATGTTGGTGGGTGTTGTTGTTTCAAGATTTTGAATTCATTGTTATAGTGAAGCCTAGGAAAAGCAATTGTGGGCATGATCATCTGTCAAGAATTGATTTAGGGGAGGATGCATAGAGTATTGAGGAAACAATGCCAAACATGCAACTATTTAGGTTGTGACACATGCCCTTGGATTTGGAAGAGATTGCAATATTTTTAAAGGAAGGTGTGGTCTGGAAGGAATGAATACATAGGAGAAAAATAAGTCTAGCCATACTTGCCACATCCTACATGTTAATTAGTGGAGACTTATACAAGTTGGGATGTGATGAAGTTTTGTATAGGTGTGTATTAGAGCATGAGCATCTATCCATCATAGAGGAAGCACATAGAGGAAGTGCGGGTGGGCATAATGCAAGGGATGCCACCATGCGTAAAATATTAACGGCAGGTTTGTGGTGGGAAACCCTATACAAGGATTGTAAATACTATTGTAAAGCGTATGACCATTTTCAGTTCATTGGCAAACCAGAATGCAAGATAAAATGCCTTTGTGCCCTATCCCTAGTGCGGAGACTTTTGGCTGGGCAATAGAGTTTATAGGCCCTATTACACCGGTAGTGCGTAGGACTCGGGTCACGTTATGTCAACACTTGCACATGATTATCTCGACAAGGTGGGCAAGAGGTAACCCTGACTAATTATTACATGTGGCGAAGCCACGGTGGCAAGATTCTTATGGGAGAACATTATCACAAGGTATGGATACCTATTGAGTTTGACCAGTGATAGGGGTACACATTTCTTGAATGAGACTGTGAGGATCCTATTATCAGAGTTCATGGTGGCTCATCACAATACTATGCCCTATCACCCATAAGCAAATGGAACCATGGAAGCATTCAACACAATATTGAGTCATAACCTTTGACCAAAATTTTGATGTCAGAAGACAAGATTGGGATGACAAAGTATCGGTAGTATTGTGGACTTATAGGAAAACGTATAAAAGGATAAACAAATCCACACCATTTTAATTGGTGTTTAGCATGGAAGCTATTTTTCTGGTTGAATTTATGTTTCCTTCTCTGCAAATAGTGTGCGCAAGAGGGTTAGCTGATGAACAAGCACTGGAAGAAAGGATTGATGAGTTAATGAAGTTAGATGAGAGATGATCACTCACCAAGTGGAGCCAAACAACGAGAAAAAGCAAAGTAGAAGGCTTGGCATGATCACCACATTAGAAACAAGAAGTTTGAGGTTGGGAAAATGGTTTTACTATATGATTCCAAGTTTCTATACCACCCAGGAAGTTAAAAGTCCATTGGTTGGGTCCTTACACAATCTCGTACATCCTTGATTTGGGTGCATGCTAGTTACAAGCACTGGATGGGATGAAGTTGCCTAGACACTTCAATGGGAGTAGGTTGAAGCCCTACTATAAATAAGTCTTCTCAGTGTTTGTAAATAAGGTAGTTTTTCTAGTTAGTTTAGAAATTTCCTTTATGCATTCCCTTTCTTGTGTTTCCCTTTCGTGTTGTTGTTTTGTTTTGCACCTTGGGTGTTGGTAACCTTATTACTACTTTGGAGAATTTGTGAGTGCGCAGAGGACCGCACATCATTTTAAGTGTGGGGTGGAGTAATGTGAAGGAGCGCATGGTTAGAGTGCTAAGGAAGTGTATGTTAAAAAGCCTTGTTGAATGGCCTGGTTGAAAGAGGTGTATGGAGAGAAAAGATGGAAGAAGGATGGTTGGTGCCAGGATAAAGCTACTTTTAGATCCCATGTACTAAGGAGGAGAAAGTGCATTAAGCAACATGAGGTAGGTGAGAGCAAAAATTAGGATAGAAGAAGTGCCTTCGGTGTGGGTTTTGCATGCATAAGAGTCTCCTGTCAGGTTGGATTGGTTACACGCCGCGTAAGGTTGGAGGAGTTTTCACACATGTTGGGCACATGAGTGAAAGCGCTGAAGATGGGATTTGTTTGAAAAATCTGCATTAAATGAAAAAATTATGGTGGTAGGTGAAGTAGCATTTAATGCTCAAAAAGGGAAAAGCTATAAGTAAAGGGTTGAGGCACTTTCATTTTCACTTTGTGAATAGAGAGAGAAGCAATTTTTGCATCTATTACAAACTAGGGTTTCTAGATTTGATCGTGTGAAGAAAGATCTGAGAGGTTGAAGTGTGAGCAGCCAGTTTGGATTTGCAAACCAGAAGGAAGGGGTTTCATGGGTGTGAGAAAAGTTGTGAGGAGGCACCATCTTGTGGAAGTTTTATCCCAGTTAGGGTTTGACAAACTAGGGCATGGGTTCAAGAGGTTTTTCATCATAGGTTTGAGATCTGAGGCTGGAAGAAGTGGAAGAGTAGAGTAACAAGGAGGGAGTGAAGTGATAGGAGGACCTCGACAATGGCACCCAAGAGAGGAAAGGGAAAGGGCAAGGCCAAGTAGTAAGAACCTGACGTGAATATGAATGAAGAGTGGTATGCAGAGATGCAATACCCAGATGGGGTAATGATGGGTAAGGAGTGGGAGTCCCACCTAAGGAACGTGCCTATGAGTGACTATAACCATTGAAAGAACATGATCGAGAAGGAAATGACACTAGAGTTAGTGCACCCCATGAGTAAATGGACACAGAGGGCTTGCCCATCTACAATGATGATGTTAAGGTCAAGATGGAGAAGGCAGGGTTGTTGCAACTCTATGAGTTTCCCTATTTTGGAAAACCAGAGTGCCTATACCAATGGCTAATGTCGTGAGTACATGAAGATTACTTCCATTTTATAGGGTGTAAGATGCACATTACTCCTCAACTCATCTCAGTTCACATGCCTCATATGTGAAGGATACGGCTTGGCCATTTAAGAACATTAGAACAAGTAATTTTTTTTTTTTTTTGATAAATGCTTCCTAGTTCTAAATACATAATTTAGAACTCACAAATCAAAACCACCATTCTTATAACAGATAACCATATGCAGCTGTAATGACTCGGAGTACCTCCGATCTATTCATTCCATGACTCGGTAATCCACCGATCTATTCATGAGTATCAAAGAGTTGGCATTTTTATTTTAACACATCACTCTTGTGGTTCTCTTCCCTAATCCGGGATTCAGAATGCTCTGTCAAGGAACCTATCGAATAATTGTTACCATTACCATTATTCATCGGCATCTCGTCCCTTAGACTAGGTGACATAGGACAACGCAATCAGTGACTTGCGATACTTTGGCCAAAGATTTGAAACATATTGCTTATGTCTCGTATTCCTTGATGGCATACTCATCATTACGGAATACATCCTTCACCCCATTCTGTGTTATGTAGAATGTCTTATACCGACTTCATCATCGGTCTCTCTGCCCAAGTTATTCACTCGGGAACGGATTAGTAATATGACAACATTATAGGGATGCTCCGAGGGCTAGGGATACGCTTTGACATCTTTGGGTCAACCCTAGTTAACCCAGTGTGTCAAGATACCCGAGTCTCCTGGGGCAGCCTTATAACATAACCACGTTCCTAATCAGTCCCAGAGTAAATCTTGTTCGAGTTTAAGGTGTAAATCTTAATGATCAATGCAAAGGGTGTCACCATAAGTCACCTGTATTGTTGTATCTTCGAGAAGATCCTAATCTTCTCAAAGGTACAACCCTGTAGTTGACTTGTGCCATCAACCTTCAAATCCGCCTCGAAAAGATCTACTTATATATAAGTGTTACATACGTTGAGTTAAAGTTATACTTTAAGACGCTCCTTTTAGGGTAGTCTTTTCCCAACCCCTGGGTTCCTCACCTTAGGATTACCTTTCTCAATAAAACCCATTACGCAAAGAGAAGTTATTAAGACTTGAGGTCCCAACAAGGAGTTCATAGAAAAACATAAATCTAAATCAACGAAACTGGACAATAACCCTTAATCTTCACATGAGATTGCTAACCAAACCCTTTTTGGTTTATATCAGATCTCATAGCTGAAATATATCTTACTTATTAGTATTGAGATATAGTGATTAAAAATCCAATTAAACGTTGTCTTGACTTAGATCAAGACTAGGAAGTAATAATTTATTCAGCTCATTTAGCTTCCTGTTGAGGTTTATTTTAACCTTAGCTTCTCGAAAGACAGTGATCTAAATTCCAATTTAGCTTTAGATAGAACATAATAGAACTACTAAACAATCATAAGTATTCAGTCACATAACCTTGCAAGCTTACTTAGATAATCACAAATGTCTCCAAGTTATACAATAATAACAATACTCTTAAAATCATTCAAACCGAAGAAGATCAAACCATCAAGATATGAATGCAAACACATAAGTAACAAATACCTCATTTCATTCATTTCAAAGCTAATCAAATACATTTTATGCATTGACATATTTGATACAATACTCAATGACAAAAGAACATCTTTCTTCAAGTAGTACATTTAGAGAATCAAGTTGAAATTCATCATAAAACCAAATTAAACAATCTGAACATCATATCAGATCTGCGTGCCTTTACCACTTACGGCAACCATCTGCAAAAATTGTCAACACGGGTCAGTTCGGTGAACTGAGCATGATAAGCACTAATTCTTAAAACAAATGCAATCCACCAATTGTTTTCATTAAACAACCTATTTAAATGAAATCATTTCTTCACATTCCAAACTTAAATCAGGCTATTCATCCTATATGTTAGAGACTAAGAACATATGAATACAGCCATTCTTAAGACAACAAAACTCCTACAAGATTGTTTCTACAATTTCTCAATGGTAGTTAAAACATTCAACAATCTCACAGTCTTAATTCTTTTATCATCCTAACACATTTCAATGGTATTGACAAGTATACCTATTTATACACAGAGCACACATTTTATACCAGTCTCTCCATACAATACCTCGGTTTATTCTTGTTATGCCCTTACCATAGAGATCGTAAAAGGATGCGAAGAAAGCACACTAGGTTTCTGACTAGGAGAGAGAGAATTTTCCCTTGACTTATTTATACATCAACATATAAATTTAGTCTAGAAGAAGAAGCGAGTCCATAGAATCTAAGTCTAACATTAGAACTATGCGATTAATGCAAATACATTTACGCATGCGACTAAACAATCGAAATTACAAGAAGAGCTACAGTTCCATCTAATTCCAAATATAAAGGTCACCTGTAGCTACTAAATGATTCAAGAGTTCACGCATCAAGCATTAATAAATAATCCAACTCGATAGGCTCACAAAACTTTCCATATTATACAACAACATGAAAAATATCCAACGCCATCGCCTGTCATGGCACAGCTAGTAACTCTTTACCCTGGTCAAGCACAAGACTAGATAACACAATAACAGAAGAGGTAACCATGTGCAAACACAATGACATTCCCACTGAGTCGAAACACTCAGCAACATACACAACTTCATTCAACTAAACAAATCCCTACGATTATACAGCAAGGATGTAAATTAGAAGCTGATTTCAAGAAGAATAATCACAACAAGGTCTTCACAGAAGCCGAATTCCCTATCAATAATTTTCCTCAAAGTTTCATCGAGCTACTACGAAATATAACACAACAATATTAAGAAAGAGTCAAAACAATATGCATGCTCAGCGAAGACTCAAATCGAGAAATGAGCCAACATGCAAGCATATCATGGACTCCAACAGTGTCAATTCCAACCAGTACTTATAACCAAGGTTTCGATTGAAGTTGAATTCATATGACAACAATTCAAGAATCCTAAAAGTACTCACAGAAAAACTTCTATAGAAGTTAAAACATAAATTACGTTTCAAGGACTCCATCGAAGTCAATAACATTTAGTATTCTTAACAAAACAACAGCATTCATAACCAAGCTTAGACAGAAGTTTGAAATACGAGATACATTTCAAGGACTCTCACTGAGTCAATACCAACCGTATTCACAACTGAGCTTACACAGAAGTAGAAACACTAGTTACATTTCAAGAACTTCAACAGACTCAAAACCAATGAGTATCCACAACAAGCTTCCAAGAAGTCAATAACAAACCACCCATTTCAAGGATTCCAACAGTATGCACTATGAAACTACTACAGAAGTTAAAAACATACTATACATTACAAGGATTCCAACAGAATTCTCAACAAAACTTCTTACCGAAGTTGAAACATTAATAATGTTTCAAGGATTTGAAAGGAGTCGAACCCATGTAGTATTCTCAATTAACCTATATAGAAGTCACAACATACTATCCATTGCAAGGGTTCCAACATTATAATAACATATAGTATTCACGGCTGAACTTCTGAAGCCAAAACATGCTATCATTCAAAAATTCCAATAACATATAGTTCGACTAAACAACTGAAGCCAAAACATGCTATCATTTCAAAAATTCCAACAACAATAACATATAGTACTCACGACTAAACTTCTACAGAAGTCGAAATATACTATACATTTCAAGAATTCCAACAGTATCATTTTCAACAAGTGAAAACAGCAAGGTTTTGACTGAAGTCTGAATCAAACAAGAAAACAATACATGGACTCCCACAGAGCCAATTTCATACATTATCATTGCAAGCATTTCTTCGGAATCTACCAAAATGCAAAACACAACAAGATAATTCGACAACATGAAACCAAATGTACACCCAGCAAGGAATCAACTGAATAGTCGAGCCAACATGAAAACACAACAAGATAATTCATACATTGCTACCATTAAAACCAACTGAACCAAAAATCATCTGAACAGAGTTGTTCTAATGAAATCATTTGAAGGAAAGCAAGATTTTTAAAAGTTAGGGCCTAACATGCCTGGTAATGTCGCTTAAAAATCTGAAGAAGACCTCTGAATGAGCTCGAGCCTTCTCCTCTTCTTCCACGTTAGATTCAACAACAATAATTTGTTATTTCCATGCCTTATAAACTTTCCTCGACAGAGAAAAGAGCTAGTTATTCTCATAGTTGCCATGCAACACCAAGTAGACTAGTTCGAAGAACCAGTGATCAAACAGAGAGAAAACCAGAGCGTATGGAAAACCAAACAACCAACTAGTTTTCCATTTTGCATGCCTTCCCGAGCAATCCATGCTCGGGAACCGAGTTCATTAATTGCATTAACTCCAAAATTCCCACTCAATCTCCATTGCCACCGACCGCCATAGTTGGCGATGGACAAATGAAAACCAAAGATCATTTCCAGATTTGGTGACTCTGCCACATCGGTCTCGTTGGCCATTTGAAATCTCCGCTAAATCCCTTGTCCTTCATGCTTATCCCCTTCATTTAATGCCATAGAAACTACCGCCCATGGCTCACACCCCTTCATAGGTCCCCCTTCATCCATGGTCATTAGTTAGGTTAGAAACATAGGTTAGATCTTAAGGTGATACTTAGTCTAACTTCCTTAGTGCTAGGTCACTAACCTTAGAAACATTTAGCTTATAGTTTAGGGCTAGGTTAGATTAGCACTAATCCAACCCATAGGTTATAGTTTAGGTTTAGGTTATTAACCTTAATAAATCCAGTCTAGGTCTAACAAATAGAATCGTTCAGTATAAGAACCAACAGATATACATTCCCAAAATGGATTCAATCCAGCATTGATAATAAGCTAGCAATATGTATACCAGAATTTATTACCTAGCTCAAGGTCTAGACCTTCCTGATATTACGATATCGGGAACCAATTCATATAACAAGATCAGCCTGAGTTAACTCCTGAATTGCTCATTCCACACATTCAGACCTTGCTAACCTTCGTAAGGTCTATAATTTTTGGTTCATCTAGAATAAACTTAAAACATCTCTTGGATCAATGCAACTGATCCAAGGCTGAGTCATAAAGATGGGTAAATCCACAATTCACCCCGAAATCAGATTAAACTCAGGTGCTAAAAATGAAAGAAATAAAAGAGTCAAGCATATCTAACTAGTCAAAGATCTTGAGAGCAAAGAAGATACAATCCATATCAAGCATGACTTCACAATCAAAGGAACACGTCCTTTTACGAGAAGAAATCATATATCAACACTTGAATGCTTAGGAGGAAGTAACAATAGTTAGAGTGTTACATGCTTCCCTCTAAAAGATTCATCATCCGATGATTACATATTTGATTTACCTTGAGTCGACCAATTTATTAGTTCACAATAGAATGTGACTATTTTCCAACTTGAATAGTTTAGAAATCAATGTCACGATACATTTTATTGATTTGAATAATGTTTGCCTCAATCGGCTTTCATATAAACATGAAAAAGATAAGTTCATAAAAAAAAAATGTTTTGTCAATGATTTCATTACATTGAAAAAGAAAAGGAAAAGCAATTTTCATCTCTTCAGATTTTCCCAAGTTGTACTTTCTTCGTTAAAGCTGGTCCCCTTTGGACCTTACATTCTTTGTATTTCACGATTTCTCAAATGCAATTGGTGAGTTTCAGCACTCGTGTGGGTTTAACCATGATTATTCCTGGGTCTTGGACCTCTGCAAGGAATTCAATTTAAGACATGTGACAAATCTGAAACGTATTTCTTAAGCAAATAAATATGGAAAACATCATGCATGCGAGACAAAGCAGGTGGTAATGCTAATCGATAAGCTACAGGATTGATTATTTCAACAATTTCGAAAGGTCCCACGTAACGAGGTGATAACTTGGCAGCCTTGCCAAAAGTTATAGAACTCTTTTTGGGTTTAACACGAAGAAAAACCTTCTCACCAAGCTCAAACCTTCGATCAACCCACTTAAGGTCAGCATAGCTCTTCTGCCTATCTGTTGCTTCCTTTAATTGTTCACGAATCAACTTTACTTGCTGTTCCATTTCAGTGAGGATCTCGGCCCAATTACCACTCTATCCTCAATACTATCCCAACTAACGGGGTTACTCGCACTTTCTTCCATAAAGTGCTCAAAAAGTGCCATTTTAAGAGATGAGTGATAAGTGTTGTTGTATGCGAATTCAACTAATGGAAGATACTCTTCCCATTTATACTGTTGATCCATGTAATACATTCGCAACATATCTTCCAACACTTGATTTACTCTCTCGGTTTGTCCATCCGTTTAGGATGATATGCGAACTGAAGTTTAGTTTTGTTCAAATTTGTATTAAGCATTTGCCAAAATCTTGACGTCATTCTAGGATCCCTGTCAGATATAATCAATTCTGGTACACCATGTAACCTGAAAATTTCATGCACGAATCTTTTGGCCAACACTGGTGAATCATCCTTTAGATTTCCAGCGATGAAATGAGCTACCTTAGTTAGTTTATCTACGACTACTAGGATAACATCATGTTTATTCCTGGACATAGGTAACCCTTGTACAAAGTCCATGCTTATTACTTGCCATTTGTACTTTGCGGTATGCTATGAGGATATAATAGTCTAGCGGGGTGCATGTGTTGTTCGCCTTAACCCGCATTGACATTCAGACAATGAGTCACAAAATCAATGACATCCTTTTTCATACCTTTCCAAAAGTATTATTGTTATTTTAGATCAGCAAGCATTTTTGTGATACCGGGTGTCGAGAGAAAGGTGAATTATGAAATTCAACTAATGACTTCTTTCTCAAATCGTTTCAAGCATAGAAGTACGTATACCTGTTTTCATAACGTAAGATTCCTTCATTATCAAAATGAAAACCCTTATACCTTTCATCATTAGGTTACTGCAAAGCGCTGCTTTTACATCTTTGAAAGTATATATCAGATTCTCGAGGCACTTTTTACCTCATCCTTAAACTGAGTTCTTAACGTTATAAGAGCAAGAAATGTGCTTCCTACGACTTAGAGCATCTGCTACCCTATTCTCTTTCCCTTTGATGTAGCTAATATCAAAATCATATTGAGATAAAAATTCTAACCACCTTCTCTATCTAGCATTTAGATTAGGCTAAGTGAAAATATATTTCAGTCCTAAGTGATCAGTTTTCAACTCAAAAGGTTTCCCAAGTAAATAGTGTCTCTAGACTTGAAGCGCATGAACAATGGCAGCAAGCTCCAAATCATGAGGAGCATAATTCAGCTCATGTAACTTAAGTTTTCTACTTTCATATGCTATTACTTGATCATTTTGTAACAAAACACCTCCAAGGCCTTCCCCAGAAGCATCCGTTACAACTATAAAGCTCCCATTAGGGTCGGGTATAGCTAAAATAGGTGCGGAAGTCAACTAGCTTTTCAGACTTTTGAAAGCAGTCTCGCACTTATCATTCCAATTAAATTTCTTATCCTTCTTCTGTAATGAAGTTATCGGTGCAACCACTTTAGAAAAATCCTTAACAAATTTTCTATAATAACCAGCAAGACCCATGAAGCTTCTTACTTTGTGCACATTCTTTGGTGCAGGCCACTCAGTTATTGCCACTATTTTTGAAGGATCTACAGCAATTCCTTCTTTACTAATGACATGACCCAAATAGTGAACTTCTGAATCAAAGAAAGAACATTTGGATAACTTACCATACAACTTTCTTTTTCTCAAAATTCCCAAAACTATCTTCAAATGCTCATTGTGCTCTTGACACTTTTAGAATAAATGAGAATATCGTCCAAGAATACAAGTACAAACTTGTCCAAATATTCTTGAAAGATATTATTCATTAAGTTCATAAAAGCTGCGGGTGCATTAGTTAATCCAAAGGGTAGAACCGTGAATTCATAATGTCTGTACCTTGTTCGGAAAGCTGTTTTATGAATATCTTCTTCTCTAATCCTTAAGCTGATGATAACCGGATGAAGATCTATCTTAGAATAAACCGCTGCCCCATGCATCGATCAAATAGATCGTCGATCCTTGGAAGTGGGTATTTGTTCTTGATTGTTGCTTTATTCAACATCGATAATCAATACTGACCTAAGTGTTCCATCCTTCTTTTTCACAAATATTCTTTGGTGCTCCCAAGGTGAAACACTTGGTCTAATCAAACCTTTAGACAAAATTTCTTGCAATTGAGCCTTAAGCTCGACTAACTCTGTAGTAGTCATCGATAAGGTGCTTTGGAAATAGGTTCCGTTCTAGTTTGATTTCGATGGTGAAGTCAAATTCCCTCTTGGGTGGTAACCACTGGTAATTCCTCGGAAAAACATCTTTGAAACTTTGTAGTAGAGGAAATCGTTTCATGGAATCACCATCTTCTTCTAAAAATTCAGATATCTTTCTTGCATAAAGGGTGCATCCTTTGTTTTTAGCCTTTTTAATTTCTGCATGGTGAGTTTTCTAACTGAAATTTCCCGTTTCACCCCTTGAATCTCTGTTGTTTCAGTGATCATCTAAACATTTTATATTCTTTTCATAGTAGTCTACTTTTGCTTTATGGTTAGCTAACCAATTGACACACCGATGACAATGTCATACGATCCCAAAGGTGTAACATAGAGGTCAACTTCCGTGGAAAAGTTAGGTAAGTCAAGGACTGCCCAAAAAGACACATACTCACTTTGTATGAGCAGAATTATTACCATCTTTGTACGGTCAAGATTTATCCATTTTTCAGCTTTTCTCTTAAGTTTAGAAGCAAGTTTACTAGAAATAAAACATTCAGTAGCTCCTGTATCAAAAAGAATAGTGACAGGTATGCCAAATAACTTACCCGGAACTTCTATAGGTGTCCTGCTTTTCGACTTGCTTATGCACTCTGCGGCATGTATCTTATCTTTCTTGATTATGATCATCCTTCTTCAAAGGGGCTGATTTACGTAGTGGTCTTTTCCACAATTGTAGCAGCCTCCTACAGGTCCCTTTTTAGTCTCAAAATTGCCTCCAGCCTTGTAATTATCTCGTTGTCCTCCATAGGGCTTCTGCCCATTGTTATAATTTTTGGCAAAATTATCCCTTACATTTCCAGCAGGCTTATTTGCTACTGTTTTCTTACTATTATCCCCCGGAAACTTACTTCTGTTTCCAAACTTTTTCCATGGTCCCTTTTTGGGTGCAAGTGAGGTTGAAGAAGGGTTTGAAATCTTCTTCCGCACTTCCTCTTTATGAGCAGAAATAGCCTTTAATTTTTGTTCTTGTCGTATGGCCTTTTCAACAACTCCTTCCATAGTGGTTGGACTGTGAACATCGACCTCTCCCCCTATCACGGGATTCAGTCCCATGATGAATTTCCATATTCTGAACTTCTCGTCAGTTTGATACTGCGGTACATACTTGAGGAGTTTGGTAAACCGCTCCCAGTATTCAGTTACCATTAGCTTCCCTTGAGCTAAGTTTTGGAATTCTGTCATTTTCTGATCATAGAAGAGTTGTGGCAGCCAACGTTGCCTAAAATAGCCCTTAAATTGATCCCAAGTAATATTGGTCTCATCAATATTCAGCTCGGCTTTACGGCTATCCCACCACGAAGATGCTTCGTGGGAAGGTGATAGGCTCCCAAATAGCTTTGGTTTCCTCACGAGAAGTTTCTTATTGCAAAGTACTTCTCCATTTATTTGAGCAGTTCTCAGCTCCATCTCCTAATGTGGTGCCATCATATTTAGGTGGGCTTATCCTTTTTATATCATTAGTGAGTTTTGTTGCCAACCTGGCCTTTTTGTTTTCTGGTTGGACAGGTGCATTTCCAGCATTATTATCAACACCCATATCGGGGTTGTCCTCAGGAGGTTGCTGATTGTTATTACCATCTTCATCTTCCTCCTCATTTCCCATTACTTGTTGTTCAAGTACAGCTAAACGATCTCTTGTGTCCAATAGGGCAGCAAGGATCTCATCAAGCTTTTGGGTTGTTGCTGCCCCTCCCTCTGGTGGAGCATTATTCGCATAGCGTTCCCCCTTGTTCTAACCATTTTTTTACAAGAAAATTCAGGTTTTTATCAGATTATGGACACTGATAGGTCAAGAGCTCTGACCTTGACTACGATACCAAGATGTAACATCCCCATTTAAGAACATTAGAACAAGTAATTTTTTTTTTTGATAAATGCTTCCTAGTTCTAAATACATAATTTAGAACTCACAAATCAAAACCACCATTCTTATAACAGATAACCATATGCAGCTGTAATGACTCGGAGTACCTCCGATCTATTCATTCCATGACTCGGTAATCCACCGATCTATTCATGAGTATCAAAGAGTTGGCATTTTTATTTTAACACATCACTCTTGCGGTTCTCTTCCCTAATCCGGGATTCAGAATGCTCTGTCAAGGAACCTATCGAATAATTGTTACCATTATTCATGGCATCTCGTCCCTTAGACTAGGTGACATAGGACAACGTGATCAGCAGACTTGCGATACTTTGGCCAAAGATTTGAAACATATTGCTTATGTCTCGTATTCCTTGATGGCATACTCGTCATTTCGGAATACGTCCTTCACCCCATTCTGTGTTATGTAGAATGTCTTATACGGCTTACGTCGAGTCTCTCTCCTGCCCCAAGTTATTCACTCGAGAGCGGATTAGTAATATGACAATGTTATAGGGATGCTCGCGAGGGCTAGGGATACGGCTGACATCTTTGGGTCAACCCTAGTTAACCAAGTGTGTCAAGATACCCCAAGTCTCAGGGCAGCCTTATAACATAACCACATTCCTAATCAGTCCCAGAGTAAATCTTGTTTGAGTTTAAGGTGTAAATCTTAATGATTAATGCAAAGGGTGTCGCCATAAGTCACCTGTATTGTTGTATCTTTGAGAAGATCCTAATCTTCTCGAAGGTACAACCCTATAGTTGACTTGTGCCATCAACCTTCAAATCCGCCTCGAAAAGATCTACTTATATATAAGTGTTACATACGTTGAGTTAAAGTTATACTTTAAGATGCTCCTTTTAGGGTAGTCTTTTCCTAACCCCTGGGTTCCTCACCTTAGGATTACCTTTCTCAATAAAACCCATTATGCAAAGAGAAGTTATTAAGACTTGAGGTCCCAACAAGGAGTTCATAGAAAAACATAAATCTAAATCAACGAAACTGGACAATAACCCTTAATCTTCACATGAGATTGCTAACCAAACCCTTTTTGGTTTATATCAGATCTCATAGCTGAAATATATCTTACTTATTAGTATTGAGATATAGTGATTAAAAATCCAATTAAACGTTGTCTTGACTTAGATCAAGACTAGGAAGTAATAATTTATTCAGCTCATTTAGCTTCCTGTTGAGGTTTATTTTAACCTTAGCTTCTCAAAAATCAGTGATCTAAATTACAATTAGCTTTAAATAGATCATAATAGAACTACTAAACAATCATAAGTATTCAGTCACATAACCTTGCAAAGCTTACTTAGATAATCACAAATGTCTCCAAGTTATACAATAATAACAATGCTCTTAAAATCATTCGAACCGAAGAAGATCAAACCATCAAGATACGAATGCAAACACATAAGTAACAAATACCTCATTTCATTCATTTCAAAGCTAATCAAATACATTTTATGCATTCAGCATATTTGATACAATACTCAACAGCAAAAGAACATCTTTCTTCAAGTAGTACATTTAGAGAATCAAGTTGAAATTCATCATAAAACCAAATTAAACAATCTGAACATCATATTAGATCTGCGTGCCTTTACCACTTACGGCAACCATCTGCAAAAATTGTCAACACGGGTCAGTTTGGTGAACTGAGCATGATAAGCACTAATTCTTAAAACAAATGCAATCCACCAATTGTTTTCATTAAACAACCTATTTAAATGAAATCATTTCTTCACATTGCAAACTTAAATCAGGCTATTCATCCTATATGTTAGAGACTAAGAACATATGAATACAGACCATTCTTAAGACAACAAAACTCCTACAAGATTGTTTCTACAATTTCTCAATGGCAGTTAAAACATTCAACAATCTCACAGTCTTAATTCTTTTATCATCCTAACACATTTCAATGGTATTGACAAGTATACCTATTTATACAGCAGCACACATTTTATACCAGTCTCTCCATACAATACCTCAGTTTATTCTTGTTATGCCCTTACCATAGAGATCGCAAAAGGATGCAAGAAGAAAGCACACAAGGTTTCCTGACTAGGAGAGAGAATTTTCCCTTCAACTTATTTATACATCAACATATAAATTATAGTCTAGAAGAAGAAATAGAGTCCATCAGAATCCTAAGTCAATAACATTCTGAACTATACCTATTCCTTTAGATTAATGCAAATACATTTATGCATGTGACTAAATAGTCGAAATTACAAGAAGAGGTACAGTTCCATCTAATTCCAAATATAAAGGTCACCTGTAGCTACTAAACGATTCAAGAGTTCACGCATCAAGCATTAATAAATAATCCAACTCCAATAGGCTCACAAAACTTTCCATATTATACAACAACATGAAAAATATCCAACGCCACCATTTGTCATGGCACGACTAGTAACTCTTTACCTGGTCAGTCAAGCACAAGACTAGATAACACAATAACGAGAAGAGGTAACCATGTGTAAACACAACGACATTCCCACTGAGTCACAACACTCAGCAACATACACACTTCATTCAACTAAACAAATCCCTACGATTATACAACAAGGATGTAAATTAGAAGCCGATTTCAAGAAGAATAATCACAACAAGGTCTTCACAGAAGCTGAATTCCCTATCAATAATTTTCCTCAAAGTTTCATCGAGCTACTACGAAATATAACACAACAATATTAAGAAAGATTCAAAATAATATGCATGCTCAGTGAAGACTCAAATCGAGAAACGAGCCAACACATGACATATCATGGTCTCCAGCGAGTGTCAATTCAACCAAGTACTTATAACCAAGGTTTCGATTGAAGTTGAATTCATACGACAACAATTCAAGAATCCTAAAAGTACTCACAGCAAAACTTCTACAGAAGTTAAAACATAAATTACGTTTCAAGGACTCCATCGAAGTCAATAACATTTAGTATTCTTAACAAAACAACAACATTCATAACCAAGCTTAGATAGAAGTTTGAAATACGAGATACATTTCAAGGACTCTCACTGAGTCAATACCAACCGTATTCACAACTAAGCTTACACAGAAGTAGAAACACTAGTTACATTTCAAGAACTTCAACAGACTCAAAACCAATGAGTATCCACAACAAGCTTCGCAGAAGTCAATAACAAACCACCCATTTCAAGGATTCCAATAGTATGCACTATGAAACTACTACAGAAGTTAAAAACATACTATACATTACAAGGATTCCAACAGAATTCTCAACAAAACTTCTTACCGAAGTCGAAACATTAATAACGTTTCAAGGACTCGAAAGGAGTCGAACCCATGTAGTATTCTCAATTAACCTCTGAATACAACTATCCATTGCAAGGGTTCAATCACATAACTATCCATTGAATTCCAAAGGGTTCATATCCAAAACTTCATGGAATTATACTATACAACAATAACATATAGTATTCATGGCTAAACTTCTACAGAAGCCAAAACATGCTATCATTTCAAAAATTCCAACAGCAACAATAACATATAGTACTCACGACTAAACTTCTACGAAGTGAAATATACTATACATTTCAAGAATTTCCAAGTATCATTTTCAACAAGTGAAAACAGGAAGGTTTTGAATGAAGAATCTGAATCAAACAAGAAAAAAATACATGGACTCCCAGAGCCAATTTCATACATTATCATTGCAAGCATTTCTTGGAATCTACCAAAATGCAAAACATGCAAGATAATTCGACACATGAAACCAAATGTACACCATGCAAGGAATTGAATAGTCGAGCAACATGAAAACACAACAAGATAATTCATACATTGCTACCATTAAAACCAAGCTGAACCAAAAATCATACGAGCACGAGTTGTTCTAATGAAATCATTTGAAGGAAAGCAAGATTTTTAAAAGTTAGGGCCTAACATGCCTAGTAATGTCACTTAAAAATCCGAAGAAGACCTCTGAATGAGCTCGAGCCTTCTCCTCTTCTTCCACGTTAGATTCAACAACAATAATTTGTTATTTCCATGCCTTATAAACTTTCCTCGACAGAGAAAAGAGCTAGTTATTCTCATAGTTGCCATGCAACACCAAGTAGACTGGTTCGAAGAACCAGTGATCAAACAGAGAGAAAACCGGAGCGTATGGAAAACCAAACAACCAACTAGTTTTCCATTTTGCATGCCTTCCCGAGCAATCCGTGCTCGGGAACCAAGTTCATTAATTGCATTAACTCTAAAATTCCCGCTCAATCTCCATTGCCACCGACCGCCATAGTTGGCGATGGACAAATGAAAACCCAAGATCATTTCCAGATTTGGCGACTCTGCCACGTCGGTCTCATTGGCCGTTTGAAATCTCCACTAAATCCCTTGTCCTTCATGCTTATCCCCTTCATTTAATGCCATAGAAACTACCACCCATGGCTCGCACCCCTTCATAGGTCCCCCTTCATCCATAGTCATTAGTTAGGTTAGAAACATAGGTTAGATCTTAAGGTGATACTTAGTCTAACTTCCTTAGTGCTAGGTCACTAACCTTAGAAACATTTAGCTTATAGTTTAGGGCTAGGTTAGATTAGCACTAATCCAACCCATAGGTTATAGTTTAGGTTTAGGTTATTAACCTTAATAAATCCAG
Organism: Taxus wallichiana var. yunnanensis; assembly: GCA_018340775.1. Lineage (NCBI taxonomy): Eukaryota > Viridiplantae > Streptophyta > Pinopsida > Cupressales > Taxaceae > Taxus > Taxus wallichiana. The sequence goes on along the minus strand of CM031237.1, from coordinate 671,022,088 downwards.
TCTAGGTCTAACAAATAGAATCGTTCAGTATAAGAACCAACAGATATACATTCCCGAAATGGATTGATCAGCATTGATAATAAGCTAGCAATATGTATACAGAATTTATTACCTGGCTCAAGGTCTAGACCTTCCTGATATTACGATATCGGGAACCAATTCATATAACAAGATCAGCCTAAGTTAACTCCTGAATTGCTCATTCCACACATTCGGACCTTACTGACCTTTGTAAGGTCTATAATTTTGGTTCATCAGAATAAACTTAAAACATCTCTTGGATCAATGCTGGTGATCTAAGGTGAGTCATAAAGATGGGTAAATCCACAATTCACCCCGAAATCAGATTAAACTCAGGTGCTAAAAATGAAAGAAATAAAGAGTCAAGCATATATGAATGACTTCACAATCAAAGGAACATGTCCTTTTTACTGGGAAGAAATCATATATCAACACTTGAATGCTCAGGAGGAAATAATAGTTCAAAGTGTTACATCAAAGCTAATAGATGAATCATGGAGCCCATGGTGCAAGCTTCCCTTCACTTTCATAGCTCAATACTTCCAAGCGGGAGTAAATAGATTCAAGGAATCCAAGAAGCTGAAGCTAGAACTTGGAAGCCTAGATCGGGACCATAGAGAGTTGCAAAAAGTTGAACTACCTAGCGGCAAGCACATGTACGTAGAAAGATACGTATCACATGAAGTACAGATGACTAGACCAATAATGTTGCCCATTGCAGGAGGATCTACGACACACGTATACCTCCACATAAGACCAAAGTTTGAGAAAGGCACATACCTAGAGAACGATGTCTCCATACCTGAAGATCCCATGGGTAGGAAGAGGCCCACGCCAAGAAGAGGGGAAGAGGCGAAGAAGCACCAAGTGTGCAGACTGCTCAAATGGTAAGCATGCCATCAATGAGTGCCAAGCATAGCACCTACACATGCGAGAAAGAAATCACTAGTAAAGGAAAAGACACCAGAGGAAGAGGTGCTAGAATAACCCCTCACCAAGGAGAAGTTGCCAGAGAAAGAAGAGAAGGTTGAGTCCCCTATCAAAGAATCACCTCTCAGGAAAAAGTAGAGGATGGAAGAGGAAGCTGACTCGAGAGGAGACCGATAGCTTGGAGAAGTACATGGGTGGAAGAGAGGATGAGAGTGAAGAAGATGACAAGTGAGGAGGATGAGCCTAAAAGAGACCAGGAGCCACATGTCTTCAGCATGTATGATTCAGAAGAAGAGAGTGGAGAAGAGAAATAGGAGTTTGTGTTCATGCGGCGCAAGGGCACACAAGATGGGGAATGTCCCGGGACATGGGAAGGAATGAGGAGATTGGCGTAGAGAAGCAGGAGCCCATAAGCTTCACAAAGGAGTAGATAACTGAGGTAGCAGAGAGAGAGGCAAAGAAAATGCTTGAGGCCTTAGTAGACCAAGAGTTGGAGCGCAACGCTGACATAGTGCTGGAGGAAGGAAAAGAGGAAAACATTGAAAAGGAGCATGATAGCGTGGGAGGAGGTCCCGCTCTAACAGTGAGTTTTCCCAAAGGCACGCACTCAGGTAGGAGGACCCTTGATATAGAGAAAAGACAAGTGATGGGCTACATTGATGACTCAAAGAAGGTGCTACACACACAGTTACAAAGCACTGTACCCACATAAAGGATTTTAGCCATGGGGTCATTTGAAAAGGAGGGCACATACCCCACAACAAAGAAGATGCTCTCTTGGGCATTTGAAAATCACATTGACGAGCCAGACTTTGAAGTCTGCCAAGGAGAAATCATAACAGATTTCGTGCAGTCCAAGGAGCCAATCCCTTGGTAAATGCCTAGGAACTCTCGGATGAGCAGGTCTATAATGCGCTCAACAAGGTCACGGTTGAGATAGAGGCTAGGCTCTTTATGCGTAATGATAGAATAAGAGTGCTAGAGGAAAACTAGGGAAGAAAGAAGAGGAGCTGGTTGAGAAGGCCAAGAGCTTGAAGCAAGAAGAAATGATCGCGGTAAGGCATGAGCTAAAGGATGAGAAGACAAAGGTGTAAGAAGTATACAAGAAGGTGGAGTCTATCAAGAGCACCATCATTTTAAAGCACCTAGACCTAGTGCCACCCGCACGAAGTACACATCCACTCTGGAATGCTTAGAATATCTAACACACGTCCTCACCATGGAGAGATGACCTTTGGCCCTGGAGTCTACAGAGGAAGTGGTCACACACTTAAAGAAAGAGGACAATTTGAGGGTGGTAGCGCTCATTGCTGAGTATAGCAAGGTGCTTGTAGAGGTTAAATTCACTACCCAATATGTTGAGGCTACATATGATACTTGTGCATAGACATGGATAAGGTAGCAAACACCTTGGTCGCCACACACGAAGTGAAGGTAAAGGAGTTCCAAGAGAATAGTAAAGGAAATAGGGCAGAGAGGGAAAAGGTTCTTGCCAAAGTAGTATGAAAATCTAAGGCAATTGAAACATTGAGGGGTTCAATCAAGGCTCGGTGGAAAGAACTATACCCTCATATTACCAGGAGGATGGACATGCTCGAAGACCTGGGCAAAGAGATGGAGAAGATTGTTGACACTTTGGGCACCTAGGGAATTGGCCTAAGTTTTGACGAGGTGAGCACCCTGATCGATGACCTCTTTCAGAAGGCACAGAGTGAGGTCGACATATGGAACAAGCTGGAGGTAGACTTACAGAAGGATTTTCCTAGCTTGTTGAGTTAATGCCCCCCATTCTTCCTTCTCCCCCAATTCTTTCATTCCTTTATTCTTTTACAAAATGTAAGACTACACCTTGGTTCCTTAAGGTAGCATACATCTTGGTTAAGTGGAGTGTTTCCATGGATAGAGAATAGGCATAGTGTGGGGTGATGTTGGACCCCTAGAATATTAACCAAGTATGATGACGCGTAGTCGTGCAAGGTCCCAATAATGGAATGACACGCAAGGAAAAAGCATGCAAAGGAAGGTTTAAGAGAAGGGTTTAAGGAAGCCCGAAGCGTGCGCAACGTGCGAGGATAGAGCCAAGGGTTTAGGACTTAGTCAATTTGGATGTCCGGAGTAGAACATGTGAAAATCATGACCCGGTTACACGTGGATAAGGTGTCAGCCTGGCGACAGGTTGGCCTAGGAAGGAGCATGCTAGAAGCTTCTAGAAGCACATCATGAGCTAAAGTTGAAAGATCAGACACGGAGAGGCATGTTTGTATGGAGGACCACATTCGGACACTTGGCACTAGATTTGAGGGTCTTATAGGGTGAGTTGGGAATCCGAAGAGCTATAAATACAAGCGCTGCAGAGTAAAAGAGGAGATATAGAGAGTATGGGTGGAGCTCTATAGAATTACTATGAGGACTCTGCTAGTGGATAATTACATTTGGGAGAGGATGTATTAGGCATGGGATTGTAATTTTTCTTTTTGGTAGCTTAGTTACATAAGTCCAGTGCATTGCATGACTGCAGTCTACTTCTTTGTGACACTCTGTAATGGCTCAATGGATGTAATGAGGTTACCTGTTATATATACATGAATATCAATGATTTTGATGCATGCTTCTCTCTCATGAGTTCTCTTTCCTTTCATGCTAAGTAAGGATGCTTGTATGTTTCTTTCTATCATAATACACGTTATGGATTTTGTTAAGTACTCGAGTCTGAAATGACTGCAAGGATCTAGAGGCCGTTTTGAGCCCTATGGTTCTTGTATGTCCTAACTTCCCTTATGAAATATCTTACACAAATCATAGATGATGTTTCCCACTAAACTCACATAAAGGAGAGACTCGGTGCACCGTGTGTGTGCCTCGAGTGAGTGCCTAGCTTCCACTTTGGGTGATAGGCCAAAGCATGCATGGGGTTCCTTTATTTTGTAATAGGGATAAAAATAACTACATTGATGTTAATTGATCCTTCAAAGTTTTAAATGCAGATTCACATTTTTCATTCCATATAAATTTCTTATCCTTTTTCTGCAATGAATTTATTGGTGTAGCAACTTTGGAAAAGTCTTTAACAAACTTCCTATAGTAACCAGCAAGACCCATGAAGCTTCTAACTTCATGTACATTCTTTGGTGTAGGCCACTTAGTTATAGCTACAATCTTAGAGGGATCTACCGCTATTCCTTTCTTTCTTATAACATGACCTAAATAGTGCACTTCCATGTCATAGAAAGAACATTTAGACAACTTACCATACAACCATCTCTTTCTCAAGATTTCCAAAACTATCTTCAAATGCTTATGGTGTTATTCAATGCTTTTAGATTATATGATAATATCATCCAAGAATACAAGAAATTTTTTTCCAAGTATTCTTTTAAAATATTATTCATCAAATTCATAAAAGTAGTAGGTGCATTTGTTAATCTAAAAGGAAAAACTATGAATTCATAATGCCCATACCTGGTTCTAAAAGTTGTTTTATGAATGTCTTCATCCTTTATTATTAACTGATGATATCCAATTCAAAGACCTATTATGGAATATACTTGATGTACCATGCATCTCATCAAACAAATCATCAATTCTAGAAAGTGGATATTTGTTCTTAGTTGTCTCTTTGTTTAACATCCTATAATCGATGCGCAATCTAAGTGTTCCATATTTATTTTTCACAAAGATTACCTGGTGCTCCCCAAGGTGAGACACTCGATCTTATTAAACCCTTACATAAAAGTTCTTACAATATGCCTTAAGCTCTACCAATTAAATGGTCTTCATCCTACAAGGTGCCTTGGAAATAGGTTCGGTTCCTGGTTTGATCTCAATAGTGAATTCAAATTCCCATTTGGGTGGAAGACCTGGTAACTCTTTCGAAAACACATCACTAAATTTTTGTAATCGGATATATTTCCATGAAGTCACTACTTTCTTCTGTTGTTTCAAAAATTCTACTGAATATAAGGTGCAGCCTTTTTTTTGGCCTTTTTAAGTTACATAGCTGACAATTTCCTAACCAAAATCTCACGTTTTACACCCTGAATGTCTGTTGTTTTCTACAGATCATCCAAACAACTAATATGTTTTTCAAAATAGTCAACCTTTTCCTTATGCTCAGCTAGCTAATTAACACCTATGATTACATCATAAGATCCTAAAGGAGCAACATAAAGGTCAACCTCAGTGGAAAAACTAGGCAAGTCAAGGACTGCTCCAAAAAGACACATACTAACTGTGTGAACAACATTATTCCCATAATGTACAACCCATGATTTATCCATTTTTCTATCTTTTCTTTTTAATTTTGATGCTAATTTAGTAGAAATAAAACATTTAGTAGCTCTAATATCAAAAATAATAGTTACATGTATGCCAAATAACTTACCTGGAACCTTTATGGGTGTGACTTTCTTTTCATCCTATTTGTCAGCTATTGCAGCGTGTATCTTGTGTTGTTGATTACGGTCATCCTTCTTCAAAGGACATTGATTTGCGTAATGATCCTTGCCATAATTGTAACAGCCTCCTACAAGTCCCTTTTTAGGCTCAAATTTATTTCTAGCCTTAGGTTATCATTATGACCTCCATAAGACTTATGTCATTATTATTGTTCTTGACAAAGTTATTTCACACATTAGCAATAGGTTTATTCGTTGTTGTTTTCTTGTTGTTTTCCGTTACAAACTTATTTTTCATACCAAAATTCTTCCATGGTCCCTTCTTAGGTGCAAGAGATGATGAAGAGTTTGGAATTTTCTTTCTAATTTCCTCCTTATGGGAAAAGATTGCTTTCAATTTTTGTTCCTGCCTTATGGCTTTTTCAACTACCCCTTCCATAGTGGTTGGGCTATGAACATCCACTTCACCACCTATAATGGGATTTAATCCCATGATAAATTTTTGTATCTTAAACTTCTCATCAGTTTGATACTGAGGTACATACTTAAGGAGTTTAGTAAACTACTCCCAATACTCTATTATAGTTAATTTTCCTTGAGATAAGTTCTAAAATTCAGTCATTTTCTGATCATAATAAAGTTGTGGTAGCCATCGTTGCCTAAAATAACTTTTAAATTGATCCCAAGTAATATTTTTTTATCAATATTTAACTCATCATTCCAATTGTCCCACCATGAAGATGCTTCATGGGAAAGCTGATATGCTCCTTATATTGCCTTAGTTTCCTCTGAGAAGTTCCTTATTGCAAAGTACTTCTCCATTTCACTAAGCCAATTCTCAGCTCCATCTCCTAATGTGGTTCCATCAAACTTAGGTGGACTTATTATTTTTATATCATTAGTGAGTTTAGCTGCCAACCTTGCCTTTTTATTTTCAGGTTGATCGGGTGATTTATTTCTATTATTGTTATCAACGCCCAAATTTCCAACATTAGTGTTGTCCACTTGAAGTGGCTAATTGTTATTACCAGCATCTTCTTCCTCCTCCACATTTCTCATTACTTGTTGTTCAAGTAAATAAAAATGATCTCTTGTGTCCAATAGGGCATCAAGGATATCATCGAGTTTTTGGGCAGTAGCTACTTCTCCACCAGGTGGTGGGTTGTTTATAGCATTTCCTCTTGTTCTAAAATTTTTTTTTAACAAGAAAATTTAAGTTTTATAAAATTTATGGACACAATAGGTCTAAGAGCTGCAACCTTCAGCTCTGATACCAAGATGTAACATTCCCATTTTAAGACTTTAGAAACAAGGGAAATTTATATATATATATATATATATATATATATATATATGTTCTAAATAATCATAATTTAGAACACACATTCCATGCCAATCAATCTCATAATAGATAACCATATGTAGTTGTAAATGAATCGATGAACTACCGATCTCTCATGTTAACTCAATGTATTATATACTAGGTATACTTGGTTCTCTTACCCTATTCGGGTATTGAGTGTTCTATTTAAGAGGCCTATTTGAATATTTTTTTACCAATACTCATATGATATCTCACTTCTTAAACTAGGTGACATAGGACAACGAAACCAATAGCTTGTGATACTGTGACCAAATATTTTCACATATTGTTCATGTTTACTATTCCTAGATGACATACTCATCAAATAGAATACATCCTTCACCCCACTCAGTTGTTATCTCTAATTGTCTTCAATGACTCTGTCATCCACTTGTTCAAGGTTTAACCCTAACCTGGGTTAGCAACATAGTTTGGTATAGGAACCAATCACGTTGAATAAGGGTACATATACATAGTCAATGGACCTTAGTTGATTGCATGTGTCTAGTTATCTTAAGTCATCGTGAGTTACCCCTATACTAAATCATGTTCCTAAAGTTCGACCTAGAGTATAACTAAGATCAAGTCCAAGTTTATGTTGATCTAGATGATCCACCCCTCGAAGGGCGTTACAACATGTCAACCGCAAAATGTATCCTCATAAAGACCCAAGTCTTCATAAAGGTACAGGATTTTGCATTTGGCGTGTGCCAACATCGACAAAATTACCCATCTCGATGTACATACCCAAACAAGAAGTTAATTACTCAATTATTTTTCTTAATTAAGATTTAATTATAGTAACCTTGTTGAACCCTAATTTCTTTAGCCCTTAAGGTTGACATCTGCAGTTGAGTTGTTAATGTTTTGTAAAAACATCATGATTTATTTTTAATCATCAACTTATTACTTTAGGGTTCAGTTAATTAAAACAGAAACAACAAACAACAATAAGATTCACTTATTATACCCAACAATTCTTAGCATGTTTAAGTTCCAAAACAGTTCCATTATAATAGACTTCATTGAGATGAAGTCTAATTAATAAATGTACATATTTACCTTTCATTTTATTTACACCTATGAAGGTATTGGTCAAGAGGAAGTTCACCTTCCTCTTTCTTGTTATGAATTAGGGTTCATTGTACCCTTTTACATTATACAAGACATCATAATTAATTTTCACTTTCATTAACATATTTAATAAACCATAGTGACTTAGTTAAAATAACATCTATGCATGCCAACTTAATAATTTGCATTTCAATAAAGGGATAGTGTATCTAATTCCCTTCCATCTAACTTATTTAAGTCAAATTGAAAAGGATTCCAAACAGATAAGAATATGAGAAAATAAAGATAAGATTACAAATTCCCTTCACATAATGCACAAGGAGAATGACACATCAAGTACAAGTAACTCTCAATATTTTTCCATTCATCTAAGTGAAATACACATTTTACAAGTCCATTCATTTCAGACATCTTTCATGTCAAACAACATTAATAAGCCCAATTAAGAAATACAACTTTTCCTCTTACAAATACATTTCAATAGTGAATCATAATTCCTCATAAAAGATCCAATATTTAGGTAAACAAAGTAACATCATAAAATATATTGTCTTCCTTTATCACTTACAAAGTCCATCTATAAAAATTTCTAGCACGGGTCAGTTCATTCAATCGAGCATGATAAGTACCAAGCATTAAAATGATGTGCTTTTAACTAATCTGTTTCATAAAAATAACTCGCTTTTATGAAACAATAAAGCAATCATAAAGAAATAAAAATCATAAAAGAAAGAACAAAGTGATCAACCACATTAACATTTAGTAAAGATCATAATATAATCATCACTCTTCAGCCATTGATTTCATAATAAATTATATCAGATAAGTAATATTTCATCCTAATTACTTATCTTATTCTTACTATAGATATTTATAGTTTATTTCTTGCTTCATTCAACCTAATTACTAATAAAGCCACTTACTTTATTATTTCCCAAAAATAGAGTTATTCTAAGAAGAAAGGATCCATCATACTCAACATTAACATGTTCCATCATAAAACACCTACAACCAAGCTAATTCAAACTTCAAGAAATATTTTAGGATGAGCCATCAACATCTTAAAGTAAGAGATTCCTATTTAAGGTACTACACCCTAATCCAAAGCCCAAGATAAATCCTAAGTTTTAGGTTAAGCCTCAATGGTTAGAAATAGGGTATGTATTATTCATTTATTTGCACCAGACATTGGTCACACATTACCAAAAATAGATTCCAATCAACACAAGTCAAGGAGAAGAAGTAAAGGATTATCTCCCAACTACTCACTCTGCAATCCCATTAAATAATACAACTGAACCGCCGTCAGATCCTTAAACAAGAGTAATACAGGTGAGGAAAAATACAAATATAGAGGAGAAACAACTTAGAAATTCCTTAGAGTTCGAAGATAACATCCTTGCATTCCACCACAAAGAACAAAGAATAAAAGAGAGAAGCATAAAATTCCCTTTAGATATTTAAAGACAATCAAACAGATCCCTACCAAGCACCATCTGATTTCAACAATCATTGCAACACAAATAGCATAATCAAAATTGAAAAGATGTATATAGATATATGACAGAAACTAGCAAGTCAAGAACCGAAAAGAAAGTTTCCCATCAAATAATGAGAACAATCTTAGTACTACAGAGGCTATCACTAGAATTGATTAAACAAATACCTTCAATTAATACAAGTTTCCAAAGCAATAAGAACAATAACTGAATATTAAATTCATTCCAATGTTAATAGCATCCACTGAGAAGTTTTCTTATTTTCCAATCAGAGAGTGAAAGAGAACAATGATGGAGTAAAACACCCCTATGAGATTTAGATTTATTTTCAAAAGACAATACATAAAAATGAAGATATCAAATGCAAGTTTGACTGTCCCAACTTACCTTCAAGTTACCCCAGACTCCCTTCTTCATAGAAATCAAGGAACAACACATGAGTTTGGGAAGAGAGTTCTAGACTCTGAACCGATCTCAAGGAGAAACAACAAAAGTGACAAGACTCCAACCAGATGCTCAAAGTCGAGTCCAAAAGAGAAGAGAAAACTATAACGTCCCTTCCCAATTCCCTAAGGTAGACAAGACTGATCTAATCAATAGTTTGACTTAGATATCACAACTCTTTAGTATCATAAAAACATAAATTAAAGTGCAAGAAACCAAATAAATCCAACCGCATTAATCGATAAGGGTAACTCCTGAAGCACAAAACCTTACCTCTACAAGGAATCAGAAAACAATCGGTAAGTCTTTCCACAATGGTGACAACAGAACTTAACAGATTTACTTCCAGTCATATTTATATCGAGGGAGTTCATTCAGACCCCAATACCAGTTGGGTCTTTAACAATTCTTTTTAAACATAAAGTGAGAAAATGAAAACGTCATTATATAAATGCAAGCAGGAGCTAAACATGTCTTCTCGGAATATTAACTAGAAGAGAACAAACTAAAACTTAGCCTTTCTCAACATTGACATCCATTAATTAATTCATAGTAGACCAACGGGATTTCACTCAATCGAATCATATCAAGCTCAGAAAAAGTAAGACTTGGTTACTATTATTTCTAACAAGATTGAATCCACAAAACTAATATTCCTAACAACCATATCAAGCAAGGATCAAATAGGAGTAACAAGAATCAAAAACAACTTCGAATAACTACAAAATATGTCACTCATCTTACATTCTTCCAACAAAGGAAAACAAGTTTAACTTGAATATTTTTATCAAATAGTGCATTCCTCTAACCATTTTGCATAGTCCATAGAAGTATACCAGATTCGACAACATTTAGTTCACACAATGGTTAAAGCCAAATTTTTTCATTCTTCCAACAAAGGAACAAACCCAAATCATATCTCATCAAGCAGTAACCAGAAGGTATAAATAGTGATAGAAAATACAAGCATAAATCAAAATACACATCATATATAAAAACCCATTTGTTTCCAAGAGTAGAGTTCTTTTAATGAAGACGTTTAGTAAAAAGTAGAACAACTTAATGGGTAGAGCCTATCATGCCTGATAGAGCTTTTATCAATTTGCAGAAGATTTCCAGCCAAGCCTCCCACAATCTTTTCCTTTTTCCAAGTGACATCAACAATTCCAAACTTCTTATTACCTCTTATACTTCCACTGAATCAAAAATAGATCAGAGGTGGCAAAAAAAACAAAGGATTGGAAATATAACTACTAGTTTGAAGAACCCAAAACCTCCATGTAGAGAAAAAATCGCAAAGAGAAAATTACCAAACAACCCCTCTAAAATTCACTTTCATGTTTTCCAAGGCGGTTTATTCGCCATGACCAAGGCTCATTAATGCAAGGACATCCAACTCTCCTACCTAATTCTCCATGTCATTTTCATCCAAATTTCACGAGCTCCATTTCAAACTTTGCATGCATTTTTAATTTTTGAGATGATGATAGATAAGCATCCTTCTAGCTCCCAATGTCTCCACCAAAATGGGTGTTTAGAGCTTATTAAATTCAAAATAAAATCTCATTAATACCTTAGAAACCATCACCATCGACTCACCACTTGCCATGCAACCCTTAGTCACCCCTTAGTTTAGTATTAGTTTAGGTTAGATTGTCATTAGGTTAGGATTCAACCATAGTCCTAGGTACACATTATTTTCCTTAGGTTATTTCCAAATCCATAACCTTAAACATAACAACTTAGGTTAGGGTGTCACTTAAGAAATTTAGTAATAGGTAATAGGTAATAGGTAGGCCCTTATTACCTTATCTTAGAATCCACATAGGATAGAACATTCCAACTATGGTTAAGGTATCCACCTTATAGTCCCGTGATAGGCCCTCGTTCTTATTACTCCATTTAGTGTCTTAAAAATATTTATTAATAAGCTCCAATCTTACCGATTATAGAAAGATACAAAGTAAGGACACCAAAACAAGGATCCTGAATATTATAACATAATAAAAATCAGCCCCTTACTACCTTCCATTTTAGAATGTCGGTTTATCATGTTGATCAAGTAAGAAGAACTAAAGCATACCTTGGGTCAATGGAATGTATCTAAGGTTTTTCTGTTAACATAAGATAAGAATGAAAATGAGAATACAATTCACGTCCTTTCAGAACATAGAGAAGAATGACTTCATTTTCAAGTAAACAAAATCATGAGTAAAAATGAATCTCTCAGATAATAATATTTTATCCATCGCAAACATGATTTCCAAATAAAAGGATAAAAACCTTCCTAAGAAATATCATATGTCTACGTTTGCAATTTCAAAAGGGAAAATAATCAAAGTAATAGTTTAGAAAATGATGTTACAACATAGTAGTTTTGAATGTTGTCCCATCTCATCCATCCAACCAATCAAATCCTTCTTCTAATATTTCTTTGTTCGGGATTTCTAGTTCAAGAAGGAGTAATGAAAACATACTCCCATACAAGAACCCTACTCTTTAGTTTTAGAAAAATTCAAAAATCCGTAAGCAGTCACTCTTCCACACCTCAAACCACATACTAGTTTTGACCCCTCTCATCCTATGCCTGCATGGTACAAATAAAATTAGTACTCGAAACTATCATCTTGTTAAAGTTCATAGTGATGGTTACCGTATAAATTTTAAAAATATCATCCAAGAAATGTAAGATAATGGAGATCTCATCTTGGATAATCCTAATGCACGGCTCATAAAAACCTTCACATCTTTAAGAAATAATTCCCAAATCACACCCCATAATCTAACCAAATTGGTAAAACCTCAAACAGTTGATTGTAACATTTGTGAGGTTCATGTAATTTTTGACATCATGCTAGCTCTTGTTGCTCAATTTCCTCCTACTCCATTCATCGAGGAGATTCTTCCATGAACTCCTTCATCCACAGAGGGACTTGTTTCATCTGCTCCTTTACCTAGAGAGGATTCTCCCTTATCTATTCCTTCACTCATGGAGGATTCTACCATATCTATCGATGCAATTTCTCCACTCACCTCTCGAACCTAGAGAACAACCCACATTACTTACTCTTCTACCCACGAGAGTTTCATTCTTACCTTCTTCTTCACCAAAATATGAACTTATCACATCCAAATTTTCATCTCCCCTACCCACAAGGGATCCATTAGTAGTGTCTCTTCCTATTGGTGAATATTATCCATTGGATTTCAAGGATCTTGATTATTTTCTATCATCTCTTTTAGCCATAGATTCTGAAGCCAACCATTTCCCTTTCTCACAAAAATTATTTACAGGGATGATACAAATTTAGAATTTACCAGATAACACCCTAGATGCACCGAGACATCACTCAACATAGACTTAGTGCTTACCCGAAGATTACAAAGGTACCTGTGTCCTCTTTAGGGTTATTGTAGTAGGATATTAGCATGATGAAGGAAGAAACATATAGATCCATAACTAATCCTTCATTCTACAATGCATGCCATATTCGGGGATATATGAAAGAACAAACTTAAAAATAATCATGATTGAATAAAGAACATGCACTACTCAATTACACACAGGAATGACACTTAGATTCAGCCAATAACTTCCATCTATTAATAAACATAGAAGCTCCTTAAAATAATGGAATTCTATACCGATGCATGCATGGATCTGATATAGTAATCCAGTCATATGCACATATCTCTTTATGCTTACCTCTTACACTCTGCATATACCTATATATCTCTCATCTCTCTCTCTCTTAGGTAATTCACTACATATATATAGGGTGGGGACTTTCCCTTCACCGCTTATCTATTCCAAAAATAGGCCACATGTTATTAATATCCACGTGTCATTTATAGGCATAGCCACACATGCAAGTGTGCTATCTATAGACCTCTTATAGTTAACTGAAGTGACAATCCTATTCTTAGCTCATCTCCATGAAAAATGCTTCGATCCGATCCTCCAAAGATAGAAAATGTGTGGCACACATCTCTTCATCGTTGGTGTGTTCCACACACCCTCTTCTAAAAATAGGTCTTCATGCTCAAAATCGGATAAGTCCTGAATGTTGAACTTTTGCTCCACTCGTGTGTTCTTCCTATCCATTCGTGCCCTTAAAATTGGCCTTTTTCCTTTCATGGCGGACTTCTTGTGTGAGTTCTATCAAGTGTTCTCTGATCAAAATTACGCCACACTAATCTCATTGTCACCCTAACAATGGGTATCTCCAAAAATAGAAGTAAAGAATAAAAGAATAGAAATAATAAGAATGAAAGAATGTAGATGAATAAATAAGTTTTATGAGGCAACCTCCTCTATATTAGTTTGAAGTATCAACTCTGGATACTCCTCCTTTATTTTGGACTCTAAGGCATGCCATTCAGTGAGTTCTTGTTCTAATTTTTCTAAAATGTCCATAAAGCAATGGACTCCAATTCATCCTCATAATCTCCCCTTTTTCATTTTGCAAAACAAACACAATGTTGTACATTGAGGTCATTCTTCCTTCTAAAAGATCCATCTTTGCACAATGAGATTCCCAAGCTCTTCCAAAATTTGAGTCTTGTGTGGCTTTTATGCTACTTCCAAGGCCTCACGCTTTTGCTTAACCATCAAAAATATTTCTACGCGGCCCAATGTTTTGTCCTTCATTGCTCTAGACCTCATTGTTTTCTTCTAGGGTCTTTATGTTGATAAGCATCTCTAGAGCTATGCAGATGTTCAAATCTGGTCTACTTTCTTCAATACTTCTTGTAGCACTTGCGAAACCCTTCATAGGATGCAATATTTTGCATCACTGAAGCTTTCTCTTGTTTTGCCTCTTGTTCTGAATTCCTTGGCACTGGCATGTGTAGAGGTTCATCTTCAAGTACCAAGTCCACCAACTTTCCTACATAATGTATCACTGAGGGAAACATCTATGGTACCTTGGTCTCCAAGTGTGGCCTAGCTCTTATGACATTGTCTCCAATATCCTCTGTGATGTTGATAAATACTTCATTCTTTTTCTATACTAAGTCCCTCTCTTGCATTATGTGTGCTATCTTTGCATCCTTTGTCTTTAGCTCCTCGCGCAATGCTCTTATCATTGTAGATTTGTCCATGTTTCTTCTAGAAACTTCAGTAGAAACCTTCACCAATGCATTATTGACCTGCTCATCTGACATGATAGTAGGCTTTATTGTCATATGTCTAGCTTGGGGTGCCTTCTTCAGCCATCTCGACATGCATGAATCTTTGCATACATCAAATTCAGGCTCATCCATGTGGGTATGCATTGACCATGATATTTTATTTCTAGTGCAAACGATCACCATATCCCCATCCATTAATTCCTAGCCAAATAAATTCTTTTGTTCTAAAGTTCTTTGGAAACATGCGCGGATTATTTTTTTGGTGTCCTTTGCATAGCCCATGATTGGTGCACTGTGTTGCCCACTCATCCTCTTTGATCTAGGTCCCTTGGGAATTATAGCTTCAAGTTTAAGAGCATGTCATGTTACACCTTTAATAGTCACATGCATGGATCCGGAGGTTTCTTTCTCTCTTTATTCCCCATCCTTCATCTCTTCATCTTTTTGCTCTTCCTCATTCCGTGGCTCGCCTTCTTGCTTGAAGAGCAGGTAGGAGATGCGCTTCGCTCTCCCCTGATTCCTCCACTTCTTGATTTAAATTAAAATTTCTTCTCCTCTTTGGCTCAATGGTCTCCTTGTAGAGAGAGACGAGTGATTTCTTACCGTTTTGGGTTTCCACCTTGAGTCCTTATGCGTCCGAACACTTTCTTAAATCTATTATCCCCCTGCTCAACCTTCATATCTTCCTCTTCGTCCCATCCCCGAGGTGGAATGGTCACACACTATGACTCTTCTTTTTCATATGGTTTATTTATTCTCATGCACTCCAAGCCTCCACTATCTTCACACTCCTCTTCTTCATCCTCTACTTCAATAGTTTCTATGGGCCTTTGTGCCAGTATATTTTCCATTGTGTGCTTACCCTTTGGTGGCCCTGGGAGCATGAATTCATTCTCCACATACTTATTGTTCTCCATCTTGGGCTTTAGCTTAAGATACACTAATTTTGCTCCTATATCTACTACAACCAAACTTATTGTCTTAATATTCAATACCTTCGAAATGAGCCTCTTGACATAGGTAGTTCTTCTTGGATACACATACTTCTTCTCTAATGTGTGGTAGTCGTTGTCTACCTTCTCTGCATTGAATACCAATCATCACGTGTCTTTGAATATATGAATAGATGCTTGGAAATACCTTGCGAGTGAATATATAAGGAAATTTACACCAAGGGCTCTAGAATCCATCTCTCATTGGGAAGTACACATAAAGAAATGTTGATATACAACAAACTTGACTTGTTTCCCCACTATTAATGGTAGGTCCTTCGGGATGCACCACTCTTTTCCAAATGCCGCATAGAGCCTCTCGTACCATTTATCCACCCTTTTCTTGACGTCATCTATCATGGACCCTTTACATAGGTACTTGTTGAACCTTTCAGCTGCCAACTTACTCTCCATGGGGTATTCCCATACCTTTTCCTTCAGTCTCTTTAGTACTCCAATTTCCATGAATACCAATGATAGTAGAATAACCCCAAAGCTGATCTTCCCTCATATGCACACTTCCTTGACTATTTTCTCTACAATGTAGCCTATAATATTGTAGACTGCTCCTTCTGACATCTTACGTGTAATGTGTAACCACATAGTATTTACCTATGACCACCACTCCTAGTCGTTCAACTTTGTAACAAGGTGTGTTGTTGCTTACACAACCAGATAGTTCTTCAACTTGTCTATATCCATACAAAGTGCGGACCCTTTGGTACCCCAACTCCTGTCTGGTCTTTAAGATTGCAACTTTATCTATGAGATCATTCTTTATATCTTCTCATGTGGCCTTCAAACCTGTCACCATTGAGATAAGCGCGGATGAGATTCTAACTCTATGTCCTGTAAAGTAGAAGAATTCCTCATGCACTCTTCTCATGAGCCACTAGTACAAGGGCTCATACTTCCCAAAATATGGAAGCTCATATAATTGGTAGACCCTAATTCTCTTCAGAAGCTTCTCACCTACATCATCATAAATTGGCATGTCATCTACCATACATTTGTTCATCCTCATAGTGAGAAAGGAATCGAGCTCCTTCTTATTCTCTGAGGTCCTATGATTGTATTCACTTACTTTTCTCTTTCTGATGGGTGAATCCCATTCCTGGCCAATGATGACTCCTTCTAGATATTGCATTTCTGAAAAATCACTTTCGGGTGCCATCTCTTCCTCCTTGACGACCACCTTCTTCTTTCCTTTTTCTCCTACTACAACTGCCTTCTTGGGTGCCATTTTTACCTTGCAATCATCTCCTCTTTAACTCTATAATTTATGAATCAAACCCTAGCTCAATTCAATCATGCCCTAGGTGGAAACTTCATGCCCTAACTCCTCTCTATCACCTTGCTTCACTCAAACCCTTCACCACCAGGGATGCAAGCTTCTTTTCACAGATCTATTTGTCACACTTGGTTTCACACCCTTCACACCTTAACCCAATCACTTGACTCTTCACACTTAGCTCTTTCCTTAAATACTCTTAGTCACAATGGTAAAAATGAATTCACATCCCATCCTTATATAATTTTTCAAATTTTGATGCATTTATTGCTCCTTCACCTACCAAATATCCTCTCATTCATTGACCAAATTCATTCATTCTGTGTGGTACATCTTCGTGCCCTAACTATAACCTTCTAGCACACCTTCCTACCCTCTGGTCATAGACTTCTCTTTATCACACACCCTTACGCCTGAGTACCTCATCACTACACCTTCTCCTGGTAGTTATCATGGCCTCTTCTTACCTCGCGTTATATTGTCGTTTCATTTATCTCCATTCTTGGTCACTTTTGAGAAGGAATCTTCTTTTGACTTAAATCACACCACTGTAGTAGCTTATTCCTTTCACCTTTCAATTCCCTACGTCTTTTACTTGGATAACTCTAACCACCCCACACTAAAATTATGTGCATTCCTCTGTGCATAAACATTCTTCACATAGTAATTAGATTCATGCACACAAGCACCCTTATTTACACAATAACAATAAATAAATTGACAAAGCATAACTAAAATGAAGGAAATACATAATTGAAAACCTAATCTAAATGGAAATACTACCTTATTACAAACACCAAGAAGACTTATTTATAGTAGGGCTTTAGCCTACTCTAGTTAAAATAACTAGGTATCCATGATCCATCAAGTGCTTCCATCCTCATTTTATACTTTAGAACAAGTCAAAAATTTTTTATTTTTTTTTTTTTTTGATAATTGCATCCTGGTTCTAAATACATAATTTAGAACTCACAATTCAAATAACCATTCATATAACAGACAACCATATGCAGCTGTAATGACTCGGAGTACCTCCGATCTATTCATTCCATGACTCGGTAATCTACCGATCTATTCATGAGTAATAAGAGTCGGTGTTTTTATTTAACACATTACTCTTGCGGTTCTCTTCCCTAATCTGGGATTCAGAATGCTCTGTCCAAGGAATCTAACTGAATAATTGTTACTATTATTCATCGGCATCTCATCCCTTAGACTAGGTGAATTAGGACAACGCAATCAGCAGCTTGCGATACTTTGGCCAAAGATTTGAAACATACTGTTTCATGTCTCGTATTCCTTAACGGCATACTCGTCAATCTGGAATACGTCCTTCACCCCATTCATATGTTATATAGAATGTCTTATACTGACTACTGTCAGTCCTTCCTTTCACAACTGAATCACTCGGAGGCAGATTAACAAGGTGATAATGTTATATGGATGACCACGAGGATTAGGGATATGATGACATACTGGTTCAACCTTGCAGTTCAACCAGTGTGTCATGATACCCCGAATCTCCTAGGCAGCCTTATAACATGACCACGTTCTTAATCGGTCCCAGGGTAACTCGTGCGAAATCAAGTGTAAATCTTAGCGATCAATGCAAAGGGTGTCGCCATAAGTCATCTGCATTATTGTAACTTCAAGAAGATCCTAATCTTCTCGGAGGTACAACTCTGCAGTTGACTTATGTCGTCAACCTTTAAATCCGCCTCGAAAAGATCTACTCAATAACAAGCGTTACGCACTTGAGTTTAAATTACTTTTAAAGACTTTTCCCTAAGGTTAGCCTTTCCAAATCCCTGGATTCTTCGTCTTAAGACGACCCTCCTCTATAAAACCCATTACATGGTAGAGGTATTACGGTCAGTTCTCATCAAGGAGTCATTAGAATACACCTGATTCTAAAACAACAGAATGGGACAATATCTCATAACCTTTGCTAGAGATTGCCGTCTGAACTCCATTTGATTGTATATCAGTTCTCTTAACTGAATTTATATCATACTTTTTAGTATAAAGATATAAATGATTAAGAATCCAATTTAATATTGTCCTGTCATACTTAGGACTAGGGATTAGTAATTTAATCCAGCTTGTTTAGCGTTCTCTTTTAGGCTCATTTTTAACCTATCTTCTAGAAAGACAATTATTTAAATCCAATATTGCTTTTGCTAGAACAAATTAGAACTACTAAACACTCATAAGAATTCAATCTCATTTACTTGCAAGCTTTCATTGTCAATCACAAAAGCATCCATATTATACAATGATAACAATGCCCCTTCGTTACATAAACCGAAGAAGGTCAACTTTCAGAAATAGAATACAACACATAAGTATCAAACACTTATTTCCATTCCTTTCAAAACTATACAATTACATTTTATGCAACAACATACTTGATATAATGCTAACGGAAAAGAAACATCTTTTCTCATATAGTACATCTGTAAAATCAAGCTGTAATTCATTATAAATCAAATAAACAATCTGATCAGCTTGTCAGATCTGCATTGCTTTTACCTCTTACGGTAACCATCTGCAAAAATAGTCAACATGAGTCAGTTCAATGAACTGAGCATGATAAGCACTAACTTTTAAAACAATTGCAATCCATCAATTGTTTTCATTAAACACCCTGTTTAAATGAGATCAGATATTCACATAAGTAAACATAATCAGACTATGCCCTTGTAATACAAAATGATTACAAATATGTAACTCTATCATTGTTACAAAATAGTCTTAATCACTTTCTAATATTTCATCAAATATTAAGAAACAAGGAACGAATGTACACAAACAATCATTGAATCCAAAATCACAACATTGGTCAGATTGTTTCATTCTTCCAAAAAGAAATAACATAACAATTCGGGATTCCACCAATATGTTACAAAACAATTTCCCACTGTTAGACAAATATCAACAAATATTAAATAAAGGAAGAGAAAGAACCAATCCATTCATACTTCCTTTCACATAAATTCATCACTGTACCGTCTTCTCCTATGAAAACATTTATCCAGTATATAAATGAACAAGTTAGACAAGCCGCAAGCAAGATCGCTGTTCTAAATCAAGAAATAGAAACACAGCAAAACTCCTGTACAGCAACTAACACATCAACAATTCATGTATCAACCCTAAGCCCAATGCTAGTTCCTTTTACACAGTAAGGCTTTGACACAAGTTGAAAACAAGAAACTACAAGCGTATCGCTGTAAACAACAACCTTATTGCATCAAGCAATTTGAGGTTTCCTAGAGACTATGCTATGTTGACCACACAGTATTTCCAAATCATGCTCACCAAATCGATGATTAAATGGAAAAGAACATAGCATACTTATTCTTGCTCAGCCAAAATCGGACTGAAGTAAAAGAAAGGAAAACAACCAATCGATCCTTACCTTGCCGCATGCAAGTCTTAGTGTGGTATTCGCGACTTACCCTAACAAGGTCAGAACATGAAACAGTCATCCATACTCAAGGATCTCAAATAGTGACAAAGACAACAGGGTGTCCAATGTCAAGTTCAGAAAGAGATAAAAGTACCAGCTACCTTTCCAGAATTCCAAATGATTCAAACGGAGGTAACAATTCAAGCAAATGCATATGAATTCATACTGATATTCATCAACGAAGCATAAAAAGAATCAGACAACAAATTAATCTCTGATTTCACACCAAGAACCCGACTGAACTCGCCAATCTTTTTACACAATTTTATGTGTCGAAGACGTAAATGTTCACCTAAGATTCTGTACCACAAAACCCATGCAACACAAGAGTAATTCCCGAAAATAACAGAGGTCTATTACGTGTTATTCCTTCAAGTCGCAGGTTCAACAATCACCAACTATTTAAATATATTCAACTTGAATAAGATTCAAATATAAAACATACAATCGACTCCTCATAGTCGTTCAGATTACAACGATTGTAAATATATACATATATATGCACACGCTGTATACTGTTAACGGGTTTATACCCATAACCGCTGAACCCTACAGCAGCGTACTATGAAATTGGTGATGAATCCTTCTATGCCAGCTATGGCAAACATTCAGAATAAAAACAAGTGTAAGCAAATCGAATACCCCTTTCAAAGCAAAGAAATCAACTGAGCCGCTTCGAAACTTTCGAACAGTTTACACAAAGAAATGCAAATGCATACCTAGGAAGTCTATATCCTTTATTCATTCAAATAACGGTGATCAAAAGACCTGTTTCTTCTTACCAGGCTTCCACGAAAATCAATTCACAAAACTTATGGATGAATCTACATTCTCAGCAATAGATAGCAATATACGATTCAATCATGGACTCCACTGAGTCGATAAAATAAAGTACAGATGTATCTATATTATACACAGTCAACAAGTAATCCCGTTACCACAATAACAAGGAAAACAACTTCCGCTAGGTCGTATAGACTACGGTAACACAACAGTTACCTGATCCTAGCAAAAATTAGAAGACAAATTAAAACCCAAAAAGTATCATTATACACTGTCAACAAAAACCACGACAGAGTTCCCAAAGAAGCAATAATACTGATCAATCTTACAGTATCCATCAAAATCATTCCATACAGTTTCCACAGCAAGAAACAGCGACCACAAATCAACAACATACAGTGGTCTATTCTCAACACAAGTATATTCTTTGGGCTCACGCCAAACAGGCCGAGCATTCATGCTCTTTACATATAAATATCTCATATATTTAAACCAGAAAGAATACACAAAGGAATAGAGCCACAATTCGATTTTAACAAACACCCATCTAGAGGAAATTGAAAAATCGAACCAGAAGAGATACAGTACCAAAATTTAAACAAGATCTCCATAGAAAATCCTTTATTTTCTCAAAACATTTGAACAGAGTTGTTCTAATGAAATCACTTGAAAGACAGCAAGAAATTTAAAGGTTAGGGCCTAACATGCCTGTATTTTTGATCAAATTTCCGAAGCAGACCACTGGAAGAGCTCAAACTTCCTTTTCTTTTTCCAAGATAAAGCGACCAACAAAATTTCGCTGTCTCCATCACATATATATCTTCCATGACAGAGAAAAGAGCTAGAGAAATTCATTCTTGCCATGCAACTCAAGGAGAACTGGTGCGAAGAACCAGTAAACAAGCAGAGAGAGAGAGAGAAGACCGAAAATCGCGACAAACCAAACAAACCTTCAACTTCCCGTTTGCATGCCTTCTCGCGAGTTCCGAGCTCGTCTCCCTAGAACATTGAATGCCATTAAACCAACTTTCCCGCTTAAACTCAACTTCCACCGACCGCCAGAATTGGCGACAGTCCAACTACAACTCATGCTCATTTCCAAACTTAGCAAATTGCCACGTCTGCACAGGTTAGCCGCCGCTTAAGCCTCCGCCATGACCTGTCCCTCATCCTTATCCCCAGCATTAATTGCCATAGAAAACGCCGCCCATGGTTCGCACCCCTCCATAGGCCCCTTTACATCCTCCTCAATAGTTAGGTTAGTATCTTAGGTTAGAATTTAGGGTAATACCCATACTAACCAATTTACACATAGATACTAACTTAGGATATTAACACATAGCCTAGGTCTAGGTTAGCTTAACAATAATCTAACCCCTAGGTTAGGTTTTAGTTTTTAGGTTACTAACCATTAATAATTCCAGTTAGGTATAACATTTTATATGCCAAGAAAAGACCTAAAATCATGCATCTCCGAACAGGATTTACTCCTATACAGCCGTTAGGCTACAGGAATATACATGATAGAATTATTACTTGGTCCACGTCCGAGACCTTCCAGATATACCTCCATATCGGGAACCAATTCATTTCTCAAGATCAGCCTGAGTCATACTCCTGACCAGCTTAATAAATGCTTCCATACCTTGCAACCTGTTCAAGGTCTGTGATCTAATTTATCACAAACAGATTTAAAGCATTACTTGGATCAATTCCACTGATCCAAGTCTAGATATTATAGATGAATATCTCTATAATTCATTCCGTGATCAGATTAATATTCAGACACAAAATGAAATAAATAAAAGAGTCTAATCATATTCTGACTCAGTCAAGATCTGCAATCTGCAAGAAATTCAGTACATATCAAGCATGATTTCTGAATCGAGGAACACATCCTTTTACAAGAAATCACATATCAACACTTGAATGCTTAGGAGAAAGTAACAACAGTTCAGGGTGTTACATGCTTCCCTCCTAAAAAGATTCATCGTCCCGATGAATTACATATTAAATTAACCTTCAGGTCAATCAATTTATTAGTACACAAACAATGTGACTACTTCCATATTAAATAGTTTCAGAAATCAATGTCACAACACATTTATTCAACCTGAATAAAGTCTGCCTTAATCTGGCTTTCATAAATACTTAAAAACAATCAGTTCATAAAAGTATATCTTTGTCAACAGTTTTCATTCTGTTGCAAAAAGAGAAGGAAAAGCAATTTTCATCTCTTCCAGATTTTCCCAAGTTGCACTTTCTTCGCTAAACTGGTCCCACTGGACCTTACATTGCTGTATATCACGATTTCTTAAATGCAATTGGCGAGTTTCCAGCACTCGTGTGGGTTTAACCACGATTATTCCTGGGTCTTGGACCTGCAAGGAATTCCAATTTAAAACATGTGACAGATCTGAAACGTATTTCTTAAGCAAAGAAATATGGAAAACATCATGCATGCGAGATAAAGCAGGTGGCAATGCTAAACGATAAGCTACAGGATTGATTATTTCGACAATTTCGAAAGGTCCCACAAATCGTGGTGACAACTTGGCAGCCTTGCCAAAAGTTATAGAACTCTTTCTGGGTTTAACACGCAGAAAACCTTATCACCAAGCTCAAACTTTCTATCAACCCGCTTAAGGTCAGCATAGCTCTTCTGTCTATCCGCTGCTTCCTTTAATCGTTCACGAATCAGCTTAACTTGCTGTTCCATTTCTGTGAGAATCTCTGGTCCAATTACCACTCTATCCTCAACACTGTCCCAACTAACAGGGGTTCTGCACTTTCTTCCATAAAGTGCTTCAAATGGTGCCATCTTAAGAGATGAGTGATAAGTGTTGTTGTATGCGAACTCAACTAATGGAAGATATTCTTCCCATTTATACTGTTGATCCATGCAATACATTCGCAACATGTCCTCCAACACTTGATTTACCCTCTCAGTTTGCCCATCCGTTTCTGGATGATATGCAGAACTGAAGTTTAGTTTAGTTCCTAGGGCTGCGTTAAGCGTTTGCCAAAACCTTGACGTCATTCTAGGATCCCTGTCAGATATAATCAATTCTGGTACACCATGCAATCTGAAAATTTCGTGTACGAACCTCTTGGCCAGCACTGGTGAATCATCCTTTAGATTTCCAGCGATGAAATGAGCTACCTTAGTCAGTTTATCCACAACTACCAGGATAACATCATGCTTATTCCTGGACATAGGTAGTCCTTGTACAAAATCCATGGTTATTACTTGCCATTTGTACTGCGGTATGCTATGAGGATATAACAGTCCAGCAGGGTGCATATGCTCTGCCTTCACCCGCTGACATTCCAGGCAATGAGTCACAAAATTTATCACATCCTTTTTCATACCTTTCCAGAAGTATTGTTGTTTCAAATCAGCTAGCATTTTTGTGATACCTGGGTGTCCAGAGAAAGGTGAATTATGAAATTCAACTAACAACTTCTTTCTCAAATCATTCAGCACAGGTACATATACCCTATTTTCATAACGCAAGATTCCTTCATTATCAAAATGAAAACCTTCATACCTTTTATCTTTAGGTTCTGCAGCAAGTTGCTTTTGCTTTTACTTGCTGAAAATATGCATCGATTCTCGAGGCACTTTTACCTCGTCTTTAAACTGAGTTCTCAATGTTATAAGAGCAGAAATGTGCCTCCTACGACTTAGAGCATCAGCTACTCTATTCTCCTTCCCTTTGATATAGCTGATATCAAAGTCATATTGTGATAAAAATTCTAACCACCTTCTTTGTCTGGCATTCAGATTGGGCTGAGTAAAAATATATTTCAGTCCCAAGTGATCAGTTTTCAACTCAAAAGGTTTCCCAAGTAAATAGTGTCTCCAGACTTGAAGCGCATGAACAATGGCAGCAAGTTCCAAATCATGAGGGGCATAATTCAGCTCATGTAACTTAAGTTTTCTACTTTCATAAGCTATGACCTGATCATTTTGTAACAAAACACCTCCAAGGCCTTCCCCAGAAGCATCCGTTACAACAGTAAAATTCCCATTAGGGTCTGGTACAGCCAATATAGGTGCAGAAGTCAACTGGTCTTTCAGACTTTTGAAAGCCGCTTCGCACTTGTCATTCCACATGAATTTCTTATCCTTCTTCTGCAATGAAGTTATTGGTGCAGCTACCTTAGAAAAATCCTTTACAAATTTTCTATAGTAACCAGCAAGACCCATGAAGCTTCTTACTTCATGCACATTCTTTAGTGCGCAGCCACTCAGTTATTGCCACTATTTTTGAAGGATCTACAGCGATTCCTTCTTTACTTATGACATGACCCAAATAGTGAACTTCTGAATCAAAGAAAGAACATTTGGATAACTTACCATACAACTTCCTCTTTCTCAAAATTCCCAAAACTATCTTCAAATGCTCATTGTGCTCCTCAACACTTTTAGAATAAATGAGAATATCGTCCAAGAATACAAGTACAAACTTGTCCAGGTATTCTTGAAAAATATTGTTCATTAAATTCATAAAGGCTGGGTGCATTAGTTAACCCAAAGGGTAGAACTGTAAATTCATAATGTCCGTACCTTGTTCGGAAAGCTGTTTTATGAATATCTTCCTCTTTAATCCTTAACTGATGATAACCAGATCGAAGGTCTATCTTAGAATAAACCGCTGCTCCACGCATTTGATCAAACAGATCATCGATCCTAGGAAGTGGATATCGGTTCTTGATTGTTGCTTTGTTCAACATCCGATAATCAATACACAGCCTTAGTGTTCCATCCTTCTTTTTCACAAATATCACAGGTGCTCCCCAAGGTGAAACACTTGGTCTAATCAATCCTTTAGACAAAAGCTCTTGTAACTGTGCCTTAAGCTCGACTAACTCAGTAGTAGTCATCCTATAAGGCGCCTTGGAAATAGGTTCAGTTCCTGGTTTGATTTCAATGGTGAAGTCAAATTCTCTCTTGGGTGGTAACCCTGGTAATTCCTCAGGAAAAACATCCCTGAAACCTTGTAGCAGTGGAATTTGCTTCATGTAATCACCATCTTCTTCTGAAGACTCAGATATCTTTACTGCATAAAGAGTACATCCTTTATTCTTAGCCTTTTTAAGCTGCATAGCTGACAGTTTTCTAACTGAAATTTCCCGTTTCACACCTTGAATCTCTGCTGATTCCAGCTGATCATCTAAACATTTTATGTTCTTTTCATAGCAATCTACCTTTGCTTTATGGTCAGCTAACCAATTGACACCAATAATAATGTCATACGATCCCAAAGGTGTAACATAGAGATCAACTTCCGTGGAGAAATTAGGTAAATCAAGGACTGCTCCAAAGAGACACATACTCACTGTATGAACAGAATTATTACCATACTCTACAGTCCAAGATTTATCCATTTTCCCAGCTTTTCTTTTAAGTTTAGAAGCAAGTTTATTAGAAATAAAACATTCAGTAGCTCCTGTATCAAAAAGAATAGTGACAGGTATGCCGAATAACTTACCCGGAACTTCTATAGGTGTTGCTTGCTTTTGACTTTGCTTTGTCTCACATCGCAAAGCATGTATCTTATGCTGCTGATTACGATCATCCTTCTTCAAAGGGCACTGATTTGCGTAATGATCTTTACCACAAGTGTAGCAGCCTCCTACAGGTCCCTTCTTAGGCTCAGCATTACCTCCAGCCTTGAAATTGTCACGCTGTCCTCCATAGGGCTTCTGCCCATTGTTATAATTTTTAACAAAATTATCCCTTACATTTCCAGCAGGCTTATTTACTGCTGCTTTCTTATTGTTATCTCCTGGAAACTTACTCTTGTTTCCAAACTTTTTCCATGGTCCTTTTCTGGGTGCAAGAGAGGTTGAAGAAGGGTTTGCAGTCTTCTTCCGCACTTCCTCCTTATGAGCAGAAATAGCCTTTAATTTTTGTTCTTGCCTTATGGCCTTTTCAACAACTCCTTCCATAGTGGTTGGACTGTGAACATCGACCTCTCCCCCTATCACAGGATTCAATCCCATGATGAATTTCCGTATCCTGAACTTTTCGTCAGTTTGATACTGTGGTACATACTTGAGGAGTTTTGTAAACCGCTCCCAGTATTCAGTTACCGTTAGCTTCCCTTGAGCTAAGTTCTGGAATTCTGTCATTTTCTGATCATAGAAAAGTTGTGGCAGCCACCGTTGCCTAAAATAGCCTTTAAATTGATCCCAAGTAATATTGGTCTCATCAATGTTTAGCTCAGCTTTTCGGCTATCCCACCACGAAGACGCTTCGTGAGAAAGCTGATAGGCTCCCCAAATAGCTTTGGTTTCCTCTGAGAAGTTCCTTATTGCAAAGTACTTCTCCATTTCGCTGAGCCAGTTCTCAGCTCCATCTCCTAATGTGGTGCCATCATACTTAGGTGGACTTATCCTTTTATATCATTAGTGAGTTCTCACGCTAATCGGCCTTTTTGTTTTCTCGGTTGGACAGTGCATTCACAAAGCATTAACATCAATGACCATTTCGGGGTTGTCCTCAGGAGGTTGCTGATTATTATTATCAGCTTCTTCATCCTCCTCATTTCCCATCACCTGCTGTTCAAGTACAGCCAAGCGATCTCTTGTGTCCAACAGGGCAGCAAGGATCTCATCAAGTTTCTGGGTTGTTGCCGCTCCTCCTTCAGGTGGAGCATTACTCGCAACGTTCCCCCTTGTTCTAACCATTTTCTGTTACAAGAAAATTCAGGTTTTTATCAGATTATGGACTCAATAGGTCCAAGAGCTGCAACCTTCAGCTCTGATACCAAGATGTAACATCCTCATTTTATACTTTAGAACAAGTCAATTTTTTTTTTTGATAATTGCATACTGGTTCTAAATACATAATTTAGAACTCACAATTCAATAACCATTCATATAACAGACAACCATATGCAGCTGTAATGACTCGGAGTACCTCCGATCTATTCATTCCATGACTCGGTAATCTACCGATCTATTCATGAGTAATAAGAGTCGGTGTTTTTATTTAACACATTACTCTTGCGGTTCTCTTCCCTAATCTGGGATTAGAATGCTCGTCAAGGAATCTAATCTGAATAATTGTTACTATTATTCATCGGCATCTCATCCCTTAGACTAGGTGAATTAGGACAACGCAATCAGCAAAACTTTGCGATACTTTGGCCAAAGATTTGAAACATATCTTGTTCATGTCTCGTATTCCTTAACGGCATACTCGCCAACGGAATACGTCCTTCACCCCATTCATATGTTATATAGAATGTCTTATACTGACTACTGTCAGTCCTTCCTTTCACAACTGAATCACTCGGAGGCAGATTAACAAGGTGATAATGTTATATGGATGCCCACGAGGATTAGGGATATGATGACATATTGGTTCAACCTTGCAGTTCAACCAGTGTGTCATGATACCCCGAATCTCCTAGGCAGCCTTATAACATGACCACGTTCTTAATCGGTCCCAGGGTAACTCGTGCAAAATCAAGTGTAAATCTTAGCGATCAATGCAAAGGGTGTCGCCATAAGTCATCTCGCATTATTGTAACTTCAAGAAGATCCTAATCTTCTCGAGAGGTACAACTCGCAGTTGACTTATGTCGTCAACCTTTAAATCCCCTCGAAAAGATCTACTCAAGAACAAGCGTTACGCACTTGAGTTTAAATTACTTTTAAAGACTTTTCCCTAAGGTTAGCCTTTCCAAATCCCCTGGATTCTTCGTCTTAAGACGACCCTCCTCTATAAAACCCATTACATGGTAGAGGTATTACGGTCGCTTCTCATCAAGGAGTCATTAGAATACACCGATTCTAAAACAAAGAATGGGACAATATCTCATAACCTTTGCTAGAGATTGCCGTCTCGAACTCCATTTGATTGTATATCGTTCTCTTAACTGAATTTATATCATACTTTTAGTATAAAGATATAAATGATTAAGAATCCAATTTAATATTGTCCTGTTATACTTAGGACTAGGGATTAGTAATTTAATCCAGCTTGTTTAGCGTTCTCTTTTAGGCTCATTTTTAACCTATCTTCTAGAAAGACAATTATTTAAATCCAATATTGCTTTTGCTAGAACAAATTAGAACTACTAAACACTCATAAGAATTCAATCTCATTTACTTGCAAGCTTTCATTGTCAATCACAAAAGCATCCATATTATACAATGATAACAATGCCCCTTCATTACATAAACCGAAGAAGGTCAACTTTCAGAAATAGAATACAACACATAAGTATCAAACACTTATTTCCATTCCTTTCAAAACTATACAATTACATTTTATGCAACAAAGATACTTGATATAATGCTAACGGAAAAGAAACATCTTTTCTCATATAGTACATCTGTAAAATCAAGCTGTAATTCATTATAAATCAAATAAACAATCTGATCAGCTTGTCAGATCTGCATTGCTTTTACCTCTTACGGTAACCATCTGCAAAAATAGTCAACATGAGTCAGTTCAATGAACTGAGCATGATAAGCACTAACTTTTAAAACAATTGCAATCCATCAATTGTTTTCATTAAACACCCTGTTTAAATGAGATCAGATATTCACATAAGTAAACATAATCAGACTATGCCCTTGTAATACAAAATGATTACAAATATGTAACTCTATCATTGTTACAAAATAGTCTTAATCACTTTCTAATATTTCATCAAATATTAAGAAACAAGGAACGAATGTACACAAACAATCATTGAATCCAAAATCACAACATTGGTCAGATTGTTTCATTCTTCCAAAAAGGAAATAACATAACAATTCGGGATTCCACCAATATGTTACAAAACAATTTCCCACTGTTAGACAAATATCAACAAATATTAAATAAAGGAAGAGAAAGAACCAATCCATTCATACTTCCTTTCACATAAATTCATCACTGTACCGTCTTCTCCTATGAAAACATTTATCCAGTATATAAATGAACAAGTTAGACAAGCCGCAAGCAAGATCGCTGTTCTAAATCAAGAAATAGAAACACAGCAAAACTCCTGTACAGCAACTAACACATCAACAATTCATGTATCAACCCTAAGCCCAATGCTAGTTCCTTTTACACAGTAAGGCTTTGACACAAGTTGAAAACAAGAAACTACAAGCGTATCGCTGTAAACAACAACCTTATTGCATCAAGCAATTTGAGGTTTCCTAGAGACTATGCTATGTTGACCACACAGTATTTCCAAATCATGCTCAGTCAAATCGGACTGATTAAATGGAAAAGAACATAGCATACTTATTCTTGCTCAGTCAAAATCGGACTGAAGTAAAAGAAGGGAATACAACCAATCGATCCTTACCTTGGCGCATGCAAGTCTTAGTGTGGTATTCGCGACTTACCCAAACAAGGTCAGAACACGAAACAGTCATCCATACTCAAGGATCTCAAATAGTGACAAAGACAGTGTCCAATGTCAAGTTCAGAAAGAGACAGAAGTACCAGCTACCTTTCCAGAATTCCAAATGATTCAAACGGAGGTAACAATTCAAGCAAATGCATATGAATTCATACTGATATTCATCAACGAAGCATAACAAGAATCAGACAAACAAATTAATCTCTGATTTCACACCAAGAACCCGACTGAACTCTGCCAATCTTTTTACACAAATTTGTACAGGTCGAAGACGTAAATGTTCACCTAAGATTCTGTACCACAAAACCCATGCAACACAAGAGTAATTCCCGAAAATAACAGAGGTCTATTACGTGTTATTCCTTCAAGTCGCAGGTTCAACAATCACCAACTATTTAAATATATTCAACTTGAATAAGATTCAAATATAAAACATACAATCGACTCCTCATAGTCGTTCAGATTACAACGATTGTAAATATATACATATATATGCACACGCTGTATACTGTTAACGGGTTTATACCCATAACCGCTGAACCCTACAGCAGCGTACTATGAAATTGGTGATGAATCCTTCTATGCCAGCTATGGCAAACATTCAGAATAAAAACAAGTGTAAGCAAATCGAATACCCCTTTCAAAGCAAAGAAATCAACTGAGCCGCTTCGAAACTTTCGAACAGTTTACACAAAGAAATGCAAATGCATACCTAGGAAGTCTATATCCTTTATTCATTCAAATAACGGTGATCAAAAGACCTGTTTCTTCTTACCAGGCTTCCACGAAAATCAATTCACAAAACTTATGGATGAATCTACATTCTCAGCAATAGATAGCAATATACGATTCAATCATGGACTCCACTGAGTCGATAAAATAAAGTACAGATGTA
The DNA here is from genome assembly GCA_018340775.1 of Taxus wallichiana var. yunnanensis. NCBI lineage: Eukaryota > Viridiplantae > Streptophyta > Pinopsida > Cupressales > Taxaceae > Taxus > Taxus wallichiana. The sequence continues at coordinate 670,990,417 of CM031237.1, read as the reverse complement.
TCTATATTATACACAGTCAACAAGTAATCCCGTTACCACAATAACAAGGAAGAACAACTTCCGCTGGGTCGTATAGACTACGGTAACACAACAGTTTACCTGTTCCCAGCAAAAATTAGAAGACAAATGAAACCCAAAAAGTACCATTAGTCACTGTCAACAAAAACCATGACAGAGTTTCCAAAGGAGCAATAATACTGATCAAACATACAGTATCCAACAAAATCATTCCATACAGTTTCCACAACAAGAAACAGCGACCACAAATCAACAACATACAGTGGTCTATTCTCAACACAAGTATATTCTTTGGGCTCACGCCAAACAGGATGAGCATTCATGCTCTTTACATATAAATATCTCATATATTTAAACCAGAAAGAATACACAAAGGAATAGAGCCACAATTCGATTTTAACAAACACCCATCTAGAGGAAATTGAAAAATCGAACCAGAAGAGATACAGTACCAAAATTTAAACAAGATCTCCATAGAAAATCCTTTATTTTCTCAAAACATTTGAACAGAGTTGTTCTAATGAAATCACTTGAAAGACAGCAAGAAATTTAAAGGTTAGGGCCTAACATGCCTGTATTTTTGATCAAATTTCCGAAGCAGACCACTGGAAGAGCTCAAACTTCCTTTTCTTTTTCCAAGATAAAGCGACCAACAAAATTTCACTGTCTCCATCACATATATATCTTCCATGACAGAGAAAAGAGCCAGAGAAATTCATTCTTGCCATGCAACTCAAGGAGAACTGGTGCGAAGAACCAGTAAACAAGCAGAGAGAGAGAGAAGACCGAAAATCGCGACAAACCAAACAAACCTTCAACTTCCCGTTTGCATGCCTTCTCGCGAGTTCCGAGCTCGTCTCCCTAGAACATTGAATGCCATTAAACCAACTTTCCCGCTTAAACTCAACTTCCACCGACCGCCAGAATTGGCGGCACCCAACTACAACTCATGCTCATTTCCAAACTTAGCAAATTGCCACGTCTGCACAGGTTAGCCGCCGCTTAAGCCTCTCGCCATGACCTGTCCCTCATCCTTATCCCCAACATTAATTGCCATAGAAAACGCCGCCCATGGTTCGCACCCCTCCATAGGCCCCTTTACATCCTCCTCAATAGTTAGGTTAGTATCTTAGGTTAGAATTTAGGGTAATACCCATACTAACCAATTTACACATAGATACTAACTTAGGATATTAACACATAGCCTAGGTCTAGGTTAGCTTAACAATAATCTAACCCCTAGGTTAGGTTTTAGTTTTTAGGTTACTAACCATTAATAATTCCAGTTAGGTATAACATTTTATATGCCAAGAAAAGACCTAAAATCATGCATCTCCGAACAGGATTTACTCCTATACAGCCGTTAGGCTACAGGAATATACATGACAGAATTATTACTTGGTCCACGTCCGAGACCTTCCAGATATACCTCCATATCGGGAACCAATTCATTTCTCAAGATCAGCCTGAGTCATACTCCTGACCAGCTTAATAAATGCTTCCATACCTTGCAACCTGTTCAAGGTCTGTGATCTAATTTATCACAAACAGATTTAAAGCATTACTTGGATCAATTCCACTGATCCAAGTCTAGATATTATAGATGAATATCTCTATAATTCATTCCGTGATCAGATTAATATTCAGACACAAAATGAAATAAATAAAAGAGTCTAATCATATTCTGACTCAGTCAAGATCTGCAATCTGCAAGAAATTCAGTACATATCAAGCATGATTTCTGAATCGAGGAACACATCCTTTTACAAGAAATCACATATCAACACTTGAATGCTTAGGAGAAAGTATACAACAGCACATTTTTAATCCAAAAGGCATCACAAGATAGGCAAAACTTCCCCATTCAGTAGTAAAATTTGTCTTTTATTGATCCTCCTGAGCATTCCAAACTTGATGATACTTGGAAAACCCATCTGTGAATGAATATATTTTACGCCCTGCAACTCCTAGTATTTCCTTAGTAAATGGCATAGGGAATGGGTCTATTATTACACAGCATTTAGCTCCCTATAGTCCACACATATTCAAATTCTACCATCCTTCTTGATATTGATCACCATTGGACTAACCCATTCTGACTCATCAAGGGGCTTGATAATTCTAGATTTCAACATTTTATCAATTTCTTCTTTTACCTTTTCATGCAAATTAGGATTCATTCTGTAAGGTCTCTTTCACACTAGACGTGTACCTTCCTTAAGTTTTATCTTCATTTCCCCAAGTGATTCATGCACGCCTTTAAGTTCATGATACCCTCGTGGGAATAAGTCCTGATAATCCCTGAGTAACTCAATGATCTTTGCCACTTCCGATTTTAACCAATAGTCTCCAATTATGACCTCCTTGGGCTCAGCCTCCGATCCTATATTGACCTTCTTTGTCTTCATTGGTTCATGGTATGCACATGTATCCTTATCTGCACTATCCAAGACCTCATACGCCCCCTATGAATGGTCAATATCTAGGTTTTCAACTTCCTTATCATCCACGATGTACACCATCTTTCCTTTTTCTTTCTCAAGGCAAGCATGTTCAAGCAATATGGAGTCTTCTCCTTCTTCAAAACGTGCACCTGATTTTGTCTTGCCAAATAATTCCTATATGATTTCCTCCACCTTTGCACTATCTCCCATGGTTAACCACTTGAAAAATATTAATGCCTCTTCTATTGAAGGTTGGGAATAAAAGTATTCAAAGGTATGGATCATTCCTGCTATCATATTTTACCAGTTTCCAGTCTCTCGATGTAGTTATGCATATACATACCAAGCATGTGCACACCCTTGTAGAGTGGAATACAATTTATGCACCTAGAGTGAAGGTGGTAATGATTCTTGTCTTGTTATTCGAGTCTCTCACACTGTTGAATGTGGTGTTGAACAGGTTGATCACCATTATAAGTGAAAATCTATGTAGGTGCATTAATTCTTACAAACCTAGTAGATAAGGTGATTATGATCTCCTTCCACTCCGTAAGATTATCTCTATGAACTACCCACTAGTGCGATGTTGTCTCGCATAAGATATATGCTAACATGTCTCTTCTCCTGACCTAGTCTATCCACTATGCCTCCATGGATTTCAAAAATACAGGAAGATCTTCTGCTCCTATATACCAAGGTATTGCGTCACTTATCCATCGAACAAAAAAAGCTCATTCTTGCATTTTGCACTTTTACTTGCACATCCTAATAGTTCATATGTACCATGAGCCCAATTGTCACAAGCAATACTTGTAGTATCACTAATAGAGTGAGAATCCTCCCACTATAGGATGCCTTCCTTTGATGGCTCATTGACCTCTGGGTCCTGAATAATGCATACATAGATTATGTTTAAGTCCTCCTCACTTAGAGGCTCAACATATGGTGTAGACTTCCCATTTGTCAAAGGTATCACAACCCTTTCCTCTTTGTTCTCAAAGCTTATATACCCCTTATTGAATCTCAAATCAGCATTATTCGCATAACACCAAGGGAATCCAAGCAAGGCTAGAAAATTATGCCTTCGCAAGTGCTAATACCTCAAAATCCCTAGTGAATTTGGCCCCTTGTATGGTTATGGATGCATCCTTCAAAACTCTTATGGGAGTTGCCTTAGTCCTATTTTCCACAAACAACACAGTAGATTATGGTTGTAATGGAGGTCTCCTACTTGTACCCATGCATCTAAAGTAAGCACATTGACTTCCACACTGTATCAATCAAAATATTTATCAATAGCTATCCATCTACAATAGCATTTAGAGTTATTTCTTTATCATAGTAAATGTTATTAGGGGGAAGATTTACATGTAGGATCTACCATTAATTCTTAGTGTTTTTGTGTTGAGTGTTCCCCTTTAATAAATTCCCTAATAATGGAATAATATTCTCTTGGCACAACATTTTACACACCTCTCTAATGTCATCAATATCAAAGGGGACCTTCCCTACTTATTTCTTTCTGTTCCATCTTTTTGACTGCTCTTTTAAACATTGTATTTCACCTTGAATATTTCTGAGGACCTCCATGGTCTCTTGATAGACTTCCTTCTGATGGGTAGGATCTGGGTACCTTACATGCAAAACATCCTCCTTAATGATTGTAGGATTCTGGTATGATGCCTCTCTTATACATGCTTCAGCACGTGTGGTAATATTCATAGTTAAGGCCTCAAGGTTCTAGTGCTATCTTGGGCATCCACTAGTTTTCCTCCACATGCTAGATCCTAACCATCCTGTGCCTTTTTTTTTCTACTTATGTTATATGTTGAGATGCTCATATAAGTCTAGGCACTCCTCATAGCTATGATTCTTTCCATAGAAAGAACATGTAACATTTTGGGGACATTCACACCTATAATGATCAAGGGATCCACATGTATAGCACGTTCCTCAAGGAAAATCACTTCTTCCTCCACCATAGCCTCGTCCTCCATATCCACCTCGATATCCATGTCCTCTTCCATGACCTCCTTCAAAACAGCCCTCATTCCTGTCATAGTGCGGTTGATTATGATCCCAATCTTGGTGCTTGTTCTTGTCCTTAGAGTTATCTGTTACACTTATCTATCATACCCTAATGTCTATAGCATCATGGATCTGACCAATCAATCGACAATCCTTAATATCATGGGTCATGGATTTACAAATCTTACAAAAGTAGGATACTTTCTTCCTTATCATGCACTGTAACAAAGGAAAGTGGATAGCATCATGATTCAAATGATAGATTTCACAAGTCTAATAGTAATGAATATATAGATATGTGAGGGAAACTATCCTTGGTGTGATCTTCCACTTCACAATCTGCGTACACCAAATCCTTGAGTGGGTTTCATGGGTGAATCCACCGATAGCTTCTCTACCCATTGTGCCATAGTTGTAATTTGTGCCTCTAAGAATGGACTAACGCTAGTGTCAATGCTCCCAACTTCCTTATCACGTAAAGCTTCTTCCAAGTGCTTCATGCATATCATTGTATGTCTTATGCAACAATGCCATTATGAATGGTGTAATCAATCCTCGAACAAACCATTGTGCATGTTGGTGGCATGAATATCATAATGCACCTTAGATAGAAGTGTCTTAAAATGGGCATCATACTCACGTACACTCTCAGTAGTGCCTTGCTTGATATCTTTTAGTGTGTTGATACTCTTCTACTCAAAATATGGGATATAGAACTCTTTTAAGAAAGCATCCTTTAATGTTACATAATCCACGCAAGTTTTATTAGGGTCAAACTTCCTATACCATTCAGTGTGTACACGTCCTTGTAATGTAGTAGAAATTTGAATTTCCTTACGCTCAAAAGTCATTATCCCTTTCGTGTGCCATAATATTTCACACATATGCACATTTTCATAAGCATCCTCTATACTTGTATACTCTAGGAGATGAAGAGACATCTCCATATAGATATTTTGTGGTTGTTACAGGCCTTGACCACCTGATCTAGAACCTCTTGTGTTTCCTCTACCTCTAGAACCACCAGATCCACGAGCTAGAACCACTTATACCTCCTAATCCTCCACCTATATCCTGGAATAGGACCTATAGATGTCCTCCCATATGCTCGGACAACAGTAGTAATATCCGAACCCCTATAGTCTATGAGGAAGTTCCACTTAGAGGTGAATCCAACATTTTGCACTCTCATGTTTTGTGCGAGATGATGTGCCTAAGAATTTTCCTCCAAATAACATTGAATCCATCTATCCTGTCATTGATGTACTTGCTCCCTGACTTACTCCTCCTCTCCTACTTCCCAAGTTATCTTGCTGGTTACTTGTTGTACTAGATCTTTGGAAAACCAAGTGCAAGGGCTAGGTCACCAGGTGGATTAAGATGCACGCTCATGGCCAGGTATTCTTTGTTAGTGCACTTCAGCGTGTGATTCCAAGGAGGATCTCTATCATACTTTCCAAGATGGGGAGTTTTCTGTTCTGGCTCCACATCTTCTACGTGAGCTTCAAATCCTTCACAAGCCATCTCTCTCGTCAATGTTATACTTTCTACAATGGTGCACTTCTTCTCTATCTCCCTCTTGCACACCTCATTATACTTAAGCCACCTTTCCTCTCTCTTCCTTTCTACCGCTAGGTCTGCCATCTTTCACCAAACCTATTCCTGCACTCACACGTGGTGTATTTTAGTTAGCAATTGGTTTACTCTTCAGGTTTAAAGTTACCATCAATATCTTGATTGTTAGTGGAATACTTTGCAAGTATGATCCTCTAGGATACCAAAAACTAGAATTCAGCTACCTTCGGGAAAGAATACGTCGAAATTGAATATTCCAGAATATAACTATTTAGAACACCACGAAACCACCGAGTCCAGATCAGATCAACATAATAAAGGGCCTAAAATTCTTCTTGAGTCAAGACAAGATCATGATACCTCCAATTCTACTTAGATGCATAAGCAATCAGCCACTCGTATAATTCTCTTTGGAAAGATGGAAAAAATATCTCATATAAGATGTCATAAAGAATATGTTCTACCCAAGTGCATTTGTTAAACTCGGATCCACTACAAAACCATTGTGCATATTCTTCCTTCAGGTCAAGTATCCACTCCTCAATACTTGCTAGAGTTAAGTGTTATGTCTTCATTGCGAACCATCCTAAAAATAATTGAAAAAGAGGTCTTGGTGATGGAACCAATGATGTAGCTTACAATTTACCAGATAACACCCTAGATGTATTGGCACATCACTCAACCTAGAATGAGCGCTCACTTGAAGCATGCAAAGGTACCAGGTTCCTCTTTAGGGTTGTTGTAGCTTGATATTAGTGTGATGAAGGAAAAAACATATAGATCCATAAATAATCCATCATTCTATAATGTATGCCATATTTAGATCTATGAAAGAAAAAACTTAAACAATAATCAAGATTGAATCAAGAACATGCACTAATAAATTACACATATGAATGACACTTAGATTCATCCAATAACTTCCATATATTAATAAACACATAAGCTCCTTACAATAATGGCATTTTATATCGATGTGTGCATGGATCTGATATAGTAATCCAGTCATATGCACATATCTCTTTATGTTTACCTCTTATGCTCTGCATATACCTATATATCTCTCATCTCTCTCTCAGGTAATTCACTACATATATATAGGGTGGGGACTTTCCCTTCACCACTTATTTATTCCAAAAATAGGTCGCATGCTATTAATAGCCACATGTTGATTACAATGAGGCATTAATAGCCTTAGTTACAAAAAGAAATTTAGTCAAAGTTTGGTTGACTAATCTATTTTTAATAAAACTTGAATGAATAATTTATCTAATAAGAGCTCTTTCTTTTTGTGCAAGTCGTCTCTAATGTCTATACAATCTTTGTCTTCTTCTTCTTGATGTGACACCTGCAATTTGATCCACTTGCAATGATAAATTTGGCACCTTTACAATACTACCCCCTTGGATGCACATGTAAAAATAATATCCTTGTGTAAGAAAAATAATTCCTTTGTCCTTAATAGTTAGAAAAATATTCACCCTTCAATGTGGGTACTACTGCATGCATGTTCAAGAAAATAATACCCTTATTTTGTGAAAAATAAGGTAATTATCATTTCAAAAATGGTCTTCATGATCTTTGATGTTGACATCTATGCACTTCTCAACTTTTGTCTTATCTTAGGTACAAAAGGAATTTTAGTAAAAATTGAGGTAAACTTTCACCTTTCTTTGATATATTCTTCATAGTAATGTGACCTCCTTAGCAAGGTTTAAGGCATCATTAGTCACATCATGATCACATACAAAACCAAACTCTTTTTATTTTCTGACTTATTCATGTGCAAAATAATATTCCTTCTTGTAAAGGTGCTAATAATAAATCAGAGGCCAATTAATGTTTACCATGCACTTTTGTTATCTTTGGATGATTGGTATAGTTTTATCCTATCATAGATCCCTCCTTGACTCGGCACATATTATGATTAAATAATCATTGTGCTTGTTTTACATGGCACATATCATATCAAGCCTCCCTTTGAATTTGATTTTTATCATTGCATGTACTATGGTTTGAATGAAGTCAAAGCTAATAATTTCTGACTCAGGAAAGAAAGTACCCTCCCTATGACACTTGACCCATTTATTTGATGTCGCGATAAAAATAAAAATCAGTTACAATTAGGTTTTTGTGGTGTGACCACGTATGTACCTATTTCACCAATAAGTGCATGCGTATGAGCAAAATAGATAAGGTAAAGGTGACGAGGAATACCTGTTAAATGAAGGTCGAAGGTAGAGTGCACGCGTTCGATTTCTGATCCATTGCTGATTTTGAGAACTTCCTTTTGCTAGGAGGAACTACCTATAAATGTAAAACAAGACCATAAGAATAATATTAAACAATATATGTCGGTGAATTTGCCTATCGTGTACTAGATCCTGGGAAGTGTGGTACTTCCTAGATGGTTGTGAATCCATTGTTTAATATAATTTAATGTACGAAGTAATGAAAAAACAATAATATCCTATTATAGTTGATATGATTTAGGTATCTCATTCAAATACAATAAGAAAATATAATCTAATAGGTAAGGTTATGATCAAATTTGGAGGTTGGGCAAGTAGCCAAGGTGACTAGAATAGGTCAAGATCAAGTTTTTGATGGTTTTGGGTTATTTGGGTGAAGGTTATGAGGTTGTTGTTATAGGAAGAATTACCTGGATACGAGAGATCAAATTCGGTCAGGTACGACTAATGCCAGTTGAGAGGGAAACCGATGATGGTTTAAGTTAAGCTGACATCGGTAGAGGCAGAACTGGTAGAAACTTAATAAAATTTGGTTTTGGATGTTCGTTGTGATTGCAAAGAGAATGGAAGGATGTCTTTCCAAAGAAGTTGAGAATGCTCATAGATGCCTAGCATTGGATGTGGGGAGATAAAAGGTTATGGATGGTCATATGGGTGGATTGATAGGAAGGTGAGGATGATAGGATACAAAGGAGAATAGGATTTAGAGGTGAAAGTTAAAGAAATGATGATCTAAATAAGTATATAATAATGCAGATCTAAATGCACTTACTTGTATTTGCAAACCTAGGGGTTCAATGAGGGTGATGGTTGATCTCCGAAATTTGTGGTCAAGACTGTGGAATTTCTTCCCAAAATGCTACCGTGAATGCCAATGTCTTACGATCGAGTCTTGGAACCACTAAGGTGTTTCCGGGACGTGTTAGAGGGCTCTAAGTTCGTGCCTGTATGCATATATCTCTCTCCAAACTCGAATAATTATTCTAGCCTCTACAACTAGGTTACCAAAATTAATATATTGTAACCAATGATGGTTAGGGTGACTGATGTTGGTTTAGGGTTAACCGGCATCGGTTACTGGTAGGAAATCCTATGTTTTCCAAAATAGCAGATATTGGCTATCTTTTTGGTCAGTTCTTCCCATTGGTTTGGGTCTAAAATCATATTTTTTTCTTAAATAAGTGGGCATGTTGTTATATAAAGAATAGAAATCTAATTTTAGGGCTAGACTAAGTCTCGATTAGTTATGGTAAGTATAAATTGGGTCTTAGCTAAAAGAAACATACTAAGAATAGGTTCATTATGAGGTATCTAGGTGATATGGTTAGGTGAGGTGGTCAAGTGAGGATATTTATTAAATTAATTAAAGTAATTAATTCAATTTATCATGTGAACCTATGGGATTTGAATATGTAAGGTATGGTTTATTTAATTAACGAGGCTATAAGGGTGGTATGACCTAATTTTGGTGTCTACATTTTACCTCTTTTTTCATGTAACTTGTATTGATAAGCAACACTATCAAAATTAGGAAGTAATTTTCCCATGTGTGGGTGAGAGTGGGGTTTCCCAGTGTGGGTAAAGGTGAACCCCTTTAAGCTAGGAACTAGTGAGGTGTTATATAGAATCAGCAAGTGGTTTGATAAATGTGTAGTTGGTATGAGCTAAGGTTGGTGGGGAAGAGTATGGGTGCTTTGGGAAAGGGTAATGGTCAACTCGGTGTAATAGATATTATGCTAGGGTCAAATTGGGAAATGGGTAATGGTCCAGGGTAAATTTGGGTAATAGGTAATGGCAATCGAATGCATGCACATGTATAGACTACAACACGATGCTAGGTTAAATATCTTGCAAACTTTACATCGTCTAAGGTCGATAGGTTTATCCAAACAAGGGTGAAGTGATTCAAGAATCCAAGGCATAGGATATGGTCCGGAAACACAACGTAGGCATAGGATAGTTGTGTCATGTAATAGGTGGGTTTGGTACAAGGTATATTGGGTATGGTCAAGGCTGAACAATGTTGTGTTTGATTGGTGCAGGCGAGAGAGAAGTTATGGATGCGGGACAGTACCACCTCATGTTGTTAGCGATATGGTCAAGCTTGATGGCAAAGGAGTTGAAGCACATGATAAGTGTAGGATTGATTGGGATCTGATGAGTGCTTGGCATGTAGCTCGGGATGTAAGTTTTATGGGCCCACTCATCAATAGATGGGATTCAACGACCAACAATTTCCATTTCTTTGACGGTGAGATTCCTGTCACCCTAGAGGATGTATATAGGATCCTACAGCTACCAATAGTTGGGGAGTAGGTCTATTCTATTACCTCAGAGGCCTCAGAGGAGCCAATAGTGGTTGTTTTTGGAGAGTCAATGGTGGAACTAAGATACCATAGCGTGAGTCTGAGCTATGGAGACATGTACACAACCCATCCTCGAGAGATGAGGTTAGTTGTCCTGATTCTAGAGGTGGTGTGTTATTTTGCGTTTTCAGATGTGGAGGGTGGGAGATTCCCATGAGAACTGATGGGGGTTCTCCAAGACATGATGGAGGAGAGGACCTATTTTTCCTAGGAACCAGTATTCTTGGTGAAGTTATATAGAGAGTTGTTCACCTACGTGAGGCTACGGAGGTTCAGTTTGTGTTGTACCTTAATTCTTCACTATTGCACATATGAGCACATCATATGTGTGTGTCCAATTGGTTTTCCCTAACCTAATGCATTCAATGCAGGCTTGGTCTGAGTTGGTTAAAGGATTTGGGTACCTGTTGGGGGAGAGAACATAGCATTTAGGGTTGCACATGATGTGGCAAATTATAGGTGTGTGCTAGAGGAATTTTAAGGGGTTGACATTATTTAGAGGCCATATGTTGGCTTCTCTTCTTATAGACACATGGTGGTGGAGTTGGAAGAGTTATAACTGCTCAAGTGGATAGAGGGGTGTCATCTTTGGTGAGCATGAGATGATACCTATTGAGAGGGTCAAACAACATTTTGGGATGCCCCCAGATGTGCCTCAACCATTCCCACAATACATGAGAGATGGCGTGGAGAGGCTTATTCCTCTACCGCAACCAAATATATCAACGGGGAAGGAGGAGAAGGTGTTGGATAGGAAGATTGATGGCCGAGGTCACTGATAGATATAGGTAGTGGTGGGAAGAATAGCTACAGGAAACACCACTATGGTTAGGAAGCCCGACTTAGCCACTATTAAAGTTCACAGGACACAATCCAATGGTAGGTGGTGACCCTTTTGACATAGATTGAAGTATTATAAGGGTAGCTCATAGGATCGAGAGGAACAAGTTACCACTTTACAGTGCACGGTGGTATCCTTCCGAGCCCCAGTGTATAGGGATAGGTACTCACACGGGGTGGTGATGTACAGAGAGATGTGGGCCTATGTGAGGCTACAAAGGTTCAGTTTGTGGTGTACCTTCCTTCTTCACTTCTGGGCATACAAACACATTGTATGTGTACGTCTAGTTGGTTTGCCCCAACTTGATGCATTCGAGGTGGGCTTGGTCCAAGTTGGTTACATGAATTGGGTACCTATTGGGGAGAGCACAAGGTAGCTAGGGTTGCACATGATGTGGCATATTATAGGCACGTGATAGAGAGATTGTCGTGGTTTGACATTATTATGAGGCCATATTTTGGCTTCTCTTCTTACTGAGACACATGGTGGTGGAGTTAGAAGAGCTATAGTTGCTCGGGTGGATAGAGGGGCATCATGCTAGTGAGCATGAGATGATACTGTTGATAGGGTTAGATGATAGTTTGGGCTGCCCCAAGACGTGCCTCCACCATTCCCACGGTATAGGAGAGATGACGTGGAGAGCCTTATTCCTCTACCAAAACCAAATGTTCTAAAAAGGTAGGAGGAGAAGGCGATGGACATGTGGATTGATGACACTGAGGTCACTAACAGATATAGGTAGTGGTGGGTGGCGTATTATATGGCAAACACCACCATGGCTAGGGCATCTTGACTTAGCAACTATTACAGTTCATAGGGACAAATTCCAAGGGTAGGTGGCCACCTTTTTGACACATCTTGGAGTATTGTAGGGGAATATCATAGGATTAGAGGCACAAGTTGCCACTTTACATGTGCATGTGGTAGCCTTACAAGCCTAGGTTACACAAGGACAAGTACCTACATAGGGTGGTGATGGTGATGGGGGACAAGTATCGACTTACTAGCATATATATTAAGATTATAGGGATAATTAGCCACTACACATGCTCGGTTGTGGCCCTACAGGCCTAGGTTATAGTGTAGGCACCTTCACACAAAGCTAGGGATAGGGTCCCATGGTACAGGGAGGAGGGAAGGGTTCATAGGTATAGGGGCCAAGGCCATCATTAGTAGGACAGATCTCACAAGTTACTTATGAGACCTATGGCACCACCACAAATAGTGTCGATGGTGAGATTCAGGGATGCCCTAAATAAGGCCATATATTGCCAAGATTAGCTAACAACCGCAAGGATAGATGTCCCCTCCTATGAAAATTACAGGGCACAATAGGCCTCAATTGAGAGGAAGAGATCTTGCATGCATAATGCAGAGATTACAGGGGGGGCTTTTGAGCCCCAAAACAAGGTCGGGGTGTGAGGCTACTAGTTCACGGAAGCCTGATCTGATCTAGCTGCAGCCGAGTGAAGACTAAATCAAAACCCATGGAGGGTGGAGAGATGATGGCAATGTGTTAAATAGGTAGAGAGGAGGAGACAAATGATATTGGCCCCAAGGGTCTCAGTTGGGGTGATGATTAGTCACTTGGTATGGTTTTTTTTTTTTTGATATTTTAATATATATACTGGCCTGTGCGCCGAAGATGGTGAGGCTATACATGAGAGTTTTTGTGAGTTGATTATTATACCATCTTGCATGAAAAATATTTTGAATTAGTACTTGAGAGATACTTGTATTATTTTTATCAATTTATATGTGATGGATACACATACTTTCATTTATAGATGGTGAGATTGATGGTGTGGATGATGTATTTGTGTTTTGAAATTTCCATTGTTATTTGTGTATGGATGGAAACTAGGTGGATTAGGCATGGTGGAGTCAGGTATAGGCATGGTGGAGTTAGGTCGGTTTAGGCATGGTTGAGTTAGGTCAGTTAGGCATGGTTGAGTTAGGTCAGCTAGGTATGGTTGAGTCGGGTATAGGCATGGTTGAGTTAGGTCAATTAGGAATGGTTGAGTTAGGTATAGTCATGGTTGAGTTAGGTCGGTTAGGCATGGTTGAGTTAGGTCACTTAGGCATTTTTGAGTTAGGTCAACTAGGCATGGTTTGATCATGTTTTGGGTTTTGATTTAATTTCCACATTATTGGTAACATGGGAAATAAATGATGATTTATATGTGTGTTATTATGTAAATTTCCAAAAAAATGATATTATAGAAATGTGGAATGATTAATTGGATGTTTTGATAGTGTGATAAAATGGTAGTTATGTGTGAATGACAAATTTCCAAATGTTAGAAAAACTAGAAACTAATTAAGGGTGAATGTTAATTTTTGGCCTTTTGGAAGAAACACATGAAGAACGTGTTCCATTTGGATAAGGTTCCATTCAGCTTTGGTGACAGGTGTCCTGAAGGAATATACCTTGTGATAGAAAGAAAGTTAATCATGACATGGAGAGGCATGCACAGGGTGACCCACACCTTGACACTTGGGGCCAGATCTGAGGCTGCAGAGAGGAGTTTGTTAGAGCTCAGATGCCTATTTATACGTGTGCCCTTGGCAAAGAAGAGAGAGAAGTGAGGTAGTGGAGCTCTATAGAATTACTGCATGAGAACTATGGGATGAAAATGGGTAAAGGATTCTAGTAAGGATGTAATGGGGAAATGGGGAATGAAAATTTTGTTTTGTGAGAATACATGTATGGATCTAGATATGGCGCATGACTATGGTCTGCCTCTCTGTGATACTTTGTAGCAAGACTATGAATGAATATGATAAGGTTACCATCATGTTTACATTAAGATCTCCTTCTATGTATTATCTGCATGTTTTTACTCTACTTTTGATCTTGTATAATCATGGACCTTACTTGAATGATTAAGTATATTTGTGGATTTACAACTTCTTGGTTCTATTATTTATCTATTGCGTGCTTTGTTTCTGTTATGACTGAAGGGGTGTAGAAGCCATCCTGAGCTCTATAGCTTCTTCATGTCTATTAAATCACTAAGTCAGAATCATGAACTATGCCTTCCACTAGACTCACATAAAAGAGAGACTCGGCTCCCTCTCACGTGCCTCGGGTGAGCCCCTGCCCATTGGGTGATAGGTCAGCACGCATGAGGTTCCCTTGTTCTTGGTGGGTGTAAAAATGACTACATCTTGGTTCCATTTGCTGGGACCTCTTTTCAAAGTTGTAGTGGAACATGGCATACATCATGATCTGTGCAAAAAGTGATGGTGGAGCGCTTAACACTTGAAGGTGTTGAAGATTGGTTTAAAAGCATGGAGGATGAATTCACTCAGAGATTCAATACGGATCTGGGTTTGATACATGAAGATGGGTGGAAGACACTCTTTATCATGAGTTATATGAAACCTTCTTCTGTTGTTTCCCAGTAGAGTTATTGAATGGCTCTGGCTTATACATCTAGATCGGGGTGGTGTTATAAATCACACCCTTGGACCCAAGAAACATATCAAGAACTTGCAAGATGCTGATCTAATGTGGACCCATGCTATAGATCATTGGTGGAAGGGAGTATTGACTAGCTACACTCTGGAATATGCCATTTCCATGTATTCCTATCTAGAAGTTGTTGAGTTTGAGTTCTTGTGAGAGCCCAGGGATCATTTCTATGTGTTATTCCCCTTGTGATCAAAATCTTGATGGTAACCATGGGTTTAGAGGCATTTCCTATGGCCGGCTAAACCACCCTGAGTGCTTGGTGAGGAAGCCAGGTTGGGGAAGGATGGCTGATCTGATGACTGAACAGGAAAGGGAGGAGAGATGGCTCAAGTATAATGAAGCACGTGAAAAGGAGATCGATAGACAATGTGGGATTACAAGTGGGTTATGGAGCTAGACATGGTGGAAAGGAGTTGAGGTTCACGCGGAGGATGTGGAACCCAAACAGTCTGTGGTACCCCATCTTGGTAAGCATGGGAGAGAAAACCTTGTGGCTTTTGATGAGAGTCCATCACGTAGAGAAAGAAGAGTCATTGGCATGCATCTGACCCCACCTAGCAGTGACCAAACCTTGGTGCTTGGTTTGTTTCAAATGAGGGAAAAGTATAGTTGATCCATTTGATATCAAGTGGAAGCAACCGATCGGTGCCTAGAAGATACAACTTCTCATTTGGGACTTCTATGGCTTCACACACTATTCGGTATTTGGTGGAATGTTTGGACAAGGCACGTATATATAGCTGGTTTTGGAAGCATGTTAGGAAGTGGTGGAGGAAATATGACTGGGAGTGGTACTAGTTCACAAAACTATCGGCACGTAATTTAGTGGGATGATGGGAGCATTTTCAACATGACAAACACAGGCCCTATACCTAACACAGGAGGATCTGGAGGTGGAAGTGGTGGAGCTGGTGGCTCAAGATCTAGTGGGTCCGGTGGAGGAGGAAACACAGAGGAAACCAAGGGACTGGATCGGGAGGACAAGGGCCTCAGCCACCTCCTCAAGTCTTTTTGAGATGTCTCTACACTTACTAGATTATAGTGGGATAGAAGATGCCACAGAGCATGTGCATAAGTGTGAGCTGCTATGGCGCGTGAAGGGAATCATGACCCAAGATCGAAAGGCCAGTCAATTTGTGATGACCTTGCAAGGATGCGCATAGTTGGTATAGAAAGTATGACCCTCATCAGACTGTTGTGGATTATACCACATTGAGAAATGCATTCTTGGTGGAATTCCACATACCTGAGTTTGAACAAAAGAGCATCAATCTCTCTCAAAGAAATCCAGCAGGGCATGGCAGAGAGTGTGGGAATATGATGCATGTGCTTTAAAACTCTTTTGTCTAAACTATCTTATGATATCCACCCTTCACAACATGCTCAAGTGGTTTTTGGAGGATTGATCACACCCTTTAGGAGGGATTTATCTCATAAAACATTCATGGACCCACGTGAAGTGTTGGAAGCTACTTTTTGCATGCTGAGGTAGTTGGTAGTGTTGACACTAGTGTTAGCCCATTTTTGGAGGCTCAGATTGCTGCCATGGCTAAGAAATTGGAGAAATTATCTACCAACATAGTTCCAGAGATTCATGGAGGGATGTGGTGCATGGATTGTAATGTAGAAGGGCACACAAAGGATAATGGTGGGGTATGTACTCGGAAGGTGGTGCGCCGTAGTGGTAAATTATGAAATATGTCACGAGGACCATGATGCAAGTAGGTGCCCCCTTCATCAGCATGCGTGATCCACAAAAATGTATCTTGTTATTGTAAGATATGTACCTCAACCACACATGACACCAAGGATTGTAGATTGATTGACCAGATTCATGAGGTAATTGATCTTGGTGTGTGCCAGACTGGCATTGCCAGTAGTTCCAAAGGAGATGACCATGGGTATGGAGAGCGCAGAGATGGAGGTGTGCATGGAAGGGTTTTGTGGAGGATTTCGTGGTCATGGTAACCATGGAGGAAGAAGTGAGTTTCCGCGTGTGGGACGTGTTTTAATTGTGGAGCCACAGACCATTATAAGCGTGAATGTCCAGATCTTCTACAATGCTCATGGTGTGGAAAAAAACATAAGTACGAAGAGTGCCCAGAGTTATACGAACATATGAGTCAACAGTACGGAAGGATAAGGGTGCTGCCATGGTGAGTATTAAGAAGGCTGATGCACAATGGCTTCCCGTGAGTAATACATGAATCAAAACTAGAGCTTGTTATGGTAACAACAAGGGTGGAGTCACGTGTGCAAAGGAAGTGCCTAGGTAGAGACCTCTGGTTTGAGAGAAGAAGTAGTACATGGGAAGTATCCAAACCCGGCTCACTAGAAAGAAGTCTACCAGGAAACCATGGATGTAATTCAAAGTTTACAAGGGGAGATCCAATGCTTAAAAGAGCAAACTAGAAAGGATGAGAAAAGAAGAACCATAGAAGCACCAAAGGATGACTTGGATGAGGTTAAGGAGGTGTGTAAACTACTGCTGAGGTAGGAGAATATTATTCCCCTTCTAGGAGCATGGTTGAGGGAAAAGGTACCACACGCCGGGGGAGAACATGAAAGGTAGATCCTGCATGCAAACCTCCCACCTCACAAGCCTTGATTATGACAAAGAGATTACCTTGAACGTAGTAGTGGATGGATGGTTGCTTAGCAACATCCTCATTGACACAGGTGTGGAGGTTAATGTTCTCACTCTGGATGCCTGGCATCAAATGGGAAGACCTGCATTACAACCATCTTCAAATGTGTTGTATATGGAAAATAAGACAAAGGCAATGCCCATAGGTGTCTTGAAGGATGTGACCATTACCATTCAGGGGACTAAGTTCACTGGGGATTTTGAAGTCTTGGTGCTTGCCGAGGTAGATAATTTCCCAGCGTTACTTGGGCACCCGTGGTGTTATAAGAATAATGTAGATCTTCGGTTTAACAAGGGGTACATAAGCTTTGAAAACAAGGAAGAGAGGGTGATTATACCACTTGTTGATGGAAATTCACACCCCTATACTGAACCCCTTGGAGAGGAGGTCCTGGATAGAATATATGTGTGCTCCATAAGAGATCCAGAGACCATCCACCCTATGAAGGAGTCATCTAGTTTGATGATGCTCAATCTATCAGTGATACTACCAATATAGCATGTGATAATTGGGTGCATGGGACTTATGAATTGATTGGGTGACATCTGAAAGGATCGGTGACCAAGGTAACCATGCATGCATATAGTTGGCACTGGGAGGAAAGGCAATAACCAAGTATTCTGGGGATGCATACCCTGAGGTATTTTTAAGAGAAATGGAAGCTCAATGGAGGGAGGATGAGTGATGAAGTATGCTAGGTTATGTTTTGATAGGCACAACAAAGGTGGTGGGCCGCGCATAGTGAAAACTTGTTGGAATGGTGTGAAGTTAGAATTGTGCTCACTGTCTGATTCTCGAAAAGCAACATACCCACCGCTATCAAGGATTACAATGGCAATGGACCCACCTCTTCCCACATCCAGGCATGTGAGAGGGTCTCTGGGGAGAAGTGTGGAAGCTTTACCACCCTCCCTTTGGGTGCACAAGTGTATATTCGACACTACAAGGTTGTGCGCGTGCTTGGTACATCCATTCTAAAACACGCCACCAAATGGGAAGTTGGCAGGAATTAGTGCTGACTTGGTTCACACATTCGAGTACCAAAGTACCAAGCAACCAGTTGATGAGGCATTGCAGACTATCAAATGCCTCACTCTGGGGGATTGTGCCATGGTGGAAGATAGATTAGTAAACTTACTTGGTGGACCTAGCTTGGAAGCGTGGTTCAAAGAGGAGGAACTAGAAGACATACAATTTGAGCGCACGTGTGCTAAAAAGGAGAAAGGAAAGATGGTATTGTTTGATGGAGAGGAGATGGAGAACCTGAATGTCAACCATTTGGTTGGGATGTGAAGTGAAGTGTTGAGTGTAGTGGATGCATGTGTGCACGCGTATCATGAACCACTCAAAACCAAGAAAGTTAACATCGGCTCAGAGAGAGGAGCCCAAGGAAGCTATCATTGGGGACTACTCGTTCGACAAAGAAGTATCAAAGATCATCGATCTCTTATGTGAATTTGAGGATTTATTCCCCCACATGGATACCATGAGTTGAAAGGCATCCACCATTCATTGGGGGAAATGAGGATAAAGTTGAAAGATGGTGTGCCCGGTCAGGAAGAGGCCTTATAGGATGAATCCCAACATGCGCGTAAGGGTTAAAGAAGAGCTAGACAAAATGATAGCATCCGGTATCATTGAGGCTATGGAGGAATCAGAATGGATAAGTCCAATGGTGATCAAGCATAAAGAAGGATGGGTGGATTAGGATATGTGGATTATAGGGAATTGAATGTTGTTTGCATCATAGATCCTTTTCCCACCCCCTTTACTGAAGAAATTTTGGAAGGAGTTGTTGGGCGCGAGGTCTATTCCTTTACGGATGGATTCTCGGGATATCACCAAGTAAGGATTGCCAAGGAAGACCAAGAAAAGACAACTTTTCACCACCGAGTGGGGAAGCTTTGCATACATGGTCATGCCCTTTGGGTTGAAGAATGCACCCATTGTATTTTCACGCATAGTGGTACAAGCATTTAAGGACTTCATCCACAAGTTCCTTCAAGTATATTTGGATGATTGGACAGTGTATGGATTGGTAAGGGACCATTGTGATAACTTGAGGTTGATGTTTGAAAGATGTCGGTAGTTGAGGATCTCCCTCAACATCAAGAAATGTATCTTTGCAACTCCTTTTGGAACGTTGTTGGGGCATATCATATGCAAAGAGGGCTTACTGGTGGATCCCGTGAAAGTTTGTAGTTATTATTGTGGGGTTAGGGGAGCCTACCAGCCAAAGTGCCATGTGTGGATTTCTTGGACACACTGGGTACTATAGAAAGTTCATTAAGGGATATGCCAAGATCGCCATGCCTTTGGAAATATTGCTCAGACATAAGAGTGCCTTTCAGTGGGGAGAGGCGCAGCAGAGGGCATTTGACACTCTAAAAGAAAGGCTTATCACCACACCTATTCTATGATTCCCATCATGGGATAAACCTTTCCATGTCCACGTGGATGCCTCTAGTACAACAATGGGAGCCATTCTTGCTCAACCAAGAGAGGGGATTGTTGATCATCCCTTGTGTTTTGCAAGTAGAAAGTTGACACCAGCAGAAAAAAATTATACAATGACCGAGTGTGAGGCATTGTCAATGATCTACGTGCTCCACAAATTTAGACAATATCTACTGGAAACTCCCTTCATATTCTACACTGACCATATGGCCTTGAAGTATCTAGTAAACAAAGCAGTGTTGTAAGGGCGCATATGCCGTTGGGTACTTTTATTTCAGGAATTTGAATTCAAAGTGGTGGTAAAACCGGGAAAGAACAATTGTGGGCTAGATCATTTATCAAGGATTGATTTGGGAGAGGATGCACAAAGTATCGAGGAAACCATGCCGGATGCACAACTATTCAAGTTGTGGCACGTGCCCTAGAATTAGAAGACATTGTCATTTTTCTCAAGGAAGGTGTGGCACCCAAAGGGATGAATGCTCTAGAGAGGAAAAGGTTAGCCATACGCGCCATGCCCTTCATGTTGATCAATGGGGATTTGTATAAAATGGGGCCATGATGAGGTTTTGCATGCGGTGTGTATTAGAACATGAACGCATGGCCTATAATAGAAGAAGCCCATGGTGGGATTGTTGGAGGACACTATGCAGGGAATGCAACCATGCGTGCAAGATCCTAGTCACTGGACTATGGTGGGAGACAATTCACTAAGATTGCATTGAGTTTTGCAAGGCCTGTGACCACTACCAGTGCCTTGGAAAACCTAGAAAAAGGGATGAGATGCCCTTGTGCCCCATCACCAAAAGTGGAACCT
Source organism: Taxus wallichiana var. yunnanensis (assembly GCA_018340775.1). NCBI lineage: Eukaryota > Viridiplantae > Streptophyta > Pinopsida > Cupressales > Taxaceae > Taxus > Taxus wallichiana. The sequence goes on along the minus strand of CM031237.1, from coordinate 670,969,493 downwards.
TTTGAAAATGGGCAATAGATTTTGTAGACCAATCTCACCAGCTGCGTGAAGGACTAACTCATGGTATATTATTACCTGTACTGATTATCTGACAAGGTGGGAAGAGGCCGCATGCCCACTAAGGATTGCACCACAGCCATGGCTGCTAGATTTTTGTGGGAGAACATTATCAAGTAGGTATGGGTGCCCATTAAGTTTAACAAGTGATAGGGGCACTCACTTCTTAAATGAAACAATCAGATTCTATTGGTAGAATTCATGGTAGCCCATCACAAGACTACCCCTTATCACCCTCAGGAAAATGGGACTGCAGAGGCATTCAACAAAATCCTTAGTCACACATTGACTAAGATATGTGATGTGGGTAGGTAGGATTGGGATGACAAGGTATCAATAGTTCTTTGGGCATACAAAACAACGTATAAAAGGTTGAACAAGGCCACACCATTTCAACTGGTGTTTGGCGTGGAGGCTAGTTTTTCCAGTTGAATTTATGCTACCATCATCTGCGTATAGCATGTGTGCAGGAGGATTGGATGATGAAAAAGCACTGGAAGAAGAGGAATAGATGAATTGATAAAGTTGGATGAAAGGTGCTCACTAGCAAGATGGAGCCAAACAACTGAAAAAGCTAAGAAAAAGGCATGGCATGACCACCACATTAAGAACAAATAGTTTGAGGTTGGCCAGATGGTATTGCTATATGATTCAAAATTTCTACGCCATCCTGGAAAGTTGAAGGTGCATTGGTTGGGTCCTTATGTAATTTCATACATCCTTGATTTCGGGCGCGTGCCAGTTACAAGCGCTGGATGGAACAAAATTACCTAGACACTTCAATGGGAGTAGGCTGAAGCCCTACTATAAATAATGCTTCTTGGTGTTTGTAAATAAGGTAGTTTATGCTAGTTAGTTTAGAATTTCCTTTTATGCTTTTCCTTTCTTGTTTTTCCCTTTCACGTTGTTGTCTTGTTTTGCACCTTGGGTGCGGTAACCTTATTACTTTTTAACTTATGAATGCGCAGAGGACCACACATCGATTTAGTGTGGGGTGAGGTGATAAAGAAGGATGAAGTTATTCTGTAGGAGGATTGGGTTGGTAGACCATTTGAATTGGCCCTGTTGAAAAGATGCATTAGGAGAAAAGAAGGCAGATGGGTGGAAAAATAAGGTTACATTGGAAATCCACGTACAAGGAGAAAAAGTGCAAAAACATGAGGTAGGTGAAAGCAAGAATCATGAGGATGGAAGAGGTGCCTTGGGCATTGGTAACACATGTGCAAGAGTCTTCTATCAAGATGGATTACTTGCATGATTAAGGTTGGAAAATTTTTCATGCAAAGGTTGGAAGGTTGGAAAATTTTTCACGCAAGGATTGGGTGGGTGAAAACCTTTTCATGCAAGGATTGGGTGCGTAAGGAAAAGTGCTAAAGTCGGGTTTGTTTGAAAAATGCCACATTAAATATTGTCATACGGTGGTAGGTAGCCTAGCCTTTAATGCGTAAAAGTGGGAAAAGCTATAAATACAAGGATGGGCAGTTCATTATTTTACTTTGCAAAAACAAGGAGAATGATTTTCTTTCAAGAGCTAGGGTTTTGAGAGCTGACTCGTGTGAAGGAAAATCTCAAAAACTCACGTGCAATCGGTCCATTAGATCTACAAACTAGAGTAGAAGTGATTCATGGGTGTGAGGAACATTGTGAAAGAGCACCGTGATCGAAGGAGGAAAATCAGAGATTAGGGTTTGTGCTCTAGGGCATGGGGGCGCATGAAGAAAACTCTCAGACAACTGAAAGTAACCAGGGAATGAAAGCAAAGGGTAAAATGATGGCCACAAAACTAGTTGATAAGCTATAGTACAATCCAAGAAGGGAAAGGGTAAGGGAAAAGGAAAGAAGAAAGAAGAAGAAATCCCCTTGGATACCAATGAGGAATGGTACTCAGAGATGCAATACCGGATGGGGTTTTGCTAGGGCAAGAGTGGGAGTCCCACATAAGATAGATGACCGTGATCGACTACAATCACCGGTCAAGTATAATCATGAAGGAAATGGCACTGGAGCTGGTGCACCCCACAAACAAATGAACACCTGATGGGATGCCAATCTACAGTGATGTAGTCAAGGTGAAAATGGAGAAGGTAGGGCTTCTCCAGCTTTTTGAGTTTCCATACTTTGGGAAGCCCGAGTGCTTGTACCAATGGTTAATGATGCATGCGTACATGAAGATTTCTTTTCTACTTCACAGGGCAAAATGTGCATAACTCCCTAGTTAATCTCACACTTTATAGGCCTAATGTAAAGGGGACGCGATCATAGATGACCTCCAGGATGAGGAGGCAATCAAAGAAACCATTACATCCCAGGATTATAAGAAGGGATCAAGATACTACGATGTCTCGGATATCAGCATGATCCGGTGATGAAGATGGCCGCGCACCTTGTCTCCAAGCTGAATGGACAAGAGAGGTGGACCCAGTGAGCAAGCCCTAGTTGAATGTCTGTAGGAAGGTCATGAAGGCACCATATACAACATCTCCCAATACATAGTAGATGAAATCATAAGTAGCGTGGAGAATGGAGGAAAGATCTTGTTTGGAAACATTCTGTTAACAATTGTGTTCTTAGAAATCGGGGTGCCAGATGCATCCGATAAATTCATATGGGAGTACCCCATGAAGATCCCTCACCCATGGATAGATTCAGAAATACACATGTGAGTCAATGATAGGGGTGCACAAGGCATGCTTAGACAAATGGTACACGTGCACCTTAGGAATGCATTCGGGGCTGAATGGTGGATTCCTGAGCAACTCCCTATGGTGACTGAAGGAGAAGTAGAGTTTGTGGTATACCAACACTTCTGCATTGGTAGATTCATCTTGGTGGATGGTAGTTGGAGTCCTGGTGTGCAAACTCCCCTTCTCATTTACTGCCCAATTTTTCCAAGCAGGGGTAAACAGATACAAGGAATCAAAGAAATTAAATCTGGAGTTGTCCACCCTTGACAGAGAGCACAGGGAGATGAGAAAGAAGTTGGTCTACCTAGGGAAGTGCACATATACGTTGAAAGGTACGTGTCACAGGATGTGCACATCGTAAGGCCATTGACCTTACCGATTATTGAGAGAGTGCTGCTGCTAGGATCTACCTACGCATAAGGCCAAATTTTGAAAGGGTGCATACGTGGAGAATGAGATATCCATTGGATGACCCCATGGGAAGAAAGAAGCCCATGCCAAAGCGCAAGGAGAGAAGAAGAAGAAGAAGAAGAAAAAGAGTGGTGGAGAGGCAGAATGTAGATACTGCACAGGGCCGAGTACCTACGTCCGAAGAAGAAGAGGAGAATGGTGGTCAGGGAAAAGACCCCGAGAGCCTGTGAAGCCACCATCCCCTGAAGAACCTTCAGATGAAGAGAAGACAACATCCCCGACTCTAGAGTTTTCTGCAAGGGAAGAAGAACAAGGGATGGAGGAACAAGGGTCTGAAGATACAGATGACCCGAATGCCTATATAGGTGAAAAGGATGATGATGGAGGGGAAGAGTTGGAGGTGGATCAAGAGCCGATTGATGTCCATGATTCAGAGGGAGAGGAAGAGAGGATACAAATGATGCTTTCATCTTTGTAAGGAGGAAGGGCACCCAAAGGGAGGGAGGAAGGGCAGAGTGAAGAAAGGAGTGAAGGGGCTAGTACCAAGGAGCCAGATATGCCCAAGCTCACTCAGGAGGAGGTGAATGAGAAGGCAACAAGGGAGGTAGAGAAGATAATCAATACCCTGGTCGAAGAGGAGTTGGAGTGCAGTGTGGAGCTAGTGCTTGGTGAATTCAAAGAAGAGCAGAGGGAGAAGAGTGTGGGTAGCACAAAAGGCCCAACTCTTTTGGTAACTATTCCCAAGGGTGTGTGCATGGGAAGTAAATGTGGAAGGGGGAAGAACAATGATGGGTTACATTGATGACCCCAACAAAGTTTTTTTGCATGTGCACATTTCAAAGTACCATGCCCACCAAGGAGCTCACCGCCATGGAGTCCTTTGATCCTGAGGGTGGATACCCGCGAACAAGGAAGATGCTATCATGGGCATTCGACTCCCACCTCGATGAGCCTGAGTTTGAGGTTAACCAAGGAGTGGTATTAATGTTGTCTCGAAGGAAAGGGGGACAACCCCATTGTAAACACACAACAACTATCGAGATGAGCAAGTGTAATGCACTCAACAAAGTCTCCATGGAAATCGAGGCTAGGCTCTTTGGGAAGGAATGATAGGGTTAAAGTCTTGGAGGACCTATGGAGAAGAGGAAGGAAGAAGTAGTGAAGCTAATGAAGGACCTCAGCCTTGAGAAATTAATCAAGTGCTCAACTACAGAGGGAGCTTCAAGAGGAAAAGGCTAAGGTACACGTGAAGTTTCCAAGAAGGTGGAGCTCATCTCCCAAGTGATTATCATGAAGCACCCAGACCTTAACCCTCCCACGTAAAAGTATAGATCCTCCCTAGAGTGTCTAGAGGACTTGACTCGGATCCTCACCATGGAAAGGCAGCCTTTGGCATTGGAGTCAGAGAGGAGGTAGTGTGCATGCTTGGAGAAGGAAGACAAGTTGAAGTCATCACTCATGGCTGAATACAACAAGGTGCTCGCTGATGTAAGAATAGCTGCACAAACCACATGGGGTCACTTATGACCATTGCGTGGATCAAGACAAAGTGACAAGCATACTGCTTGCCAATGATGAGGCCGAGCTGAAGGAATTTTCAGAAAAGAATAAGGGCAATAGAGCCGAGTGAGAAAGGATCATAGCCAAAGTGGAAAAGAAATCAAAGCTATTGAGAACGGTGAGTCTCAATCAAAACCCGGCTAAAAGAGCTCTACAAGGTCATCACGAGGAAGATGGATGCCCTGGAAGATCACGCTAAGGAACTGGAGACTGTGGTGGAAACCATTACCACACAAGGGGAAGGGTTAACCTTCGATGAGGTGAGCACCTTGGTTGGTGACATCTGCACTAAAGCACAGGATGAAGTCAGCGCTTGGAGTACACTGGAGGCCGACCTACAACAAAAATTTTCCCCTTCTTCTTCTTTAGGAAATTTTCCCCCTATTCTTTCTCTCCCCCATTCTTTATTCTTTCCTCCATTCTTTTCCAAGGCAAGGCCTTGCATTCTTTTTGTACTACATTCTTTGAGAAGGTTCCCGAGGGTGGAGAATAGGTGAAGTGTGGGGTAATGTTGGGCCCCTAATATAGCTTCCAAATCTTAAAGGCACGTAGGTAGGCGCGCATGGCCGGAGGAAAGCATGCAAGTGAAGGCACGCAAGGTAAGATTCAAAAAGGGTTCTTGGAGAACCAAGGGGTGTGCACCCGTGAAGAACAATTGGGACTTAGCCATTTTTGGCCTTTTGGGTAGAACACATGAAGAACGTGTTCCATTTGGATAAGGTTCCAGCCTAGTGACAGGGTGTCCTGGAAGGAATATACCTTGTGATAGAAAGATCCAAAAATTTAATCATGACATGGAGAGGCATGCACCTGGGGTGACCCACACCTTGACACTTGGGGCCAGATCTGAGGCTACAGAGGAGTTTGTTAGAACTCAGATGCCTATTTATACATGCACCCTTGGCAAAGAAAAGAGAGAAAAGTGAGGTAGTGGAGCTCTGCAGAATTACTGTGAGAACTATGGGATGAAAATGGGTAAAGGATTCCAGTAAGGATGTAATGGGGAAATGGGGAATGAAAATTTTGTTTTGTGAGAATACATGTATGGATCCAGATATGGCACATGACTATGGTCTACCTCTCTGTGATACTTTGTAGCAAGACTATGAATGAATATGATAAGGTTACCATCATGTTTACATTAAGATCTCCTTTATGTATTATCTGCATGTTTTTACTCTACTTTTGATCTTGTATAATCATGGACCTTACTTGAATGATTAAGTATATTACTATAGAGGAAGATTATTCCCTTGTTTAGAAGACTAAAACCATAACACACGGTTTAAATATGAAAAAGATGGTTTCAAGTGATGAACGACCATGGGATTCCATCTTGAAAAATATGAAAAGTATCCATGAAAATCATGCCATGAGTAGAGTCATGGTATTCATATTGAAGATAAGGCTGAAAAGTGATGGGTAATCACATGATTTTGTTTAGTCGTTAATCAAAAGAATGGGTGATATGAAAGGTGAAGGGCGCTCAAGGACAAGCTTAAAATAGACAAGAAGTGATATATGATTTTATTTAATAATAGAATAATCGAATATGCAAGGTGTTCATGGGTTTAGGTTTGGGTTTACCTTCGAATTAATACCAATGATAAGCACCCGATCCATAGGTATGAGTAGTGATATAGGGTCCAAGCCAATTAGGAGCAAATTTTCCCCGTTTACTTTTCTCTTCTTTGGTTACATGTTGATTTTCCTTCAAGATGAGGTTGCTGACCTAGAAGATTTGCTCATGGACATGTTTTTCATAGGCACATTTGATATGTTTTGGTAGATTTGGAGATGATCAAGAGCATTGAGATGATGTTCATCTAATAACTTGAGTTGTGCCAAATGGTCCTAGAAAAATTTATCATCATTGAGCATGTCTTGGAGTGAGATGTGGAGAGATGGAATTTAGACTTCAAGAGGTAAGACAACCTTGGTATCGTAGACCAGAGAGAAAGGTGTGGTAGTATTCGAAGTGCAAATACTAGTTTAGTAAGCCCACAAGGTAAAAGGAATGTGCGTATGCCAATCCTTTCATTATAGATCGCCAACTACTTTCATAATATTTTTTAACGTTTTATTGGTTGATTCTACTTAGCCATTTATTTTTAGGTAGTAAGGTGAAGAGAAACTAAGTTGAATGCCAAAAGTGTCACAAATCTTTTGTGAGGTTTTGTTTTTGAACTATTTGTCATTATTAGTGATGAGACGGTGAGGAACACCAAAGAGACAAATAATGTGATGGTTGATGAATTCACAAATTTTATCAGCTTTTTTACAAATGAGGTGATGGATTATACCCATTTAGTGTAGTATTTAGTAGCAAAGTTATAATCCATAGATGGTTTTGTGAAGAATGAGGATTGATCTCTCCGATAATATCCAAACCCCATTGAGAAAAGGGCCAAAGTTCTTGTGTGACCTGTAAGGCATGACTAGGTGTGTGATGAAGATTAGCATGTTGCTAGCATTTCATACAACATTTTTCATAGTCACAACAATCACGGTTTAGGCTTGGCCAATAATACCCTAGGTGAACAATGTGTTTAGCGATATAGCTAGGCCACTTTGAAGTGACCTCCACAAATTCCTTCATGAACTTCCTTGATGGTGTAGGGAATTTTAGAACTTTTAAGGCATTGTAAGAGAATACCATCGAAGCCGCACCTATGCATAAGATCACCCATGATGAAATAGTGAGAGAAACTTTTAAGAAAGGTGCGTTATCTATTATGAGTAAGATCGGGAGGCGAATGGAAAGGGAAAGGTATTCTTTAAACTAATTATACCAAAGGTCACGTGGGTTAGGTGCTGCGGTTTCAACGTACTTGACATATCAAGATAAGTAAGAAGGTGATTGTAACCTTTTATTGTGACAAATATTTTGGAGTCGTAAGGCAAAGTGGGTATCCGAGAAGATAGGTAGGCTACAAGATTCACAAATTTATTAGTAGAACGTGGGGTGGTTTGTAGTTCGTAATTAAGAAAAGGTAGTCGAAGTATGTCAACATGGTGTTGTTGGAACATAATGATTAAGTGGTATGACCAGCCCTTAATGTATATGGGTCCATCACTAATATATAGATTAATATTTAATAATATGAAATATTTCTATTTCTATTATTTAATATGTTAACATATGTATATGCTTTAGGTTAAATATTTAATATCATGAAATGATTATATTTCTAATATTAAATATTATAAACCTAGGTGTATGTGTCAACCATTTTAGGTTAAAAAGGTAGGTCATGAGACATACCGATTACCTTATATAAAAAGGACTTTAGGTCATCATTTGATATATTCAGAAATATATCAAAGGTGTGTAAATCAGTGATTTGGTTTTACCCTTGGTAAATAGGGTTTCAAAGGAGGAGGTGATCTTCTTTGGATGTAAAATAAATTATTTGAAGTAAAAGGTTATTTTCAAAGTGGTTTTTACCCTATTGGGGTTTTCCACTATAATTCTTGTGTTACTGTGTTATTTACTTCCTATAAGTATTTCTTTATTTACTTATGTTATGATGTAATCTTTATTTAAATATTTATTGTAACATTATGTAATATGTAAGTTGATTAAATCCATATTTATTAGAATCCTCAAATTCTAACATGGTAACAGAGCGAGGTAAATTAAATAAATTAAGATCAAATGTTGTGTATTTTATTTATTTAATTTGTATGGGTTTTTTCAACCAACCCGAAAGGGTATTTAAAAGTATCCAGGTCCCCTTATTTTTTTCCCAATTTATTTTGGCATTATATTTGTGTAATTAAAATCTTGGTAAAATTTTTAGGGTTTTTCAATTTTAAATCCCTATTTTTTTGGGGGAGATGTAATATGATATGATTCTTACTTTCATTTACATTTTGTAAATTATATGGAATTAATGTTTGTTTGGAGATTGATGTGTGCATAGGTGAAAGGGGCTTCAAATATTTACTTGCATGAAAATCACATATAGAAAAAGAAATAATTTATTACTATATGAAATAATTTTTATGTTTTCTATAATTTCAAATGTTTGCAGGTTAAATATTTTGGAAGGTAAATTCATACTGTGTTCTTTAGTCCCCTCTAAAAGGATTCAATTTGAAAAACTATAGTTTATAGTTAATCTATAACTATATCCTATATAATTTGAAAACTATATTATTATTTTTAAATAAAAATATATATAATATAGAATAAGGTTTATATAATAATTTATATAAACATCATATTAAAATTTATATAGTTTTAGAAAAAAAAACTATATATTAAAAGTCTTTAACCATATTAAAATTACATGGGATTGAGGGAAGAGTCAACAGACCATATTCTAAGCCTAAGTTTAAATCATATTTTATATATATGGTTAGTTTAAACCGCTTAAAATATAAATTTTATTAGATTTGGTTTATATATGTTTTAAAAAAACTTAAGTGCTTACTTTTTTTTAGAAAGGGGGCCTATGTTTATTGCTTGGCCATGAAGGGATTATTTTTAAATCTTAATACTTGTTAAAAAACCTAACATGTGTCCCTAACCATTTATATTATCCATGTAAAGGGCGGCCCCGTTCATTTATATCTTATAGTTTATAAAAACTATATAAATGAACTTATTTAAAAGTTTTCTTTTATATAAGAGTGGGAGTGGAGAATAAAATGATATAATATCTCAGGTATAAATGTGGAACTCTCAAGTATAAATGGAGAATTAAAAAAAGGGCTAGTTTATTGGTAGCCCACGTGAAGTGTGGTAAATATTTATTAAAATATTGGTAGTTATAGCCACATAAATTTTTTAAAGTTTTTATCTTGTAAGAATTCTATAAAATATTTTACAATATTTCCATAGTTTTAAATGTATGCAAGGTAAAATTAAGATTAAATGAAGGAGGAGACAAGGTTCATGAAAATAGGGATTTGAATTTATTTCATTGGTCGGGTGAAATTACTTGTCCCCTCTGTAAAATATGCAGGTTAATCTATACTCTCATAAATGTACTTCGCACTGGTATTATTCTTTTAACCTAGTCTATGTCCTTTAAACCCCTTTAATAAGGGTTATGCATTTTTTTATATAAAAAAATATACTATAGTTTATAATTTTTATGAACTATATATTGTTTTTTATTTACATTCTATAAACTATATACCTCTTTTTTTAAAAGAGTGTATATTTTTACATTATAAATTATAATAGGTTATTATAATGTGTTAAAATATAACCTCCCTAATATTATACAGAAGAAGAAATTATGGAATTTCACATTCTAGAAATACATAGCAAGTTTTGGCTTCATTAAATTTGATGGTCAAATGACCGTCACGGTAGACCAAACATAAGACAATATGATGGTCATTTAGACGTCAAATTTAAGCTCATAGGTTCCAATAAACTTTCATTGTGTTAAAATTGACGGTCAAATGACCGTCACATGACAGACCAAAAAAAGCCATTATGACAGTCATTTAGACGTCAAATTTAAGATGGCCAAATTTTTGTCTACATTTTTTTTTTCAGAAATTTGAAGTTGTTATGCATTCTTAGGGGTCTCTTCTTCACTTCTATATGGTCAAAAAAAAATTATATAGATCTGGGGTATAATGCAGAGCCCTTTATATTGCAGGTTATTATTTTGATCATGGGAGGTTAATTAGTATGCATTGTAATAACAAAATTAGTTATGATCAAATAGTTTCTTTAGATCTATAAAATTTAGATTTGATTCTATTAAAAGTGTTATTTTTATTATCGATAAATATGTATCTAACTCTATGGTACATTGTATATTATAATGGGGTGTGTTTTACAAGTTTAGGAAAACAATGGCATCCAACTATTTATGTCTTGACAAAACCCAAATCCTGAATGAAACTAACTACAACATTTGGGTCAAAACAAAATTTATGGCAAAAACTCTAGATGATTATTTCGAATCTAAGGTTTCTCCCACCGGTTGTCAAGCAATTGTAGATAACATGAATACATTCTTGTAACAAATGCAAGAGGCTCTTTCTATGATTCTATGTAATGTGAACAATGAGTACCTTCTACACATTGGTAATATTGAACATCCGAAAGAGGTATGGACACAACTAGAATCCATGCATGAAAGATACTTGGTATATCAAGGATAGTAATGAGAGTAAAATAGCTGAAAGAATTCAAATAAATGTTCTGTATATTTTTTATGATTTCTCTTCTACATCTTGTTTTATATCTCAAAGTTTGAATAATTCAAAACTATGGCATGAAAGGTTAGGACATGTTAATTATCAAAACTTATATGAAATGTCTAGATATAATCTAGTGAAAATTTTACATGTGTTGTCTTCTTCTCTTGAAGTTACTTCATTAAATGCTTCTAAATGATGGTTTTGATTCTGATTTAGTAAATGGTCATGATGATGTTTTGATGCTATAGATGTTTCTGAAACTCTTATCTTCCTAGATAAGAAATTAAATTGGGCTCAATCTATGTTAGAAAGTTAAAATCCTATTAACCTTAGGAAAATGACCGAGAAGCCATCATTATAGGGTCTAGGTGGATATACAAAGTAAAATATAATGTTGATGGTAGTATTAAAAAACATAAAGATAGACTTTTTGCTAGAGGTTTCACTCAGAAACCTAGTATTGATTATGTTGAGACATTTCTTATAGCTAAAATTAGTACTTTTAGGGCCTTAGCAATTTGGGTGGGAAATCCACCAAATGGATAAGAAAATATTTTTTTTATTTAAAAGAATAACTTTACATGTTTCAACATAAAGGATTTGAAGAAATTGGTAAAGAAAACTATGGTAAGTTGAAAAATCCTATGTGAAAATTGTTTCCTTCTTTAAGCCGTTAAGTTTTGTTAATTGTTCTTCTTCTATATCCATGATTACCATAGATTAAATAGAAATGAAGAAGTAATTTGAAATGAATGAGTTACTCAATTCATTCTAATTGTATTTATTAAATGGGGATCATAGTTTTGTTATATCTTCTAACAAGTAGGTTTGATGCATGTTTTATTGATGATTTACTTATATTTAGTGATAATTATTATTTAATTCATAGGATTAAATAGAAATTGAAGAAGTAATTTGAAATGAATGAGTTAGGTCTCTCACATCATGTTATTTGTATGATTTTATTTTTGAGATAAAACACAAATGTGATGAGTGCATTGTTGCTCATTAATATCATTTCGTAGATGACTACTTTGTGATAGTAGGATGGGGATGTTTTGTGTAGTTATATCTTAGTAGAGGTTTGAGGCATTTTCTTTGCTATTGTTTATGAAAACCGATTATCACATGAACCTCCTACTAATTGTCTTTGTGAGATCAAATGTGATGATGTGTGTAGGGAATGATGAAATTTTTGGTGGATAAGAAGCCCGAGTTGAAGCATGTGGCTGAAAACTATTTCCATCGCATTGACCTATTAGCTTGGGCTTGATTCTAATGCCCGTAGAAATCTATGAGTTTTAATTGATATTTTATGGACAGTGTTTAATGCCACCTGATATGGCGGATCTTGTAACCAACATTATCTATATGAAGACTTCGTCTTCAGAACTTGGTAGTACCACTTTTTTATTATTGAAGAAGATTATTTGCATACAATTCTGGATTTGTTTTTATGTGTTATGAACTTATTTTGAAGTTAATGAAAGCCACGACATTTTGAGAATCAGAAGTTGTTGATCCCTCTATCCCGAGGAAGAGCAAGGGCCCACTCAACCGAGGAGATACGAGGTTACTTTGAGTTCATGCATATAGTCCTTTGATTAGTTTTACTGCAATTGTCATTTGATGAGTTTTACATGCATGCTTTGATTAACTATATCTGCTTTCTCCATTACTGCTTTCACTTAGAATAGATGCTTTTGTTATGCAAATCTAGTTCACGAATAGTCTTGCTTTCTACTAAAAATTCCATTTATTCAGTTGTGATTTAATTTGTTAAGAATAAGTGTGTGCATATTTTATTTTACAATAGAAGATTAGTTGTTAAAATTCCTTTCATTGCAAATAGTTGAATTCCGTAGACTTGTATTTAATTTTCAGTAGATTTTAACTGCATTTCCATAGAATAGTCACTAAAACTAAGCAACCCCCAATAGACCCAACATATAACTGGTTCTCCTAGACTCCATTGCATATTGCCTAGGACACAACCCTGGTTTAGAATGACACTGACAAAGATTATGTCAGTTAAATGATTGGAAGAATACAATGACCCATCATTTTGGTGCACCGTTTTCGGGGAAATAACCATAAGCTCCATTATTTTATTCCATATGCTATGGGTGTTAATGGAGTTCATATAGGAAACTAGTAGTTCTCTCGGACCTCGATTTAAACCAACCAACCTGGATGCATAGGTCACGAGATAACCAAGGGAGATTTATAGCACACAATATTCAACAAATCTCTTTAGACACTTCACAAGAGAGAAACACTGAGAGTGATATGATTCCAACTCAATGCCTAGAACCTTTTCTGAGCATTTGTATCCTCTTCACACCATTCTGTAATGGGGGATCTTGGGAATGCTGAAGACCAACCTTTAGGATGAACCTTTACATACCCCATTGTCCTCGATGCAGATGAGGATGCACCCATGAAAAACATCTCACCATCCATCCTCCCCCTCTTTCGAGGAATGACCAAAGAAGACCCTGATCAGTTTCTATTTGAATTTAAAATCTGTGCCAGACATATGACTACCAAACTGACAATCAAAAACTCAAACTATTTCCCTCCACTCTCAAAGATTCTGCTATGAGATGGTTTATGGGGTTACCATCTAACTCCATTAATTCTGGAAGCCATGGAAATAGCCTTCCTGGATAAATACCAAGACTATTGTAGAGGAAGGGATAGGAAGGAAGAGTTCTTCCAAATATAGAAAAAGGAAGATGAGAATCTAGAGGATTATCTGGATAGATTCCTCTTTCTCCATAAACGCAGTGGGTATGAGTTACATGCAAACATCACTAAAATAGTCTTTCTGAAAGGACTGGATGAGGAAACCAAGGATTCTCTCCATCTCATGGGAGGAGGAGATGTGCATAAACTCACCATGGAACAAATCACTGAGCTATGTAGAAGATATTCTAGAACACGTGGAGGAATATGAAGGAAACAAACATCCAAGTCTTTGGGTACCTCTGAACTTCTAGAAGAAATGGCCAACATGAAAACAAGACATTTTGTTGCAATTAACATCCACCATAGATGGACTCAAGGAAAAATCCACCCCTGCTAAAGAACCATTGGACATGTATTGCCCTAAATGTCGGAAGAGACACCCCTTGAGAGAATGTCCTTTGGATGTCACAGACATGTGCTTAATCTGTGAAGTTACTGACCATGACACTAAGCATTACACACTTCTACCACAGTTGAAGGGAGGTTTGAATGCCATCTCTCAAACAAGTGCTGAATTAAATTTTGTCCAAAGACCAAACAATCAGGGTGGGTTCCCATCTAGACCAACTCAGAATCCCTGGAGAATGCCATGGCCAAATCAAGCCTCTCAGTCTTCTTGGGGACAACCTGAGTGGGAAAACTCAAACTGGATGACTTATCCATATCCACCACCTTGGAAAAATCCCTACACTCAGCCGGGTTGGGCTCCACCACCTGTAGCCAATCCTTGGCACAATCAGCAGTGGGGTCCTCAACAAAATTTTAGCCAAAATCAGTCCTGGGCACCACCACAAAATGGTAATCAACAATGTAGGTTCCAGCAGCCACAACAAGCTTTAATGCCTCCACCTCAAGCCTACCAAAATCAAGGACAAGAAACACAAACACAACTTCCTACCTAAAGCCAAGTATCCAATCCTAAAAATCAACAGACAACTTCGATTGATGACACAGACTCGGGTAACACCATGCAAGTTAACACTATTGGTAATTTACGACTACGATCTAGAAAAATATTGAACCCTCTTATTGTTATCACAGAACTACTGATGATGCCGATAAGGAAGAAAACCTTGAGGGTAACACTGGTTCTTCACCAATGCCAGATAAACAGATGATCAAATACCCAAATAGACTACAACCCCTTTTCTTGAGTGATTACAGGACACTCAAACTGCAGATGAAACAAAACTAGTTTAGGAATTGAAAAAAGTACATATTGAGGTTCCACTACTGCGTGTAATAAGGGACATCCCTGAACTAAACCAAACCATTAGAAACGAGTGTATAAAGACACCAGGAAGAAAAAGAAATACCCAAAGACTGTCAGAGTCGAAGGGAATTTGGCTGATTTAGTTGTTGGCACCCTTATCTCACCAAAATATGGGGATCCTGGGAGCCCTGTCATTACTATTTGTATAAACAACTAGTCAATATCTAATGTTTTGGTGGATCTTGGTGTTGCTATTAATGTCATCACAACAAAAATGTTTAACCTGCTATCCTTGATAGGACTTCAACCAACCAACATTGTTCTATAGTTAGTAGATCAATCCATTGTTATACCTGATGGTGTGGTTGAAGATATAATGGTCACTGTTGAATCATGGGAGTACCCAGTTGATTTCATGGTTTTACAGCCTAAAGCTCGGAAGTTGGGATATCCAGTCATCTTGGGAAGACCTTGGCTGGCTACGGTTGCTGCTTACATTGATTGTAGGTCAGGCAACATGACAATTCTAAATGGGTAGAAATCCAAACACATTTCATTATATCCTCCTGCCCAGCCTTATATGAACAATTGTGACTAGGTATGGGTGGATTCTTTGGATGCTAACTCTTTGAGTTCTTCTTTTCTAGCCACTATTGTAGTACACAATCATATGGCATGGAAGCTACAGAGTCATATACACTGACTGATTCTAAGGACTCTGTGACTACGGAAATCAAGCACTACTGCTACGGAATCCTGGAATACCGGCATTAGACATTACCTCTACTGAGTCTGGTAGGAAACTCTATGCTTATAATTCCAAACATTTAGTTCCTGATTTCTATTGTCCTTTAACCAAGGTTCTGTCTTTTGATAACATATCCATCCTGCACATGCTTCAGCCCCATGTTTTCCCATTGAATTCTTTTATCACTAGTACAGAGCTTGCTCTTGCAAATGATACCAAGCAGGTGCTTGTCAGTATGGGTAGAGAGCTGACTATAGGTAGTGACTTGGAGGTCAATCAAGAAGCTAGGGTGCTTGAGGTTCTGAAGAAACATTCCCATGCTTTTGCTTGGGATTACACTGATATGAAAGGAATTCATCCTAGCATCTGTACACATCATATTTACACCGATGATGTCAAACCTATAAGGCAGCCGCAATGAAGAATCAATCCAACATTGAGAGACATAGTCAAAACTGAGATCGAAAAACTCCTAAAGGTAGGTTTCATCTATCCTATATCTGATAGTTAGTGGGTTTCCCCATTAGTTATTGTTCCCAAGAAGAATGGTAAGTGGTGAATATGTGTTGATTACAGGGAACTTAACAAAGCCACCAAGAAAGATTATTTTCCCCTGCCTTTCATTGACCAAGTCCTGGACAATTTGGCTGGTAAGAAATATTTTCTTTCTTGGATGGGTTTAGTGGGTATAATCAAATTAGTATTGCCCCTACTAATCAAGATAAGACTACTTTTACGTGCCCTTGGGGTACATTCGCTTACAGAGTCTTACCTTTTGGGCTTTGTAATGCCCCTGCTACATTTCAGTGGGTAGTCTTGGCCATTTTTGTAGATCTTGCTAATGACTATGTTGAGGTTTACATGGATGATTTCACTATCCATGGATCCAATTTTGAAGAATATTTGAATAATCTTGAGAAAGTACTCAGTTGATGTGAACAACACCAACTATCTCTGAGTCATGAAAAATGTCTAATGATGGTTGATCAAGGAATTGTCTTAGGTCACCATGTTTCAGCCCAAGGTATACAGGTGGATCCCAAAAAGATATCAGTCATCACCCAATTACCTACACCAGCTAATCAGACTGACATCAAAAGTTTCCTTGGCCATGCAGGTTATTACCACCGATTCATAAAATATTTTAGCAAAATTTCACCCCAATGTTTTCATTGCTAACCAAAGATTGTGTTTTTGAATGGTCTCCTCAGTGTCAACAGGCATTTGATTCTATCAAAGAAAAGTTGACAACAACCCCTATCTTACGTGGCCCTGACTGGGGACAACCTTTCCATATCCACACTGATGCTTCTAATACAGCCATGGGCACTGTCCTTGGACAAAAAGACTCAGAAGATCATATGTATGCAATTTATTTTATCAAGCAAAAAATATGACTCCTACGGAAAAGAATTACACTACTACGGAAAAAGATTTTTTGGTTGTTGTCTATGCTTTGAATAAATTTCATCATTACATCACTGGATATAAAAATTTTGTTTACACTAACCACTCTACCATTCGATATTTGATGAACAAACCAGTGGTTGGCAGAAGGCTCATTCAGTTGGTTACTCTTGTTGCAAGAATTCAATCTCACTATTATAGATAAGCCTGGGAAATCTAACGTTGTTGCTGACTTTCTTTCTAGAATAAATGTTTCAGGTGATGATGAAGCAATCCAAGACCAATTTCCCGATGAACACTTGTTTTTATCTACTAAGACTCCCTGGTTCACTGATCTCATGAATTATTTAACAACAGGGAAGTTTCCTACCTATTTTACTCATAAGGAAAGAAGGTGATTGGTTAGAAATAGTGCAACATATAAATGGTGTAATGGATTCTTATTTAAATGTTGTCCTGACATGGTTCTTCGCAGGTGTGTTTGAGAGGATGAGGTACATGACATACTGTGAGCATGTCATGATGAGCCAGGAGGTGGACATTATTCAGTGAAATGAACAATTCACAAGATCCTTGGAGCAGGGTACTATTGGCCTTCCCTCCATAAGACTATCAAAAAGTATGTGTGGTAGTGTGATGCATGCCAACGAATGGGAAAACCTACACTTTCTATGGAAATGCCTCTGAATCCTTAGTTGGTTCTAGGACCATTTGAGAAATGGGGTATTGATTTTGTTGGACCATTTGATCCTCCATCTTTCGGGAAGGAGTATCTCTTGGTATGCATGGACTATGTCACCAAATGGGCTGAAGTTCAAGCATTGGCATCTGCCAATGAAGATGTTGTTGTTGATTTTCTCTACAACCAGATATTGTTGTGATTTGGAGCACCAAGGGCCATTGTATCTGATCAAGGTCCTCAATTTGTTTCAAATATGATTGAAGCTTTCTTGGAAATCTATAGAATCAGGCACTAGAAATCATCACCATATCACCCCCAATCCAATGGGCAAGTGGAGGTAACCAATCGAGAACTTCGAGAATATTCTAACTAAGGTGGTCAATGCCGATAGAAAGAATTGGGTACCAAAGCTTCCTGAGGCCGTCTGGGCCTACAACACGACCTGGAAAACAACTACTGGTTTTCTCCCTATGAGCTGGTCTTTGGGAAGAAGCCACTATTACCTGTTGAGTTTGAGTTGTGCACCTAGTGAACAATCGTTGGAAGTTGGGATCGATTTGGATGAAGCACAACGTGAATGAGTGTTGCAGTTGAATGAATTAGATGAAATGCAGATGGAGGCACAACAGACAGATAGAAATTCTACAGCATCAACAGAAAACTTGGCATGATGCTCACATCAAAAAAAGGACATTTCATGAAGGACAAGTGGGTTTTACTCTTTGATTCCCACTATCAGCAGTTTAAAGGCAAGTTGCGTACATGTTGGTTAGGTCCCTATCAGGTAAATCAAGTGTTTGATAATGGCTCTATTTGATTGATACTAATTGATGGAGACAAACAGACTCTTCTGGTGAATGGGCATAGGCTCGAGTTTATCACCAACCACTGGATAAGAAGACTTTCACCAACGACATTCTGTTACAAACAGACATGCATGCTGAGGAGGCTCTTTGCCTCTCAAGCATGGAGTAATCAATCTCTTGCAAATTCAATAAAGGAAGATGATCCTTCATTCGATCTTCTTCCCTTAGTTAGCTAGTTTTTATTGTAATTTCCAATAAATGTAGGAATTTTCATTATTTCTATTGCTGCTAATCACGTTTCATCCCAAATTGTAGGGCGTAGGAATCTATGGATATCAGTTGACTGAATGTGGCATGGGTAAGTGCATTTTAACTTGCTAATGATATTTCTATGCAAAACATTTCCCCATGTATGCATTTGTCATTATGACGCCATCATGAAATGATTGCTATGGTCATTTCGGATCTCTTTCCAAATCCGGCTCTATGAATGATGGCATAAAAGGAGTAATGGCTCATAATCACCACATGCCTTGATGTGTCACACTCTCCAATGTCAGGATAGGTGGATGCTCGCTCCTCAACCATGGGATATGTGCTGCCACAAAAATATTAATCTCACACGGGTGGCCGGTCTCATCACTATTTTTCCGCCGTCACCTTTGCTTGATGTTGTGCTACCCAAGGAATATGGTGTCATTTGAAATTTAATGCTTCTACAACTACTTCTTCCCATTGTGGTATGCACATCAATCATGACTAGTTTTATCAGACACTAGATGGGAAGTGGAAGAGACGCTCTGCTCTGGTTTTTCCGCTACCATGTATTTCTCACTTTTGGCTTCAAAGATGGGACAACGAAAGACATCAGAACCTACTTCACCAGATGCCTTACTCGGAATGCCACCCTTTCACAGGTATTTCATGATTTTGGATGGTTGGATTTCATTCGGAAATTTGAAGGTTTCGATGAGGGCATTGTGGAAGAGTTCTTGAACAATTTTGAGTCCACCTGCTCACAAGTTGGTGGAAGAAGAGTTGAAATTACCAGTCAGGTCATTTCTGACCTATCTGGCCTACCAAACTTTGGTTTAAAGGTTATGACGAATGCCCCTTTACAAATGTCTGATTGCTCAGTTCCATGATGAAGGAGAGGCACTTCCGGAGGTCATCCTAACTCCATTGGGTGTCTAGAAGGGTGTTAAGTGCACAAGTTTCCCTAGAATCTGGGGTGAGATTGTGAAATGGGTCAACCGGTATTTCATATGCGATGGTCAGGCCTCTGTTCTAGGTGGTGATGCACTCAAAATGCTCATTCACCTTAAAAAGGGACATGTCAACTAGGCCCTTCAGGTAAATCTACCAGAGTACCTCATGCAGACTCCATCATTAAAGTATGCCAGAAACACCGGTCCAATGGAGGCAAGTCTATGATTAAACACCGGGGTTGATTCATCTATTGTGTTCACACCAAGTCTTCTTTAGACCAAAGTGGAGGCTCGAGGGATGTGTTGGTGGTGAAGGGTCTAGGCCAAAGCAATTAAAATCTGGTCTCTCTTCTGCACCTTGGTCTACCCTTGCATCGGGCCCTTGCCCTTCACATAGCCAAGCAGAGGCAGCTGATGTTCCTGAGCATGCCGACACAGTTGGTACTCCTGAGGGACCATCCCCATCCATTTCTGATTCAAAAGGCAAGTGTCCCATGGCCCCATCTTCCTCCATGCAACTACGGTCCTGGTGGCTTAGCTCATTTTTGTAGACAGGTGGTTTCCAATCGGAGTCCTTGCCTGATGATACCGCCCACATTCGGGAGGAACTACATAAGGAGGATGACCCGCCACTCCATCATCTACTATTCTATCATCTATGGAAATTCACACTGTGACTCCTAAAATGCTTGACACCCAAGTGGCACCTTCTCACAACTATCTGGAGGAAATCACACTGCTAAAATCTCAATTACAAGGTATGGAAGAAACCAACCTTTTATTACAAGCTGAATTTACACAAAAAAATAGAAAAAGTTTGGGAGATTACTACCCTGCAACTTGAAGTAAGTTGTTTAAAGTGACAAGCGTGATAAGATTCTTACCCTCTTGAATAGTTTCCAATATTTTTCCCTTCAGGAAAGGGAATTATGGAAGGAAAATCAAAAATTAAAAAAGGAAAAAGAATCTATAGAAGAGGAAAAACAAAAAGTAACATCTATTTTAGACTTTGTCTATCCTTTGGCCATCAAACTACTATCCTGTAGGAAACCCTCCTCAGTCTACAACATGTATGTCCAAGAACAATTTTATTCTTGGCAGTTATTTCAATTGTGTTCTCAAGCCCCTCACGAAATTCCCGATGGCCCTAGTTTTTTATCAGTTTACAAGTGCAGTACTCGAAAATTCAAAATTTTCTCTGTGAATTTTATCTACATAACATGATAGTGACCAATGTCCCTGATTTCTTGATCAACCTATTTGTGGGTGATTTTCAAATTAAAGCCTTTCAGTCTGTATTACGGAATCAGATAATTTGGGGGTAGCAAACAGATAGTTTCAATAACACTGCTCAGTCCATCGGATTTCACATTCACCCAACTCATCATACAGATGTTGCCTTATGGAAAAAATTTGATCATTTTACTATCAGGCAGGGGTTGGGGTGAATACTTCTCATATTTTGCTTCAGTGTGTTATTGATTTTGAAAATTACAGTTAAGAGAATTTTGGGGCTGCTTGGCAAGCTTGTGATAGGAGATGGGATACTTTAAGCCTACCTTTGAAACGTAGGGAGGTTCTCTCTCCCTAGAATTTGAGCTAGAGCATGCATAGGGGTGATGCCCTCATCACCATTATCAAACAAACTATAGAGAAAACCAGCCAAGCAATACATTGATGAATGGGTAGGCCTCCAAGTATGGCCACCACTCCTCTTGAGCCCTCTCACGACTTGGCAGAACAATGCAACACAGTCCCATGACAGTTTCACTACCTGGGTGGAAATTACCTCCAATACTCAGGGCTGCAAGAATACCACAAAGCAATACACTGTTGATCAATTCGAGGAGTATGACATGGTTGAACAACTTGGAAGGTGAGTAGGGCACAAATGAGTTGCATTGGGACATGCAACAGGTAAAGTCAGGGGGAAAATGATGAGTGCATTGTTTGGCTCATTAATATCATTTCTTCAGACCGGAAATACTCTTTGTGATATGACTTATTAGTATATGGGGATGTTTTGTGTAGTTATATCTTAGTAGGTTTGATGCATTTTCCTTGCTATTGTTTATGAAAACCAATTATCACATGAACCTCCTACTAACTATCTTTGTGAGATCAAATGTGATGATGTGTGCAGGGAATGATGGAAGTTGTTGGTGGATAAGAATCCCGAGTTCGAAGCATGTAGCTGAAGACTGTTTCCATCGCATTGACCTATTAGCTTGGGCTTGATTCTAACGGCCCATAGGAATCTATGAGTTTTAATTGATATTTGATGGACAATGTTTAATGCCGCCTGATATGGTGGATCTTGTAACCAACATTATCTATATGAAGACTTCGTCTTCAGAACTTGGTGGTATCACTTTTTTATTATTGAAGAAGATTATCTGCATACAGTTCTAGATATCTTTTATGTGTTATGAACTTATTTCTAAGTTAATGAAAGCCACGACATTTTGAGAATTAGAAGTTTTTGATCCCTCTATCTCGAGGAAGAGCAAGGGCCCACTCAACCAAGGAGATACGAGGTTACTTTGAGTTCATGCATATAGTCCTTTGATTAGTTTTACTGTAATTATCATTTGATGAGTTTTACATGCATGCTTTGATTAACTATATCTGCTTTCTCCATTACCGCTTTCACTTAGAATAGATGCTTTTGTTATGCAAATCTAGTTCATGAATAGTCTTGCTTTCTGCTAAAAATTCCATTTATTCAGTTGTGATTTAATTTGTTAAGAATAAGTGTGTGCGTATTTTATTTTACAATAGAAGATTAGTTGCTAAAATTCCTTTCATTGCAAATAGTTGAATTCCGTAGACTTGTATTTAATTTCCGTAGATTTTAACTACATTTCCGTAGAATAGTCACTAAAACTAAGCAACCCCCAAATAGACCCAACATATAACTAGTTCTCCTAGACTCCATTGCATATTGCCTAGGACACAGCCCTGGTTTAGAATGACACTGATAAAGATTATGTCGCTTAAATGTATAACTAGATCAGATATTTCCTATACGTAAGGAATTACTTCAAAGTTTATGTAGAAACATTTTTTAGAGCTCATTGGAATCTTGCAAGAAGAATTTTTAGATATTTGAAAGGAGCAATCAATTATGGGATGCATTATAATAAGAATGAAAAAGTTATCTTATATGGATTTTGTGATTCTAACCATGTCGATGTCATGTTATAAAATATATTGGATATGTGTTCAAGTTTTTTGGTGTAGGAACCATTACTTGGAATAACAAATACAATCAACAATATCCATTTCTTCTACTTAGGAAAAGAAGTACAATGGAAGAAGTAAATAAGTCATGTGGCTACAATGGCTATTGGTAGAGATACATATGTAAGCTAAAGGAAGTATTTCTCTTTTATGTGGTGGTCAGAGTTGTATTACTCTTGATTAAGAATCCAGTTCAACATTAGAGGATGAAGAACATTGAGATACATAGACACTTCACCCTTGAGAAGGTGTAAAGTGATGAGATAAATCTCAAGCTCATGTTAATTAAAGAACAGGTTCTAACATCTTCACAAAGTCCCTAAGTGCTGCAAAGTTTTGTCACTTTCATGAAAGCTTGGATTGTTGGAGTTTCCATGAGGGGGAGTGTGCATGAAATGTCACCTCCTAATGGAACTTGGTTTTTGTAAAAATACCTTTTGGCATATGTAAAATACCTTTGGAAAAGTGTAAAAAGACCTTCGGGCAAGTGTAAAAAAATACTTTGGGAAAGTTTAAAAAAATCTTCAAGCATGTATACCTCCTCACCTTATTTTCTAGAAAGAAGTGTAGAAAGATATTAAAGGTGGTATTTAGTAAACTCTTTATTTCTATTGAGTTTACTGGTAAACATACAGTACAAGCATATTGTTAAGGAGGTCCTTGGTTGTAAAAGGATCCTATATGCTTGGGTTCAATAACCTTTTATGAGAACATGTAAAACTAACAAATCATACTTAGCCACTGATCATGGGATGATCTTTGGGCTTCAAAATTCTTTTGTACCAAAAGGTAATTTGAGTATGATGAAGGTGTTATAATTCCTTCAACTAATATGCTAGCCTAAAACCTTTATGGTTTAAGGATTGTAAATCATATAGTGTACCACAGCAGTGTAATCTATTGACATATGTTATATTATCCCACTTAACATTAAGGGAGTGTTAGAACATAATGATTAAGTGGTCTGGCCAACCCTTAATGTATATCGGTCCATCACTACTATATAGGTTAATATTTAATAATATGAAATATTTATATTTCTATTATTAAATATGCTAACCTAGGTATATACTTTAGGTTAAATATTTAATATCATAAAATGGTTATATTTCTAATATTAAATATTATAAACCTAGGTGTATGTGTCCACCATTTTAGGTTGAAAAGGTGGGTCGGGAGACATACCCGGTCATACCTTATATAAAAAGGACTTTAGATCTTCATTTGATATATTTGATAAATATATCAAAGATGTGCAAATCAAGTGATTTGGTTTTACCCTTGGTATATAGGGTTTCAAAGGAGTAGGTGATCTTACTGAATGTAAAATAAGTTCTCTGAAGTAAAAGGTTATTTTCAATGTGGTTTTTACCCTATTGGGGTTTTCCACTATAATTATTGTGTTGCCTATGTTATTTATTTCATGTAAGTATTTCTTTATTTACTTATGTTATGATGTAATCTTTATTTAAATATTTATTGTAACATTATGTAATATGTAAGTTGATTAAATCCATATTTATTACAATCCTCAAATTATAATAGGTGTTTGTACTTTTGGAGTATTTTGTTACGACATCGATATATACCGTTGAATTGGTTTACAACCAATTAAGATTCACCAAAGATATTAATTGATTTCACATCTAGGGTAATGGAGGTTTGAAGGCATAATGCGAGTGCCTAATATTTGACGATGTTGTTAGTATAATCAAAATATAGTTTGAAAGATAAAGGAATACATTCACCATCAAGAGGAATGAGGATAATGCATGTACCACCTCCACGCCGACATTTTGAATCAAAGAATAAGGTCATCTGGTAAGTGGTATTATCTAAAGAGAGGGTAGAAATGGATTTGTCTGAGAAATCAAAGTTAGAAGGCTGATCTCTGGAGAGAGGTGCATCTGCAAGTTGGTCAGAAATGGTTTGGCCTTTGAAGAAAAATTATGGATGAATTCAAGGTCTAGGAGTGCAAGAAGTGTAAGCCAACGTGAAGCACGTTGATGTTGGTAAGGTTTGGTGTACATGTAATGTAAGGGGTTAGTGTTAGTGACGAAAAAGGTTTTGTGGTTGAGAAGGTAATGACAAAGTTTAGTGGCAACAAAAACTAAGGCTAAGTAGTGTTTTTGATGTGGGTGTATCTAGTTTCATAGTCCAAAAGGGTATGACTTATGTAGTAAACCACTTTCTCCCTGTGTTGCTCATCGTGATGAGTGAGCATGGCCCCCAAGGAATGGTCAGTAGCATAAATGTAAAGGTAAAATGGTTGGTCATCCTTAGGAGGAATGAGCACAAGGGGTTGGAGAAGGTATTGTTTTAAGGAATTAAAGGCTTTGTGGCATTCATCATCCCATTTGAAAGAGACATCCTTTTTTAGGAGATGATGAAATGGTTGCGTAGTCAAAAAGTTATGAAATAAACCGATGAATAGATTTCAACTTACCTTGTAAACTTCAAGTTTGCAGAGATTAGTAAATGGAGGCATTTTGAGAATAGCCACACAAATAAATGATGAAACCAAGGAGCTTTCCTGAGAGCACCGCAAAGACACACTTCTTAGGTTGAAGGTGAACACAATCCTTGATGAGGTGGTCAAAGATGACCTTAAGGAATGTAAGGCATTTGGCCCAATATTCATATTTGGAAAGAATATCATCTACATGGTCTTCTAATATGTGATGCACTATGTCATGAGAGGTATAAGTCATAGCTCGCTGATATGTAGCACTAACCTTTTAAGGCCAAAAGGAATGACATGATAGCGAGAAGGACCCCCAAGGAGTGATGAAGGATGTTTTTTTTTATCCTTCAGAGTGAGTAGTATTTGTTTATAACCCGAGAAACTTTCCATGAGTGATAACATCTCATGAGTAGTGGTGAAATCAACTAGCTTGTCAATGGATGGTAGAGGAAATTCATCCTTGGGGAAAGCTAAGTTGAGGTCGTAGAAATTTGTGCAAATGCAAAGTCCCCCCTGTCACTTTTTTAAAAGGAACGCTATTAGAAATCCATTGGGGATAGTCAATGGGTAGGATGAAGGAATGGAGAGAAGGTGTTAAAGTTTTGTTATCCCAAATTCACCCCTCAAGGTGAATTGGATAACTTACATGATTCTTCAGCTCAAGCAAGTTGAAATGGTTCAAGGGCCAAAATTTGGATTTTCAGGGTACCACTCCTCTTTTCTCTAACTCCCCTATCCAAGAAAAATCCAAGGAGTTAGTAAAAATTGCAAAAATCTAAGAAAATGAGGTCGCAAGCCTATTTTAATGCAAATTGGGTCTAAGAGTTGTGGATGGAACCAAGGTAGATCGTACCAGGGTTCATCATACCAAATTTGGGCCTAAAATGCTAAGGAAACATTAAAATGTGGAAAAGTCAGTTTTTTTGTCTCAAGCTACAAAGTGGTATGTGGGGGCGTCTAGGACCCAAAACCCGATTTTCTGAAATGGTTGAAAACATTTGAAATCGAAAAATTGGGTATTTTTGTCCTGCATGGTGTGGGACATTAGGAAATGAGTTCTCTACAAAGAGTAACCTTTTTTCATATACATTTTTAGCCTCCTTCATGTGCAGCTACTACTATTACACATCTACAACTTGTGGATTCAAATCCCACAGGGACCCTAGCTTCATTGGTGAGAGACCCATCCCTAGCTAGTAGGGAATTCTTTGGTAGTGAGAGATCTACCCTAGTCTTTCATTTTGGAGCCGCTTTCAGGGCTATGTGGTAGAGACATTATCAGAGGTTTAAGAGGAAGGATTTTAAGGGTTTTGGGGCATTTGGGGAAGATAATCAGAGGGGCTCCAGATTTGATTCACGACATGACCATTTAGGCTAGGCATGGCAGCACATTCAAGGTGCCTCCATAATTTTTTGACCCCTTTCCAAGCGTGGTGACTTAAAACCTTTATTTGGGGGTTTTCCAGTCAGCCATTTTCAGATCGAAGGTGGAAACATTATTTCCTATATCTGTTAATGTTATTTCCAAAGACCCTTATTTTTGCTCTTGTATTTAGAGAGTGTCGAACCTCTAAAGTTTTCCAGCTATCTAGGGCACGCTATTTGTGCTTTTTCTGGCAGCATTTTAATCTCTATAAAATTCCAAAAATAGTTTCCTTATGTCCTTTGTAATAATATCTAGCTCTCTTTAAATTTTCAAGTAATTCAGTTGGACATTTTGCTAAATATTAAATTTCTTTAGTTCACTGCCCTAACTGTAAAAATATGGTAAAATCAGTATTTTATGTGGCTGCAAATTTTCTATACTTTGTGCATTTTTAAGTGGTATCCCACAAGGGATATTTCAAAGTGGTATCGAGTTGTTGTTCCTCACTGTGTGGATTAAATATGGTAGTTTGGAAAGATCTCACTATTTGTTTTATGAAGGAAATGTTCACCAACATGGTGAAACAATAGGAAGCCACTAACCTTTATTTGAGTCATCTCAGTTAGAATTTGAATCAAAGCAAATATTGGGACAATAAGGAAGAAGGTGAGACAAATAATAAAGGGCACCCAATAGAGGTGATTGATGAGGATTCTTATTGGAGGAAATACCAATCTTTGAGTAATGGTTTCAGAGATAATATGTCATTTCTAGATTATTGCATGATGAAGATTGGTAGCAAGCCCAAGCGAGGTCATCATATGTTGGTACCTGAATTAAAAAGAACTCATTTGTAGAATAAGATTCTAGACAAAAGGGTATGATTTCCATTGAGAAAAATAATTACATTAGTGAAACTTTTCTTATTAGAGAAATTATTCCAGATCAGGAGAAGAAACGTGTTTATGCAAGCAAGGAGGATGTAATGGAAAATCTTAAAAAGTGTGAGGAAGGGAATAGTAGAGCTAGAGCTGCTAGGTTGATAGCGACTCAAGCAAGATAACACATACAAGAGTTCAAGGAAACAATGAGGGAAATTGATGCAAGGAAGTCTACACCCACAAAAGAAGACTCTATGGAGCATCTGGCACATGAGGAGGAGCCTCACATGGACACTTGTGTAAAATTGCAGCCTAATATAATTTCCAAACCAACAACTTTTGATTAGCTTTCAGATACTTTCAACAGGCACTCAGGAAACAATGATGGGGACAACTCAACATATGTCTTTCTTGAACACATGGATGACATTAACAGCCTTGAAAGGTATGAAGAGCACACTAATGTGTCTTATTTATTGTTTCCCATTCCAATTTATTTCCATCATGAGATGCATGGTATGGTAGATGATGAAGTCTTCATCATGGAGTTTGTTGGACTATTTCTCCAACTCTATGTGTATGAGCATATTTTGGATGATATATGGTGGAAATTTTTAGTTCACTTAATGATACAAGGGATTAGGGTCATTATAATCTATGGGATCCTAGTAATATGTTGCAATTATCCAAAACTATCAATTCTTATTTTGAAAACTTTGTGGACTGATTTCATAAGCAAAAGAAGAATTCAAATGTGTATTTTGTGATTACAAGTGTTGGAAAGCATGATTTCTTCATTAGAGACTCCAGTGCAAGAAGGGAGAGTACCTCTCAAGGTACTAGCGTTGGTTCTATGATTGCTAAAAAGGGTAAGAGAATATTTTTTAATCATCTTCATCCTACTGGACTGTGTATAACATCAGTCATAATGAGAGGAGAAAATAGCAATATGGGACAACATGGTCAAAGAGGTGAGAGTGGAAATTTAAGGTAGAAACCTCCCCATTCTTTTGCCAGGCCTTTGGGCTTCACAAACCTTATTTCTTGAAGGATCTAGAAGTTTCATAGGTACAACAACCAGTAGATATTTTGGATGAGGAGTCTTGTTGGGAGAGGAACCAGACCTTGAGTGAGGGTGTTCGTAACAACATGCCATTCCAGGAATATGGAAAAATGAAGATTGGTAGTAGACCCAGAGAGATCAGAAATAGGTACCAGAGTTACAGAGGAGATTGGGAGAGATTTCCATTCCACACTCTATTGGTTCTAAGAAGTGTCTTGCACAAAAGATTGGGTTCGAAGTTGAAGACATACTCCGACTTGAATCCTATGTGTGAGGAAGATGCAATTAAGTTTGTAATCTTACATCTTGAGGGAGATGCTCATGATTGGTGGCATCATGGGTTGATTACACAGGGACACATACACATTAATACTTATGCAAATTTCACGTAGAGGTGGGAGCAGATTTGATAGGAGGGACCCTGACAGGTATTTCAGGGAGTTGACTCATTTGAGACAAACCGGTCCCCTGGATCAGTATATCACAGATTTTCAAAGATTATCAGTCATGGTACCTGATGTCATGGAGATGAGGTTGATTTCACTATTCACAAAGAGGTTTGACAGGTGCTTTCAGCTGGGTTTGTGAAGGCATTTGAACCTTCTTCTTTTCTCGAGGCTATTAGGAGAGCTCGAGACTTAAAGTTACCCACTCCAAAGTCAAGGGTTCCACCTCACGTATAGAAAAGGGAACCTCCATCTGGATTAGAAAAATTTCAGTAGAGGGAGCCTCCACCGAGGCAGGAGGTGGTTAAGAAGCCAATCATTTCCCAAGAGGACATAGATGAGTTGAGGTGAAATAAACTATGTTTTGATTTCCACACACCTTGGATTCCAAGACATGATTATAGAGGTAGAGGGAATGACCAATTCATTGAGGTATTCAAGGAGAGAAAGGGTGATAAAGGTGAGGAGTTAGAGACTCATGAGATGGATGATGGAGATGGGGTTGTGTTGGATAGTGCTAATACATGGTAAGAGGAGGAGACTTTTCCTTGGGAGATTATAGCCACATTGTCTAGTACTCTAATGTACAAGGCATTTAGAATTAAAGGAGTTATACAGGGTCAACGAGTTGGGGTACTCATTGATAGTGGGGAAACCCACAAATATATTGATGCCTCATTGGTTGAGAGGCGAGGATTACAGACAAAGGATTTTGAGGGCCTTAATGAGGTTATAGCCAATGGAGATTCTATGAGGGGCACACGACATGTTCCCAAAGTGAGCATCATGATGGGTAACTATACATTTACCGATGATCTTCACATCATTGGTATGGGAGTGACCAACATAGCATTGGGAGTGCAGTGTCTTTGCTCTCTTGGTGAGTTTCAAACTAACTTTCAGATGATAGAGGTGAAGTTTAAGTCCGAGGACAGGAATGTGATTTTGAGGGGAGTATCTCTAGGAGCACCAAGGGTGGTTACAACTGAGGGGATGGAGAGGAAGATCTGGAATGGTGAGGAGTTTTATTATTGTGGATCAATTTGGAGTATGATGGATGTGGGTGTGGCCAAAAATGTTGCAAGTGAGAGGCTATATCTTGAGATTGGGATTATAGGTTCAGATCATCTAAGATTATCATTATGTTGTTTATCTGAAGTTTTGGTAGACTAGAGACCTCATTTTTTTGTTGAGTACTCTAAGAACTGACACACTTATGAGATTCTAGATGGTCACATATAATATGACAGCTACAAATTGGAGGATGAGATGATCTTCTATTAGGGAAGATTGAGCCTTGTGTTAGATTCATGGTTGAGGATGGAGATATTGTGACATGTGCATTGTCCTTCTATGACTAGGCATTTGAGCTGTGATGAGACCTACAGGTTCATGTCAGAGAGGTTCATATGGCACAGGTTGAGGGAGGATATCCCCAACTTTATACAAGCATATACGGTTTGTCATTGTGACAAGTCAAAGCCTACAGTTCATCATTTTTTGAATCGACATTGGATAACACTCCTATGTATTTTAATGCTTCTATGCCTGTGAGCACTTCACCCACATGTTAGTCAGTGGAGAGAAAAAATTGACTCATGGTTATTCAGTAGGTTCACATTCAGTGTAGGAGGTGGACTATGTGGAGCCAATATTTCGGTTGACTATCTACTGGAGTCTTGGGATTTTCCTCCATGGGACACATTGAGATACATTATGAGGATCCTTTCTCTCACACAAGTGTAGGTCATGTGGGAGAGTTAGCACCATTTGTGTGTATACATGTTGTTTCACAGGTGGATTCAGGGGATTCTACAGGATCCAGAGTGAACTTTCATACCTAGGAGTCGATTAGAGAGGCAGTGAGTGATCACATGATGATAGCCTTGCATTTGCGAGGGATTGGTAATTTTTGTGTGGGTACTAGGGAGATTCTATGTGGGCATCATACTACTTTAAGAGCAACACTGTTCTCTACACATGGCATGGAGAGCATGATCACTACATGGGGTGTCTTGGTTACTTCACATCACACCAATCATCAGTTGACTGTAGGGTGAGGTGGAGAAACTTACGACGTGGTATTCAGCCTCTGCAACATGACAGGATAATGCTTGGGGTCAAGAATTTCTTGGGAAGGGAGGACTGTAATGTCCCCTTTTCTATGCCAAAGGCCTAAGGGTCAAGTCGAGTCCAAGCCGTGGTCAGACCCAAGGGGCTGTGGACGTTGGGAGCTAATGGGAAGGGGCCACGTGGTTCCAATATTCTAATTTTGTGTTGAGGGTCACTTTTGGACCATGGCGACTTAAAGGGGAAAAGAAACTTAAAGTTATTTTTATTTTATTGACCCCTCCATGGAATGAAACGCGTCTAGGTATTTTGGGGCTCTTTTTCCTTGGAAGGTATATAAGGAGCTAGGAGAGAAAGGAGAGGAACCTTTTGTCATATACATTTTTAGCCTCCTTCACGTGCAGCCTACTATTGTTACACATCTACAGCTTATGGAGTCAAATCCCATGAGCTTATTCTAGCTTCGGTGGTGAGAGACACATCCCTAGCTAACAGGCATTCTTTGGTAGTAAGAGATTTCATTTTGGTGTCTCTTTTAGGGTTGTGTGGCAAAGACATTATCAGAGGTTTAAGAGGAAGGGTTTCAAGGGTTTTGGGGGCATTCAGGGAAGATAATCGTAGGGGATCCAGATTTGATTCACAAAAGACATTTGGTTTGGGCATGGCAGCACTTTAAAGGAACCTCCATCATTTTCCAACCCCTTTCCAAGTGTGGCAACTTGCAGCCTTTATTTGGGGGTTTTCCAGTCGCCCATTTTCAGATCTGAAGGTGGAAACATTATTTCCTATATCTGTTAATGTTTTTTCCAAAGACCCTTATTTTTGCTCTTGTATTTAGAGAGTGTTGAACCTCTGAAGCTTTCCAATTGTCTAGGGCATGATGTGATTTTTCTAATGACATTTTAATCTCTGTAAAATTCAAAAAATAGTTTCCTTATGTCCTTTATAATAATATCTATCTCTCTTTAAATTTTCAAGGAATTGGTGGACATTTTACTAAATATTAAGTTTCTTGAGTTTTTACTACCTAACTATAAAAACCGGTAAAATCAGTATTTTATGTGGCTGCAAATTTTCTATATTTTGTGCATTTTTAAGTGGTATCCCACAAGGGATATTTCAAGAGCTAAGAATGGCTTCTATACCAATGCGGTCATTCTAGATAGAAAGATATTGTTGAATATATCTCCCCAGGAAATATAGAAAAATAGGAGAATATGGAAATTAAAAAAAATCAAAGCCCAATATTTATTACGTCACCAACAAAGTTCAAGGCGCAGGTTGGAGGCACACAACACAGAGTGTTGACATGACAAAATTCGTGCCCAAGGCGCAGGTTGGAGGTGCAAAGAACAAAGTGTCGACATGGAATTTTCAGCACCTATGGTGCACTTAAGAGTATGTCAACATAAGGATGGATGCACTAAGGCACATCTTCAGGAGGCGCATCTTCAGAAGGCACAACATTTTTAGTGTTGACACTGACTGATAGAAAGCAAACCCTGGTGCAGATATTCAAATGGCCATAACTTTTCACAGGGAGCTCGGATTCACACAAGGTTAGAATTTTCAGAAATCTTACAAGGTCCTCTATCCAACTATGATTAGATATATTTAATTAGGTGAGAACAAGTTCTTCAAAATGTAAAATACAATTCACCATTCTTTGGGTTTGCTAGGGTTCTCACCTACTACCATAATGAGATGAATTAAATGCAACCTAGAGGTGGTTGGGGTAGATTTGGAATTCCTCTCTCTTTTCTCTCTCATTATTCCTATAAATTGTAAGGAGGGGCTTCTTTCTACAACATTGGACATTCTTGTTCCGCCCCTCCCTTCTTCTCTTTAGCAGTGAATTTGTGGAGTTCAAACCTCCCATCTAAAACTGTAATGCAACTTTGCCTCTTGGAATTTTGTAGTGTATTATATCAATATTTGGATCAAATAATGCATGTCTATGGATGATTCTCAACCCTCTCTATGTTCATTTTCATCCTCCAGATCTTTCACTACAAATTTGGTTATTTGTGCATGATCTTGCATTGCATTTTAATGGTTTGTGTTTATTGGCAAGACAGGTGTTTCTTCATTCCTCGGTGCATCACCTTTGTTAGTTTAGGTTTATTTTTATGCATCTTCTTACCTGTCTCCTTAGCAAGTTAGATTAGGTTTCGAGTAAACCCTCTACATTTTTATGTGTGCATCCGAACAAAGGAATAGGAACCGGCCTTCATCCGGAGAGCTTTCCCAATTCACAAGGTCCCACACTTGGGAAAAGCTCCATGTTATGCAATCGCACTGAGAGTATCAACCCATCAAGTTGCAGACATTCAGGGATGCTGTGATTCGCCATCAAAAGATATTTTAACATAATATATGACTGAACCAAAACAAAAAGGAAAATGCATAATGATTCATACTTATTTTATAAACATACATGAAATAGAAATATGAAGATATGAGGATGGATGAGAATCATTAATGATCATATCCAAATAATTTGGTAACCTCATTACATCCATTATATCTATTACTGAGAACACCACAATATGACAGACCAAATTCATACATCATAACAGGATCTACATTCCTTAGCTCTCAAAAGAAAATTACAATCCCAAGCCCCTTGATGCATCCTTCTCCTATATTTTATCCACCCAACCCAATATAACTCCTCCCAAAATTTCTACAAAGTTCCACTCTCTCCATTCCTATTTCTTCCTCTTGTGGGTGCTTTATAACACCCTGAACTATTGTTACTTTCTCCTAAGCATACAAGTGTTGATATGTGATTTCTTGTAAAAGGATGTGTTCCTCGATTTAGAAATCATGCTTGATATGTACTGTATTTTCTTTGCAGATCTTTGACTGAGTCAGAATATGATTAGACTCTTTTATCTATTTCATTTTTGCATCTGAGTTTAATCTGATCTCGGAATGAATTATAGAGTTATCCATCTATAATACCTAGTCTTGGATCAGTGGAATTGATCCAAGTATTGCTTTAAGTTTGTTCATGATGAATTAAAATTACAGGACCTTGAACAGTCAGTAAGGTCTAGAAGCATTGAATAAGCTAGTCGGGAGTATGACTTAGGCTGATCAAGTGAAATGAATTGGTTCCCGATATGGAAGTATATCCGGAAGGTCTCGATCGTGGACGAGGTAATAATTCGGTTACATACGATTCGATTAGCCTAAGGCGTAACAGAGCTAAACCTCTGTTCAAGAAGGTATGATGTAGGTCTTTTCCGAGTGTACGTAATGTAGACCTAATGGAATTATTAATGGTTAGTAACCTAAAACTAAACCTAACCTAGGGTTAGATTAGTATTAATCTAACCTAGACCTAGGCTAGGTGCTAATGTCCTAAGTTGGTATCTAAGTGTAAGGTGGTTAGAATATGTATTATCCTAAATTCTAACCTAAGATACTAACCTAACTATTGAACAAAATGTATGGGGACCTATGGAGGGGTGCGAACCATGGGCGGATTTTTCTATGTCTTTAAATGCAATTGGATAGGTATGAAGGATAGAGTCTTGGCGGAGGTTTTAGCAAAGAGCTAACCTAAGCCGACGTGGCAGGTCGCCAAAATTGAAAATGGCCTGGGAATTTTATTTGACTGTCGCCAATTTTGGCGGTCGGTGGAAGTTGAGTTTAAGCGGGAAAGTTGGTGTAAATGCATTCAATGTGCTCGGTAGTCGAGCTCAAAACTCGCGTGAAGGCATGCAAACTGGGAAGTTGTTGGTTTGTTTGGCTTATCGCGAATTTCAGTTTTTCCTTCGCGCTATTCTTGGTTCTTCGCACCAGCCTTCCTTGTGTTGCATGGCGAACATGAGGATATCTAGCTCTTTTCTCTGGCAAGGGGAATATATATGTCATGGAGATAGCAAAATTTTGTTGGTCACTCTAACTTGGAAAAGGAAAAGGAAGTCTGAGCTCTTCCAGTGGTCTGCTTCGGAATTTTGAGTAAAAATCCAGGCATGTTAGGCCCTAACCTTTAAATATCTTGTTGTCTTTCAAGTGATTTCATTAGAACAACTCTGTTCAAATGATTTATGGGATAAATGATTTTCTATGGTTGTCTTGTGTGATTTGATACTGTATCTTTATGCTGTTCGTTTTTACAAATTTAACCCTTAATGGGTATGTGTTGTACTTCGAACTGTTCACTGTTTTGTTGTGCTTCACATTCCAGCGTAGGTTTGTAAAGCATGTGCTTGAAGAGTATCTTCCTGCTCCGTGAGAACCCGTGCATGCTTCTTTTCTTTGGGATCAGGATACGGTAGAAACTTGTTGGTAGAAACTTGCTGATAGAAGTTTGTTTATGGAAACTTGTTGATTGTAACTTGTTGTTAAGACTTGTTTCTTGTCAAAAAAATACTGTTGGACTTTTGTGTGAATGTCCAGTCTTATTGGATTTCTTTGCATGTTGTAGTGGTTATCTTTTGTGAAGGATACAGAACCTAGTAGGGTTTTGCTATGGCATTTTAAGTTATTTTGAACGAATAACTTCTTGTGTTTCTGTATATTCGTTGCGACCTTTCTTTGGAATTGTGTATTCCTTGCTTTGTGGTTCTGGGTTTCAACCCGTTAGCAGTATGCAATATATATAGGTATATATTTGTTATAATCAGAATGACTCTGTGGAGTCGATAGAATGAATTATTTATATTTGGACCTCTGTTCAAGTTAAATATAATTGAACCTTGGTGATTGATGAGCCAGTGACTCGAAAGAATAACATGTACTAAGACCTCTGTTATTTGTAGGAATACCTTCGTGTTGCATGGATTTTGTGGTACAGATTCTTTGGGTGTGTTTTTACGTTTTCATTCTGTGCAAATTGTGTGAAGAATTGGCAAAGGTTCAGTTGTGTTTCTTGTTGTGAAATCGGTAATTAAAATTGCTTTTGCCTGATTTTTATATGTACACCATTGATTTGCTCAGATGGAATCTTATGCAATTATTTGTATGGTTACTGTTGTCCGGATCCAGTTGAATTCTTGGAAAGTAACCTGTATTTTAGTCTCATATTGAACCTGATTTTTGGGACACTGTCGTTTTGTCACTGTTTGAGTTCCTTGAGTATGGATAATTATCATGTGTCCTGGCTCTGTTGAAGTGAGTCGCGAATACCATACTTTAAACTTGAATGCGCCCAGGTGAGAATAGATATGCTATTTTCCTTTCCGTTTATCCCAGTCCGATTGAGACTGAGTATGTTTCGGAAATTTTGTGTGATTGTCTTGGCATAGTCTTAAGGAAACATCAAATTGTTTAATGAAATAAAGTCTGTTGCTGACCGTGATATACTAGAGGTTCTTTGATTTCAAACTTGGTTCGAAAAAGCCTTACTGCGTGTAAAAGGGACTAGCGTTGGGCTATAGGTTGATATATGGGATTGTAGGCGTGTTTGTCTTCTGTTGCATAACCATCCTGCCTTGAGTTGGACTGATCTATAAGCCGTCGACTGTACCTCGACAGGAAATGTGGTGATTTTCATGTTGTTTAACGCTTCCTGTAGAGTCTGTTGGTTGATAGTCTGCACTATTGACGTGTTAGCCACTGTACAGGAGTTTTTGCTGTGTTCGATTTTTATTATGACAGTGAATCTTCTTGTGGTTGTCGGACTTGTTCGTATACATACTGGATGAATGCTTTCCATATGTGGAGACGGTACAGTAGTGAACTTGTATGAAGGGAAATGAGAATGATTTGTTTCTTTCTCTTTATTTATATCAATGCATGCCGATATCTGTCTAACAGTTGGAATTGTTTTTGTATCTTATTGATTTGCTATGATATTCCTTATTCTGATGAAAGTAACGATTGTTCAATGTTGTTGATCTTGGATTCAAGATAATTGTTTGGATACTTTCGTTCTTTGATTCTTAATATTTGAAGAAATATTTGAGAAGTGATTAGGACTATTCTGTAACGATGATAGAGTTACACTTTTATAGTCATTTTGTATTACAAAGGCATAGTCTGAATATGTTTACTTGTTTGGATAATTGATCTCATTAAACAGGGTGTTTAATGGAAACAATTGATGGATTGCAATTGTTTTAAAAGTTAGTGCTTATCATGCTCAGTTCATCGAACTGACTCATGTTGACTATTTTTGCAGATGGTTGCCGTAAGTGGTAAAAGCAATGCAGATCTGACAGGATGATCAGATTGTTTAATTTGATTTATAAGGAATTACAGCTTGATTTTCTAAATGTACTATATGTGGAAAGATGTTTCTTTTCCGTTAAGCATTGTATCAAGAATGCTGCTTGCATAAAATGTATTTGTATAGTTATGAAAGGAATAAAAATAAGTATTGATACTTATGTGTTGTATTCTTAATTCTGATAGTTGACCTTCTTCGGTTTATATACCAGAGTGGCAATGTCATCTTTGTGTAATTGGATGCTTTTGTGATTGACAATGAAAGCTTAAAGAAAATGTGATTGAATTCTTATGAGTGTTTAGTAGCTCTAATTTGTTCTATCGAAAGCTAAATTGAAATTTAAATCATTGTCTTTTTAAAAAGATAGGGTTAAAACGAACCTAAACAGAACACTAATCAAGCTGAGGTAAATTACTAATCCCTAGTCCTAGTATGGCAGGACAACATTAAATTGGATTCTTAACCAATTATATCTTTATACTAATAAGTATGATATAAATTCAGTTAAGAGAACTGAAATAAATCTAATGGGGTTCAGATGGCAATCTCATATGAAGGTAATGAGATAATGTCCAATTCTGTTGTTTTAGAATCATGTGTATTCTAATGACTCCTTGATGAGAGCTTGACCTTAATACCTCTACCATGTAATGGGTTTTATTGAGGAAGGTCGTCTTAAGATGAAGAATCCAGGGATTGGGAAAGGCTAAACTATGGGGAAAGTCTTTAAAGTAACTTAAAACTCCACGTGTGTAACGCATATTATTAAGTAGATCCTTTTGAGGCGGATTTAAAGGTTGACGACACAAGTCAACTATAGGGTTGTACCTCCGAGAATATTAGGATCTTCTCAAAGTTACAACAATGCAGGCGACTTATGGCGACACCCTTTGCATTGATCGCTAAGATTTACACTTTGATCTCGACGAGTTACTCAGGGACCAATTAGGAATGTGGCCATGTTATAAGGCTGCCTAGGAGGTTCGGGGTATCTTGACACACTGGTCTAACTGCAGGGTTAAACCAGTATGTCATCGTATCCCTAATACTCGTGGGCATCCCTATAACATTATCACCTTGTTAATCTGTCTCCGAGTGATTAAGTTGTGAAAGGAAGGACTGACAGTAGTCAGTGTAAGACATTCTATATAACATAAGAATGGGGTGAAGGGCATATTCTAGATTGACGAGTATGCCGTTAAGGAATACGAGACATAAACAGTATGTTTCAAATCTTTGGCCAAAGTATCGCAAGCTGCTGATTGCGTTGTCCTAATTCACCTAGTCTAAGGGATGAGATGCCGATGAATAATGGTAACAATTATTCAGTTAGGTTCCTTGGACAGAGCATTCTGAATCCCAGAATAGGGAAGAGAACCACAGGAGTGAAGTGTTAAATAATAACGCCAACTCATATTACTCATGAATAGATCGGTAGATAACCGAGTCATGAAATGAATAGATCGGAGGTACTCCGAGTCATTACAGCTGCATATGGTTATCTGTTAAATGAATGGTTATTTGATTTGTGAGTTCTAAATTATGTATTTAGAACCAGGATGCATTTATCAAAAAAAAAAAAAAAAATTTCACTTGTTCTAAGTTATAAAATGAGGATGTTACACATACATCATAACAGATCTACATTCCTTAGCTCTCAAAAGAAAATTTACAATCCCAAGCCCCTTGATGCATCCTTCTCCTATATTTTATCCACCCAACCCAATATAACTCCTCCCAAAATTTCTACAAAGTTCCACTCTCTCCATTCCTATTTCTTCCTCTTGTGGGTGCTTGTATTTATAGGCCTCTTCAACTACTAACTCTTCTTTCTGAGGCTTCAGATCCGTCACCAAGTGTCTAGATGTGGTCCTCCATGGGAGCATGCTCCTCTAGGTCTGAGCTCTCCACTCCTTGCCATGATGGTTTTCTAGAAGCTTCCATCATAGGGCATATTCCTTCTAAGGCCAACCTATCACCAAGTTGACACCTTATCCAATCGCCATGTGTAGGAAGGTCACACTTTTCTCATGTCTTGCCTGATAAACCAATTACGGCTAAGTCTCGAGACCTTGTTCTTCTTGTGTATAACTTGGTCCTTCTAAACCCTCCTAGATCCTTTCCTTGCGTGTGTTATTATTGCACATGTTCTTCATGCACGCCCACACCTCAACTTAGGCCTTGCGCGCCCATGCGTATTTTTGTACTTAGTCAATGTTTTAGGTGCCAAATATCACCCCAAAATTTGCCTATTCTCGCCTCGGGAACACTTCTTCAAAGAAAGAATTACAATAGACTTAATGTCTTGGAAAAAGAATAAGGGAATGAAGAATTGGGAAAAATGAAAGAATGGGGAGGTGTATTCATTATTCTAGCAAGATAGGAAAATCTCTTTGCAAGTCGGTCTTCAACCCTGTTCAGTATCAAATTCATTTTGCGCTCTCTGGCAGAGGTCCCCAACTAGGGCATTTACCTCCTCAAAACCCATTCCATTTCCTCGAGTGTTCAATTTTTCAACCATTCCTTCCATTCCTTACCCACGTCCTCAAGCGCATCCATCCTTCTTGTAATATGTGGGTATAACTCCTTCGATCGGCTTTTAATTGAACCTCGTAAGGTTTAGTAGCTTCCGACTTCTTCTCAACCTCATCCAGAATCCTCTCTCACTCTTTTCTATTTCTTTTGTTCTTCTCTTGGAATTCATTGATCTCTACCTCATGATTGATGACCGAATACTCACCACTTTATCTCTATCGGGCAATTTTCATATGCGGCCTCCGGTAGTATGGGTATCAATTTTCACATCGGGAAGAATCTTGTTGTACTCAACAATGATTGATACAACCTTCAATTTTTCCTCCTCCGCACAAGATGCTACTTCTTCCATAGATTCTAAGGCCGAGGTTTCCTTTCCATGGTGAGGATGTGTGTTTAAGTATTCAATGAACTCAAGTAAAATCCATACTTTTACACGGGTAGTGCTAGGTTTGGATGCTTCAAAATAATGGCATTTGTGATGGATTCTACCTTATTATATACTTCTTGCACCCT
This sequence comes from Taxus wallichiana var. yunnanensis, assembly GCA_018340775.1. Taxonomy (NCBI): domain Eukaryota; kingdom Viridiplantae; phylum Streptophyta; class Pinopsida; order Cupressales; family Taxaceae; genus Taxus; species Taxus wallichiana. The sequence continues at coordinate 670,929,024 of CM031237.1, read as the reverse complement.
TTCCTTTTCCCTTCTTAGGTGTTAGGCTGGTTTCTTAGGTGCCACTATGTAAGTTATCTTTGCACTTCAACTTCTCTTTCTTTGCTTTACTACCCTTTCTAAGATTAGATCTTGAACTTGTGAAGAAATTCCTTTTCAACCCATGCCTTAGCTACCAAATCCTTACTGGAATATCCACTTCACAAGATGGTGCTTCTCCATAACTCTCTCTATGCCCGTGAACTATTTCCCTCCTGATTTATAGATCCAAACTGGTCACTCATAGTGAAATTTCTCCAATTTTGATTCACACGGATCAACTCAGTAAACCCTAGTTTGCAAAATCTCTTTCTTCTTTGTATTTGCAATGTAACTAATGAAGTGTTCAACCTTCTATTTATAGTTTTTCCCACTTTTCAACATTAAATGCTACCTTATCTACCACCGTACTTCAACACTTAATGCAGATTTTTCAAAAAAACCTGACTTTAGAGATTTAACTCATGCGGACAATCCCCCAACCTTCTAGCACATAACCAACCCATCTTGACAAGAGAATATTGTGCGCTCATCACCAAGCACCGAAGGTACTTTTTCATGATTTTTTCTCTCGCCTACCTCATGTTTTCATTTGCATTTCTTCTTGTCTTGTACGTGGATCCACAATGTAGCCTTACCCTGACACCAACCATCCTTTATCACCTTTCCTTCCATGCACTTCCTTTCCTAGGGCCATCCAACCGGCTTTCCAACGCAATCCTTCCTGGTTCTTCCCACTTTGCACTTTCCTCTACATTATTCTACCCCACACTAAAATGATGTACGGTCCTCTACGCATTCATAACCTTCAAAAATTAAAGAGGTTATCGGTGCCCAAGTCACAACACAAAACAACAACAAGAAAGGGAAACAAAAGAAAAGAAAATGCACTAAAGGAAATCCTAAACTAACTGGAAACACTTCCTTATTTACAAACACCAAGAAGGCTTATTTATAGTAGGGCTTTAACCTACTCCCATTGAAGTGTCCTGATAATCTCATCCCATCCAACACTTACAACTGGCATGCACCTAAATCAAGGATGTATGAGATGATGTAGGGGCCCAACCAATGGACTTTCAACTTCCTAGGATGGTGTAGAAACTTAGAATCATAAAGCAAGACCATCTGCCCAACCTCAAAATTCTTGTTCTTAATGTGATGATCATGCCATGCCTTTTATTTTTCGTTTTTAGCCCTTTGGCTCCACCTGGATAATGATCATCTCTCATCCAATCTGCATTAATTTTTCTATTCTTTCCTACAATTTTTTTTCATCATCTAATCCTACCGCATGCACTATACATAGAGAAGGTAACATGAATTCAACTGGTAGGACAGCGTTAATGCCAAAGACCAATTGGAATGGTGTGGATTTATTCAACCTCTTGTAGGTTGTCCTATATTCCCAAAGAATGGATGATACTTTGTCATCCCAATCATGTCTACCAACATCACAGATCTTAGTCAACATGTGACTAAGTATTTTGTTAAACACCTCCGCAGTTCCATTTTCTTGTGGATGGTAAGGGGTAGTCTTGTGATGAGCCACCATGAATTCTACTAACAGAATCCTTACTGTCTCATTCAAAAAATGTGTACCCCTATCACTAGTCAAACTCAAAGGGAATCCATACCTTGTAATAATGTTTTCCCATAGGAACCTTGCTGCAGTAGCTATTGTACAATCCTTAGTGGGTGTTGCTTCTACCCACCTTGTCAAGTAATCTGTGCAAGTGATTATATACCATGATCTAGTCCTACGTGCAGCTGGTGCAATAGGGCCTACGAAGTATATAGCCCATTTTTTGAATGGCTCGACACTGGGAATAGGGCGCAAAGGAATTTCATCTCTTTGCCATGGTTTTCCAATGTGCTGAAAATGGTCACATTCTTGCAATATTCCTTACAGTCTTGATATAGGGTCTCCCACCATAATCCGGCCATTAATATCTTGCATGCAAAGTGGCATCACCGCATATTGTCCTCCTACAATACCTCGTGTGCTTCTTCTATTATGTCTAGGCACTCATTTTATAGCACACATAGGGGCACAATCTCATCACGTCCTAGTTTTTATAAATCCCCACTAATAAACATGTAGGGCGCGGAGCGTATAGCTAACCAATTTTTATCCAATGCCTTCATCCCTTCCGGTGCTACACCTATCTTGAGAAATAATGCAATATCTTCTAAGTCTTAGGGTGTGTGCCATAACCTAAATAGTTATGCATCTAGCATGGTATCCTTAATGCTTTACGCATCCTCCCTTGAATCGATTATAGACAAATGATCAGGTCCGAATTACTTTTTCCTGGTTTGACAAACCACCGTGAAATTAAATTCTTGGAACAATAGTACCCACCAACATATGCACCCTTGTAGAATGAGCTTGTTCACTAAATATTTCAATGCCATATGGTCAGTGTAAAATATAAATGGAGTTACTAGAAAATACTGTCTAAACTTGTGAAGCGCGTAGATCATTGACAATGCCTCATGCTCAGTTGTAGTATAATTCTGCTCTATTGATGTTAACTTCTTGCTTGCAAAGCACAAAGGATGATCAATAATCCCTTCACCAGGCTATGCAAGTACTACTCCAATGGTGGTTCCTGAGGCATCAACATGAACATGGAAGGGCTTATCCCAAGAGGGGAATTGTAGTATGGGTGCGGTGACAAGCCTATCCTTTAAAGTGTCAAATGCCTTCTATTGTGCCTCTCCCCAATGAAAGGCACTTTTATGTTTAAGAAACTCTTCTAAAGGTGTGGCGATCTTGGCATATCCCTTGATGAACTTCCTATAGTACCTGTATGCCCAAGAAATCTATGCACTACGCTTTGACTAGTAGGCTCCCTCAATCCCACAATTACTGCAACTTTTGTGGGATCTACTAGTAGGCCTTCCTTACATATGACGTGTCCTAATAATGTTCTAAATGGGGTAACAAAGACACATTTCTTATTATTTATGGATATCCTCAACTATTGACATATTTCAAACATTAACCTTAAGTTGTCACAATGGTCCCTCAATAACCCATATATTGTCCAATCATCCGAGGCACACTTGAAGAAATTTATGGGTGATGTCCTAAAAATCTTGTACCATAATGCACGAGAACACAATAGGCACATTCTTCAACCCAAAAGGCATGATTGTATAGGAAAAAATTCCCCACTCAGTGGTGAAATTCATCTTCCTTTGGTCCTCCTTCATGATCCTTACTTGGTGATAGCCCGAGAATCCATCTATGAAAGAGTAGACCTTGCATCCTACCACTCCTTCTAAGATCTCTTTAGTAAATGGGGTTGGGAAAGGATCAATGATACACACTACATTCAAGTCCCTGTAATCAACATAGATCCTTATCCTTTCATCCTTCTTGATGCTAATTACTATTGGACTTATCCACTCTAACTCTTTATAGCTTCAATGATGCCCAATGCTATCATCTTATTTATTTCCTCCTTGACCTTCACACGTAGGTTAGGATTCATCTAGTATGGTATCTTCTAGACCGGGTGCACACCCTCCTTCAACTTAATTCTCATTTCCCCCAAGGAATGGTGAATGCCTTTTAGTTCATGATACCTATGCGGGAATAATCCTCAAACTCTCGTAAAATATCAATGATCTTAGAGACTTCTTTCTCTGACGAGTAGTTTCCAATGATTTCCTCCTTGGGTTCTGATCCTGAGCCGATGTTAACCATATTTGTCTTTAAAGGTTCATGATAAGTGCGTGACTATTCATCGAAGTATCTAACACCTCGCACATCCCTACAGAATGGTCAATGTCCAAATTTTCTACCTCTTCCCCATCAATTATATAAACCATCTTTCCTTTTTCTTTCTCTATACATGCGTGCTCAAACTATATCTCTTATGTTTCTTCTTCCCCAAAACACACCTCCAGGCTAGGTTCACCTAGAAAGTCTAGTAGCCTATCTTCTTCCATGAAACTATCCCCAATGGTAAGGTGCTTGACAACCTACAATGCCTTATCCACCAAGGGTTTTGTACTCCGATACTCGAATGTTTGAATGAGATCAGCCGCTAACTCTTGCCAATTTCTGTCTGGTGGCATGTCTCAGCATGAATGTACCATGCGTGTGCACAACCTTGTAGGGTGGAATACAACTTGTGAACCCATAATGAAGGTGGCAATGATTTTGCACTTCCCACCCAAGTGTCTCACATGCTTGGATATGGAAGGAAGCGGTATCTTTACCATGGTAGTATTTTGTAGCCATGGGAATGATACTCTGTAAAACCTTATGGAGAAGGAAATTCTCACCTTGTGCCATTCTAAGAGGTTATCCCGATGTGTCACCCACCAACACGCAGTAGTTTTGAGTAGGACATAGCTTAACATTCCTCTTCATTCATTCTCCTTCTTCCACTGAGCTTCCATCTCCTATAAAAAGATCTCAAGGAAGGATCCTCCTAAATACTTAGATATCTTCTTTCCACCTAGGTGCCAGACCATAGGTACCTTTGTCACATTTGTCACCGATCCTCTAAAATGTCATCTGATTAACTTATAGGTCCTATGCACCCAATTATCACATGATATACTGGTGGTGTCACTTAAGGATTGAGCATCTTCAAACTGGATAACTCCTTCTATGGGATGGATTACCTCTAGATCCTTGATTTAGCATACATATATTCTATCTAGGACCTCTTCTCCCAAAGGTTTAGTATAAGGTGTTGGTTTTCCATCAAGCATGTGTATGATGATCCATTCTTCCTTGTTTTAAAAACTTATGTATCCATTGTTGAACCAAAGATTTGCATGTTCTTATAGCACCATGGGCTCCCAAGTAATGCTTGGAAATTGTCTTCCTCGTAGAAAGTGCCAAGAATCTAAAGTCCCCAAGTAAACTTAGCCCCCGAATGGTGATATCTGCATCCTTTAAGACACCCATGGGCGTTTCCTTTGTTTTTTTGCCATATACAACACATTCAAAGATGACAATAATGTAGGTCTTCCCATCTAATGTCATGCATCGAGGTGAGAACATTGAGCTCCGCACATGTGTCAATGAGGATATTACTAAGGATCCATCCATCCATGATCACATTTAACATGATCTCCTTATCATAGTCAAGGCTATGAGGGGGAAGGTTTGCATTCGGGACCTACCTCTCATGCTCTTATACGGTGCATGGTACCTTTTCTCTATACCATGCTCTAGCAACGGAATAATATTCTCTTGCCTTAGCATTTTACATACTTCCTTGACCTCATCCAGGTCATCCTTTGGCACCTCAACCTTCCTTCTTTACTCTCTCTCTCTGGATCTGCTACTTTAGACACTAGATTTCTCCTTGTAAACTCTGAATGACATCCATGGTTTCTTGATATACCTCCTTTTGATGTAGGGTCTAGGTACTTCCCATGTACCACTTCTTCCCTTGAAACTAGGTTCTTCTACCTTGGCATTTCCTTTGCGCGCGTGGCCTCTGCTCTTGTTATTACCATAACAAGTTCCAAGCCTGCATCACGTGTCACCCATGGCATCCATTGTGTGTCACCTTCTTAATGCTTACCATTGCAGTGCCCTTGTCTTTCTCGGTGTTGCTGACTCATGTGCTCAAACAACTCAGGGCACTCCTCATACTTGTGCTTCTTCCGCACCATGAGCACTATAATAAGTCTAGGCACTCATGCTTGTAGTGGTCTATAGATCCATAATTAAAACAGTTCCACATGGGAACTCACTTCTTCCTCTCGTGGTTACCATGACCACAAAATCCTCTGCAAAATCCCTTTCCACACGTGCCTCCATCTACGTGCTCCTCATAATGGCAATCATCACCCTTATAACTATAGTCAATGATAGCTGGCACACACCATGATCAATGGCCTCATGGATCTGGTCAATAAGATGAAAATCCTTAGTATCATGGGTCATAGAGGTATAGATCTTATAGTAGTAAGATACATTATTCCTAATTACACATTGTAGCAAGGGAAATCTACTCACATCATGGTCCCCATGACAAATATCATAATCTACTACGATGGCGCATACTATCTTCCGAGGGAAACTATCCTTGGCATGCCCCTCTACTTCACAATATGTACACCACATTCCACTATGAGTCTCATGAACTGAGTTCACAGATAAATTTTCCAGCTGCTTAGCCATAGCAGTGATTTGAGCTTCTAGAAATAGGCTAACACCAGTGTCAATGCTCCCAACACTTCAGCACATAGGGAATCTTCCAACACCTCGTGTGGGTCTATGAAAGTTTTATGAGATAAATCTCTTCTAAATGGGGTTATCAACCCTCCAAAAAACCATTGAGCATGTTGTGAAGGGTGAATGTCATATGACAACTTTGACAAGAGAGTCTTAAATCACGCATCATACTCTAGCACACTAGCTTCCATTACTTGTTGAATCTCCTTAAGGGCGCTGATACTCTTCTATTCAAAATAAGGTATGTGGAATTTTGATAGGAAGGTGTTTTTAATGCGGTGTAATATACCACCATCTGATGGGGATCATACTTCCTATACCAGCTATGTTCATGGCCTTGCAACATTGTTAAAAACTAATCGGCCTTCCGTTCGGGGTTTTGATCCCCTTTGTGTGCCATAGAAACTCACACTTGTGAACATTCTCGCAATGTCTTCAATACCCTTATGTCGGCAAATGTAAAAACATCTCAAAGAATACTTGAGGAGGTGGTTGAGGCCCTTTTCCTCCTGGTCCAGTCCCTTGACTACCTCGGTGTTCCCTCCTCCACCGGATCAACTAGATCCACCGGTTCTGTGCCTCCCAGATCAACTAGTTCCACCCCAGATCCACCGGTTACCATTAATGGGCTGGAGTAGTCACACCTAGTGTCCCCAATGTCCCACTAAACTACGTGCCAATTGTCTACGAGATTTTTCCACTACCAAATGTGTGTCCCACACCACAACCGACACATTACCCAAGCCTTGTGTATTTTCTCCTTGTCTAAAAATTCCTCTAAATACTGGAATAGTATATGCAGCCATGGAAGTAGGAAATGAAAAATTATATCTCCTGGGCGCAGATCTGTCACTTCCACCGGTACCAACTAGGTCAACAATACTCCTCCCTTGATCTGGAAAACCAAGTACCAGGGTTTGGTCACTAGGTGGGTTCATATGCATGTCAATGACTCTTCTCTCTCCACACAATGAACTCTCATTAGAAGCCAAAGGGGTCTCTCTTATGCACTTTCCAAGATGGGGTAGCACAGATTGCTCAGGTTCCACATCCTCTGCGTGAACCTCAAATCCTTCCCGCAACATCTACCTCCATATATCCATCACACTTACAACCTCACATTGTCTAGAAATATCCCTTTCACGCACTTCACTATACTTGAGCCATCTCTCCTCCCTTTCTTTCTCTGTCGTAATATTTTCCATCTTCCTCCACCCTAGCTTCCTTGCCCAGTGCTCAGAATGGTTTAGCCAACCATCAAAAATGCCTCTAAACTCAAGGTAACAATCAAGATATTCATTGCCAGAGGGATAACATGTAGAAATGATCCTCTGGGCTCTCATAGAAACTCAAACTCAGCAATGTCCGGACAAGAATATGTGGAAATAGCATATTCCAGGGTGTAGCTAGTCAACACTCCTTTCCACCAATGATCCACAACATGAGTCCACGTCAGATCTACATCTTGCAGCCTTTGGTACTCTTCTTGGGTCCATGCACATGATCTATAATACCAGCTTGATCTAGATGTATATGCCGAGAGCCATTCATATAGCTCTACTTGGAAGTAAGAAAAATGTTTCACACAAATCATGATAGAGGTTCTCTTCTACTCATCTACGTGCATCAAAATCAGTTCCAATGCTAAATCTCTAAGCGAATTCTTTCTATATGATCTTAAACCATGATTCAACACTTTCCAAAGTTAAATGCTCTGTCATCACTCATTGCATAGATTATGATGTATGTTATTTCCCACTACAACTTCAAAAAGAGGTCCCAGAAATGGAACCAAGATGTACTCATTTTTACACCCACCAAAGAATAAGGGAACCCTATGTGCACCGACCTATCACCCAACAAGATTTGGGAGCTCACCCAAGGCATGCACGGGTGCCGAGTCTCTCCTTTATGTGAGTTTAGTGAGAAACATCACCCATGATAGGAACTTAAGGATATTGAGTGGAAATGAGACATGCAATCATCTGCACAACTACAGAGGTTCAGATCCTAATCCTACTCTAAATTGCAAGGAGACAGGGATAGAAATGCAAAAATTGAAACTAACTAAAGATGGTGATGCACCAAAAGGAGTGGTGAATAATTTTTGTCAAGCAAATAGACACAGACCAAAGATTGCAACATAAAACATACACAGGCTGATAAGATATAATTTAGGATCTGAAATGAAGCAAATAATACAAACAAAGGACTGAAACCATTCACAAAGCTTGCATTATCATTTCAGTGTCAAAACCATGCATTACAACCTCAGAGAGGTAAAAACTATTAGCTTTTGAAGAGGGTCGATTCTTCAAACAATCACTTGCTGGAGGTGAAAGAAGAAGTTGTTATGTCCAAAAAATGTTCCTTTTTAGAAATGAGCCAAATCTGGCTTTTACATTGCATGGGTCGAGCCCAGAGAGAGTAAAACACGTACAAAAATGTGAGAGCCCATTCCTCCTTGACTACAGATGCATTAAAATGGCATGGGGACCTTACAAACCCATACCCTATCATTTTTGACCGAATTGGAGGAGAATGCGACCCATTCTGCATTAAATTTGGTCATTGAAATGTCACTTCTGGCCATGAACATGCGTCAGAGCCGTTTCTTAACTTTCTCTCTCTAGACTACACCAAAATTCAAGATTAACCCTAGAATCATGTAGAGAATTTCATAAGCTTTCCATTGATATAAAGAACATGCAAATCCGAGCTCTGGATCAAAAGATATGGAGATCTGAAGATTTAGGGCACAAAACAGGTGAAAATGTGTTTTGAAATTTTTTCCCGCGCTCTGCCACCTGGATGACACGTGTCAAGCACTGATTGGATGCGTAATTCTCTCTCCTCTGCTCACCCATGGGTTTTCCTTGAAAATTTTGACTTTTTGTGATTTTGGAACATTTTCCACTTTTTTCCCGCGCCCCCGCCACTGGGACACGTGGCATGCATTGATTGGAGGACAGGGGCGGGGTCTTCCTTTACTTTTAGCTTTTTGGCCAAAACTTGGCCAAATTTTCCAAATCCTCCCGAGCTCCACGCTTCCCTGCTCCATTGGACACGTGTCCAATTCCTTGATTGGCTCGGGCCAACGCTTCAAACCTCGCCCTTTGAACTTTTGGATGTTTTCCTCGTGACACGTGTCGTGATTTGATTGGTCTCCCACTGCCCGCCATTTTCACGTCCCCTCGCGTCCCTCTCCCGCTGTCCCAAATGGCCTGTCCCCTGGGACAAAACTTCCGATCCACCCGAAATGGGCTTCCTTGTCCCTCTTTTTCGCCGAATGATGACACGTGGCGTAATTTGATTGGCTCTCGGCTCCTTCCCTATCCGCGCCCCACGCGTCCTCTGTCCTGATGTCCCCAAATGCGAAAGTTTCTTTTTCACCGATCCGGGGTGGTTCGTCCTTCACGCCCTCACGGCCCCGATGTCCTGCACGTGCCGCGCCAAGCAGCTTAGTCGATTTTCTTCTTCCTTCGGCCGCTGTTCACCTTTCCGCGTCCCGCACGTCCTCACGGCCCGGATGTTCCTTTGCTCTGCAGACTGCCTGGCGGCCTTTCGGCCGATTCACGCCCAGATGTCCCTCATGTCCCGACTGTTGCGAGGACTAGGACTTAGCCATTTTTCATGATTTTTCCTGGCCCAAGCTTGTTTTTCAACTTTTTCACCTTTTCTCAGAACTTGCTCTTTTCAACCTGGACAGGAGAGTTAGAAAATCGAGGGGACCCTAGAAACATGATTTTTTCCCTGAATCAATCTATTTGCCTGGGACTTGAGAATTTAATGCATGTTATCAAAATTTACCCTGGGGGTGAATTTTGGATAACAATTTGGTGACTCAGCGGGGTTACCTGCCTGCTAGGTAGAAGATACCAGTTGCCTGAAGCAGTCCATTGGGCATGGAGTCATCAAATATTCTATTTAGAACCCTAACTGACTCAGAATGTGTAAGGAGGAAGATGGAATATCACCTGATGAAAGCAAGGACTGCAAAACATCTCCATGGACAGCAAGTTGTGCCAAAGCACTTAGGGAAAACAAAACTAACCTACAAAAAACAATGTGCACAAGCACTTGGAGGAATGAAAATCTAATCTAATATTTACAAAGTAGTGAACTTCCTCTAGAAGTTAACGCTTGAGATAGATTCCATTGACTGGAATCATAGCAGCTTCTTCACCATCCAATGAGGCCAATTGGAAAGCATTGTTGTTCTTGCACTTCGTGACCATGTATGGGCCACTCCAAATGGCATCAAATTTTGAATGCCTTCCGGTTTTGCTCTATCCACATCCCATTTCAACACTAGATCTCCAACTTGAAAAGATCTATCCTTGGCCTTTCTATCAAAGGTCTTCTTGATCAAAGCTTGATCCTTTTCCATTGCTTGGGATGCCTGATTTCTGATCTCTTAGCAGCTCCATCAACTCTGCATACCTCACCTCCATGGGCTCAAATTCAAGCAACTCCAGCTGCTTCATGAGTTCCAATGTTGGCAACTCAAGTGACATGGGCAAGATTGCCTCTCTTCCATAGACAAGTTTGAATGGAGAGTTACCTGTGGATCTTTTGGGAGTTATCCTATCAGCCCATAAGGCTGATTTCAGTTTGGTATGCCAAGACCTCTGATTCTTGTCAAGAGTCCTCCTAATGATCCTCAACAAGTTCTTGTTTGTAGACTCATCCCCGGCCATTACCTCGAGGGTAATAGTTTGATGAAGTGCTTAGGTAAATACCGTTTTGACAGCCCACTACACCTTAGATCCAATGAATGCCAATGCATTATCGTATCAGAGATTATGTAGCAGCAGTACACCAAATCTGGTTGTTATCCCCTCATAAAAGTCTAAGATGCTAGACTCATTTGCCTCTTTGAGTGCACGCTTCGTCCATTTGGTGAAGTAGTCCGTGGTTGTCAAAATCCATTTGTGCCCTTGGCTTGAATTGGGATTAATGACTCCAATGAAGTCCAAACCCCATTGCATGAATGGCTGGTCAACTGAGATTGGATGTAATGGAAGGGCAGCAAGTCTCTCTTTTCCTGTGAAGAATGCACAATTCTTACACCTCTTGATCCATGCATAGCAATCACTAAAGATTTTAGGCCAATAATAACCAGCCTTCATGATTTTTAGAGCTGTCACTCTTGGTGCAAAATGGCCACCAGCTGGTCCACCATGGAACTCTTCCAACACCCTTTGAATCTGATTTGTGCTAATGCATCTCAAAGAAAGCACTCCATTCACATCTTTTTGAACAAAACTCCATCAACAATGGCATACGGGACAGCCCGCAATCTCAAGTGTCTCCTTTGGGTCTTGTTCATCTCCGGAGGGCATAGGCCTCGAGCCTAGGAAGTGCATAATATCTTGGGTCCAGCAAGGAGTGGGGGCAGCATTGTCTTCTTCTTGATTGCCACTTGGCTCATGGCTGTCCTGAACTGTCAAAACAGCCTCTTCTTCATTGCATACTTCTTTTTTGCTTCCCAAAACCAGCTGCTCACACAATCCTTTCCTCTTACCAGCTTGGTGATCTTGATCTCAATGTCATACTCCATGACACGGGTGATCCAACCCGCCCTTTTCTCATTCAAATCCTTGTTGAGGAGGAAGCCCTTAACCCCAAAGCATGTGAGACCAGCAACGGACCTTGTTGTTTGAGACTAAATGCTTGAATTTCTTCAAGCTTCGATTACGCAAGTACATGCTTCTCAATAAAAGAGTACCTCACCTCATAGTCATCTAGGCTCGCTGTCAAGAAGGCAATTGGCTGCTCATCATTATCCTTGTTCTCGCTGTACCAAAATGGTAGTAGATAGTGTCATTACCTCCAAATGCATAGAGGATGAAATCCTTCGAGAAGTCCTCGGGTTGATGAGAGTTGGTGCTTGAGAGATGGCTTCTTTGATTGCTTCAAAACTCTCCTTGCCTTCTGCTGTCCACTTGAAAGCCATGCTCTTCTTTAACATTTTGGTGATGGGCTTGACAAGGGCTGCAAAATCTGGGACAAACCTCCGAACAAAGTTTATCCTTCCCAAGAAACTCTGAAGGGCTTTCTTGTGGCTTGGCAATGGTAGTGCTCTTATGGCTTCAACCCTCTCTGGATCAATTGCTAATCCTTCCTTGGAGACAATATGGCCAAGGAGCTTTCCTTCATGTGCAAGAAAGATGCACTTCTTAGGATTCAAAGACACTCCAAACCTTCTACACCTCTGAAACACTTGCCTGAGGTGAAAGAGATGGTCTGCTACATTCTTTGAGAAGACAGTGATATCATCTAGGTATACCAGCACTATCTTGTTGATCAAGCCTTTGAATGCCATATCCATAGCTCGCTGGAATGTTGCTCCGGCATTCGACAGTCCAAATGGCATCTTCTTGTAAGCATATGTGCCCCATTTTGTAGTGAAGGCCATCTTGAATTGATCTTCTTCCTTCACCATTATCTGATTATAGCTTGAATATCCATCAAGCAATGAAAACCTTTCTGAACCAGCTACAACCTGCAATATTTGTTCCATGGATGGAAGTGGATAATGATCTTTGAGTGATGCTCTATTTAGATCTCGAAAGTCAACACACACATCCTGATTTCTCCATTTCTCTTTCTTACTGGCACCAAGTTTGCAACCCAACTTGAGTGTTTGATGGGGAAGATGATACTGGCCTCAATAAGCTTGCTTAACTCTTTTCTCATGAGAGGTTCAATATGGGGATTCACTGGCCTTTGCTTTTGTCCTGACAGGCTTGGATTCCGGATCCACTCAATAGTATGTTGTGCCAACTTTGGGTTGAAACCTCTTAGATCTTTGTAAGTCCAAGCAAAGACATCTGGGAACTCTTGACAAAGCTGAACAAAATCAGATTTCTCTTGTGAGGTACTTACTTTGCCAATTTGCAATGTTTTGCCTTCTTCCACTAAAATAGGCTCTGAATCTTCACCCTTTACTTGAATGTTCTCTTTCTCCTTCCGGAACCGATCATTCGGGGTCAAGATTGACTCCAAGGTTATGAGGCCTTTGGTAATTTGTTAGTTCTCACCTGCACCACTTGGTCACCATATCATCACCGTCGCAGCTTGTCTTGATTCCTGGTGGAGAACTCAGCTTCTTCTTGTAGGAAATTAACAATTTGCTGATCATTCTCGAAGACTTGCCAACTTGTATTGTTATCCGGAACAGCTGGTCTCACAACCAATTTGATATGAGGCTGAGATTTCTCACTTTTGATACTTTCTACAACATCAAACGCAGCCCCAATTGCTGCTAGCCTATCAGTGGCTTCATTCTTTTTCTTGGGATGGAATTGATGCTAAAAGCTTCAAAATCTTCAATAAGATCCCATACCCGATTTTTGTAGCTTCTGAGTAGATCATTCTTGGCAGCATTTTTCCTTTGACTTGGTTTACGATCAGCTCACTATCACCAAATACTTGTAAATTCCTGATGCCTTTCTTCTTTGCCCAGTGCAGTCCATGAATTAAGGCTTCATACTCAGCTGTATTGTTTGAGCAAGAAAACTGAAAATGGAAGGCTGAGTAATACTTTATACCTTGTGGTGAAATGAGCATAGCTCCTCCTCCTGCACCTTGTCTACTCCTTGACCCATCAAAGAACAATTGCCATACTTCATTCTTGTCCTTATGATCTGGCTTGGTGATGCTAGGAAGAGGTTGATTTTCTTCATGTATGCAATAGACCCCTAGCTCAGATTCTTCTACTTCTTGATAAGGATCAAATGCATGTATCTTGCTTGCCCATTCATCAAGAGTTAGATCCGGGATGCTTCCAACCTTGGTGTCAGCCTCATCAGTGCTTGGGTGATCTTCTTGATCAAATGCTGAGCAATTGGCATTAATCTGACTTGGAGTGTAAGGCTCAATGTGGAAGTTTGCAATAGGTTCTGACCTGATTGTAGCCTTAGTTCCATACCTCATTCTCAACAAAGCATGTGTGACCAATCAGCAGAAAATATCCCCCCAATCTTGGCTGTGAAGTCCTCGACAAGCAAAGGGCAAAGAGTGGTGGAAGGTCTATGACTCGATACATCTTGTAAAACAACAACATTTGGACATGCATGCAAGGTAAGACTCAAGTTTCTAATCACTCCAACTCATTATGCACTGCTGTCCCATCCCATCTACCGCACTACCCCTTTGGATGTTGTTTCATACTGGAGCCCTAGCTGATCAGCTATTTGTTTAGGCATTACTGAGCTACTTGCCCCGGAGTCTATCATGCAATTGTGCACTAGCTGATTTCCAATGATCAATGAAACATAGAAAGGAGGGGGCTTCAACATTTTACCTTGTTGTCCTCCATGATTTCCCTCAGGCTGGGCAGCATTTGTAAGCACTTTGTCTTGCATCTGAACTTGCTGATTCGAAGTTGGCCAGTCCTTCATGGCAGCTTGCAGCAGATCTCTTTGGCCTGGGATAGATAGGGATTCCCACATTGATATATTGACGTTTGTCTTCTTCATCTGATCAATGATACTGAATGGTGATGAAGGATCTCTTTGTTGTCCCTTGGTTTGCACATTCACTCCTTGCATGTGGGTAGCAACAACTGGTATTTGAGTTGGCCTAGGGCTGATTCTTGGCTGCCCTTGTGCATTTGAAACTGGATTTTGCTTGCCAACCATTTGTGGAGCCATGGAAGGTTGTGGATTGGTTGGGGCTAATGGCTGTTCTTCACCCAAATTCCTCCTTTTTGACCTTGTGTTGGCTGCAACACCTTGAGAAACTGCTTGATTCATGCCACAAAATCTTTTGCTTGCCAATTCACCAATGTGGTGTCATTTGGGGCTGATTGTTGTTGGAATGTTTCTTGTTGTTGATCTGTTTCTCGATCGCCCTCACCCTCCACACCAGTAGTTGTCACCATTGTGCTTGATTCAAAGCACCATCAAGCACATGGATTGGTTATGAGGCTCATTGCATGGAAAACACCAGTCATACTCCTGAGCAATGTTGTTTTGTGTTGGCACCAATGCCTTAGAGGCAGATATGGCATTTGGATTATATGGCTGAAATGGTCTATTGGCAGGAGGCCTTGTTTGATTCATATTTGCAACTGGATTAGGTGGCCTTTGTGGTTGGTATGGCTGCCTATTAGGCTGAGCTTGGGGTTGATAAGAAGGTCTAAAACCTTGGGCTTGTTGCCTCTTGAGAGTAACCAGCTCATTGCCTAGGTTTTGCAATTGCTTCATGACCTCTTGAAGCTCATTTGGGGCACTGGAGATGAAGTGGAAGCTTCATTTGAACTCTGATTTCTAGGAGTGGGAGAAGGAGCCAAATTAGGTGCTTGATGGGTGTTTGGATTCTCTAAACTTGGAAACAATGGCATGGGAGGTCTAGGGGCAAGTTTGCCAGCTTGGATCAAACAATTTTCAGCCCTAATGGCAATGCTATAAGCCATAGGGATAGTTATGCCTCCCATGGACTGAATTAACATAGAAATATCAGAATTTAAAGCTTTGAGATAGTAGAGAAAAGCACCTTTTGCTGTTGGCCTGACCGCCACTGGAATTCTCTCCCAAGTCTTTTGAAATCTGAAGTTGAAATCGGTCAGCTGCTCATTGGGAGCTCTCTTGATGGTTGTCAGCTGCTCCAAAAGAGACAAGTTGTCTCCCTTCTCTCCAAATTGCTCATGAAGTGCTATACACAGCTGATTCCAATTTGTGATAGAACCAGCTCCAAGGCTTCTAAACCATTGCAATGCTTTACCCTTGAATGAAGATGCCAACAACTTGACAGCCACTTGCATTTCATTGATTTCATGGATCGCACAAAGGTTAGCAATATCTTTAACATGATCACCTGGAGTAGTCTGATTTTCTCCAGTGAAGTAGGGAATGTTCTTCAAGGCTGCAATAGGAACTGGATGTTGTGCATTGAGGGCAAGTGGGCTGCTGCCTGTGAAGTTGACATAGGGATTGTTTTGAGCCATTCTGATTGGTCTTAAAACCCTTGTTGACTGAATGAAAGGCCTACTGTGGAGGAGTTGAGAGAGTTCTGTTTGGTGGAGATGGAGACCTTTGAATCCTTCTTCCTCTTTGCCTTCTTCTTGGAGATAATTGCAGGTATTCAAACAACACTTCTTCTTCTCCAACTCTTGACCTTGTGGTGATTCTTCTCATGAGTTTTCAGGCCTGCACTGCTGAAACCAATTGATTCTTCCCCTTGGAGTCACCAGATATGCAAATAATAGCTCTTTTTAAGCAAGAAAATTGCAGCAGATGCACATCAACTTTGCTGCAATAAAAATGAGACCTCTAGTGTCCCACCGGCGTGCCAAAACTGTTGTTGCAGACTCACAACACCCCTGGATGCAGATCAGGCTTCTAGGTTGATCACTCTAGCATCCAGTGTGATTGCACAACATGGAAACCTCTCTCCAAGTGTGGGACTTGTGAAACTGAGAGAGGAATCTCCAGATTAGAGGCTGGTTCCTCAAACTCCTCTGATTTAGATCTATATTTGCACAACTACAGAGGTTCTAATCCTAATCCTACTCTAAATGCAAGGAGACAGGGATAGAAATGCAAAAATTGAAACTAACTAAAGATGGTGATGCACCAAAAGGAGTGGTGAATAATTTTGTCAAGCAAATAGACACAAACCAAAGATTGCAACATAAAACATACACAGGCTGATAAGATATAATTTAGGATCTGAAATGAAGCAAATAATACAAACAAAGGATTGAAACCATTCACAAAGCTTGCATTATCATTTCCAGTGTCAAAATCACTGCATTACAACCTCAGAGAGGTAAAAACTATTACAGTCTTTGGAGAGGTCTGATTCTTCAAACAATCACTTGCTGGAGGTGAAAGAAGAAGTTGCTATGTCCAAAAATGTTCCCCCTTTTAGAAATGAGCCAAATCTAGCTTTTACATTGCATGGGTCGAGCCCAGGAGACAAAAACGTACAAAAATGTGAGAGCCCATTCCTCCTTGACTACAGATGCATTAAAATGGCATGGGGACCTTACAAACCCATACCCTATCATTTTTGACCGAATTACAGGAGAATGCGACCCATTCTGCGTTAAATTTGGTCGCTGAAATGTCACTTCTGGCCATGAACACGCGTCAGAGCCATTTCTTAACTTTCTCTCTCCAGACTACACCAAAATTCAAGATTAACCCTAGAATCATGTAGAGAATTTCATAAGCTTTCCGTTGATATAAAGAACGTGCAAATCCGAGCTCTGGATCAAAAGATATGGAGATCTGAAGATTTAGGGCACAAAACAGGTGAAAATGTGTTTTGAAATTTTTCCCGCGCTCTGCCACCTGGATGACACGTGTCAAGCACTGATTGGATGCGTAATTCTCTCTCCTCTACTCACCCGTGGGTTTTCCTTGAAAATTTTGACTTTTTGTGATTTTGGAACATTTTCCACTTTTCCTCCCGTGCCCCGCCACTGGGACACGTGGCATGCATTGATTGGAGGACAGGGGCGCGGGGTCTTCCTTTACTTTTAGCTTTTTGGCCGAAACTTGGCCAAATTTTCCAACTCCTCCCCGAGCTCCATGCTTCCCTGTTCCATTGGACACGTGTCCAATTCCTATTGGCTCGGATGCCAACGCTTCAACCTCGCCTTTGAACTTTTGGACGCCTTTCCCTCGTGACACGTGTGGCGTCATTTGATTTGATTTGGTCTCCCTCTCCGCATCTCGCCATGCTTTGCACATGCCCCGCTCCCTCCTTTTTCCCGATGTCCCAAAGGTCTTCTGGGACAAAAACTTCCGATCCACCCGAAATGGGCTTCCTTGTCCCTTTTCTGCCGATGACACGTGGCGTAATTTGATTGGCTCGGATGCTCTTCTTTGGCTATCCGCGCCTTCCGTCGTCGCCCTTTGTCCCAATGTCCCAAGGAACTAGGAAAGTTCTCTCTTTCGGCCGATCCGGTGGTTCGGTCTCCACTTAGCCATTTTTGGTCTTTTTTTGGTCAGCGCACATAATGACTATGCAACATCAAGTTTTGTTGCCCCCTTTAAATCCTTTCGCGCATGCTTTCTTCGTGTCAACAGCATTTTGGTGCGCCTCACTATGTTGAGTCTTCTTGCATGCGCCAAGGCGCATGCCTTCATGTCAACAACATTTTTGTTCCACTTTTGAGTCTTTTGCGCCCAAGGCGCATTCATTCTCTTTGTGTCAACATCACTTTTTGTGTGCCAAAGGGCACATAACTTTGTGTTGGCAAGCATTTTGCATTGTTTTGGTGCCAAAGGCATGTTTTCTTGTGTCGACAGTGCTTTTCATGCGCCACTTGAAAAAGTTGGTGGCATTTATTACCACCTCACCTATATATAGGCGCGTCTGCACTGTCATTATCATCCGACACAAATCACGTGATTTTTTCTCTCGTACTCCTACCGCCAACGCACCTACCCTGTCATTTTCAAATCACTTTGTGGACCCATTTGCACATTTCTTCGTTATATATCCGGGTAAGAGGTCCTCATTCTTTTTTGTGTTTTGTGTTTTGGTTTTTTGTTTGCTTGCTGGTTTGGATTGGGTTTAAGTTAAAAAATTTGTCAAAACATGAACTCCCCACCCTCCTTGCTTTTTTTTTACCCATGCATTTTTCCCCCTCTTTCCAGATCTGCTGGTAAAGGGGACTCTGTCCTAAAAAATGGCTTGAACTCTTTGAATAAGCTTCTTCATAACCCAAATGAACCCAAAAGGAGCTAAACCACATGTAAAACCCCTCAAGAAAAGAATCATGGCTTGAAAAGAAGACACTGTTATTTTTCTCCTTTGGCGCATCTGTCACCCCTGCAACATGACAAACAGCGCACGCCAATGGCGCACTTTCCCTACCTGTTACATGATAAACAGCCGCGCCCTCATGGCGCACTTCCTTTGCTTGTTGCAGTCACTTTCCTTGCTGCCCTACTTGCACATCAAACTCATATGTCGCATTGCAAAACCATGCGCCCTTTTGCGCGCACCTCGCGCATATATGCAACAAATTCAAAATATGCGCCAAAACAGCAACTGATAAAACGGCGCGCAGCACATCCATCATTGCAACAACATCATGTTGTGCAGACCTTCCATGCGCCGCGCCAAGTTCCCCGTGGCGCATGAAAAATGATGTTACACACGCATTATCCTGCCTTTCGCGCATCCTACACCCGTGTAACATGAAAAATATGTGCGCCCTTTACAAATGCATACATACACATGGCGCAGTGCACTTGTGCTACAACAACAAAAAAATGCAACCTGCAGTATCCATGCGCCATGCACCCTTTGGCGCTGATTTATCCCTTGCAGCAGCCCTTTCCGTGTGCCTTACTATTTAACCCTGTAACCTGCAATATTCATGCGCCCTGCGCCCTGAGGCCTTAAAATCACTAACTCTTTCTTCTCACAACATTTCAATGGAAGATCAAAAGCCTGACATGAATTTTCTTGCATTGGGTTTCACTTCTTATTCTTGCAGATCAGCAACTAAGTTCAAAGTTACATATGTCAACATCAAGCAAGAGACCTACCAAATCTAAAGGCAAGGCCAAGCTCACAGAAGAAGAAATGAAGTATAAATATCAGAGGGTCAGAATGCCCGAGTCCCAAGCAGAGTGTGACCTAGATATCAGAGACTCAGAGCTCGGACACATTGATATGGAGGAGTTCTGGGCCAGAACCCAGAGGGTCACAAGAAGTCCATGGATGGACAAATTGATAGCAAAGGTGCCCGCATTTTGCCGGAGGAATCCCCAAGCCGTGCTTAATAATGAATTTATGATGGTTGTTGCCCGATGCTACAATAAAGACACAAGATGTGTCCACAATGAGAAGGGTGAGGTTATAATCAACCTCACTGCCCGCCATTTTGAAATAATGCTCGCATCCTCACCACCGCACTTTTCAGGGTCGTAAGCCAGAAGACTGCATCAAGGCCTGGGACGACAATGAAGATCAGTGCATGCAGATGATGAACGAGGTTTATCTGAAGAATAAAAAGGTGGTGACTCGGTGGCCACAAGTCATTCATCGTAGTGACTTTTCAGAGGAACTCAGTGACACCATCACATTCCTGAGCAGAGTCTTTGGGCTTCTTGACGCCCATTATTTTCACAAGTGGATGCATGATACCTAGAAACAATGAACAAAAATGTGCCCGATCAACGCTTTGAGTGGGCAGAAATCATAAGCAAAGCACAATATCTGAGTAGCTACAACAACTTAACACAACAGGGAGGTTCTATATGAACTCCTACGTTGTCTATGCCTGTAGCTTCGTAAAGAGATTATCCAGCTCGATGCATGTGTGGGGTTTGGCCCCAAGTTAAAATCTATGAATATTATCCAGAATCAAGCTGGGAAAATAGCATTCCCCAATTTACAAAGATCAATGATGCCTTCTTCTTTCATCATCTACCTCTTGAGGCCGAATATGACTCATGGTCGCACGACCAAGAGCATCAGTAGAAAGTAGCTACCGAGAAGTGGGGGCCCTGCTCACTCAATTCCCCACATTCACCTATCTAAGGGTGGCTAACTTGGGGGAACCAACTAAACGCCAAGGTATGCCGGTCCCAAGTTGATCTGCTAGAGTCTATCGAGGCAGCTAATCACCTACCATGAAAGTGTCTAAAGAGAAAGAAGGGTGGAACTCCTTTCCCCCTCAAAGGGGTAGGTATACGTGTCTCACTCACCACAAGGGCAAAAGACATGTTTGCAGAATCGGAGCCGCTGAATCAAACATAACTTCCCAAAGAAGGCCCACCTTCGACCCAAGAAATTGTTTGCCTAGGGCCAAGCTCGACCCGATCCACATCCCTCAGATCGAAGATATCTACATCGACATATATCATGAGGTTGAGCTCAGGAGGAAGGATCATTCCCGCTTGGCCTTAGCAGAAATCATCCAGTACGGGGTGGCCATCGTCCCAAAAGGCTACCAAACTACTGAGCAAGAAGTGGATCAAGTGTATCTTGACACAGGTGGGGACGATTGGCCTTTCGCGGTGATTGATAGAACCAAAGCTCCTCAAACAATCGAGGAGAGAGTCAAGGAAACTCTATGCAGAACAGAGCATTGGTGCCGAATGAACGGGCTCATCTACCTCGGAGTCGATTTCACAACCTCTCCATTGGGCAACGCACCTCCTCGATCAAAACAACAGCCAAAAGGCAAGGGAAAAGGAAAAGAGGGTGAATCCAGCTCCACCCAAGAGGAAGCTCCTGAAAGTCCTCCTTCCGCTACACCCAAAGAGTTAAATCCCAAAAGCTCAGAAGAAGAAGTGGCGGAAGATGTTCCAATAGGCACATCCACTCAGGATGTGGCCACGACTATAACAATTGAGGTCCCTTCTGTTCCTTCTCCTCTCCTCCTTCCCCTCCTCGAGTGACCCAAGCGACCATTCCTTTGGTCGTGTCCTCTCCCCCTTCTTCTACCTATGCTCCTCCCGCTTCTTCATCCATCTTCTCTCTCGCGAGACCTGTCCCCCTCCATTTCTTCCTCATCTCTCGAGCTCCCTTCCTTCCTATGTCTTCCTCCCCGCAGATCTCTTCCTCCCGTGAGCACTTCCTCGGCCTCCCTCTCGATGCCGCCGCCACGTGTCTCCATGTTTTTCCCTTCTACTACTGCAGCTGCCCCCTTCTCTATTTCTGGTCCTTCTCCCCTAAGTCCAGCCTGGATCTCCCCAAGACCTAAGTCAATAGAAAAGGAAAAGTTCCCATCGCACCGATGGACTTTTCCGTTATCCCATCAAAAGGGGCCAAGAAGCAAAAGCCTATCACACGCTTCTCTCAGAGTGCTTCGAGAGAGAGGGTAATGGAGATCGCATACCCCAATCCTCTGAAAGATAAAAAGGATCTGTCTTCGACAGATTACACAGTGACTCAAGTCACAATGGGGACGTCTTCTGAAAGCCTTCAGGGAGAGGCCCTATCTGCAGTTGACGCCCTTTGCAAGAAGCTTCAAGAAGCAAAAGAAGAGAAAAGGCTACTGAAAGAGCAAAATAAACATCTGCTCCACGCCTTACAGAAGATGGGCAGTGCACCTCCCACAACTACCGCCGAAACTCCTGAGCCTCTGAGTCAAGATAAAATTAATGAATATGCAAAGATCGGTGAGCAGGGTATGGCAGTTTCCACTGGAGGAGCCAGATCCTCAAGGACAGTGAACGAGTGATCGCCAAGTTCACCGATTTGTATCTGAACATCAACAAGGTGAACAAAGAACTCCAGGTGTTAGCAGGACCCATATCCGAAGAGCTGGACCATGCTAGGCTTCAGCATGAGACCTTTCAAAAAATGTTCGACTGTTCAGTCGAAGATCTGGTCAAGTTCGGCATTTTTGGTCACCCTAGGGCCCTCAATAAAATCCTTTCCACTCTGGATTACCGGATGGATCAACTGGAATTCGTCCTCGAAAAGATTGATAAGGTAAAGGAAGAAGCCCTGGACGCAATGCATCAGATGGAACAAATTGTTCTAACGATGTCTCCAGGGTTGCTTACTCCTTCTTTCACCTTAAGGAAGGTTGACGAAACCATTCAGATCTTCAAGGAGATCATTTCGCAAGGGCTGGGGCCAGAGGTCACTTTTGACGCAGAATCCATCAATAACCTGCTGGCCTGTCGGGACTTCATCGGGTTCTTAATAGAAGCAGAGAATGAATATTCCAAACTCCCAGAGAAGCTCACAGATGAGCGGGAGACTTGCGAGGCTATCACTGAGTGACACAAGGATCCTTCCCAGGATCAACTAGAGCCCATGATCAGCAAGTTCATGGAATACCGTGCCCAATTCCACATCTCGTCACCTGAGCAAGAAGCAGGATCCCCCCTTTCAGCCACGGGATGACGACGATGAATAATTTCTCTCTTCTTCGACTTTCTTTTTGTAAATGTCTAAAGTATGTTGGCACAAATGATGACATCATCCATGTTGCACCATGGGATGATGTCATCCATCAAGTTGTCAAAAGTCAACATGACTTTGAGATATTTTGTAGATATTATGTAAATAGGTGGTTGGTTCCTTTTTGCCTTCCTTCTTCTCCTTCTTCTATAAATACTCGAATACTTGTTGTATTGGGGTGAATACTTTTAGATGAAAAATAGAAGTAAGAAGAAGATTTTGAACTTTTGTAATGTAAACAAATATTAATACAATATATTTAGACTTTGTGTCAATACATGTGTTTTAATATAGATCTTTCTTATGTTAGATTGTGTGATTGTTCTCGTTGGATTTGCTTCTACTTTATTGTCATTTATTCATCAAGATTGCTTTATCCATTTATGCAAGTAGGTTTGGCTCATTTACTACCAACCCAAACCATAAACCCTTTGACCCTTCTCGCTTTGGAATTCATTTCTTTTCTCCCTTCGGATCTGATCTTTCTTCATTTTCCCCCTCCTTTCATTTTTCCTCTCAGCCGGAAACACCCCTACTGGGATGAGATCCCAAACCCCCGAAGGCAGAATATTGTGAGACTTGCATAGATTCCTGCTGGTAGAATAGCAATAAACCAGTTTCACTTTGCTGACTCAAAGAGGGGCTATGCCCTGCACACTGTTGACTCGTTTATCCATAAATCTACCCAAGCGATGAAGATTTTTGAACCAACAGTTTTTGGTGACTCTACTGGGATCGAACAGATCTATCCGATCTATGATGGTGGTATGATAGAAAATCAGTAAAAATCAGAAAAATCACTACCTGTTTGCAAATTTTAACTTTTGTTCAAAATCCAAAATTTTTGCAAAAGTGACCCAAATTGAAAATTTTCTTCTGAGATCCATAGATCTGGCCTAGTTGGAGACCTTTAGTTCGCTGAGTTTTTATAAAAATATGTATTTTTCCGTAGATCTGAGTTTTTGACTATTTACCAAAATTTTCAAACTCTTTGAAAAAGTCAACTTTAGATCTGAAAATCAGCTTACTAAGCTTCACTATCATTTTATCCTCATTGTTCTTTGTCATTAAACCGCAATCGGTTTTTAGAAGAGGATAATTTTAAATATTCAAAAAAGTACATGCTGCTGGTTTTTGTCAGAAAAACCAGAAAATCAGCAAGTACAACCAAAAAGAGTTTTTAAATCTGCTCCACAATATTGCAGATCAGGAAGGTACACTGGCAGGTGAACCATTTACTCGTAAGTAGCAGGAGAGCTCATGGAGAAGTCGATCCTACTTTTGATCTCGCTTCAAAGGCACAACTTCAAAGATAACACCGCGCGCTTTTCATCATCACTAAGTTCAGCCTGATCGGTCATCCAAGTGCCTCACCTCCACGAAAAGAACCTTTTCACAAGGAGCCTCCACATCCCTTCAGTAGTGCTCGCACGCTCGCTGGAACCGTGCTTTTCCAGCCCGTGTTCTTTTTCCAGCCTTTCAAATCAAATGGCAAAGTGCCATGGGGAAATGCTATGGGCCCCCTCGCTTTGCCACATCCTGTTCACGCGCTCCCACATGGAAACCGAAAGAATTTTCCCAAATTTGATGGGAGCGGAAACCAAAGCACGGATTCACACATATCTGCATTCATCATGTCATGCAGTATCCTAGATGTGACCCATGAAGATGTGTCGGTTCACCTTTTTCTAGAAACTTTACAAGGGCCCGCAGCAGAATGGTTTCAGCATTTGCCGGCCGGATCTATTACTTGGGCCACTTCATGGGATGCTTTCAAGATAGATACAAGCCCTCGGAAGATGCATTTGCATTGTTATCACAGATCACTCACCTAAAGAAGGAGGCCAATGAGACCATGCGTGATTTTATCGCCAGGTTCAATGCATTAATCAACCGTGTGCCTGTTGCCATGCTTCCAACACTAGAAAATCAAAAGTGTTTCTTTGTGAATGCAATGAGCTCAAAATAAGTTTTTGCTTCTACATGAACAAATAACTACCTTGCCTCTCGCCCAAGTGCCGCCATGCCATCCGATTGAAGACAACTTGCTCATATCTGGCGAATTAAAAAGGGAATCATCCAAGCCCAAAGCTTTGAGCCCTTCTCCCACCACTTCATCCGATCCAAGCATTTCAAAAGATGGCAAATGACTTGATCGCATTAAAGAAGCAGTTAGCCCAAACTTCCCCAGTTCCTCATACCGGGATATTCCACGAAGAAATTTCACTCCCAACAATCCCACATAGGCCGCGGTTGCCCGCAACCGCTCCACGGTTGGCACTTGAGGCTCCTCCGGTCAATGCTCTAGCTGAAATTGAAGAAGAAGAGGAACAAAATTACGAAGAACCTTCGTCTCAAGGTGAAGATGATCAAGATGTCGGTGAGCCGACTGGCGACTCTACTATCGGGTATATGGAATTTGATGAGGAGGAATCTGATGAAGAAGAGGGTACACAAGGATATGCAAGTGGACAATCATATGTTGTTTTTACCCGCTCACAAGGAAAAGAAGCTGAGGTCGCTGCCAATGTGCAGAAAGAAAAGACTACGTCATCTGCGTACCCAACCATTGCAAAGAGAGGTAATCCCCTACCCACTCAACCTGTCAATAAGTCTTTTTCAAAGAGAGCTTTTGCCCCTGTATCTCCCCCAAATCAGCCCTCTCATATTCCTATCAAGACCAGTAATCCTACCCTACCATCACGAAGTGAGGGACTCATTCCTTCACCAACACAACCTTTGGCCGCATTTGATATCATAGATCATGCTAAAAAGACCAAGATCCAAATGTCTGAAGCCGAGTATCTTCAGTCAAACCCCGAGCAGCTGATGAGGTTAACCGAATACATTCAAAGTCAAGCTGTCATACTCTCCCCCTGTGTTTCCTTAAAAGGAATCCTTTCCACTCCTCCTGCATCCCGCATAAATGTTGCCTCAACATCTGCATCAGGCAAGATAGAACCTTTCTATCTCTCCCTCCTAATCAATGGCCACAAGTTAAGTAATTGCATAATTGATTCTGGGGCTTCTGATAACGTCATGCCGGCAAAAGTTGCCCATGCTTGGGCCTCACCCTTACCAAGCCTTTTGGCAGATGTTATTCCTTGGAAACCAAGCAGGTTCCGTTGATTGGTCAAATCAAAGACGCGCAGTTCACATTTGTGGCATTCCCAGAGAAAAGAGTAAAAATGACCATCCTCGTTGCCGACATTCCAAAGAGCTCTATGGAATTTTTGGGTCGGGAAGGAGTTTTTTGTAGTGAGGTTGGAGGAGAAATTCATATGGACTGGTCAAGGCTAGAATCCCCATCAAAGGTGTAATGCAGACTTTGGAGCCAGAATCACAAAAGAAGTACTTGGTTACTAACTCTGAGGACCCCAAAGCTCAAATTCTTTTCGAATCATCAGGATGGGGAACTATTTCTTGTCTACCGAGTCTGACAAAATGGTTGTTCTCATCCAAGAAGAAGATCTTAACAAGGTCTGGACTTTGCAGTTTGATGGCAGCTGCGCAACCAGTGGATGTGGCGCCGAGCCGTGCTAATATCTCCGAGGAAGGAGATTATTCCTCTCTCTTTCAAGTTGTAGTTTTTCAACACAAATAATAATACTGCTGAATATGAATCTCTGCTACTTGGCATGCAAGCCGCAAAGGAAAGAGGGATCAAAAATCTGAAAGTACAAGGTGATGCAGAGCTAGTCGTGAATCAAGTTAAGAGGATATATCAAGTGAAGAATGAGAGGCTCAGGCACTACCGTAATGTGGTGTGGGACAACATCGAGGAATTTGATGCTTTTTCAATAGAATCCATTCCAAGAGCTCATAATGACATGGCCGATTCATTGGCCATTTCAGCATCCCTCATGCTCCCTCACCTAGGTTTGAAAATGACAAATACACCATTGAGGTGGTTTTCCACCCAAGTGTGCTAGATAATTCTCAGCATTGGCAAGTATTCAATGATGACAATCAACTCATTGCCTTTCTAGAAAAGGTGGAAAATTTTAAGGAGCTTCACTTTGAAGGATCCACTTCCACTTGCCGTGAATCAGTCACCGATCAAGACAATGAATCCAAGGGAATGACGGCATATGTCAGCTCAAAGGAAATAAAATTCCGAAGGGCCTGGTTTCTTTGGAGTGGTTGTTCGACAGGCATGACCATTTTGTAAAAAAGAAAAGGTGAGATGATGCTAGCTCATCCCCAGAAACCGAACCGGTTAATTTAGGTTCAGTAGAACATCCGCAGGTTGTGAACATTGGAAAATGTTGCACACCTGAAGAGAAGTGGAAGTTTGTCAAACTACTGAAGAAATACATGGATGTATTGGCATGGTCCTACGCCGATCTAAAGTCTTTTAAGCCAAAGGACGTCCAACATGACATCCCGTTGAAAGAAGACGTCAAACCCTTTCGCCAGAAAAGTAGAGGCATTATAACCCTAAGATCTCAGGTACTATCCAAGCTGAAATTCAGAAAATGCTGGATGCGAGAATCATTTTTCCTATCCATCACAGTACTTGGGTAGCAAACATTGTGCCAGTGCGCAAGAAAATGGTGAAATACGCATATGCGTAGATTTTTGAAACTTGAATCAAGCTTCCTTAAAAGACAACTACCCACTTCCTATAATGGATCAAGTTCTACAAGCAGTAACTGGATCGGAAATGTTGTCCATGCTTGATGGTTTTTCGGGCTACAATCAGATTGAAGTCTCACCTGAAGATCAATTTAAAACAACATTCACTACTCCCTGGGGTACGTTTGCCTACAGCAGGATGCCTTTTGGCCTAACCAATGCTGGCGCCACTTTTCAATCGGGCAATGGACCTGCATTCAAAGGTATGATGGGGAAGGTCATTGTGGTTTATCTAGATGACTTAACTGTGTTCTCTAAACAACGAAGTGATCATTGTGATCATCTAGAGCAAGTATTGGCCAGATGCCGAGAGCATGGGATTTCCCTGAACCCAAAAAAGTCTATTTTTGGAGTCACAGAAGGAAAGTTGCTAGGGCATGTTGTTAGCAAAGAAGGAACGAAGATAGATACCGAAAGAGTTAAGGCTATTCAGAGCCTCACTTTGCCTACAAGCAAGACCGGCATTCACTCTTTCTTTGGAAAGGTGAACTTTCTCAGGCGTTTTGTTCCCGACTTTGCTGAAAAGACTCGTCATATATTAGACATGATGAAAGGGTCACCAACTTTCCGATGGAGCGAGGAAGGGAAAAGGTCATTCGAAGAAATAAAAGCTTCTCGCTCACGCACCAGTCCTGGTATGTCCCGACTTCTCCAAGGATTTTATCATGTATAGCTATGCATCTGAGCATACTGTATCTGCCATCTTGATGCAAAAGAATTCTGAGGATGTTGAATCCCAATTGCATTCATGAGCTCTCCCCTCAAGCCTCACGAATTAAAAATGTCTCAATTGGAAAAGCATGCCTTCGCCGTTGTCAAAGCAGTCAAAAACTTCAGGTATTACATTTTAAATTCTCATACAGTGGTGCTGGTCCCGACACGGTAGTCAAATCAATTTTAACTCAACAGGAGTTAGGAAGCTTGTGAGGAAATTGGATTGCAAAGGTCCAGGAGTACGATCTAGATATAAAACCAACCAAGTTGGTAAGAGGCAAAGGCTTATGTCAACTTATGGCCGAAAACCAAGGATCAGAAGTTTCTGAGGAAAAGGATGATTGTACCAATGAAGCACAAAGTCAGCTGGATAAACCCGATTCTCTGCCTCTGGTCCTATTTGTCGCAACC
Source organism: Taxus wallichiana var. yunnanensis (assembly GCA_018340775.1). Classification (NCBI taxonomy): domain Eukaryota; kingdom Viridiplantae; phylum Streptophyta; class Pinopsida; order Cupressales; family Taxaceae; genus Taxus; species Taxus wallichiana. The sequence goes on along the minus strand of CM031237.1, from coordinate 670,900,130 downwards.
AGCGATGAGTGGTATTCCGATATTGCTTTCTTCCTCACCTACGGCGAATGCCCAGCTCACCTAACTGCAAAGGAGAAGCGCACTATAAAGCTCAGAGCAGCCAAATATGTCATCTGGGATGACGGTTTATACAAACGCGGGATAGATGGTGTCTTCTTGCGATGTGTCGACAAGCCACAACAGTGAAGTTACTTGAAAGTTTTCATAATTCAGCCTTGTGGAGGCCATTTCTCCTCTTCCGTAACAACACACAAGATCATCCGGGCTAGGTACTATTGGCCGACACTTTTCCAAGATACAACCACTTGGGTAGCAAAGTGTGAGCCTTGCCAGCAGTTCGTCGGCAAGCCCAAGTTGGCTGCTTTTCCCCTCAGGCCGGTCGTTGTCAACGAACCATTCAAGCAGTGGGGAATTGATTTTATCGGTGCACTCAATCCCCAATCGAGTGCCAGACATAGTTATGTCCTAACAGCAACAGATTACTTCACCAAGTGGGTGGAAGCCATACCTATCAAACATGCCACTTCCGGTTGTTTGCAGTTTCATCAAAGAAAATATCATTGTCAGGTTTGGCATCCCAAACAAGATTGTTGCTGATAATGCTTCTAACTTCTCTTCATGGGAAGTTATTAGTTTTTGCTATGAATATGGGATAACTTTAGCTCACGCCTCAGATTATTACCCTCAGGGAAATGGTCAAGCAGAATCCAGTAACAAAAACTTGGTGACCATCATACGAAAGTTGGTGGATGAGAATCAACGAATGTGGCACAAGTCCTTATACGATGCCTTGTGGGCAGATCGCATTACTCCCAAGAGATCTCTCAGCATGTCACCTTTTCAAGTGTTATATGGCACCGATGCCGAGCTTCCCATTTCGCCGAACTCCCTGCTCTGCGCTTGGCACGGGCAATCGAAGATGAAACTTTTCAAAATTCCCTTGAAAAGAGGATCATGTATCTAGCAGAGCTCGAAGAAAAGAGAGTAAGGGTGGTCGACAAGATCACCGAACATCAGAATCAGGTCAAAAGATTGTTCGATAAAAAGCTAAGCAAAGAAATTTCCAGGTGGGAGACCTCATCCTTTTGTGGGACAAACGAAGAGAGCCAAAGGCATGCATGGAAAGTTTGATTCCCTATGGAGAGGGCCCTTCAAGATCAAGCAGCTCAATGGAGAGAATAGTTTCTATCTCTCGTATCTGGATGGAACTAAGCTCCCGCTTCCCTATAGCGGGCAAACATCTGAAAATCTTCAGGAAGTAGAGCTTGCTCTCTTCTTTGTATAGTTTGCTTCAGTTGTGTGTTTGTTTTTGTCGTGTGTTTGTTTTTTTTTGTTGGTTGTGTGTTTCCCTTTCCGGTCGCCCCTTGTTTTTGACTCTGTTACCCAATGGATAGGCACGTGAGATCTGGGATTCTCTACCCCTGAGGTCGCTCAGAGATAGTCCCCAGAAAGAGCCAACTGTTATCCCGTAAAATTGGCAAGGGAAATTTTACAGATAACCCTACCAAAATTTTGTTCCGGTCCCTCGTCAGGGACCCCTTGCATTCGGAACGTTGCAAAATCCCTTCCCGGGAAATCTAGTTTTCCGAACTTAGCCATTTTTGGTCTTTTTTGGTCGGGCGCACATAATGACTATGCAACATCAAGTTTTGATGCACCCCCTTTAAATCCTTTGGCGCATGCTTTCTCGTGTCAACAGTGTTTTGGTGCGCCTCACTATGTTGAGTCTTCTTGCATGCGCCAAGGTGCATGCGCCTTCATGTCAACAAAACTTTTGTTGCGCCACTTTTTGGTGCGCCAAGGGCGCACATATATTCTCTGTCAACATCACTTTTGGTGCGCCAAAGGCGCACATAACTTCTGTTGTGTTGGCAAATTTTGTGCGCGCAAAGGGCGCATGCTTTCTTGTGTCGACAGTGCTTTTCATGCGCCATTTGAAAAATTTGGTGGCGCATTTATTACCACCTCACCTATATATAGGCGCGTCTACACTGTCATTTTCATCCGACACAATCACGTGATTTTTTTTCTCTACACCGCCAGCAAAGCAGCACTCCGCCCTCATTTTCAAATCGCTTTGTGGACCCGTTTGCACATTTCTTCATATATATCCTGGTAAGAGGTCCTCATTTCTTTTGTGTGTTTTGTGTTTTGTTTTTGGCTGCTTGTTGGTGTGGATTGGGTTAAATAAGATTGTCAAAACATGAACTCCCCATCCTCCTTGCTATGTTTTTCTCTCCATGCATTTTCCCCCCTCTTTCCAGATCTGCTGGTAAAGGGGACTCTGTCCTAAAAAAAGGCTTGGAACTCTCATTTTGTAGCTTCTTCATTACCCAATGAACCCTGCAAAAGGAGCTTAACCACATGTAAACCCCTCAAGAAAAGAATCATGGCTTGAAAAAAGCACATCGTTATTTTTCTCCTTCGCGCATCTCGTCACCCCCGCAACATGATGATAAACACATGCGCCAATGGCGCACATTCCCGCCTGTTACATGAAAAACAACCATGCCTCATGGGCACACTTCCTTTTTGCAACTCACTTTCCTCCGCACCCTTCGCGCACTCAAACTCATATGTCACATCATTAAAACCATGCCCCTTTCGCGCACCCCGCATCTATGCAACACCAAAAATATGCCAAAGTGCAAACCACCGATAAACGGCGCAGCAGCATCCATTGCTTACAACAACATCATGTTATGTAGACCTTCCATGCACCGTGCCAAGTTCCCCTGTGGCGCATGAAAAAATGATGTTACACGCATTAAACCTCGCGCCCTTTGGCGCATCCTGCACCCATGTAACATGAAAATATATGCGCCCTTTATAAAATGCATACACATGGCGTGCAGCGCACTTGTGCTTACAACAACAAAAATGCAATCTGCAGTGTCCATGCGCCATGCGCCCTTTGGCACTGATTTATCCCTTGCAACAGCCCTTTCCTGTGCGCCTTATTATTTAGCCCTGTCACCTGCAGTATTCATGCGCCCTGCGCCCTGAGGCCTTAAAATCACTAACTCTTTCTTCTGTTGACGCTTTAATGGAAGATCAAACAACTGATATGACTTTCTTGCATTGGGTTTCACTTCTTATTCTTGCAGATCAGCAACTAAGTTCAGAGTTACATATGTCAACATCAAGCAAGAGACCTACCAAATCTAAGGGCAAAGCCAAGCTCACAGAAGAAGAAATGAAGTATAAATATCAGAGGGTCAGATGCCCGAGTCCCTGTGCAGAGTGTGACCTAGACATCGAGACTCGAGCTCTGGACACATTGATATGGAGGATTTTCGGGGCCGAACCAGAAGGTCACAGAAGTCCCATGGATGGACAAATTGATAAAGGCCCCGCACTTTTGCCGGAGGAATCCCCACAAGGCCGTTGAATAATGAATTTATGATGGTGGTAGCCCGATGCTACAATAAAGACACAAGATGTGTCCACAATGAGAAGGGGAGGAGGTTAATCAACCTCACCGCCCGCCATTTTGAAATAATGCTCTCGCATCCCTCACCACCGCACTTTGTGGCCGTAAGCCAGAAGACTCGCATCAAGGCCTCGGGACGACAATGAAGATCAGGTGCATGCAAACTGATGAACGAGGTATATCTGAAGAATAAAAAGGTGGTGACTCGGTGGCCACAAGTCATTCATCGTAGTGACTTTTCAGAGGAACTCAACGACACCATCACATTCCTGAGCAGAGTCTTTGGGCTTCCTGACGCCCATTATTTTCACAAGTGGATGTTGCGGTACCTAGAAACAATGAACAAAAATGTGCCCGATCAACGCTTTGAGTGGGTAGAAATCATAAGCAGCACGATATCGAGCAGCTACAACAACTTAACACAACGGGGAGGTTCTATATGAACTCCTACGTGGTCTATGCTGCAGCTTCAGAAAGGGACTATCCAGCTCTGATGCGGTGTGGGGTTTGGCCCCAAGTTAAAATCTATGAATATTATCCAGAACTGAAGCTGGAAAATAGCATCCCCCAATTCACAAAAATCAACGATGCATTCTTCTATTTCATCATCTACCTGTTGAGGCCGAATATGACTCACGGTCGCATGACCAAGAGCATCAGTAGCAGACAGAGAAATGGGGGGCCCTGTTCACTCAATTCCCCACATTCACCTATCTAAGGGCAGCTAACTTCTTGGGGGAACCAACTAAACTGCCAAGGTATGCCGGTCCCAAGTTGATCCTGCTAGAGCTGTCGAGGTAGCTAATCACCTACCATGAAAAGTGTCTAAAGAGAAAGAAGGGTGGAACTCCTTTCCCCCTCACAGTGGGTAGGTATACGTGTCTCACTCACCACAAGTGCAAAAGACATGTTTGCAGTAATCGGAGCCGCCGAATCAAACATAACTTCCCAGCAAGGCCCACCTTCGACCCAAGAAATTGTTTGCCTAGGGCCAAGCTCGACCCGATCCACATCCCTCAGATCGAAGATATCTACATCGACATATATCATGAGGTTGAGCTCAGAGGAAGGATCATTCCTCGCTTGGCCTTAGCAGAAATCATCCAGTACGGGGTGGCCATCATCCCCAAAGGCTACCAAACTACTGAGCAAGAAGTGGATCAAGTGTATCTTGACATGGGTGGGGACGATTGGCCTTTCGGTGATTGATAGAACCAAAGCTCCTCAAACAATCGAGGAGAGAGTCAAGGAAACTCTGCGCAGAATAGAGCATTGGTGCCGAATGAACGGGCTCATCTACCTCGGAGTCGATTTCACAACCTCTCCGTTGGGCAACGCACCTCCTCGATCAAAACAAAGCAGCCAAAAGGCAAGGGAAAAGGAAAAGAGGGTGAATCCAGCTCCACCCAAGAGGAAGCTCCTGAAAGCCCTCCTTCCGCTTCACAAGAACGGGTTGTAATCCCGAAAAGCTCAGAAGAAGAAGCAGCGGAAGATGTTCCAATAGGCACATCCACTCAGGATGTGGCCACGACTATAACAATTGAGGTCCCTTCTGTTCCTTCTCCTTCTCCTCCTTCCCCTCCTCGAGTGACCCAAGTGACCATTCCTTTGGTCGTGTCCTCTCCCCCTTCTTCTACTATTCCTCCTGCTTCTTCATCCATCTTCTCCTCTCTCGCGGAGCTGTCCCCCTCCATTTCTTCCCTCATCTCCGAGCTCCCTTCCCTTCCTATGACTTCCTCCCCTGCAGTATCCTTCCTCCCGTGAGCACTTCCTCGGCTTTCCTCTCAATGCCGCCACCACGTGTCTCCATGTTTTTCCCTTCTACTACTGCAGCTGCCCCCTTCTCTGTTTCTGGTCCTTCTCCCCTAAGTCCAGCCTGGATCTCCCAGCACCTAAGTCAACAGAAAAGGAAAGTTCCCATCGCACCGATGGAACTTTTCCGTTATCCCATCAAAAGGGGCCAAGAAGCAAAAGCCTATCACACGCTTCTCTCAGAGTGCTTCGGGAGAGAGGGTAATGGAGATCGCATACCCCAATCCTCTGAAAGATAAAAAGGATCTGTCTTCGACAGATTACACAGTGACTCAAGTCACAATGGGGACGTCTTCTGAAAGCCTTCAGGGAGAGGCCCTATCTGCAGTTGACGCCCTCTGCAAGAAGCTTCAAGAAGAAAGAAGAGAAAAGGCTACTGAAAGAGCAAAATAAACATCTGCTCCATGCCTTACAGAAGATGGGCAGTGCACCTCCCACAACTACCGCCGAAACTCCTGAGCCTCTGAGTCAGGATAAAATTAATGAATATGCAAAGATCGGCGAGCAGGGTATGGCAGTTTCCACCTGGAGGAGCCAGATCCTCAAGGACAGTGAACGAGTGATCGCCAAGTTCACCGATTTGTATCTGAACATCAACAAGGTGAACAAAGAACTCCAGGCATTAGCAGGACCCATATCCGAAGAGCTGGACCATGCTAGGCTGCAACATGAGACCTTTCAAAAATGTTTGACTGTTCTCAAAGATCTGGTCAAGTTTGGTGTTTTTGGTCACCCCAGGGCCCTCAATAAAATCCTTTCCACTCTGGATTACCGGATGGATCAACTGGAATTCGTCCTCGAAAAGATTGATAAGGTAAAGGAAGAAGCCCTGGACGCAATGCATCAGATGGAACAAATTGTTCTAACGATGTCTCCAGGGTTGCTTACTCCTTCTTTCACCTTAAGGAAGGTTGATGAAACCATTCAGATCTTCAAGGAGATCATTTCACAAGGGTCAGCCGAGGTCACTTTTGACGCAGAATCCATCAATAACCTCGCCGCCTGTCGGGACTTCATCGGGTTCTTAAGAAGAAGAGAATGAATATTCCAAACTCCCAGAGAAGCTCATGATGAGCGGAGAGACTCGAGGCTATCGCTGAGCGACACAAGGATCCTTCCCAGATCAACTAGAGCCCATGATCAGCAAGTTCATGGAATACCGTGCCCAATTCCACATCTCGTCACCCGAGAAAAAAAGCAAAGCAGGATATCCCCTTTCAGCCATGGGATGACGACGATGAATAATTTCTCTCTTCTTCGACTTTCTTTTTGTAAATGTCTAAAGTATGTTGGCACAAATGATGACATCATCCATGTTGCACCATGGGATGATGTCATCCATCAAGTTGTCAAAAGTCAACATGACTTTGAGATATTTTGTAGATATTATGTAAATAGGTGGTTGGTTCCTTTTTGCCTTCCTTCTTCTCCTTCTTCTATAAATACTCGAATACTTGTTGTATTCGGGGTGGATATTTTTTAGATGAGAAATAGAAGTAAGAAGAAGATTTTGAACTCCTTGTAAATGTAAACAACTTTGAATACAATATATTTAGACTTTGTGCTGAATACATGTGTTTTTATTAGATCTTTCTTATGTTAGATCTGTATGGTTGTTCTGTTAGATTTGCTTCTACTTTGTTGTCATTTATTCATCAGTATTGCTTTATTCGTTTATGCAAGTAGGTTTGGCTCTGTTTACTACCAACCCAAAACATAAACCCCCTTCGACCCTTCTCGCTTTGGAATTCATTTCTTTTCTCCCTTCGGATCCGATCTTTCTTCATCCTCCTTTCATTCCTTTCTTTCGTACTCGAAACACATCTACCGGGATGAGATCCCAAAGATTCCCGAATAAACCTCGCTTTCTTTGACTCAAAGAGGGCTATGCCTGCACACTTTGTTGACTCATTTATCTATAAATCTACCCAACCAGATTTTCAAACCAACAGAGACCTTGTTCTATTGTGTAACACGGTCCTTCTAAATCCTCCTACAGCTATGCCTTGTGTGCATTGTTCTTGCACACATTCTTCTTACATTCCCACCCCTCAACTTAGGCCTTGCACACCCATGCACCTTTTTGTACTTAGTCAATATTTTAGGGGCCCAACATCACCCCACACTTTACCTGTTCTCCACCAGAACACTTCTTCAAAGAAATAATTACAATAGACTTAACGTCTTAGAAAAGAATAACGGAATAAAGAATTTGAAGAAATGAAAGAATGGGAAAGTTTTGTCATTATTGCAGCAAGATAGGAAAATCTATTTGCAAGTTAGCCTCCAACTTGTTCAGGTATAGACTTTATTTTGCGCTCTCTACACAAGGTCACTAACAAGGGAACTTACCTCCTCAAAAACCAGTCCATTTCTCGGAGTGTTCAATGTTTCAACCATTCCTTCCAATTCCTATCCCACATCCTCAAGCGCATCCATCCTTCTTGTAATAGTGGGTATAACTCCTTCATCCTATTTTTAATTTAACCTCGTAAGGTTTTTATAGCTTATGAATTATTTTCAACCTCATCCAGGATCCTCTCCCACTCTGATCTATTTCCTTTGTTCTTCTCTTGGAATTCCTTGAGCTCTACCTCATGAGTGGTGACAAAAATGCTCAACACTTTATATCTATTTGTGTAATTTTCATACACGGCCTCAAAGCAGTATGGGTAGTAATTTTCACATCGGCAAGAGTCTTGTTGTACTCAGAAATTATTGCTAGAGACTTCAACTTTTCCTCCTCTAGGTGTGCGGCTACTTCTTCCATGGATTCTAAGGCCGGAGTTTGCCTTTCCATGCTAAATATGCGTGTTAAGTGTTCAAGGAACTCAAGGGAAAATCCACACTTTTTCACTAGTGGTACTAAGTTCGGATGCTTGAAAACAATGGCCTTTGTGATGGATTCAACCTTCTTATATACTTTGTGCACCATTGCCTTTTCCCATCTTAGGTGTTACATATGGTTTCTTGGGTGCCATTGTGTAGGTTATCTTTGCACTTCAACTTCTCTTTCTCTGCTTCTCTACCCTTTCCAATCTTAGATCTCAAACTTGTGAAGAAACTCCTTTTCAACTCATGCCCTAGCTACCAAACCCTCACTAGAATATCCCCTTCACAAGACGACACTTCTCCACAACTCTCTCTACGCCCGTGAACTATTTCCCTCCTAGTTTGCAAATCCAAACTAGTCACTCACGGTTAAATTTCTCCAATTTTTCTTCACATGGATCAACTCTGTAAACCCTAGTTCGCAAAAGCTCTTCCTTCTTTGTATTTGCAATGTAACTACTGAAATGTTTAACCTTCTATTTATATTTTTTCCCACTTTTCAACATTAAATGTTACCTTACCTACCACCATACTTCAACACTTAATGTAGTTTTTCAACAAAACCTGACTTTAGTGCTTTAACTCACACGCCCAATCCTTACGCAGACAATCCCCTAACCTTCTGGCACACAACCAACCCATCTTGAAAAAAGCTCTTGTGTGCACATCACCAGGACCGAAGGTACTTTAATCATGATTTTTTCTCACCTACCTCATGTTTTATTTTGTGTTTCTTCTTCTCTTGTACGTGGATACACAATGTAGCCTTACCCGACACCAACCATCCTTTTTTACCTTTCCTTCCATGCGGTTCCTATCCTAGGGCAATCCAACCAGCTTTATAATGTAATCCTTCCTAGTTCTTCCCACTTTGCACTTTCCTCTACATTATTCTACCCCACACTAAACCCGATGCGTAGTCCTTTGTGCATTCATAAACTTCAAAAAGTAAAGAGGATACTAGTGCCCAAGGTGCAACAAAAAAAAAACAAGAAAGGGAAAAAAAAAGAAAATAAAATGCACTAAAGGAAATCCTAAACTAATTGGAAACGCTGCCTTATTTACAAACACCAAGAAGGCTTATTTATAGTAGGGCTTTAGCCTACTCCCATTGAAGTTTCCTTGTAATCTCATCCCATTCATTTCTTGCAACTAGAATGTGCCTAAATCAAGGATGTATGAGATGATGTAGGGGCCCAACCAATGGAATTTTAACTTCCCAGGATGGTGCGAAACTTAGAATCATAAATCAAGACCATCTTCCCAACCTCAAACTTATTAAAGTGATGATTATGCCATGCCTTTTATTTTTATTTTTCATCCCTCCTGGCTCCACCTAGCTAATGATCATCTCTCATTCAACTGCATTAATTTTTCTATTCTTTCCTCCTTACGCTTGTTCATCATCTAATCCTCTTGCACACATTATACATAGAGAAGGTAACATGAATTCAACTATTAGGATAGCATTTGCGCCAAACACCAATTGGAATGATGTGGATTTATTCAACCTCTTGTAGGTTGTCATATATGCCCAAAGAATGGTTGATACTTTTCATCCCAATCTGCTCTACAAAATTCACAGATCTTAGTCAAAGTTTGGCTAAGTATTTTTTAAATGCCTCCACAGTTCCATTTTCTTGTGGATGGTAAGGGGTAGTCTTGTGATGAGCCACCATGAATTCTTCTCACATAATCCTTACTATCTCATTCAAGAAATGTGTACCCCTACCACTAGTCAAACTCAAAGGGCATCCATACCTTGTAACATTGTTTTCCTATAAGAACCTTCTTTGTAGTAGTTGTTGTATAATCCTTAGTGGTTGTTGTTTCTACCCACCTTGTCAAGTAATCAGTGCAAGTGATTATATACCATGATACATTCCTACGCACGGATGGTGCAATAGGGACTACGAAGTCTATAACTAATTTTTAAATGGTTCAAGATGGGAATAGGGTGCAAAGGAATTTCATCTCTTTGTTATGGTTTTCCATTGTGCTGAAAATGGTCACATGCCTTGAAATATTCCTTGTAGTCTCTATATAGGGTCTCCCACCATAATCCATCCATTAATATCTTGTATACAATGGCGTCACTTGCATAGTGTCCTCCTGTACTACCTTTGTATGCTTCTTCTATTATGGCTAGGTGCTCATGTTCTAGCACACACCAACGTAGAATCTCATCATTTCCTAGTTTGTATAAATCCTCACTAATCAACATGTCGAGCGGGAGTGTATATCTAACCAATTTTTATCCAATGCCTTCATCCCTTCCAAGTCTGCTACTCCTATCTTGAGGAATACTACAATATCTTCTAAGTCGAGGGAATGCGCCACAACCTAAATAGTTGTGCATCCGGCATGGTATCCTTAATTCTTTGTGCATACTCCTCTGAATCAATTCTAGACAAATGATCGTGTCTAGAATTACTTTTTCCCTGGTTTGAAAACCACCTTGAACTTGAATTCTCGGAACAATAATACCCACCGACATATTCACCCTTTTATAATGAGCTTGTTCACTAAATATTTTAATGCCATATGGTCACTATAAAATATAAATGGATTTGCTAGCAAATATTATTTGAACTTGTGAAGCGCATGGATCATTGACAATGCCTCGCACTTAGTTGTAGTATAATTATGCTCTGCTGATGTTAATTTCCGCTTATAAAGCACAAAGGATGACCAATAATCTCTTCAATAGGATATACAAGTACTTGCTCCAATGGTGGTTCTGAGGCAACAACATGAACATGGAAGGGCTTATCCCAAGAGGGGAATCATAGTATGGGTGCGAGTGACAAGCCTATCCTTTAAAGTGTCAAATGACTTTTGTTGCGACTCTCCCCAATAAAAGGCACTTTTATGCCTAAGAAACTCTTCTAAAGGCATGGAAATCTTAGCATATCCCTTGATGAACTTCCTGTAGTACCTCGTATGCCCAAGAAATCTGTGCACTACACTTTGACTAGTAGGATCCTTTTATCCCACAATTATTACAACTTTTGGGAGATCTACTAATAGGCCTTCCTTACATATGGTGTGTCCCAATAATGTTCCAAACGGGGTATAAAAGACACATTTCTTAATATTGAGGGATATCCTCAACTTACGACATCTTTAAAAATTAACCTTAAGTTATCACAATGGTCCCTCACTAGCCCATATCTTGTCCAATCATCTAGGTAGACTTGAAGAAATTTAAGTATAAAGTCCTAGAAAGCTTGTATCACAATGTGTGAGAAACACAACAGTGCATTCTTCAACCCAAAAGACATGACTGGATAGGTAAAAATTCCCCACTCGGTGGTTAAATTCATCTATCTTTGGTCCTCCTTCGCGATCCTTACCTAGTGATAGCCCGAGAATTCATCTATGAATGAGTAGACCGAGCGCATCCTACCACTCCTAAGATATCTTCAAGTAAATGGAGTTGGGAAAGGATAAATGATACACACTTCATTCAAGTCCTTGTAATCAACACAAATCCTTATCCTTTTGTCCTTCTTGATGCTAATTACCATTAGACTTATCCACTCTAAATTTTCAACAACTTCAATGATGCTCGGTGCTATCATCTTATCTACTTCCTCCTTGACCTTCACGTGTAGATTAGGATTCATCCGGTATGGTTTCTTCTAGACCGGGTGTGCACCCTCCTTGAACTTAATTTTCATTTCCCCCAAGGAATGGTGAATGCCTTTTATTTCATGATACCCACGCAGGAATAAATCCTCAAACTCTCATAAAAGATCAATGATCTTAGAGACTTATTTCTCCAACTAGTAGTCTCCAATGATTGCCTCCTTGGGTTCTACTCTTGAGCTGATGTTAACCTTCTTTGTCTTTAAAGGTTCATGATAGGTGTGTGCCCATTCATCAGAACTATCTAACACCTTGTACGTCCCTATAGAATGGTCAATGTCCAAGTTTTCCACCTCTTCCCCATCAATTATATAAACCATCTTTCCTTTTTCTTTCTCTATACATGCATGCTCAAACCGTATCTCTTCTATTTCTTCTTCCTCAAAGCGCACCTCCAAGCTAGGTTCACCTAGAAAGTCTAGTAGCCTATCTTCTACCATGACACTATCCCCAATGGTAAGGTGCTTGACAACCTGTAATGCCTTATCCACCAAGGTGTTTGGACTTTGATACTCAAATGTTTGAATGAGATCAACCACTAAATCTTTCCAATTTCCTGTCTGGCGGTGTGTCTTAATGTGAATGTACCATGCGTGTGCACAACCTTGTAGGGTGGAATACAACTTGTGAACCCATAATGAAGGTGGCAATGCTTCTATGCTTCCCACCTAGGTTGTTTCACATGCTTGGATATGGAAGGAAGCGATCTCTTTACCATGGTAGTATTTTATAGCCATGGGCACGTTGCTCCTGCAAAACCTTATGGAGAAGGCAATTCTCACCTCACGCCATTCTAAGAGGTTATCCCAATGTGTCGCCCATTAGTGTGTAGCAGTTCTAATTAGGACATAGGTTAACATACCTCTTTGTTCATTATCCTTCTTCCATTGAGCTTCCATCTCTAGTAAAAAGATATCAAGGAAGGGTCCTCCTAAATACTTAGGTAGCTTCTTTCCACCTAGGCGCTGACCGTACGTGCCTTTGTAACCTTTGTCACCGATCCTATCAAATTTCATTTGATTAACTCATAGGTCCCATGCACCTAATTATCGCATGCTATACTGGTGGTGTCACTTAAGGACTAAGCATCTTCAAACTAGATAACTCCTTCTATGGGATGGATTACCTCTGGATCCCTAATTGAGTGTACATATATTCTATTCAAGACCGCTTCTCCCAAAGGTTCAATATAGGGTGTGATTTTCCATTAGCGGAGGTATGATGACTCATTCCTCGTTTTCAAAACTTATGTATCCCTTGTTGAACTGAAGATCCGCATTGTTCTTATAGCACCATGGGCACCTAAGTAATTCTAGGAAATTGTTTACCTTGGCGAGTGGCAAGACTTCAAAGTCCCTAGTAAACTTAGCCCCGAATGATGATAGTTGCATCCTTTAAGACACCCATGGGCATTTCCTTTGTTTTTTTCACCATATACAACACATTCAAATATGGCGGTAATGTAGATCTTCCCATCTCGATGCCATGTATCCAAGGTGAGAACATGGACCTCTACACATGTGTCAATGAGGATATTACTAAGAATCCATCCATCCACGAACGCATTTAACATGATCTCATTATCATATTCAAGGTTGTGAGGGAAAGGTTTGCATGCAAGACTTGCCTCTCATGCTCTTCTCTAGCATGTGGTACCTTCTCTCTCAACCATTATCCTAGCAAGGGAATAATATTATTTTGCCTTAGCATTTTACTGGGGGTCATGGAATATATTGTAGTGCCCTTGTCTTTCTAGGCTAATGACTCATGTGCTCAAACAACTCAAGGCACTCCTCATACTTGTGCTTCTTCGCACCATGACACACAATAATGGGCATCGAGGCTTGTAGTGGAGATCCATTATTAAAAAGGTTCTCGTATGATGGAAAAGTGAAGAAAGCGTGGGAATCCCTGACTATTCCTGCACCTAACCTCTCAAGGTCGATGCCGAGACAATGGTGGGGATGGAATATACGTGGGTTAGGATGATTGGGAAATCTTATGTCTTTGACAAGGCTCCAATCAATATCGAAGGCCCTCCTAACCTAAATTAGCATGATGATAGCGAGGATGACTTCTCAAAGGCTCAATTAATATCGAGCTCTACCTTGGATCTATAGGTTGTGGGATATAGGGAAAATGACCTAGGATTGTTTCATGTATGTCTTTAGATAGGGTCATAAGATGGATGATGGATATAGTGGATTCTATGGGTGATTCTCTAGTCTAGTCCAGAAATCCTTAGCTTTGTTAGTTGCTATGTCTAACAAGGATAATTGTGTGATAATGGTTGGTGGAAGTGGAGTGGATCTAAATACTAATGTGTAAGCCAACATCTATATCGATTGACCTGTGGACTCATTGGGTTGTGGGACCTGTGGATCACAACCGTAGATTCATGGTTGTTGTGGACCTCCTATGGTCATATGTAGAATCAATCCCTAATCCCTAATATCCAAGTAGTCGTATGCCTTTTCGGCCTCTATATTTAGAACTAAAGTTGTGCAATCTTCTTAGAGTACCTTACAGGTGTTCTAGCAACCTGAATTCTTAAGCTAGTGTCTATGTCAGTGAGAATGTCTCCTGCATCTGGCTATGGGACCAAAGGATCACAACCGAACATTTGCTCTCTTTCAAGCCCTTCTACAATCATGCGGATATTTATCTAGGGAATCTTTAGTTTGGCTTGGTTTGACCAAAATGTATGTGCTTTGTCATCTTCTATGTTTAGTCCTCTTAATGTGACTAATTTTTGTAGGTCTTGTTACTTCTGGAAGACCGATTCTAAGATTCTCGGTCTATATCAGTTATTGCTGCAACAAGATTGGGCTGAGGCACTATTGGCTCGAATACATATTCTTTGGGCTCCCTAGGTCCCGTGATTGTCATGCAAAAGAAATGATGTAAATCTAACTAATGACAGAATAAACTAACTATGCAAGATATATCTATGTATATTCTTCTATTTTGTATGTTTGATAAACTATTGAACAAATTTGAAAGAGTAATTATTTAATATATCTAGAAATTGACAACTAAACTAATAATTAAATTAAAACAAACAAAAGCAGCCGAGTATAGCTACTTGTCTATGTAGTTGTGAATCTATTCTAAATAACCAAATAACTGATCTAATCTATTTGAAAGACTCTCGATCCTACCTCAGAAGTGAGGAGTGAATCATAGTTTCTCATAAACTATCAATCCCCACAACTTCCCCTAGCAATATCGAAAGTGAGATTAATGGAAATGAAATGATTGACTACTCTATTTGATATATTTTAACTAGAACTTTGAAATCTTGAACCTAGATTTTGCAGAAAAGTGGCGAATCCAGTTGTGTGTGGCTTTTTCCCCTCAGTGTGATCTCTTCATTCCTTCATGCTCACGTGAATCCAGAAAAGCATGTGATGTTAGCATCAATAGAAGTAGGTATTGGACAAATAATGGTAGTTTAGGATGCAGATCAATACAATGCAAGTAGGAGAGGGATAGCACAAGAGAACAGAGCTTGGCTTATGTAATTCCTAGCGGGATTTATCACGAGTCATACAACATAAAACGTCTAGAACCTGAAACTATCCTTTTTGATGAACAAAACCTACAACTTTAATGGCTTCCTACTAAAAATAAACTATCCTACTCCAATTGATTGTATGAAATAGTAACAACACTAGCACAAGAAGATTATGTGGCTTCCAAACAACAAAACAACACTAACTATGCATGCAACAAATAAAACTATGAATCCTAAGCAAAATTGAAAGACTAAGCTATTGAAATGAGAAATTGAGAGGAAAATTTGAGGGGCCATTTGCTTGAGCACAAGCCAACTATTTATAGAATTCCCATTTACCCAAAGGTGAAAACCAAATTGAACTCTTTAACCATAAACAATGCAAAAACACTATTCTAGGGAACCAAAATCATAAATACAAGAAAAGGTGGTGAAAAAAGCTGGTAAACATTGAAATTTTACATGAGTCGTGTTAAAAGAACATTCTAGAAAATGTGAAGGGACCGCCCCGAGAAGGGTGGCGGTTAGAGACCGCCACCCCCAAGGGTGGGTGGTCAGAGATACATGAGACCGCCTGCCAGTAGGGCGGTGGTTTCAGAATCAAGACCAAAATGCAAAGAAAAGAGAGGGAGAAGAGAAAACAAAGCACGCAGGGCTAAGTGGGACATGTGGGATGTTAACGCATACTGAGAGATTTTTGGATCCGAACACCTCATGAGGAGACTCAGTATCATCATGGGGCACGTGTAACGTTGTTCAAAGGTGGGCAAGACCCTACAATTTTGGGTACATATATTGCCCTCAGAGAAGCATTTTAGCCATGAAGAGGTGTAAAATGGTGGGTCCGAGTATGGCGGTCCCGAAATGGGAAGTTAGAAATTATACCTGACACGTCCGTGTGTCGAAATGACGCCATCCAAAATTCTCGCTACCTACAAAATGAAAAGAGGACTCAAGTGCAGATAGATAAAATAGATCGAAAAATAAATACTAAAATAATATGAAATGAGGACGTACCATTTGTGTGGGGATAAGAACTTACCTCCATCGGTGCTCCAAACCTACTGAAAAGGGGCATTCAAAACAAGTCAAGATGCTATATATGTAAAAGTGGGCCCATTTTCCTATTCATTTGCGCATGTCGATTTGATTGATTTTGAGCTCTGGGACCCACGGTGACGGTTTTTGACGAGAGTATAGTCAAAACATTCATGACGAGATTGTGATCATGCCTCCATGAGTGGAACACCAACCGCGAGATCACAAGTTAGTTTTTCTTGATTTAACGTTTTTATCCCCAAAATGTTAAAATGATGAAATCTTTGTCATGGGGGGATTATTTTTGAAAATGTTAGTTTTAATAGGGTCACTTAGGGGGCGCCTAATGGGTAGGATTTGTTTTAGTCAAAATGGTCTTTTTTTGTGTTTTTAGGTGTCATTTAGGGCACGTGACCCGCGTGGAAATTTGGGACACGACCGCCACCCCCGAGCAGGGGCGGGTTACACGACCACCTGCCCCGATCGTGGTGGGTGGTGGTTACAAGACCGCCGCCTTTAAGGTGGTGATTATGGAACCGCCGCCCTGCTCAGGGTGGCGGTCCTTCACAGAATGCCAAAATAATACTTGTTTGAATTCATTTTTGCATTTCTAGCATTCTTATATGTTTTAATGATTTTTCCAATGTCATTTGAATACTAACTTACTCCTTTTTGTGTGTTTTTGGGTGTATGCAGGTGAAGGAGGAGTATATCATGGAGAGAGAGAGAGAGAGAGTGTGATTGGCTTCCAGCAGTATTGGATGCACTTTCTCAGGATGAGCAGGACACTCTTCAGAGGGCCGGTATATTGCGTATATCACGGGTCCCGCATGTTGCACCTTCTAGTCACATACTTTGTGACTTGTTTTCATATTGGGATGCTGATCGAAACACTTTTCGATTTCCAGAGTCAGGGGTGAGTGGACCATCACTTTGGAGGATGTTTACCACATCTTGGGGGTCCCGATCATCGGGAGATGACTCACACTTGAGAGACAGCAGGTCACGGGCTCAGATAGCACAGTGGGCTTCATACATGGGAGATGCAGTTATCTCCACTAGTTCAAGAAGGGGTGAGGGTCCGATCTATTCCTAGCCTTGCCTATCCCCTTGATTCATCCAAGCCATTATGGGGATCCTTTGCCTCGAGATTGATGGGACAAGGGAGGAGACACTTTACTTTATTGCTGGTCCCCCCATTACACATGATTGAGGGACATGGCCGATTTATGCCTGGGAGCCGACATTCTGGGACCACCTATCATGATTTATACCGGTGGTTCATTTACAGGGGTCATTGAGCCATCCGACCCTGGTTATGAGCTGGGTCTATGAGTGTTTCATCCCTTATGGGAGAGGTGTAGAGGTGGCGGATCCCGGAGCCGTGAGGGCAGCTGATGGATGGAGATGATATGTGCTTAGAGCACCCCACCACCTAGCCACCCTCCGACTACCGACTACTGATGATATGGAGGCCACACCCTATCAAGCCATGGCAGGTTATGGGGTGAGGAGGCCCTTACTTTGATCTCTTGCTCTACCACAGGGTAGCTTGTGGACAGGATGGGGAAGGTGGAGACACATCCTTTGCTCGAGTGCCTCAAGCAGTTTGGCCTTCCTTACGTCGGTATGCTTCCCCCAGTGGTGCAGTATTTAGATCAGTTCGGGAGGCTAGGGGAGGTCCTAGAGGCTAGGTTGGACCATTGTTACTCCTGGTGTCCCCATTGTAGCTAGGCGGGTAGTACGTGCTCGAGGGAGAGCCGGTGCTCCTCAGGCACCCTTACTTCAGATTGCCACGCCGGTCCCGCCCATAGCAAGCAATGATGACCCCATTGATATAGACTCTGAGTCCGAGGAGTTCATAGGGGAGAGACAGGAGGAGGAGACCGAGGCTGAGGTTAGTGAGTCGGGTGGAGAGGAGGACAGTGATCCCGAGTGGCATGACACTCAGGATATCTTACAGGCGGAGAGGGCGGAGCAGAGTGCGGAGAGGGTGACTCTAGTTTCAGAGGAGCCACTTTCTCAGGGCTTGGGTGGAGAGGATGAGTCCGTAGTAGGACGTTATGTGGCCCCTGCACACGGGAGAGGAGGACATCACCGCTGGTGGCATCTGTGGTAGGTGCTGACCCTAGAGATCCATCTTGGAGGCCCTAGAGATCCGAGTGAGTTATCATCCTTCTCTTTAATGTTTGTTTTTAGTTAGGATTTCCTTAGTTGCTATCTCTCCTTTTGTTTACTTTTGTTTTTATCTTTTGATTATTTCTAATTTGTTTTTCTCCTTTTCAGAGACGCCGATGAGTGGCGAGACTCGATTCACCGGTATGTATGCACTGATACCCTGATGATCCCCATGGAGAAGACTCGCGTGGAGCTATCCGTGGATGCAGGGAGCCTTCAGCAGTCGGTAGGCATACCGATGTTTTTTCCCCTATCTGGCATGTGGCCAAGATGGTGACTACCCTCCCACCGAGTTGGCAGGATACAGGACAACAGAGCACCTGATGAGGAGTCACTCTCATGGTGAGGCCGCAGCTGCTCCTCGGGACCGTGAGCCCTCCGTGCACTCAGAGCGCCGGCGTAGCCGGAGTCCTAGACGTGGGTGTGCACCTTCAGAGGGATCTCATAGGGGTTGAGAGGCCACTGGCTCTCTTAGATTGTTTATATGATGTATTTTGTATTTCCTGGGCTCTTTGAGCATTTTGACCATGCTTAGCACATGATGGCATCAGTATAGAAACTTGATATATATATATATATATATATATATTTGGATCAAACTCAAACTTTGGTATCTATGTTTTTGTGATTCATTTCACATGTAAATTATAATGTTGTTTTTATATGCTTTTCAGAATGTATGCAATGGAGAACAAATGATACAAATGCTTTCTTTCTTTTTGTATTTCGTGATGTTGATATATGATAATGTAGACACAATGTGATCTTGAACTTTAGTTTCTATAAGCAATTTTTGGTACTTCATATTTGTTTTGACAAAATGAGATGATAAACCGGTATGATGAGCAGATGAACTTGCCCCACTCCTAACTCCACGCAACTAGTAAGATGCGAGGGCTCATCACCGAGAGCTAGAAAGGGCACAAGCTATGAAATTTGTTGAATGGTAGTGATGAGAGATAGACAAAGATTTGGTGGAACCAAATTAGGATGCTACAAACCTACTCTACTCAAGTGACTCCATAGTTTAGAATGCTACTACTTTTTGTGGTTTATCTAGACTTAGATCCGTAGATGGCCACATGGTAGACAAAATCTGGTTTTCAGGGTTTTGAGCTCTCTTGGAATTTTGGACATCTGATTCATTTGTTTTTGATTTAAGATTTCAAAGGTTTATTTGAACCATTTGCTTATGACCTTCAACGTTTATTTGTCAAGAGGACCCCCTACACCTTGCCCCATGCTACTAGTAAGAAGCATGGGCTTATCACCATGGACAAGGCATAGGTGAGTAAGGGCATTCCCATCCTTTCCCAACCCTACGTCACTAGTAAGAGATGCAAGCTCATCACCGAAGGTTGGTAGGGCAAGGAAATGTGTAAAAATAAAATTTTCTGTTTGATCTATATTTGACTTGTTTATTTGAGAAAAATGTTAGTATGTTCTTATTTCCAAAGAGATATACATATGGGATAGATGTGACACTATGAAGCTTCTAGAATGACCATAGGCAAGACACCTATCCTAGGAAGAAACCAAAAGTGAGAACAAGCATGCAGACCTTGGTATGGTTACCGTTAAGACTTTGTCATATCTAGCTTTATTTGATGAAATGATTTTGAAATGGTGATGATGTTATGAAAATGAAGAAGTATGATTGGAATGCTTATGCCAATACCATTAGAAGTTTGTAATGAATTGCTTTGAGAATAAGTTCCTTGATCACAAAATTTTATGAAACAAGTGGACAAAATGAACCTAACTACATGAAGATGCAATGTAGATATAATTATACAAATAGTGCTGGTCGCTTATGCATAGAATCATTTAAGATGCAAGGAATTGACTATTTCATTGAATTCCTCACCTTCCAGTGTACATAAGAGATATGCACCATTTCCATAGTCTTTCGTGACTCAGTATGGGCCCAACCATTTGGGCTGGAATTTCCTTCCTTCACCGGTCTTTTTATCAATCCGGTTGTCTAGTCTTAGAACTAGATCTCCTTCATATATATCTCATTCATAGACCTTTTTGTTATACTACCGAGCACATCCGGTCAGCATAGACTCTATGCCATTGTTCAACATCTAACCTGGCCTCATCTAGGCTTTCTAGTTGGGAGAGACGTGCTTCTCTATAAGCTTCTTCATCCGTAATCCTTGTAATGAGATGCGAGACTCGGGTATTTCAACCTCAAGTGGGAGAACTCGCTTCGCTCCGAATACCAATGAGAAAGGAGTTGCTCTTTTGGTGTTCTTATTGAGGTTCGGTGGGCCCACAAGGCCGGATATAACTTTAAATGCCAATCTCATTTGTTTTTTTACCATTTTAAGGAGAATAGCTTTTCAATGTTTTGTTTGTTGCTTCACTGCCTCCATGGCTTCGAGGGTAATACAGGAGGTCGTATGATGGTTTATTTTAAATTTACTACATAGCTCACGAACTTCATCATTCTTAAAGAAGTACCATTATCTCGAGATAATGATTTGTGGGACACCGTACCTACAAATGATCTCGGTTTAAAATGAACTTGGTGATCATTTAACTGGTATAAAGCTGGGGTAAGAGGCATAGCCTCTACCCATTTGGTAAAATACTCGGTGGCCATGATTATGAAGTTATGGCCATCTATAGATGAGGGAGAGAATTTCCCTATCAAATCTAGGCCCCATGTAGAAAAGGGCCATGGAGTTGCGATTGGTTGTAGAGCTTGTGTTGGCATGTGAATCTCGTGGGAAAATTCTTGGCATTTATGACACTTGCGTACAAACTCTACTACATCGTGCTCTAGAGTGGGCCAGAAATAGCCCATCCGATGTATTTTGTGAGTAGTGGCATGACCACCGAAGTGGCCTCCACATATTCCACTATGAGATTCATGGAGAATCTTCTTGGATTCTTCTGTGTCAACACACCTTAGAAGCATTCCATCGAAAGCCTTACGATAGAGCACTTGTTCTATAATAATGTATTTAGCTACGATAATGTGTAACCACCTTCTTTGTTGTGGTGTAGCACCTTCTGGATATGTATGGTCCATGATATAATTAATAATATCAGTATACCAAGGACATTCAGAGATGGGAGGTCTAGTTTGATGTAATATATGCATTCATCGGGAAAATCTAGATCTACTAGATCACCTCCATCTAATGGGTTATCAGCTAACCAATCTATAATGATTTGTCCCTTAATGGACTTCTAGTTTACAAAAGTTAATTCAAATTCACCCATTAAGGTTATAAAGCATCCAACCTTTTTAGACAAGGACCCTTGCATGAGGAAAGTTCGTAAATGGTCTATTTTTACAATGACCCTTGTTTCTTGATTTAGCATGTAATGTCTTAAGCATTTGGTTACGAAGACTATGGCAAGGCATTCTCGTTCTACTTGCATATAATGTGTTTCATAATCGAGCAACGTTTGGCTAATGAAATAGATCGCATGTTCTCATTTGTCATCATCTTCTTGAGCCAACATGCAAAGCTAGCGAGACATTGGTAGCTCACGAATATAAGATTAAAGGGTGGTCTGGCTTAGGAGGCATTAGCGTAGGTGGTGACAACAAGAAACGCTTAACTGCTTCGAAAGCCTCATTGCATTCTTTGGTCCAATCGATACTATAATATTTCTTGAGTAGATTGTTGATTGGATGAATGGAAAAGCTTAAATCTGGGATGAATCTTTGGATTGCACCGAGTTTCCCAAGAAATGACCTGATTCTAGATTCATCCAATGGTGGGATCATTTCAAGAACAACCCAGATTTTGGTTGGGTCTACATCGATCCCTCGTGACAATATAATGTAACCTAGGAGCTTCCCTCCTGTCACACCAAATACACATTTTTCTGGGTTTAGTGTGACTCGTATTCTATCAAACATGAAAGAATGATGCGGAGCACTTTCGGTGATCACAACGCTTCCTGGCCTTGGCCAACAAGTCATCTACATAGGATTCCATGATTTTGTGAATAAGATCATGAAATATATATGTCATTTCCTCGCTGGTATGTAGCACCAATGTTCTTGAGACCGAATGGCATAACAACGTAGAAATAGGTTCCCAAGGAGTTATAAACATGGTTTTGGCTTGGTCTTGTTCGGATATTCTGATTTGATTGTATCCCGAGAATCCATCCATGAGAGACAAAAGCTCAAATCCAAGCTGTTGCATCAACGATGACGTCAATGGATGGTAATGGGAAGTCATCCTTGGGACACGCCTTGTTAATGTCTCAGAAGTCTATGCAGATGCGTATCTTCCCATTCTTTTTGAGAATGGGAATGATATTAGATACCCACTGAGAGTAATCAACCGGTTTGATGAATCCTACTTGGAGGAGTTTCATTACCTCTTCCTTCACCATGAGAGCTACCTTGGGTTTCATTGGTCTCGATTTTTGTTTAATTGGATTTACATCTGATTTGGTGACGAGGTTATGTGTACCATGATGTGTGGTGTAACCCCTGTCATTTCTTTATAATTAAATGCAAAAGCCTTTTGATGTTCTTTGAGGATTCGAGTGTGTATTTCTATTTCTTCTGGAGTTAACGAAGATCCTAGTTTCAAGATCTTTGGTTCTTCCTCCGTTCCGATGTTAATATCAATTGTTTCTTCGATTAAAGAAGCATTACCTTCTTCAAACTCAAAGTGGGTGGAGGTAGTTCTAGATCTTCTCCATTCTCTACCGCGTATATGTCGAGTTCCTTTTACGGGGGAAGCTCTATCATGGGATTTCCGAAGTAAGAAGATGAATGTGGGATTAAAGACAAATCTACCACGTGATGGGTGAGATGTAACACTGCATAGGTGTTTAAGTAATCAAGAGTGGCTCTATCACTATCAACATGATCTAAGATAGTAGATTTATTCTCAGCTATGTTCGTTAAGAGAGGGTTTGACATTTTCTTCACTAATGGTTTAGTACAAAGGGATACCATGAAACGGGTATCCTCCAACTCACTGTTTGGAGTGAAGCGTGATGTTGAGGTTGCTATCGAATCTGTGAGAAGATTTTGTTCTCACGGGATTGCTTCAATTGATATGAAGTCAAACTCTTTGCTCAAATCTAATACGACTATTTTGTAGAGCTAGTAAGTGTTCAGCTCTGGTCTCACACACCTCAGAGACTTGGTTTTCTACTAATTGGGAGTCTCCTAACACCCTGATGGCATTAACACCGAGCCTTTTAGCTATGATGAGACCAAGGAGGAGGGCTTCATATTCAGCGCCATTGTTTGTACATTCAAAATTTAATTTAAAGGTGAATGGTAGGATTTTTCCTTCGGGTGAAGTAAAGATCACACTTGCCCCAACCCCATAATGACATCTAGCTCCATCGAAATGGAGAGTCCAATATTTAATTGGGAAGATGGATGTTGGGACATTTTCATACATCTACTTTTCTCGCTTGTTACATTTCTACCATGCAGAGTTCTTCTGCTGGAAGAGAACCAACTCCTAGGGTATATCCCATGCCTACAGAATCAAATGGCAGGAAAATTGGTAGATCCTGTTCTAGCAATTCGACAATATTTGTAGTAGTTCCTAATGATATTGTTTTGACAATGTTAGCCTCATCCTTGAGGGCTGGGATATTCTTGATTAGGTTCGTAACTTCTAACTCGGTTGTAGGTATCAAATTTTCTTTTAGTTTTGCGTCGGTTGGTTTATTAAGTTGGTTTGTTGGGAGTTCAAACTCAGAGTGAATGCCTGGCCTTTTCTTTAGGTCCGCTAGGTGTATATCGAATGGTTTTGGATCACCTTTTGCTATGAATACCTTTCCTAAGTGTAAGAATCTTACTTCTTGAAATAACATAGAAGGGATTGCCTTCATACGGTGTATCCATGGTTGGCCGAGGATCATATTATAGTTGGTTTCCGATCTATAATATAAAATTAGTGAGGATTGTTTTGGGTCCTAAGGTGACTGGTAGTATTATAGTCCCAATCGAAGTGGCTTTAAGGCTATCATATAGCTCTTAGTGTATTCCGAGTCATGGAACAATTTGTTTCTCCATACCCTAGCTTTTGAAGGAAAGAGAAGGGGACTATGTTAACTGCTGCCCCATCATCAACCATTGCGTTTAACGTAATTGTTATAAACCCACACTTGTAAATGTAAGGCTGGATCACCTCTACATGCAATCTCAGCATCTATTGGCATTTTGTTTATTTCGAATATAAACTCAGTATCCCTATCCGGCTGCCCTGAGGGTGGATATCAAAGTCTATATGGTTTACCTGTGTTTTGGGAGGTGGAGTGATGTTAATTAAATGACCTAAACCTAATGCTTCTAAAAGAGAAGCCCTGTGGGTAGGAGAGTTCTTCAATAAGTCCAAAAAGGAGATGTGAGAGAAGGTTTTTGTTAGGTCATTAATTAAATCATAGGCACCTACGGGTTTTACTAATATTTGTTGGATGTTATCTGTCTCTAGTGGGTAACTTGGATTTGGATGAGAGGAATACTCGTGTCCTCGTTATTACCTTCTACGGGTAGCTCAAAGTGTCTACCTCCACCAAATTGACCATCTTGGGTCGTAATTGATTTCCTAATTGTGGTGCAACATGTGGATTTAGTGAAGTCGAGGCTTCATGATCATTGTTTCCTGTCATTACACCTCTTGTTCATCCCATTTGGATTTAATTTGTTGTTATTGTGATTTGGGAGTGGATCGTTGAAGATCTTGAGGGGAGCATTTTGAGGGGAGACTGCTCCCGTGAAAGTATTTGGTGCAGGTGATGCAGGATCTACCAAGAACATATCTATGAAAAGTTGTCTTTGTTCCTCTGGCAAACATTTGCATGAATTTATTGTAATCGTAGCAAGTCCTAGTGTCATGGCCTTGAATTTTGTGGAAACCACAATACGAGTTAGGATTGTAATTCCTAGGTTGTTGGTTTGGCACGTATTGTGGTCCAAAACTCTGATTAAACCATTGACATTAGGATTAAAGTTTTGCATTTGTTGTCTTTGGTTTTGGTTTTGGTTTTGATATCCAGTTGAATTTTGACTTGGACCCTGTGTCTGGGTCTACCGTTGTTGTTGTTGTTGTTGTGGATGATTAAAATCCACCGAATTGATTATGGGGTAAAGTTGTTGTTTCATTGATTATTAATGGCATGGTGGAGTATTTACAACATTTGTTTTTTTAGCTTGGTCAGTTACTCCATCTGTTGTTACACCGTGATTTTTGTTAAGGATTTTAGGTCCTTGATTGGCATTTACCATGTATTAGGATAAGTCATAGTGTTTTGGTTGGGGATGATTAACCTCCCATTTGTTCCATACGTCTTGTGACCACTATCTATTACCGCTTGATCTATTCAGAGAGCGCTCTCAAGTACTTCATCGTAAGTCCTTAGTGGGAACTTCTGGACTTCTTCCTTTACCTCTCTACTGAGAGAATGAAGGAATAAATCACATAGTTCCATTTGGTCCATGTTTGGAGCACTTGTCAAGAATAAAGGACTGTATGCCATCTTTGGATGAAATGAGCAACAGATTCATTGTGTTCTTGCTTAATGTGCAAGAATTCCCTGATTCCCATTCTCAATAGCTTGTTCATGTCAAATGCCTTAATGAACTCTAAAATGAGTTGTTTAAATGAATGGATGGAAGCTTCAGGTATTCTATAATACCAATCGAGGGTGATGCCTTCTAAAGTTTTGGGGAATATTTTGGCAACAACCCCATCCCAAGGGAGTAGTTCTCGAATGGCTGTGGCATAGGCCTTGATATGTGCATTCAGGTCTCCTTCCCCTTTGGATTTGGGTAAATCAAGAAGAGGTCTTGGAAGCATGACACTTCGTATAGTGAAGTCTAAGGGTTCTTTCAAATATTCAGAATAAGTCCCTATCGCATAGGTTTCGACCATCGATGGTGCCTGCTGAGGGGGTGGAGGTGGGAATGGGTTGTTGATATGGCATGGCATATGCATTTTCAAGGGCATAAGGAAATCCCTGTGGTTGAGAAAACATGCCGGGAGAAGAGAACATATCTCCTTGTGGTGATTTGGAATACATGTTTAAGTATGGAGGAGTATTGCCCAGGAATGGATTATTTTGTACTAGACCGGGAGGTATCATATTTTCCACCGGAATGGTGTTAGAAATGGGTTCTAGTTGGAATTTTTTTGTGAATACTGAGGAGGCATGCCCAACGTGCCTATTCCTGTGAGGAGGTCTACTGGATAGGATGATGTGGAGGATTGGGAATTCCTACTTGCATGAATTGAGAATTTTGACTTGCTTGAGCAAGTTCTAACCCTCTAACTTTTTCTACTAAAGTTGAGATGACTTCATTTGGTGAAGTCACAATATTTTTCTTTAGTGGCATTTTTTGTATATCCGAGGTGTATAGGCATGTGGTACCCCGCTATGAATTGATCATTTCCCTACAAGTTTCACCGAGGGAATTTCCTATAGGTAGTGGCATGGAGGTGTTTTCTTGAAAAGAGACCTCAGTCGTGTTTGTAAACTTCCTATAGGTGGGTACATACTCCGAGAGCGTTGTTCATTCCTGGCATAATGCATTGAATGTTCATCATCTAAAAATAGGTATGGATCTGATTGTCTACTAATTTGTGGTCTAAGCAATACATGAGGAGACGAACCAGATTCTCCGTAAACATCATGTTGTTGAGCCTGAAGGCTCTGGGTGTTGTGTTTGAGTGAGCTGATCCAACTCCTCTATTTGGAAAGAAGAACTATATCTAGTCCTTGGAGGTGGAGTTTGTGTTGACAATTGGTTAGTTGAATAGTTGTCACCCCATGCTGAGAGCGAGGGTGATGATTGTCTATTCAGTTGATCATAGTATGCTTCAAGACCTAGGAGAGGTCTACCATATGCATCAAATCCCGACATATTCGGGGGGTATATGAATACCCGCAGAATAATGGGAAAGAGCGAAGGTGGATGGAAGAAATATGACTCTAAAAAGAAGGTTGTGTTTCGATTCACATTGGGTTCACAAATTTTGTATGATGGAAAAGTGACAAGCAAGCATGGGAATCTACAAGTAACTCTTCCTCGCACCCGACCTCCCGAGGTCATGCCGAGACAAAGCCGGTGGGGATGGAATATACATGGGTTATGGAAAACTAGTTAGGAAATCTTATGTCTTTGACATGCACTAATGGAATCTGTGAATCTAAGGCAAAGAAGGCCCTCCTAACCTGAATTGGCATGATAGATCGGTCGGTGAGGATGACTGCTTGAAGGCTCCAATCAATATCGAGCTCTGGCGTGATCCGATCTATAGGTTGTGGGATACGGGAAAATGACCTAGAATTGTTTCGTGTATATCTCCAGACATGGTCATAAGATGGATGATGGATATATAGTGGATTCTATGGTGATTCTCTGGTCTAGTCCATAAATCCTTAGCTTCATTAGCTACTATGTCTAACAAGGATAATTGTGTGATAATGGTTAGTGGAAGTGGAGTGGATCTAAATACTAATGTGTGTAAACCAGCATCTACATCTGATTGTCCTGTGGACTCATTGGGTTGTGGGACATGTGGATCACAACCGTAGATTCATGGTTGTTGTGGACCTCCTATGGTCATATGCAGAATCAATCCCTAACTTCCTAATATCCAGTAGTCGTATGCCTTTTGGCCTCTATATTGAGAACTAACAGTTGTGCAATCTTCTTAGAGTACCTTACAGGCATTCTAGCAACCTGAATTCTTAAGCTAGTGTCTATGTCAGTGAGAATGTCTCCTGCGTCTGGCTTTGGGACCAAAGGATCACAACCGAACATTTTCTTCTTTCAAGCCCTTCTACAGTCATGTGGATATTTATCTAGGGTAATCTATAGTTTGGTTGGTTTGACCAAAATGTATGTGCTTTGTCATCTTCTATGTTTAGTCCTCTCAGTTGTGCACTAATTTCTTGTAGGTCTATTGTTACTTGGAAGACCTGAATTCTGAGATTCTGGTCTATATCAGTTATTGCTACAACAAGATTGGGCTGAGGCACTATTGGCTCGAATACGTATTCTCTGGGCTCCCTAGGTCCCATGATTGTCATGCAAAAGGAAATGATATAAATCTAACTAATGATAGAATAAACTAACTATGCAAGATATATCTATGTATATTCTTCTATTTTTGTATGTTTGATAAACTATTGAACAAAATTGAAAGAGTAATTATTTAATATATCTAGAAATTGACAACTAAACTAATAACGAAATTAAAACAAACAAAGCATCCGAGTATAGCTACTTGCCTGTGTAGTTATGAATCTATTCTAAATAACCAGATAACTAATCTAATCTATTTGAAAGACCCTCGATCCTACCTCAGAAGTGAGGAGTGAATCATAGTTTCTCAAAAACTATCAATCCCCACATCTTCCTCGGTAATATCAAAAGTGAGATTAACTGAAATGAAATGATTGACTACTCTATTTGATATATTTTAAGTAGAACTTTGAAATCTTGAACCTGGATTTTGTAGAACAGTGGTGAATCCGGTTATGTGTGGCTTTGTCCCCTCAGTGTGATCTCTTCATTCCTTCGTGCTCACGTGAATCTAGAAAAGCATGTGATGTTAGCATCAACAAGTAGGTATTGGGATAGTGGCAGTTTAGGATGCAGACTAAATATAATGCAAGTAGGAGAGGGATAGCGCAAGAGAACAGAGCTTGGCTTATGTAATTCCTAGTGGGATTTATTGCGAGTCATACAACATAAAATGTTCAGAACCTAAAAATACCCCCTTTGATTGAACAAAACCTCAGAAACTTTAATGGATTCCTACTAAAAATTAAACTTTCCTACTCAATTGATTATATGAAATAGTAAAAACACTAGCACAAGAAGATTATGTGGCTTCTAAACAGCTAAACAACACTAACCATGCATGCAACAAATAAAACTATGAATCCTAAGCAAAATTGAAAGACTAAGCTATTGAAATGAGAAAATGAGAGGTAAATTTGAGGGGCCATTTGCTTGAGCACAAGCTAGCTATTTATAGAATTCACATTTACCCAAAGGTGAAAACCAAATTGAACTCTTTAACCATAAACAATGTAAAAACACTATTCCAAGGAACTAGAATCATAAATACAAGCAAAGGTGGTAAACGTTGAAATTTTACAAGCGGTGGCGAGCATAGACCGCCGCCCCACCTAAGCGCGCGGTCATGAGACCACCACCCGTAGCAGGGTGGCGTTTTTAGAATCAAGAACAAAACGCAAAGAAAAAGAAGGGAAAGAGGAAAACAAAGCATGCAAGGGATAAACGGGACATGTGGGATGTTAACGCATACTTTGAGAGATTTTTTGATCCCAAACAACGAGGAGACTGTATCATCATTGGGGCACGTGTAATGCTATCCTAGTGGTGCAATACCCTATAGTTTTTGTTCCATACAAGCCCATGTGGGAACTCACTTCTTCCTCCGTAATTACCACAACCACGGAATCCTCCGTGAAATACCCTTCCACACGTACCTCTATCTACGTGTGCCTCATAAAATCTATTCATATCATAGCAAGGGACATCTACTCGCATCATGGTCCCCATGAAAATCTCATAGCCTATCGCGATGGCACGTACTATCTTCCCGAGGAAAGTATCCTTGGCATGCTCCTCTACTTCACAATCAAGTACACCACATTCAACTTTGAATATCATGAACCGAGTTTACAAACAAATTTTCCATTTGGTTAGCCATAGCAGTTGATTTAACCTTCGAGAAATAGGCTAACACGGTGTGTCAACACTCCTAACAACTTTAGCAAGGTGAAAGCTTCCAACGCCTCATGCGGGTCTCGTGGAAAGTTTAATAAGATAAAGCTCTTCTAAATGGGGTTAACAACCCTCCAAAAACCATTGAGCATGCTTTGTGAAGCATGAATGTCATATGAAAACTTTGACAGAGAGTCTTAAACCATGCGTAATACTCCTACACACTCTCTCGCCATTCCCTACCGAATCTCCTTGAGTGTACTAATGCTCTTCTATTAAAACTCGGGGATGTGGAATTCGCTAGGAAGACATTTTTCAATGTGGTGTAATCTACCAATTTCTAATGGGGTTCATACTTCCTATAACAATTATGCGTTTGCCCTTGCAACATTGTTACAAATTGAATAGCCTTCTATTGGGTTGTGATCCCCTTTACGTGCCATATAAAATCACACTTGTGAACATTCTCCGTAGCATCTTGCTTACCCATGTAATCTAGAAAATGTAACGACATATCAAAGAAGACTTGAAGAGGTGGCTGAGGCCCTTGTCCTCTCGATCCAGTCCCTTGTCTTCCTCCAGTGTTCCCTCCTCCACCGGATCCACTAGATCCACCAGGTCATGTGCCTCCGGATCCACTTGTTCCACCTCCAGATCCACCGGTTGCCGAGTAATGGGCCTGAAGTGGTCACACCTAGTGTCATTGAAATCCCACTAAATTGTGTTCTAATTGTCTAGGAGATTGTGCCACCTTGCCGGTTGTGTGTACCGCACCACTCCCCAATGCATTACCCAAGCCTTGTGTATTTTCTCCTTTTCCAAAAATTCTTTCGAATCTTTGGAATAGTATACACAACCATGGAATTAGGAAATGAAAAATTATATCTCCTGGGAACAAATCTATCACTTCCATTGGTACCAACTGGGTCAACGATACTCCTCCCTTGATCTAGAAAACCAAGCGCCTGTGGTTTGTCCACTAGGTGGGTTCGAGATGTGCACCAACAACTCTTTTCTCTCTGTGCGATGAAGTATCATCAAAAGCCAAAGGGGTCTCTCTTACGCACTTGCCAAGATGGGGTAGCATAGACTTCTCAGGTTCCATGTCCTTCATGTGAACCTCAAATCCTTCCCACAATGTCTACCTCCATATATCCATCACACTTGCAACCTCGCATTGTCTAGAAATCTCCCTTTCACGTGCTTCACTATACTTGAGTCATCTCTCCTCCCTTTCTTTCTCAGTTGCAATATCTGCCATCTTCCTCCACCCTAGCTTCCTCGCCTAGTGCTCAGAATGGTTTAGCTGACCATCAGAAATGCCTCTAAACTCAAGGTAACAATCAAGATCTTCATTTCCAGAGGGATAGCACGTAGAAATGATCCTATAGGATCTCGTAGAAACTCAAACTCGTAATTTTTTGATAAGAATATGTGGAAATAGCATATTCCAGGGTGTAGCTAGTTAGCACTCCTTTCCACCAATGATCCACAGCATGAGTCCACATCAGATCTACATCTTGCAGCCTTTGGTACTCTTCTTGGGTCCACGCACGTGATCTATAATACCATCTTGATCTAGATGCATATGCCAAGAGCCATTCATACAGATCTTTGGGAAGCAATAGAAAAAGTTTCATATAAATCATGGCGAGAGGTTCTCTTCTACCCATCTACATGCATCAAACTCAGTCCAGTGTTGAATCTCTCGAGTGAAGCTCGAGATAGCATACGAGTGGGCAAGAAGGGGGGAGATACGATTCATCCTCCATGCTCTTAAACCGTGATTCAACACTTTCCAAAGTTAAATGTTCTATCATCACTCATTGCACTGAGATCATGATGTATGTTATTTCCCACTACAAATTCAAAAAGAGGTCCCGAAAGGGAACCAAGATGTACTCATTTTACACCCACCAAAGAACAAGGGAACCCTATTCGTGCTAGCCTATCACCTAGCGAGGATTCGGGAACTTACTTGAGGCACGCGTGGCACCGAGTCTCTCCTTTATGTGATTTTAGTGGGAAAAATCACCTATGATAGGAATTTAAGGATAGTGAGAGGAAAACGAGACATACAATCATCATGGAGCTGTAATGCCTTCTAGACCAATGTAGTCTATCCGGATAGAAAGATACTTTAATAGAATATAGGACTGAACCAAAACAGAAAGGAAAATGCATAAGGATTCATACTTATTTCATAAACATACATGAAACAAAACTATGAAGATATGAGGATGGACCAGAATCATTAATGATCATATTCAAATAAGTTGGTAACCTCATTACATCCATTAGATTTATTACAGAACACCACAATATGGAAAACTAAAGTCATACATCATAACTGGATCTACATTCCTTAGCTCTCAAAAGAAAATTTACAATCCCAAGCCCCTTGATGCATCCTTCTCCTATATTTTATCTACCCAACCCAATATAATGTTAGGAAACTAATATTAATGTTTACATTATTTATGTATTCATTAAATACAAATATTAGTAATTATATTATTGTTATACTAACAATAATATGTTGGTTGGAGTTGTTTTAACAACTCATATGATTTGAGTTGTGTATTGTTACGTGAGTAACAATCACAACTAAATAGGAGATACTATAGGATTGAGTGGTTCCATAATAATAGGGAATCCTCTCCTATATATGTGTAATGGTGTTCGATTGAAGTAATAGAAGAAATATTATTTGTATGTGTGAAATTAATTATTCTCAGAATTATTTTGTGTGTGTAATTTTGGTTCAAAGTCTATATTTGGTATCAGAGCATTATGGAGAACACTATGGAATTGTGAAAATTGTAAGGGGCAGATCCGCTGCTAATTTTTGCCCCTGCATATGAAAGTTTCAAGTTTTATGGTTATTTGCATCGTTGTCATTCTATGCATCCATGGCATCCAAGGTTGTAATGTAATCTGGTCGGATCATAAGGCGTTTGGAGTTTTCTTTTGGAGTGTAACCCACCCCACAAGTGGAGGATCTTATACTTTCATGGAGTAGTTTAAAATTTTATTTTCTGTCGACTATTCATTTGGAATTCATTGCATTTGACGATGACATAGGATTATTGTTCCACTTTGAAGGAGCTCTGGTATTGTCACAGCTATCAAGATCTATGCTCCATGCAAACTGTTATTTCAAAGTTTCATTTATTTCTGGAAACCCTCATACTTGTCTCCTCTATAATTTATACAGATCAAGGATATTTTGATTCTATGGAATTAATAGTGTGTATTGATAAGATCTGTGAAATCTATCAAATATCTGACACCTGCAATTTGGAAATTCACGGCTTTTATGTTGTCTACATTTTCACAAAGTTTCTGATCTAAAACTGCTTAGCCTGGCTGAATTCATGCATCGATTTTTTCCATCTACATTTGGAAGATCATGGGCGGTGATTGTGCAAGAGATCAGTTTCAATGATTTAGCAGTGTTGACCGATCCAATTTCTCCTGACACACCTAGCATTGACAGAGATGATTCGTATTCAAATGTAGATCTGCTACGCATGTTCTGATCTGGGAAATAGGATGCAAACTATACAAAGCAACCTGGTTTGGTACGAGCCGCACGGGGTATTTACAAAATTAGTGTATGTGCCACTAGTCATATTATTAATAGTTGTTTAAATAAGTCGATTAGATTTTGGGTCGAGTCATTTAGAATAATAATTTCATTTTATTTGTTTAGTTTTTTATGTCTCTCATTTTTTTAATATTTAGTCTCATTTTTAGGTTTGGTGTCCAATCCATAAGCATATCATTAAAGTCTCGTCCAAAGGAAATGATAAAAAGAGTCGTGGTAATAAGGTCAAATTTTATTATTATCCATTTGTTACATTAGAAATTTTTATTTGAGTTGTCTTTTATATCATCTTGTTTATTTGTAGTCAAGTCTCGTATATTAGTGATGTGTAATACATCATCCATCAAATTCTTTATATTTTGTATGTCTTTAGTTATTAAGTCATTTTCATATAAAAAGTAATCCCATTTTATTACTTTTTAGTCAAGTCGAGTCTTCTTGTCCAAGTCAAAAGTGTTGTTTTTAAATTTGTAAATTGTCGTCAAAATTTGTATAATTGTAAAAATCTAAAAAATAAAATTAAAATTCCTTACGGATGCATTTTTGGTGTTACCCGACGTCCGGAAAAAAGTAAAGTGTTTCACATTACGGGAGGGAAGAAAAGAATAAACAATGTGGAAACAATTGAGCTTCATATCCAAATCAGGTGAGTTAGCAGCATGTTAATGGAGGATGGAGGCATCGGAGGCTGGAGGTCAGACAACGACCTCTCCTCAATCACCAACAACGGGGCTGCAGAGAATGATTTGGTGGCACGGTGTGTGCAGTGTGAGTAATTGTTTTTGAGTTTTGCGGTGTTCAGTTCCGATTGTGTGGTGTGAATTTCAGCTTGGTGTGATTCTTTTTCAGAGTTCCTATTTTGTGTTAAATAAGTGAAATGTTCACATTGAGGGGGGAACATGATCAGCATGATCCAATGTTCCATTTTCAGTTTTTCAGTTGAGTATGTGGTTATTCCTATTTCCCCAAATGCAAAAACATAGTGCAGAACAAATAACATAGTGAAATGCAGCATCATGAGGCTTGATGAGGTAGAACAGTCAGATGTGTTCCTGTTCGTACCTAGGTTTGTGGTTAGCCTCTTGAAAACCATTGAAGGTTGTTCAGATGTGTTCCTGCTTGAGTTCCCACACTACTAGGTCAGATGTGTTCCCTAGAGTGATTGGTTGATAAGAAGATGATTCCTGAGCATGTTCCCATCCTCGTCGGTCAGATGTGTTCCCGATAGTGCATGGTTGATAAGAATTTGATGTGTTCCTTCTTCTACCTTTAGTTTGAGTGTGTGCCAAGATCATGAGCGCGCAGAGGCGGCAAGCTACAAAGGAAGTGTGAAAGTTCTAATGTTACCATGTAAACATTAAGGGGGGGAATGTTAGGAAACTAATATTAATGTTTACATTATTTATGTATTCATTAAATACAAATGTTAGTAATTATATTATTGTTATATTAACAATAATATGTTGGTTGGAGTTGTTTTAACAACTCATATGATTTGAGTTGTGTATTGTTACGTGAGTAACAATCACAACTAAATAGGAGATATTATAGGATTGAGTGGTTCCATAATAATAGGGAATCCTCTCCTATATATGTGTAATGGTGTTCGATTGAAGTAATAGAAGAAATATATTTGTGTGTGTGAAATTAATTATTCTTAGAATTATTTTGTGTGTGCAAGTTTGGTTCAAAGTCTATATATAACTCCTCTCGGTGTTTCTCCAAAGCTCCGCTCTCTCCATTCCGATTTCCTCCTCTTATGGGCGCTTATATTTATAGGCCTCTTGAACCGCCAACTCTTCTTTCGAGGCTTCGATCCATCACCAAGTGTCCATATGTGGTCCTCCACAGAGCATGCTCCTCCAGGTATGAGCTTTCCACTCCTTTCCATGATGGTTTTCTAGAATCTTCCATAGTAGGGCATATTCCTTCCTAGGCTAACTTTGTCACCGGCTAACACCTTATCCAATCATCATGCGCATGTGGGTCATGTAGTGCCCACTTTCCTTTGACACTTTTATTTTGATCATGATATTGTAGACTCTATGATGGACATCCTTATAGTTTGGATTTAGTATGGTGTTAGATGTCAGATCCTGGATTATTGTTGAATCTGATTATATATGATGCATGGTGATTATTAGAGACACTCATATGTGGATGATGATATACTATTGACATGGATGTTTAATGGAAGTTATTCAAACATGTGATTTTGGATATTATGAGTAGATCTAGAAAATGAATATTTTATGATGTTGATATAGTTGTGGATTAAAAATGCAAATGATGTAGTTATTGCTTCGAT
The DNA here is from genome assembly GCA_018340775.1 of Taxus wallichiana var. yunnanensis. Taxonomy (NCBI): domain Eukaryota; kingdom Viridiplantae; phylum Streptophyta; class Pinopsida; order Cupressales; family Taxaceae; genus Taxus; species Taxus wallichiana. The sequence goes on along the minus strand of CM031237.1, from coordinate 670,864,038 downwards.
GTTTTTGTGATTCATTTATATAGTTGGTTTTTTTATTTATTTTATATCATGTTGGATGTTCTGATATGGCCATGAGGCCGAAGGAGGTATTTGTGTTTTGCAGGTTTAAAATATCACAACAAACATCGGGGGATTGGAGACCAACCACAATAGAATTCTAGGTGAATTCGACAAGGTCACCATGGCAACTTGTTTTATTGTGTTGTGTGTTGTATTTAGTTAGGGGATCCCATGGGGGGGATTTCCTTATATGTGACCATGGGTTTGTGTATTTTATTAATGTGTTTCTTTTATTTATTGTTGTATGTATTTTATTTGTAATGTGTTCTCTTCTTTTAATAAATTAATTGTGATAGATTAATGTGAGGAGATCATATGTTTAAAATTTAAATAAATTAAATTGGGATATGGGAAAGTAATTATTAGAGTTGTTGGCTGTTGTATTTAATTTGTAAGTGATGTGTAAGTTGTGTAAGAGCTTGTGTAAGGCTGTTTTTGGAGTAAGAAATACTCCACCTCCATGGAAATTCAAATTTGTCCTTGGGGGCAGTTTTTGGAGGCTTGTGGGACAAGTAAAACTTGTCCCATGCCTCTAAATTTAATTCACCAACCATACTAATGGTTGGAGATGTGATTTTTGACTTGTATAATGAATTTTATTCATCATGTTGCTTGTTTTGGATTGCACTCTCTTACATTTCATTTAATTTGTTGTCCCTTGAGGTGTGGGCTCTTTTGAGTGTGCAAGTAACTTGTCATTTTTCACCCACCTCTTTATTGAGCCTTAGAGTTTGGATTTTGTCTTTGGTGTTTGAATGTGAGGATGTATGATGTGGCATCCTACATGGATCCACATCATCCTCTTATTTCCCTCTTCTATATATTTAAAACTCTCTTCTTGTTTTGGGTTGTTGAACCTTTTTGCATTCTTCCTTGGGGGCGCATTTTCTTGTGGGAGCTCTGATTTTTGAAGAAAGTTTTGGAGATAGCTTTGCATGCTTGGGAGCTTGCTATTTTGGGTTGTGTTTGGCATTTGAAGATTACTATTTGGAGACCAAATAACCATGGAAAGGTAGGAATTTAACTCTCTTTTATTTCTGTTATTTTCTTCTTGTGTTGTGTGGAAAATGGATGTTTGTTTTATTTGTTGGTTGGTTAGGTAGACTAACTTAAAAAGGTATAGGAGAAGGCTATGGGGAATCCATGTGGTGGGGGCATAAGGAAATGCCATGGGAATTAGAATTTTGTGGAGGGAGTTTGGGTTTGGGATCCACCATGGAAAAGAAATAGCTTGCATTTCTTACTTTGGGGGCATAAGGAAATCTGTGGGGGCATAGGGAGGGATTTGTGGGGAGCCTAAGGAAATGTGTGGGATGAATTATTTTGGCGGGTTATTATTGGTGGATGCCCAATTCCCAATTGGGAGGCATAAGTAGCTTCCCCATAGGCCTTGCTCCTTTGGCTTGCAAGATCAAGCCTGAGTTCTATTTTGAAATGTTTTTAAATGCAGTTGTGAACTGCTGTTTGTTTTGTGTTGCATTGTGTTTCAAAAAAAAGAAATGTGTATGTGAAATAATGTTGTGTTGTGGAAGCCAGTTGTTGCCATGGTTGAATTACACCTTTGATTGTACTTTGGTTAGGGCTTGGGGGCCAATGATGAAGGAAGGATTCTCCTTTCATTGGATATCTTGGTTGCATGGAGAGCGTTGCCTTTCCCCCTCTTTGTTGTGATCAATTTGGAGAAAAAATAAATGGAGAATGTTGTTGTTTTGGAGCCAAAAAATGTACAGTTTTGATCCAATCACGTGATGACACATGGCAGCCTATGGCTTGGTGGAGGCATAGATTGTTTTTGACTTTGAAGTTTTGAGTTGTTTGGGGTGAAAATCATTATCCTTCCCGCCGCTCTGCCAACCCCTCACCCCTTTCCCGCTTTGCGCCAGGACTCGACACGTGTCCACCAGGGACCCACGGAGGCGTGGAAGAACTTTTCCTTTGTGCCCATGTGATGGGAAAAAATTCCCCAAGCCACCCCACGACCCACCAACCCATTGAAGGTGCTTTCCCCACCTCTTGACACGTGTCCCCCTAGGGGAAAATTTGACCTAAAAACTCTACCCACTCATATCTTGAGTTCTGTAAGGAGTTAGGAGGACTTATTTATATCACCGAGAAAGGTGAGAAAATTTCCTATCCATTGGGAATGGTTTAGGGAAATTTTGGAAGCACTAAGTATGAGAGAAATCCAGTTAAAACTCTGAGCATGTTAGAGAGTGGGTATGGGGGTAAATTACTCCCTGAACCTAACTGAAACTTCTAGCCCTAAGTTTTGGACCTTGTGACCTCTGTGAATTGTTAATAAAAGAGAATTTTTTTCTTGTGGATTTGAGTTGTTCTAGAATCTGTTAGTGGTAGTTATTGCCTAGCAACCTGGTTGTAGACACTCCTAATCAAGTTCTGGGAGTGGGTAAGTGAGACCTTACTCTGTTGATTTTAAATATGTATTCCTTTCTCACTGTAATTAAACCCTGCTCTTGTCTTGATCTTGTGGAATTAAATACCTTGGGTATTTAATTGTTTTGGGTCCCTTAACCCTAATATTTCTAATCAGGAAATATTTAGCTAAAATGTCAATGTAATCAGTAATTAAATTAATCCCTAGGGAGATTTGAGCTAGGTGTGGACTTATTGCTCTTGTTGATTTTTAATGTGGAATTAGTAATTATTATAATGGGAAAAGTTATCAGTTGAATTTAACTATCTTTGAGACTTTGGTCGTTAACTCCTAATCAAAAAAAAAAATTATTCCATAATTTTCTAACTAAACCTAGGTTGTTCATGGTTCTCAAGTGGGTTGTTTTAACCGGGCATCACACTTGGTATCAGAGTAGTGGTTCAAAATCTTGGACCATTGGGCACACTAGAAAACTTGAGACATGAACTGTAAACCTAGCACACTTTTGAATCTAAGAAAACAAACTTGTTTGAAAATTGAAGAAGAAATAAGTATGAAGAAATATTACATTACTCTGTTCATTTGAACTGCCAGAATTAAAATGATAATAAAATAATAATAAGTTGTTTGAGTTGTTGTGCTTTCTTAGTGACATTTTTTCTAAACCCGGGGTAACTAAGAATGTTGGATTAAATTGATTTTTGGTGAACTTCTAGTATAATGGAAACTTGGTTCCCTTTTGAAAATGTGTTGTTTTACAAGCCCTAAAACTTGATTTAATTGTATGATGCATTAATCCCTTTGTTGAGAACCTTCCTTATTGGAGTTGTTGGAATGATAAGTTATATGATGTGATCCTTATGATTGACAAGAGTAGTGGTTTTGTTATGGGTCGAGAAGAGCTAATTAGAAGTTTTTAGAGCTTCCTTCCTTGAGTGGTTAAGAAAGAGGGTCTGGTTGTCATTTCTCCATGTTGTTACCCATATAACAGGTGGAATTTAATGCAGGTGTCGTCAGGACCCGATCCCATATATGTGTTCTTGGAACTAACCTCGAGGCGATTACCCCTATTGGTGGCTATGAGAGGGCTGCGCAGTGAATGTGGTGTTAACTTTTATGTTTTATATTCGTAATATTGTTTATTTTATCAAGGACCAACATCTTATTTTATGATTGGATTGAAGAAGCTCTAAGGATCTTTTATTTAATTATAATTCTTGCAAGAATTTTCAAACTTTGTAATGTGGCTAGTTAGCCACTTTTATTGATTGCCGATATTTCTTGGACTTTATTTGATTGATGACTCGGATCTCATGATGTTGTTGGCTACTTGGCTAAACGTTACGTGGTTTCCTTCTTGCATGTTCTTTGAGCTGGTTCTATGCTTCATGTATAGTGACAATTGCCATATGGGGGTACACCCAGGTGTCTTGAATGTCCTTTTAGGTGCTTAAATTTATGCCTTGGTTCTGGATGCATGGAACCTTGAGTGTTTCTAAGGTCTTAGAGTGACCCTTTTTGTTGCTTGACCTTACTAGAAAGAAATTTTTTGTGTGTAGTGTGGTCAGAGGGTAGTTTGACAACGGTAGTGGTGATTCTATTTGAATCGGTAAGAGCTTGACCCTCGTCGGAGTAGAAGTTTTTATTTATGGGTTTTAGATTTTGTTAGGATTGGATTGCCTTTGGTTGACTATAAATGTTAATAGAAAAGTGTTTATTTTGATAGTGACTTTTCATCGATGGCATGTTAAATTGTATCTTGGGTTCCTAGTTGCATCATAGAAAGTTTTGACTTGTGGAATGTATGCATCTTGGTAATTATGGATAGATTTAAGCCTTTCAAGAAGTGTGTTTATTTAAATGTACTTGTTGTACTCTCTTGACTTATAAATAAGTTTACCATTACCTTTAAATTCCTTTACTATGAATAACATTCTATGACCTATTAATCTTTGGGTTACTTGGAAACACTTATGGATGCTTTGGGTCTTTTGGACCTTTCTCTTAGAGATGTTAGTTTGGTAGATCTTAATAGTTAATCTAGATGGTGCTTATATTGTACTTCCTCTTTTTAAAACTGTAACTCTTGGCTGTTAAGCTCATGATTTGGTAAATTATCTAGTTGCCCCATTCCATTTCATGCCTTTTAGTGTGGATGTGGTTCCTTGGAGTATAGTTGCATTGTCATCTGGTTGCTTGGCTGGTGGTATCTTGTGGGGACATGAGTATTGATTAGAAAAACTTCTTTTTTATTAGGGGAGTAAAATGTTACCATCCTAAACCAAAAAAATTGTTAAACCTTAATAGATTTGTAAAAGTAAGATTATACCTCTTTAATGAGCCTTTCTTGAAAATTTCTTATCAAACTTGTGGAGACCCACTAAGAATGTTTAATGATGCTTGAAATTATTTGGTGAATTTCCTTCCCATCAATATTTGATTGATAAGACGACTCAACAAAAACACCATAAAACTATAATTAAGGAGATTTGACCTTGGAACATAATCGGAGCATAGAAAAAGGGAAGTGATCCTTATTATACCCTTGGAAGATTAATAGAAGAAATAAAAACCATGTAGAAGAATAGAAAGGAAATATTTTCCATCCACCTTCCTTGTGAGTAAACTAAATGCTCTATGCCTATACAAAATGGTGAGACATCATGCCCACCTTAGTGGTGCTCTTTATAACATAAATTGATGATGTCATAAAAGAAGGAAGTTTGTAACTAAGGAAGCATGAAAGGAATGTTCTTATCAAGAAAATCTATAAATTTTCACTTAATAAGTTGATTTTTAAAATGGGTAAAATTTATGTGTATTGAGTGCAATATATAGTTGAACTTGTAGTTTTTTTGCCTACCTGAAATTGTGAAACACCCGGTGGATAGTAATGTGTTCTAGTTGCTTATTACTTCTTGTCCATGGATGTATGTGCCTTTCTTGTGGGAGTTTTGGGTCATCACACCCTTATCATCCCGTAGCTCGATGGATGTGAGTTGTGGTCCTTTTGGATTGAGACTTATCTGTTGTTTGAGAAGCAACCTCCGTGCGTGTTGTCTTGTCCTTGGAAACCTAAGTTGTTGTAATTTTAAGGCAACATATGTTAAGGATATAAGATAATTTGGGAAGTCTTCTTTTCTTCATATTTTCTTGGGTCACCTTGTTGTTGTAGCCCTTTTTCCCATTAGGATGGAAAGTGCAAGATGATGTTATTCACCCTTGGATTTGATTGGACCCCGTGTTACTTTCTCTTCTCCCTAGCAACCTTGAATGGTCCTTGGTGTTCCTTGTGCTCTCTTTATGGCTATTCCGAGCTTGAGTAGGAAATAAGATAGATAATCCCCATTGTGCTTTAATGTATGGTGCTTGAATTGATATGTTAGTTGCTAGGGGAGATATATATATATATATTTCTTTTGCTATATGGTTGACTTCTTTAGATTTGGTTGGTATGGTGTGTTCGATTCTTAAAACAAAAGTGTAAAAATCAGACTATAGGAAAACCTTGTGGTCTTGACTTTGCTTACATCACCATGAAAAGTTAATTGTGCCCTCTTGAGTTATAGAAGTGCTTTCCTTGAATAGTTCCTTGATTGTAAATGTTTTTTTGATTTAGGTGTCCTTGTTGATTAACCTCATCTTGTGTGATCTCAATTTGTGGGACCTTGTGTAGACTTGTTTCTCATGCAAAATTGGTCATAGTTGATTTTGCTAGCCTTCTATGGACAATGAACCTTCAAATCATGGCTTAAATGTGTAGAAACCTTAACTTTTATTAATGTTGTATGTGTATCAGTGGGAAACTGTGTGGTCATCTCAAGATTATGGAAATTTTCCCTGTAATTCCCTTCTTTGGTGGTTACTCTTGATGATCTTTTGGGAACTCTTCTTGTTATATTGTTATGTGTTGTATCTTGTTTGATAGCGTAAAGTTACTCCTTAGATTCTTATCATCGTAGCCTTGCGTGCTAAAAGTTTAGAACTCATCCCTTGTAATCTCCCTTCTTCTGCTAAATTATATTGGGCCAAACTAGAGTTCTGTAGACCCACACTTGTTGAAGCAAAGAAATTGTAAAAAAGGGCATGATCCTTTCTCTATTGCATTGTTTCCACATCGGTTCTTGTGACTTCCAGGAGGAAGTCAAGTCTAAGGGGAGGGGGATGTAGTGCCCACTTTCCTTCGACACTTTTATTCTGATCATGATACTATAGAATCTATGATGGACATCCTTATAGTTTGGATTTAGTATGGTGTTAGATGTCAGATCCTGGATTATTGTTGAATCTGATTATATATGATGCATGGTGATTATTAGAGACACTCATATGTGGATGATGATATACTATTGACATGGATGTTTAATGGAAGTTATTCGGACATGTGATTTTGGATATTATGAGTAGATCTAGAAAATGAATATTTTATGATGCTGATATAGTTGTGGATTAAAAATGCAAATGATGTAGTTGTTGCTTCGATGTTGTTGTGATTCATTTATATAGTTGGTTTTGTGATTTATTTTATATCACATTGGATGTTCTGATATGGCCACGAGGCTGAAGGAGGTATTTGTGTTTTGTAGGTTTAAAATATCACAACAAACATCAGGGGATTAGAGACCAACCACAATAGAATTCTAGGTGAATTTGACAAGGTCACCATGGCAACTTGTTTTATTGTGTTGTGTGTTGTATTTAGTTAGGGGATCCCATGGGGGATTTCCTTATATGTGACCATGGGTTTGTGTATTTTATTAATGTGTTTCTTTTATTTATTGTTGTATGTATTTTATTTGTAATGTGTTATCTTCTTTTAATAAATTAATTGTGATAGATTAATGTGAGGAGATCATATGTTTAAAATTTAAATAAATTAAATTGGGATATGGGAAAGTAATTATTAGAGTTGTTGGTTGTATTTAATTTGTAAGTGATGTGTAAGTTGTGTAAGAGCTTGTGTGAGGCTATTTTTAGAGTAAGAAATACTCCACCTCCATGGAAATTCAAATTTTCCTTGGGGGCAATTTTGGAGGCTTATGGGACAAATAAAACTTACCCATGCCTCTAAATTTAATCAACCAACCATACTAATGGTTGGAGATGTGATTTTTGACTTGTATAATGAATTTTATTCATCATGTTGCTTGTTTTGGATTGCACTCTCTTACATTTCATTTAATTTGTTGTCCCTTGAGGTGTGGGCTCTTTTGAGTGTGTAAGTAACTTGTCATTTTCACCCACCTCTTTATTGAGCCTTGGAGTTTGGATTTTTTCTTTGGTGTTTGAATGTGAGGATGTATGATGTGGCATCCTACATGGATCCACATCATCCTCTTCTTTCCCTCTTCTATATATTTGAAACTCTCTTCTTGTTTTGGGTTGTTGAACCTTTTTGCATTCTTCCTTGGGGGCACATTTTCTTGTGGGAGCTCTGGTTTTTGAAGAAAGTTTTGGAGATAGCTTTGCATGCTTGGGAGCTTGTTGTTTTGGGCTATGTTTGGAATTTGAAGCTTACTATTTGGAGACCAAATAACCATGGAAAGGTAGGAATTTAACTCTCTTTTATTTCTGTTATTTTCTTGTTGTGTTGTGTGGAAAATGCATGTTTGTTTTATTTGTTGGTTGGTTGGGTAGACTACCTTAGGAAGGTGTAGGAGAAGGCTATGGGGAATCCATGTGGGGGGCATAAGGAAATGCCATGGGCATTAGAATTTTGTGGAGGGAGTTTGGGTTTGGGATCCACCATGGAAAATAAATAGCTTGCATTTCTTACTTTGGGGGGGCATAAGGAAATCTATGGGGGGCATAAGGAGGGATTTGTGGGGGCATAAGGAAATGTGTGGGATGAATTATTTTTGTGGGTTGTTATTGGTGGATGCCCAATTCCCAATTGGGAGGCATAAGTAGCTTCCCCCATAGGCCTTGCTCCTTTGGCTTGCAAGATCAAGCCTGAGTTCTATTTTGAAATGTTTTTAAATGTAGTTGTGAACTATTGTTTGTTTTGTGTTGCATTGTGTTTCAAAAAAAAATAAATGTGTATGTGAAAGAATGTTGTGTTGTGGAAGCCAGTTGTTGCCATGGTTGAATTACACCTTTGATTGTACTTTGGTTGGGGCTCAGGGGCCAATGATGAAGGAAGGCTTCTCCTTTCATTGGATGTCTTGGTTGGGTGGAGAGCGTTGCCTTTCCCCCTCTTTGTTGTGATCAATTTGGAGAAAAATGAAATGGAGCATGTTGCTGTTTTGGAGCCAAAGAAATGTATAGTTTGACAGTCCCTTCTTGTGAGCAAGTTTATTGTATTCCTTCCCACTTTGAAGTGGATGATTTGTATAATTATTGTAAATGAGAAGTTGCTTGTATTGATGAGGAAAGTTTGAAAGTGAAATGTGAAATCAAATGAAAATTTTGTTAATTGCATTCAGGCATTGAATGATGTAAAGATGTTTCTCTTTTTGAAATCAATAAATGATTGTAATTTTATCTCTTGTTTACATTGTTGTAATTGAAATGGGAATATCTAATGGTGATTGAAGCTCTGTTTGATTGCAAGAAGAAGAAACACGTAGGTGGGAATTATATTGTATTGTTTCTCCTTTGAATTATATTAAATTTGAAATCAGAACTTGTAATTTAACATGGAAATGAATTGTTTAGAATCAACTGAATGTAATGGATTAGTTTAGGTATTAAATACCATACCTATATGAAAAAACTGATAAATAACTCCTTCAAAGAAACTAATCACTGGCATTGTGTATAATTTTAAACTGGAAAAAGGAATGCAATCAAATTATACAGTTCAGACCTGCACTTAACAATCAACTTTAAAATGTTATAGATTAGTATGCTAAGACATTTAGGAATTCAAATTGATGAAGGAAACTTAAGAAGATAAATTGTTCATTGCAAATTTGGACACAATCCTTTCAGGTCATGTTCTGTCATTTGTTGGACAAATTCCAAATTGGAATCAATTGAACAAAATTTACTTTCCTAAAACACTCTAAACCCTCCCTAGACTAATCCTCCATGTTTGTTTGACATGTTGAGTGAAGGAGGAGATCTAATTTAACCAAATTGAGAAGTTGAAAATTGCCAGTTCACTAATTATAAGCCTGCAGATCCTTTTTGAAAAATTTACCCTTAAAAACATATCAAAAGTAAAATTGATGTTTTTTTGTCATAGAAGGCATTGAGATATTTCGAGAAAGTCCTTATTTTCCCAAATCTGAGATTCCTATCAAAATTTATGGCCATTTGAAGTTTTACTTCAATTTGGCCTTCAAAAATATATATATAATATAAATCTAATTGTTAAACCTGAATTTTTAACTTTGGAAAAAATTCCCTAAAAATTCTCTGACCCCTTCCATCCCACAACCAATCGAGAGACTGCCACATGGCACCTTGGAGGGGCAGACCAAATTTAAACTTGTCTTTTTTGAAAATTTTACCTTGGGAAAATTTTCCCACTTTTCCCGCATCCCCGCTAACCCACGGCCAATCACGTGCCAACACGTGGCTAGGTGGAAGCACGGGAGATTTTTGGACTTATCACCTCTGTTCCCTTTTTGGAAAAAATTCCCCTTTTTCCCCATGGCCCCACTCCAATGTTGTGCCTTGGAATTTATCCTTTCGTGGATGCATGGGCCCTAGCAT